>CM062297.1:134626952-135836147 GCA_031216915.1 Pictodentalium vernedei | reverse complement strand
CTTACCTCGGTGTGATGGAGGCTCTGAAACATTATGTCTGTATGTCCAAAATATCAGTCTGACCAAACGGGATTCACCAAGCGTATAATGATGAATTCGCGGGAGAAGGCACTAAAAGTGATTACTGGGTTACACAAAGGGGAGGATAAGTTTGTTGATCAATGCAAAACGGGGAAAGAGTAGTGCGACATTGCATTACACAGCGTTGGGAAGAGGGCGACATTTGGGAGCACAGAGCTATTATTATAAATATTCCACGATTTGGGGTTGTCTGTGCAAAAATAACGGACATCGAGAAAGAGTAGACAATGCTAGTTTTCCTCGATGACAATAATATGACGGCATGGCAAGCGACATACCGTGCTATAATTATCATATAATATCGAAGAAATCTTGGACGAATCTTTATACCAATCAAAACTTTAATCTTAAGTACACTTTCTATGGTCAAGAACGTTGTCCAAGACAAACATTTCCATTCTTGAGCTGCATGTAAGAAATAACGAAACAGAGTTCCGTACAAAATATCTTAAAAAGGCTCGACGTGTTACGACAATCGAAAGTTCTAGAACATGTTTAGACAGCTGAAGTACACGGTTCTTTTTAGAGCCTTCGTTTAGTAACTCTCAGCCAATCAGATGAAGGAAAGTTCACATGAGATGTAATAGAGTACGGCCGCCGTGGACTGGTCGCTTTCTACGGGATGGGCAGTATTTTCGAGATGCACTAACATCTCACCTCCTACAAGTATCTGGGAATTCCATTGGTTCAAAGACATCACATGCAGACTGCATATAAAACCATATACTGCCTGTCAACATCAATATACGCTGACAGCTATGGGTAATCTCCCCTTTGTTCATTGATTATTTAAAATGGCGGCAGCTGATAAACGCTTCAAGTTGAAAGATTGAGTGTTGGAAGCCCATATTTGGTCTGAAGTGCAGGTTAGGCAACTTAAAAGGCATCATATTCTGTGGGTGTGTGTCGTGTTACCTTCGAAATGAAACTATTTGGTATGTATGAATTTGCCTTGTTACAATTTATGGAGAGTGTCTGTAGGCACTCTCCCATAAACTGTAACAAGGCAAAGACACGTGAACACATTGTGAGAATTCTCTCATTAAATTTTGATCGCTGTTGTTATTAGTTCTGTGCATCGATGCAGCAGTCGGTAAGATATATTCGTTACACAGTTTGTTGGTAGCCTAATATGGTATATATGGTGTCAGTTAATTTCATTTTGGACTTCGCTCTCGTCCAATATGAAATTAACTGACACCATATATACCATATTAGGCCACCAACAAACTGTGTAGCTAATAATATTGGATTGCAAACTTTAATTATAGGAATAATCATCAACCATTTAATTAATGAAGCACCGGGCAAAACCACGGCGGGCGTACTGTATATACGAATAGTTAAGGTACCCCATGAAAACTCAAACATCCAACATTTTATCTATAAACTGACAAGGACTGTTTTTTATTTATTTTAGGGTGAAGTGGTGCATTTTTGTCGTCGTCATGATTTCATCGCTCATGTATAATTTAGTGCACATGAGGATTGAGCAGTCCAAGTATCCGTCTACGTCGAAAATTTCTACGGAATCAGAAGACACGCTTGAATTTCCTGCTGTAACCATTTGCAATAAATCACCCTACAGCACAGCTAAGTTTACTTTGACGGAACAGCTAAGGAACTACATGTTTATGATAACGCCCCTTGCACCTCTAATGAAACCTATCAACTGGTCTGACTCTGCATATGTGGCTCTTGATGGAGTGAATATGACCAAATGGCACGACGAAGCATCTTTTCCACCGCGGACACTACTAGAGCAATGTTTATTTAATGGTTTGCCCATAGACTGTCAGGAACATTTGGAAGCTTCAGAAACAGACATTGGGAGGTGTTATACATTCAACAAAAACGGGACCTTCAAGGCTGATATGACCGGATACAGATCGGGCCTGACTGCCAAACTGAACATCGATCAAGCTCACTACGCTCCTTCAGCGTTCATGTCAGCAGGGGTTCTGGTAAGTCAAATACACATTCGTCATATGTTTATCGTCGCCAAGAGGATGTTTGGGTGATGTCTCTCTAATGACTTTTTCAGTCGAGACATTTTCGTCATAATTGGAGTCGCTTTAACCCTTTAAACCTGTAAGACCGATATTTCGGCCCAAGACATAATCTCGTCCAATTTTTGTCAGATTATAAGAGGACCAAACGCGGTCCATTGGTGATAAACTAATAACTGCAGTCTGCAGCCAGACGGCTGCATACTGCAGTTATTATTTTACGCTATCTGTATATTGATATTGGACCTATCCATCTCACGGCAAGTGTACACAAATGCGATACCATTCCAGGAAATTAGGGTTCAAAGGGTTGAGATATCGATTTTCTCGTTTTATAATCGTGTACTTGATTGCACATCCTAACTGTATTTCTTAACGATCACATAATGTGTATATGATCGCACGGGAAACATTCTGTATCGAACAGCTATGCACGTATTAACTTCTCGGTCTCAACAAAACATCAAATTCAAACTATTCTTAAGCAAGGACGAAACGTCCTCTCTGTTTCCACGCGATCCGTGTTTCCACGTGGCCTACGCATTCGGTAAAGATACGTAACTGTAAATCAGGAATCACAGTACTAATTCCGTAAATTTCAAGCAACAGCATACAGCGGCCTGGACGCGTTTTATTTTTGTCCCTCGCTACTATTTTCATCATCTTCAATGTCTTCTTAGCTAATTCAAACATTTTTCGCCATTAATCCTACCACGAAATCTGTTCACGTTTAACTTCTGGCGATCATCTAAGTGTTTTAGACGGCGCTGGACCCCACTAGTAATGGTCTTGTAGATGCAAGTTTTACTTAGACGCTTCCATGCACGAGTCACGCTGAATAACAAGCCTTTAGTGGTACTATCCCATTGCGGGGGCTGTCCCAGCACATCCCCACGTCGTTTCGCACCAACTAGAAAAAAAACACCAAACTCTAAAATTTCCTCCTAGCGGGCAACTTGGTGAATGTTGTTTGAAGTTCGATCATCGTGACCGTGACACTTATCGGCGTCAATTAGTTTTGACCAACTGAATGCTGTAAATATTAAAAAGCAAATTAGGGTTGGTACCCCACCACCTAATAGTGATGTCTCGTTGGCAACTAAGGAAACGCAGCGCTTATCCAGTTGAAAAGTGCTTTTAGTTCAATTTTCGTGTAGACCGTTTGTTACAGGGGAGGTGTGTAACAAACAGTAGTATAATAATCAACCAGTAGTGTAGTATTAACCAGTAGTGTAATAAAAATTAACCAGTAGTGTAATAATCACCCGGGAGTGTAATACAAATCAACCAGTAGTGTAATAACCAGTAGTGTAAAAAAAACTTAACCAGTGGTGTAATAAACATCCATGAAAACCAACAATTTTTCAACAAAATTCGAAAAAAATTAGGGTGGCTCAAATCATAGTTTGGGTACATCTTATCGATTTTTAATCATTTTGTAGTACATTTAAAGGCGTTTTGCAGGTCAAACATCATTTTGTGGGTTAGGTACGGCGAGCAAAGGTGTTTTTGTAATTTTTATGTGATGTGCGTATTTCTGGTGTTTTATGTCACTTTCTGCATTTGTGGCTTTATGCAAATTCAAAGTTGGCCAATTATTTATGATAATGTTGTGTTTTTGAGAGACTTCTTACCCACCATGGCGACCATATTGAATTGGCTAGCTGGACGAAAATCGAAAGGAAACTTCCAGTTATCGTCACATTTCATTTATTTTGTCGTCTGTGTAGTTTCCTGAAGAAGGTTTTCATCAGGTCGAAAGCTTGGTGAAAATTGTTTTTTCCTGTGATGTTTGAGCTTTATTAAGATGAGTGGCTTACGCTTTAGGCTCTTGCATCTCTCAGATCCAGCTCAGTTGAAACAGATTTGTCTTATCAGAATAGAGACCTTATGTATAATTTTTGGGCATAACTTCCTTCTAAGCGGCTTTCACTTTTGACTAATTAATATTCTATGCAAAAATATGTCTATGCAAAAATAGTGGACACGGACAAAGAATAGACAATGCGACAGAGGTGGGTGAACTACTTTTTACCGAGGACAATCATTTGGCATAGTAAGGGACATACCGAGCTATCATTATCATATAATATCGAACAAATTTAGGACAGAATAGGCAAGAAAATCATCTGCTTGTCCAGGAATGTAGTATATGGGATTCTCCCTGACAAATGTAATGACGTTGTGTAAGTGGGGAGATGGGGACAAAATTGTATGAGAGAATGGAAAATCACCTGAGTAGAAAATTGAGTTTTTGAACGAAAACCACAGTATAAACAACATTTTTAAGATTATCGGAATTGAACAAATTAACCATCAAAATACACCTCATAGGAGGGGTCGTGAAGCATTTTGGATTAACAAACATCAAGAACTAGAACCTAATGGGCTCAGTAGACAAGAATGATACCAAATATTCTTATTATAAACATGTTGATCTGGAGTGTGTGTGTGTGTGTGGGGGGGGGGTATAAGTTAGATAGAAGACAAATTACAAATTAAGACGCGTTGATGTTGAACATAGCGTGCATATGACGTGAGATTATGATGATTTTGTGTATGTGGGTGCATATGGCATGCGAATGTTGGGAGGGGGTGTTATGCGTAGACACCCTACTCAGCAATCCTCAGTGTAGACATTATAGCAGGGGCCATATACGGGATCAGCGGTGGGGTATATGTACTGCAAAAGTGAGAGGAGGAACACATTTAAACACACTGATAGGATGGGTTGGGAGGGAGGCTTGTTACCCCTCAATAAAGGTACAAACAGATTATTATATTTTCATTAGCGGTCATGGTGCTTTTTGACGTGAATATGGTTTGGGGCGGGGGCGTGGAGGCTCGCATTTGAATGATTCGAGTCAGGGAGTGGTTTGATGTGTGAATACTGAACCTGCCTCTGCCTCTATTACCAGGGCGAGGCTTTAGCAACAGTGGGTAATTCATGTTTGCTCGTTGCGTAATAACGCGGAATATACCTTTACTTAATGCCACCCAAGGAAGATATGTTTCGGTAATGTTTTGCATAATTTCAACTTGAATACAGAGAACAACAACCCGCAACGTATCCTTACTTGTTTCCACCCAAGGAAGATGTGATATGGATATTTTGCATAAGACACTTGGATACGGAGAACAACCTGAAACGGAGAACATATATTTACTTACCCATGGGAGATATGATTCAGTGAGTTTGCACGCAATGCACTTAAATATGGAGAACAACGGGTTTGAATGATTCGGGTCAAGGAGTGGTTGGATATATGAATTCTGTATACGAACTGTATATTGTTACCAGGGCGAAGTTGAGATAAATGATAGATGCCTCATAATTTTACAGCGGAGAACAAATTTTACGCGTAATAAGGCCACCCAAAGAAGATACAAACCTCCGTTAAGGAGCTTTTTAAGTTGAAATATTTCTTGGAAACAGGACTAAATCAATTTTGAAAACTGAATACCGCGGGAAGGTTTCTTTTCCATTTTTCATCTGTTATTCGCATCAGGTAAGCAGAAAATGAAATAGTATAGATGGTTAATTAAATTCAATTTTAGAAACCAACTCATTCACAGTATTATTATTAGCACAACCCTGTGCTTCATTAATTAAAATTTTGCTGATGATATTAGTTATCCATGTGTTTTCCAGGGTGTTTGGGAATTTACACCGGTTTGGGAACTCATACACCCTGAGGCAAAGCCGAAGGGTGTATGAGTTCCCAGACCGGTGTAAATTTCCGTGCACCCTGGAAAACACAAGGATAACGGATTTATTTCCAAGAATTTTGCTGTACTTAATACTTTAACCTAAATTGTGAGAAAAACTGACAGAAAATTTGTACTTTAACAGTTTCTTAATAGAACGAGACAAATATGGATGTCATTGGAACTGGCTCAATGAGCCAGTTCCAATGATATCCGTATCTGTACTATTTTATTACACATAAATATTAAATTTCCTGAATTTTTATTTTTGTTCTAACATAACCGAGCAGAAGGTATGAATTAATATTTTAAAATGGGTAATTTTTTTTAGCCATATACCCTGCTATTGTGTATTCTTGTTTTTACACCGTGGTTAACCACAGTGTAAAAAAAGCTACTGTGGATTACAATTTACACCGTACCTCTCAGCCAATCAAAATGCAGTATTTTGTTGTATTTGGAAATAATGTTTTTTATTACCTAGTGAACGAATGCATAGGCACCACTGTCCACGCGTCGATTACGACCAGTCCACGACGGCTGTACTGCACAATACTGTGATTACAAAATAAGGCAGAAATTTGCTATACAATCGTGACTGGTTCACGATCCAGTAAAAATTGTCTTTCTGTTTTTCTTCCCATAGCGCAGCATAATCTCACGTATCGGAAATAAATGCGAGAATATTGAATCTGAGTTGCGATTTTCGTGATTCGAAATTGATCTCGTAATATTTGACTTTTGAACTCCCGACCCACTGGTGTGTAAGTGTTGCACGACCTGGAGCCACTACCTTAAAACTGTTTACAATTCTATTTTCTAGAGTTGTATTTTCTACCAATTAATATATCTGACTAAAATGAATCATCAGCATTTTAAAATATATATCAATTTGCCAACTGGCAAGTGGTACATCTTTGACAATGCTAATGTTTCCTTCGACCCATTTAAAGCCATAACTAGAAAATACAATTCTAGAAATTAAAATTGCAAAAGTTTTATAGTATTGGACTCGGGTCTAGAAGAAAATGCCACTGTTGCGATCATTGCACCTTTGTTGATCATTGATGAGGGAAAGAATATAATAAAACATTTTCTCGTGTTACTCCTAAATAACAGAATAACACCCCAATACCTAAGCGAAAATGTGCTGGTTTTCATTCTTGCCCTATTGCCCTACTGTTTCAGTCAACATTGCTTTTACAGTACAGCTGCCATCGAAAGGTCAAAGTTCAAGTGTACAGTTAAAACTAGAAGTCCTGTCATGAAATGCGCACAAATAGCACGTTGCTCTGCGCGCTAATGTACGCGTTATGGCCATAATAAAGCTATCAAATTATGTTCACATGGCCTGTGCACAAGCAATGTTTCAGCCAATGGACCTCCGGGTAACCCGGAGGTCCATTGGCAGAAACATTGCATGTGTTTGCTATGAGTAACCAGGAGAACTTACCGTGCTTTGGATGCCATTCGATATGGCAATTGCGCGCAATTTCAACGCGCAATTAAGCCTAGATAAGCGCACTATTCGTAACAGGACTTCTAGTTTTAACTGTAGGCAGTGTTGTCCACCGGCGCGTTTCTCAATAAATAATCAGTAGTTTTCTGCAAATGTTCAATGAAAGAAGCACTGGGTTGTAACCGGTGCTTCATTCATTGACAATTTGATGGCGATTCCATTGCGCTATATCAGAGATTCCCTGTTAACGCATGTGTGTACATATTGCCCGCGCGTAGATTTGGACATTTCCACACCGCCCGAACGGTAAATAATGTATAGGAATGTTTTGTTTTTATATTTCACAGTATAAAGATGTGATGCGATGTCTAAAGCAGATGTCTTCAATGTTCTTCCGAGTTCGACTGATAGAAGTTACATTCACATTCACATTTGGACGAGTGACCAGATTCCCATCATTTAACTATTTGAACCATGGTGGTATATTCCATGTGTGTTCTATGGCAGCAAGTGGAAGAGTCCACATTCATTATTTGGGGGTTGTACAAATAATATTTTCAACGTTCAGTCCAAAGCTGCACGTTGAAAATATTGATTGGTCAACCCCACACATTCACTTAGCATCCACTCTACTTAATGAAAGTATGGAATATCATGTTCCTGGCCGAAAAAAGTCTTCTCGTATTCAAAGGGTTAAATATTCAAGATAATATTGTTTTTCTTTTCTAGACCATTGATTTATCAACTCGCGCAGCTAGATCAGATTAAAAAAAATGTTTCTCCCACAGTGAGGTGTTGAATGTCTCAGTGGCATCTGATTTATTTTCCTTGTTCAATTACTTTATTCTACAATTTCCCAGACCGTCAAGTTGTCTGAATAAATGTCTTGTAAGTATTTGCGCGCGCATTGCATTATGATCTAATATTATTTTAATGAAGTGGATACAATCACAACTAGAGAAACAGAATTTACTGCACCCTGTAAATTCAAGTCTGTGTGAAAAGGGTTAAAGTATCAGGAATAAACTATACAGAAGGAGAATTTATGGAGGCTTATTTTCAGGAGTAAATTATTTTCAAACAAATCAGAAATGGATTTTCGTTAATAGTATTTACAGATATTCATACAGCAATCAGAACATTTTTTTTATAAGAAACCAGAAAAGGCATATATGTGACCAGCATTCAAAGGGTTCGATACACGAATCAGAAGTGGACATTTTTGGCTCTGCCCACCAAGCTGATTGATGAAATACGTTCATGAACTTTTGAAATGCATTAAGGTGTAATGGAACGCATTCCCCAGTCTTTCTGAATAATATGCACTGGATGACCTTGGTGACCTCTTTCAGGCGGACCATATATTGAACCTCCAGCAATTTTTAAATCAGTCGGTATAGTCCCATGTATACACCTACTTTAAAGAAATGGCTCCACCAACTACAGATCTGTCATTTTTGGGCGATGATAGCAAATATTTATTATGATTTAGAAGCCTCTAAGGCAGTCAGCCTACTGTATCACACACAAGGCCTCAAACTAGCTGAAAAAACAAAGATGAGTGCAAACTGGTTGTTGGTAACCATCATGCCAAAACGAATAGAGATAGGACGATTCGTATTTGAGTTATCGAGCCGACAAAGGGTGCATAGACTCTATATTGGGGATAGTGCCATAAAAAACTTAAAAGCCCCAAGAGCTTGTTTAAAGGCCTACCCTTAAGAGCATCTAGTGCCCTAAACAAAGCATACATAAATTAAGATGGGGGAATATTGAATCATGGCATTTGCGTGAAGAGAGGCAATATGGCAGGAAGCGTGCAAAAGGTTCTACCGTCATAAGTTAAATGATGTTGTTTGATCTTCGCGGTGAAGTATGAAGAGGGCGGTGAAGTATGAAGAGGGTTAAAGACAGACCATTTAAATATTCCATTTCATTAATTCATAATTGTGATAAGTGTTTCGAGAGAGCCGCTTATCACTCGGCTCGAAACCTGTTGATCTTGAGTTATGATTGAGAATGGAAAAAAAATAAAAAAATGCAATGAAAGGTGAAGGGTTATTTATTCAACTACAATTAATCAAGTGTTGTAAGATAGATCTGTATAATAAACAAATTTTCTTGCCACTCAAAGGGTTTTTTCAACTTGGTTTGGGGATGGAATTTAATTCTGATCTGACAGCTGATAAGAGTAAATATGTGTCAGGCTGTCATCTATAGCAACTTCTCTCTAATTTGATTGTTTACATTATTCTCTTGTGTATATAAATATAAACAGCTATTTCTTTATGATGCTTTTCTGTTACAAAGAAATTAGGGGGTATAAAAAACTCTGTGACCCAATGGACCACTCCCAAAGGTTCCCTGATAACATAGCTGGGCCAGTACTTGTGACAGGCTACCGGTATGCCAAACAGCCCCAGGACAGATTATTTATTTATTTATTGGTGTGTAAGGTCACATATTTCTGCATAATGGCTAATCAGAACCACGGCAGTTTTACGGGTGGAGGAAGCCGTAGTACCCAGAGAGAACCACCAAGCAATGGCGAGCAACTGTCAGTTCCCCAACATACTAATTTCACACAAGCAGGGTTAGCATTGGTTGAAGACAGGTGCACCATCAACGTGCAGTACGCCTAAATACACAGCGTCACCGTGCCCCCACGTGGGCAATGGGGGTGAATTGTCTTGCCCAAGGAGACAACGTGGTTGCCGCAGGTGGGATTCGAACCGAGGACCTCTCGGCTAGCAGCCTGCACCTCTACCAACTCAGCCACCGCGCCCCCAGGACAGATGATTTGTTTTTGAGTTATCGTCAAGACAAAAGGAAGGGGATAGAAAATATTCATACAGGAATCAGAACATTTTTATAAGAAACCAGAAATGGTATATATGTGACCAGCATTCAAAGGGTTTGATACACGAATCAGAAATGGATATTTTTGTCTCTGCCCACTAATTTGAGTGATGAAATACATTCATAAACTTTAGAAATGCATTAAGGGGTAATAAAATGCATTTCCCAGTCTTTCTGAATGATGTCCCCATACTAAGATCTTCAGAGGGTTAAAATATTCCCTTTAAATACTCCATTTTAATCCTTTAAATGGGGGGCGCATTGGCTCAGTTGGCAGAGGTGCAGGCTGCAAGGCGTGAGGTCCTCACTCTGTCCTTGGGCAAGCCACTTCACCCCATTGCCCGCATGCGTGCATGGTGGCGATGTGTTCTAAAGCGTACTGCACATCGATTGTGCACCCGTCTTCAACCAATGCTTGTGTGGAGTTAGTATGTGGGGGATCTGACAGTTGCTCGTTGTTGCCCGGTGGTTCTTCCCAGGTACTCCGACTTCCTCCACCTAAAAAACTGTCGTGGTCATGATTAGCCACTGTGCAGAAATATGTGACATTAAACGCCAATAAATAAATAATCCTTTAAAAAATGAGCTCAATCCAATACAGGGTCATAAGCTATGTTTTTTCAAGCAAAAAAGAAAAGGTAATTAAAACTGAATAGACGTTTCTGTGAATAATGTTGACCGGTTTTCGCTGTTATGTTCGCTAAAGGATTAAGAATCTCTTACTTTGGAAGGCACACTGAAAAGGTGTCCCATTCCACATAGAATTAAATGTTAAGAAAATAAAGCGAAAAACATTAAGTTGTTCAGCTGACAGTACCTGCTTTTGCACTCCGGAGGGATGGAACGGCACAAATCAGAGACATTCTCTTAATGGCACTTTGACACCAAAGGTTTCTGCACTGTCGGTGACGCCGAGATGAGCGCAGTGAAAGACTATAGAACTCCTCTAACAAATTAGTTTTAAACAGTCATAGCACTAATACAGTTAACAGTACAGTCGACCATGCCAGTATTGCATTGTTACCGGCACCCTGACAGTTTTGTATTAGGTTTCAACAATTATTCAGTGCAGTTTTATGGAAAGGGTTAACTTTATTCTGCCTGAAATAAAATATGTGCAATCCACATTGAAGTCTTGAGAGGGGTTAAAAGCACAGAACTGAATAAGATAGGCTTTCAACAATTATTCAGTGCAGTTTTATGGAAAGGGTTAACTTTATTCTGCCTGAAATAAAATATGTGCAATCCACATAGAAGTCTGGAGAGGGTTAAAAGCAGTGAACTAAATAATTTACAATTTATTTCCTTGCAAGGCAAAGGGTTTCTCTCAACTTAGTTTCAGGAACTAACATCCCATAATGATGACAAGGTCAGATTTCATTTTGACAGCTTACTCCACTGGTGTTTACATAGTCTCCAGTGTGAACATAACATCGTATTGCTTGGGGAGAATTTACTGTATCAGGAAATTGGAGGCTGTGAAAACCCTGTGGCCTACTGGGCCATACTGAAAAAATGTGATTTCCAGCAATTCTGAAAAATGCACTCAATGACCCCTAGTTGACCTCCGTGACCTTGACCCATATTTTGAACCTCCATCGAGTAACGACTCATTTGGTGTTGGTCCCAGGTCTGAAGGTCATACCATGCCTGAGATATGGGAGTGACCCATGTTCAAAATTTTGGCCACGCCCACTTTTTTTAATGTAAAAATGCATGTGTGTATGTCAGGAATACTTTAGGGGTCAAAAAATGTGATTTCCAGCAATTCTGAAAAATGCACTCAATGACCCCTAGGTGACCTCTGTGACCTTGACCCATGTTTTGAATCTCCATCAAGTATCAACTCATTTGGTGTTGGTCCCAGGTCCATACGTCATACCACGCCTGAGATATGGGCATGACCCACTTTCAAAACTTTTGGCCACACCCACTTTTTGTTACGTCAAAATGCATGTGTGTACATCAGAAATAGTTTAGGGGGTCAAAAAATGTGATTTCCAGCAATTCTGAAAAATGAACTCAATGACCCCTAGTTGACCACCATGACCTTGACCCATATTTTGAACCTCCATCAAGTATCGACTCATTTGGTGTTGGTCCCAGGTCTGTAGGTCATACCATGCCTGAGATATGGGAGTGACCCACTTTCAAAAAAATTGGCCACGCCCACTTTTTTACGTAAAAATGCATGTGTGTATGTCAGGAATACTTTAAGGGTAAAAAAAATGTGATTTCCAGCAATTCTGAAAAATGCACTCAATGACCCCTAGGTGACCTCTGTGACCTTGACCCATATTTTGAATCTCCATCAAGTGTCAACTCATTTGGTGTTGGTCCCAGGTCCATACGTCATACCACGCCTGAGATATGGGCATGACCCACTTTCAAAAATTTTGGCCACACCCACTTTTTGTTACGTCAAAATGCATGTGTGTACGTCAGAAATAGTTTAGGGGGTCAAAAAATGTGATTTCCAGCAATTCTGAAAAATGCACTCAATGACCCATAGTTGACCTCCGTGACCTTGACACAGATTTTGAACCTCCATCGAGTGTCGACTCATTTGGTGCTGGTCCCAGGTCTGTAGGTCATACCATGCCTGAGATATGGGAGTGACCCACTTTCAAAAATTTTGGCCACGCCCACTTTTTTTAATGTAAAAATGCATGTGTGTATGTCAGGAATACTTTAGGGGTCAAAAAATGTGATTTCCAGCATTTCTGAAAAATGCACTCAATGACCCCTAGGTGACCTCTGTGACCTTGACCCATATTTTGAATCTCCATCAAGTTTCGACTCATTTGGTGTTGGTCCCAGATCCATACGTCATGCCATGCCTGAGATATGGGCGTGACCCACTTTCAAAAAATTTGGCCACGCCCACTTTTTGGTACGTCAAAATGCATGTGTGTCCGTCACGAATGCTTTAGGGGGTCAAAAAATGTGATTTCCAGCAATTCTGAAAAATGCACTCAATGACCCCTAGATGACCTCCGTGACCTTGACCCATATTTTGAACCTCCATCGAGTGTCGACTCATTTGGTGTTGGTCCCAGGTCTGTAGGTCATACCACGCCTGAGATATGGGCGTGACCCACTTTCAAAACACCCCTACAGGCACCCCTGATACCCCAGGAATCTGAAAAACATAGGTGGCCGAGAACTTGTGGCTGTCTATCAGCATGCCAAAAATCAACGAGATAGGGCAATTCGTTTTCGAGTTATCTTGCGGACAAAAAAGTGATGAGAAGACAGAAGACAGAAGAAGAAGAAGAAGAAGAAGAAGAAGAAGAAGAAGAAGAAGAAGAAGAAGAAAAAAAAAAAAAAAAAAGAAGAAAAAAAAA
This sequence comes from Pictodentalium vernedei, assembly GCA_031216915.1. NCBI lineage: Eukaryota > Metazoa > Mollusca > Scaphopoda > Dentaliida > Dentaliidae > Pictodentalium > Pictodentalium vernedei. The sequence goes on along the minus strand of CM062297.1, from coordinate 135,822,684 downwards.
AAAAGAAAAAGAAACCGTGCAAAAACAATAGTCTGTGTGTTTCACACAGACTAAATATATTGCAATAAACGGAAAAGCCACAAGGGTCACCGAAAACAAATTTGGTTTACAGTGCAACATACTGCCTACACGAACACGTTTTGATTCTGCGACTCTAACACATTCTAGGAAAAAACATATTTATTTGTTGGGGTTTAACGACACATTTGACAACCAAGGTCACTTCTTGTCTAACAGTTGTACTGGTGAAGGAAGCGTAAGTACCTGGAGTGAACCACTGAACAGTGGTGAGCAGACTCTCCAGTGTACTAACGCCACACAAGGAGGATCGACATTGGCTGGAGACAACTGCACCATCAACGAGCAGTACGCCCTAGTACACAGGGCCGCCATGCCCTGCGCGGGCAAACTCGATTAAGCGTGTTGCTCAAGGACACAACGCAGTTACCGATTCGACCGTGAAGGAGTTCAATGCTCGAACCACTGAGCCTCTGCACACCTTTTTTCATGCAAATGGTATGGAAAACATAAAATAAACAATAGGGCGTCTCATCGCACGGCATGAATATATATGTGGCTTCGAACATTCATGGCGATCTGGTCCGCAACTATTTTCATATATCGGGAGCACCCACATTTTTCACATCGTGCCATGAATTCTCCGAAGATGCTTATATGCGTATACCTGAGATACATAGAAAGTTATTCAGATAAGGTATCTAAGATTTAAAAAGTGCCTGTACTTTTTATTAAATTTGAAAAGATACGATTTTCTCTTTAGAATATAATGGCAGAAAAACAAAAGGGCGTTCTTCGCCAATAAAAAAATGCAGAAATTTTAGTTTATCAGCCAAATTGAAATTTGTATCTCACAACTGAACGGTAAACGCTTACTTTTGTCCATTTCTGTTCATTCAATATGTACCTCATTAACCCTTTACCCAACGTAAGGGCCAAAAAGGACCAGCTGCATTTTCAATAATCGCCAATTAATTTTCATTATATTTTTCATTTTTTGGTCTCAAAAACATAGGTTATGACCCCTCGTTGGAACGGGCTCGTTCACAACCAATGTTTTTGCGACAAAAAATGAAAAAAGTAGTTAATTCAAGAATTATTTTGCAAGTGTCGTCTGCTTGTCATGTTAGGCTATTTGCTACTTCATTAACACTTTTTCGACCAGGTTGGCGTTTTTACAAAAAAAAACGACAAACAACAAAACCAAACAAGTTTAAAAACAAGCCCAAACAATCGCACTTAAATGACATTTGTTTGTGTGACATGTAAGCCTGTGGCATTGGACTATGTCTGATTCCGTGTACTGATGTGTCCTCTCCTCAGATATAGTTATGTTTTGCATTAATCTTTTACCTAAAGTGGAAAGCAGAAGACATTTGCAAAAAAATCTTGAATAACTAGTTTTTTCTCAAAAACACAGGTTCTGACCCCTCGTTGGAACGAGCTCGTTCCAATGAGGGGTCATAACCTATGTTTTTGAGACAAAAAATGAAAAAAATAATGAAAATTAATTGGCGATTTTTGAGAATAGCGCTGACCGATTTTGGACATTACGTTGGGTAAAAGGTTAAAGCAAATCTGAATAAATGCTGCGTCAAACGACTGAGTGGCTTTTTCTGCTACTTGCAATGTAAAGCTCAGCATCGTCAATTTTTATTTCATTTCTTTTGTTTTTTGCTTCAATTACGACAGGAAAATTATTTCGTTTATCACAATGATTATAAGAAAAGTGTTGCATCATATTACCGGAAACAATTATCTAAAATGCTATTGGCAGCTTGCGGTTTCTTATAAACGTGGAATCAATTTTCACTTGTATTTCATGCGTTGCCTATGTTTTGTTGTGTGAACCAAAAGTAAAATTTCAAACACAAGTAGGTGGATTTGAAATTGCAGGGCAATTATCTATGAGCCACCCAACGAAACTCGACCAGTGACGTTTCGCCCCACATTCAGAGTAAATTGTCTGTTGCTTTCTAACGTCCAAAGCCGCCCTTTAACTCTGACGTCACCGTTTCCAACCGCTTTCAACGTGTGCGTATCTCGTCCGTCCGTCCGTCCGTCCGTCCGTCCGTCCTTTTAGAGTTTACTACAGCCAAAACACTCTTCACCACAGCTGCGCCAAAGTTGCAGTGTTTATTCTAGGAACTCAGGTGAATTTGATCATTTAATATCCGAAAACGCGCGTGTACACCTCCGGAATCTCACGCGCATGCACAATCTCTCTTTCTCTATTCGACATGATAAAATACCATATTCGTGTTGCTTTTTATGGCAAAAGATATGGCAATTATTCCCGAAACAGGACTGCATCATTGATGAAAATCACTTAATAAATGGACGTAATACTTCATACGGAACAGACAATTTTACGAATTTGGTCTTTCTCAAGCTCGTACGAAACGGACCGAGGATGTGTGCAAACTGTTTCCTCTCTTGGAAAGACCCACTTAAGACTTATAATCCAGTGCTAAGGGTGGAGAGATGAGACTAAATTAAACTTGCATCTTGGTAAACGCACGCATGGACATCATTGCTCACGCGTGGATTCCCACCAGTCCACGACGACTCGTCCGTACTGTAGTTAACGGTAGAGAATTCACCAGTTCGGCACAACGTGTTCAGATATGTTTGTAATGGTAGGTAATATTTCGAAAAAGTCAAGGAGGGGCGCTTGATTCCAGACTTCTTGAAGACACATATATAAAAGTCGCATGGATAGCATTGGGAAGCAATTTTTGAAAACACACAAAAAGCATTTCGAGATAAAATGACTTTCCCCAACTGTGTCACATTTGGCGAGTATAGCTAAGTGGAAAGTACCTTTAAATATGGGTGGACAAAAGGGAGAAACGGTTGACAATAGCTTTCAGGAATTCATCTTCGTTAATGCAGCCGTGTGTCAGATGATAAATGCGACGGGCATGGCACCCACTTTTGTAATATTACCCATGTTCATAATACCTAACGAATTTGGTAACGATAACTACCTATTTTGTAATACATCGCGAGCTTTGTAATAAAATGACATCTTGTGTAATAGTTTCAGGGACCGATCAGGACTATTTAAAATACGCTCTAGCCTCGGAGCCTATTTTTTCAATTCATGCGCCAGATTTCAATTTACGGAGTCATACTGCTGTTTGTAACACACACTGCAAGTATGTAATAGCTCTCATTTTCATTTAGTACTCTATAGCAAACATTAATCTTCACTGTGGTTTCTGATCAAGTCTTGGCTGCCTATTTAGGCAGCCAAGACTTGATCAGAAACCACAGTGAAGATTAATGCTTGGTAATTAAGACTTGAAGTATTAACTTAAGCACTCTACAACAATGATAAATGATAATCATATATATAATACATGTAAGAGTGTCTCTATCGATTATCCATCGAAAGAATATCAAAATATGATCTGAGAAGTTACGCGCCAACCGAGAAGCCTATTTCTGAGATTTAAGAGCCAGGTCCTGATGTTTCAGAACCAAATACGCACTGGCGCATGCCCAGGTCGGTCCCTGAGTTTAATATCACAAATGTAGTAAAGACAAAAACATATTTAACACATATGGCTCACGGGCCTTGAAAAACCCCCGTTTCCACTTGACGCTGCTGTGCATAGTTGTGTAGACATGTAGAATGATTACTACTTATCCTTACTTTCATTTGTTTGTTCCTTTATGAGCTTACTCGTTGACTGCCAAATTTTTGCACATGCATCGTCGTATTGCCTTCCGGGTTGAAAGGTTTAACCATATTCAAACATGTTGAATTCTACAAGTAGTATCGTGTGTCGCCGAATGCTGAGTGATTTTTCGTGTGCGTGCTGATGCTGGGTACAGTACGGCCGCCGTGGACTGGTCACTCTCCATGGGGAGGGGGGACAATATTTCCATAGACGCAATAACATCAGATTCCAAACAGTAATTGTAGGAATAATCATCAAAAATTTAATTAATGAAGCACAGGTTGCAAGGCGGTGCTTCATTAATTAAAATTTTGCTGCTGGTGATTTTATTACATGGGAAACGCATGGCGTGGACATCAGTACCCGCGCGTGGATTGCGACCTGTCCTCGGCGACTGAACTGTAGCATCGAGAGGAGAAAATGTCCCAACATAATTTAATGTTACAAATTCAGTTAAAAAAAACAGCCGTTCAGAACTTTGAAGAATGTAGAAATATTACTGTGCTCTATACTTCCTATTTTTTGTTCGTTATTGCGCCTGCTCGTCGACTGCCAAATGTTTGCATACGCAAAGTTGTATTACCTTCCGAGTTGAAAGGTTTATAGCCAACAATCTTCAAACATGTTGTTCTATAAGTCGCATTGTGTGTCGACGAATTCTGACCAATCTTGAATATTTTTTTTGCGCGTGCTGATGATGAGTCGTATCGAAAGGATGTATCAACACTTGTGAAAGATGTTGAATGCAAACTTGCTCAAATCAGCATGTTGAGGCGTGTATCAGCAAGCATTGAACAGGATGGAAACTCACAAAATGTTTTTTCTGGGGAAAGATCACAGGGATGGAAGGTAGTGTGTTTTAACTAAGCGATGGGCTCATAAGCGCTCAAATGAACTTCCATTTCATCGAACTTCATGTTGTTTACCTAGGGGAAGTAGAGGATATCTACTCCGTTTTACTGAATATCTGGAATTATCTCATGAGTGTGGACCTGAATGTTCTATTTTTCACGAGCGCTTTCTTACTTCCAGGTCCACACTAAAATAGTGTAGATTTTCTTTTTATTATATGTTACGTGACATTTTACTGCGCAATATTCAGCATAATTCGACTTCAAACAGTTTCAATACAATAAGAAAGACCCGCTGGTCGTTTCTGGAAGACGACGCTCAAGGCGACGTAATGCGCCGAAGCGAGATGTCATTTGGGAAGCTACCCAGGATATTGCTCGATATTCATCGAGTCGGTGGATATCGAGAAATATTTTTCAGATAATCTGCGATAATTTACAGGCTAACATATACAAAAAAATAGTTACGCGGTGTGAACGTTCCAAACTCGGCGTTTGCATTTCGCCAATGACAATTAAAATAGTCTCTAAATAATCAATTTGTATTGTCATGAACCTTGTGCACATTATTTTAATTTTTTCACAGACACCCGGATATAATATTTAAATCGCGAGCGGTGATTACAAGTCGTCGGAAAATTGAGAACCTTCAAGAATGTTTGTTGTTATTGAACATTCTTTATATATAGATCGTTGAGCTCGTTCCAAAGAGGGGTCATAAGCTATGTTTGGGACGCAAACAAATAAACAAAAATTAGTTATTCAGTAATTGTGTTTGCAAATGCCTACTGCCTTCCGTGTTAGGTAAAGGGTTAAGAAGTTACAGTCGGAAGCTATAGATGGTTCCTTCTAAAGTGTGTGGGTAGGGAGAGTAGTGTGGCTGAAGAACATGGATCTGGTGTTCGTTTACATCTGTGTGTGCTACGTTTTATTGCGGCATAATTTGCATTATCACATATGACGCAAAAGAAATTATGTAGCTCCACTCAGAACAATTGATTCTGAAGAAACGCAGTAAGTGAAACGTGATCAATGATGCTATTGGCGAATTCACTGACTGGGATTCCCAACCCTACCGATCGCTCCATAAGCGCGTTTTCTTTCTTTCATTATTCCTTTTTTTCTTCCATTTATCTTACAATACTGGAAACGGTGTGAAGAGTGGCCTTACCTGAGAAATAATAGAAAAAGTAGATAGCCGACCGCAGCGATGGTTCAACACAATTTAACTGCAGGACGAGGAGAGTGTATTATCACTAAGTCACCCACAGAGTGGAGATTTCAACCAAGCAATAATTGCAAATTTGTTGCAAAGCATAACAAGCACAGGCAAAGTTTCAACAAATGGACCTCCGGGTTAAACCCGGAGGTCCATTGGCTGAAACATTGTGTGTAATTTTTGTCCATATGTACAAAAGTTAAAAAAATTATAGTAATTTATATATTTTTTATACTTACCAATGACCCAGACATAGCTGGTGCTAACTCTTAAAAATGTAGGGCCAAACACAAATTTTGCCCCCCAATCCCCAAAATTTGCATCTAAAACCAAAGAAAACATGTCCTGAATGGCCCTCCATACCTCACCTCTACTGCGCATGCGCAGTGTCAAGGACGTCCCGAAATTGGCGCCATTAATCATTCTTATAATCAGTGCCTGGTAAGCGCTATGTACTCAGCGGGGAGGTATGAGTTCCCAACTCCTGGGAAGGCCATCCCCGTCTGGGTCATTGGTAAGTATAAAAAATATATAAATTACTATAAATTTTTTAACATTTTTATACTGTACCAATGACCCAGACATAGCTGAATAGTAAAAAGGCTGGAGGGCCTAGGACATAGAGGAAAATCCAATAAGCTCAACTATATAAAATAGAGTCATCCCCTCAAGGGGAAAAGGAGTATTAGGCCTTACATGTATCTTTCTTATTTATGATAAATTAGAAAGACACAACACCTTCCATAATTGAGCATCATAACATCCATGTACTCTATTAACATCCAGTATAATCCTTATACTAATAATTTTTAAAGTAAGCCAAAAAATAAAGTTAGTCTAGAGAATTGAGACTCTTTATACTCTATTAAAAGTGTCCGAGGATTGTATAATAACGCCCGTTTGACACGTGATATATTCAAAAGCTATACTTTAAAACTATGACCTGAATGAATTTTTAAAACATAAACTTATCACTTTAAAACCATCCCAGTAACAGCTCAGAATTACTGACTCCGGAGGAGGTATCCCCTTGTTTTCATAATAAAACAGGTGACCCAAGGGAACACCCTCCCCCCCCCCTTTTTTTTCTTGCCCTGGGTCAAATAGCCCAGAGCGAAGAGGGCAGCAGGACGGAGTCACTGCCGGAACAGAAAGCCTACCTAGCTATAGTTGCAACTGTTAAGTGAACAACATTCTGAGCAACAGATAATGGACCTAAACAATGCAGGCCTCCAGAAATGGACTCAATATTTCTGAGATAAAAATTCATGAATGTGGATGGCTGAGACCAATATGCAACCTTCATTAAATCTATAATAGCGACACTATTTACGAAAGCCCAAGATGTAGAAAGAGCTCTTACTTCATGAGCCGAAATCTTAAGCACAAACTGCTGAGTTAATGATAGAATACTATAAGCAGTGCCGATAGTTAATTGAATCCATTAGCAATTGAATGGACCGTAATGTCCTTCTATTAGGCATCAAAGACAGAAGAAGCTTTACGTCCTTACTGATAAACTGAGATCTGTTTATAAATACGTAAACTCTAACCGGACAGAGTAAACGCCTATGTCCGTACGAAGACGGAAGGACCTTAATAACAATAGGTTCCGGATATTTATTAGGAGCCTGATTCTTAACCAAAAATCCAACATAAGTAGTAAAGGAAATAGTGTTTCCGAAACTACGAAAGTGAGAATCGTCCACCGATAGTGCATGAAGCTCACTGACTCCTCAGTAGAAGAGAAGACTAAGAGAATTGCTGTCTTAAAAGGCCAGAATTTGAAAACTACTGTTTCCAGAGGCTCAAATAGTTACTTAGCTAAATAAGAACCCAAGCTAAATTCCGTATAGGAATTAATCTAAGGATTCTAGGCCTATTTATCGAAAAAAGTTTCTAACTAACATAGATAAAGAGACATTAGACTCAATTGTAAACTATCATGGAGTGCATAAGTATGAGATAACATAGACCTATAACCTTAATAGTAACAGGATGCAGTTGATCTTGTCAAACAAGTATACTAGAAAGTTTGCAATGTCTAGTATGGAGGGATCAAAAATATCAACATAATGATCCCTACACCAACGACGGAAGAGCCTCCACTTTAGCCGCATAGTATAGCGAAGAGGAGGTTCTCCTACAGTAAGAAATCGCGTCCATTGCTCGTCCTGTACAATGCTTGTCGTGCAAGAAGGACCCCACAACGGAATACGTGAAGGTTGAGACCTTGCGGGTTGTGATGAAGTTGACACGATTTCCCCAGCGAAAGAAGATCCTCTCATGGAGGAAGTTTTCGCGGTAAGTCCCACAGCAGACACCTGAGTAAATTATCCACGGTCTCTGTGAAGACAGAGATGCTACCAACAGAATTGTATTGTGGATGTTTATCTTAGCAATACTTGCTGAATCAACAGCGCTGGAGGATACACATATCCTATAATTCCGTCCTATTAGATCAATAGAGCGTTAACTACATAAGCTCAGGGATCCGGACATGGGAACACATACATCTGCAATTGATTAGTGAGTTGTGTCGCAGATAAATTATCATTGGGCGCTCCCACTGATAGCAAATCTGATTGAATACTTGTTTGTTGAGAGTCCATTCTGACGGCAACAAGCGACCCTTACGTGAAAGGGAGTCCGCTAATACAATCAGACGACCCGGAATATGACGGACCGAAGCAGAACTTGGTGTTCTAGAACAAACAGAAGGATTCTTTCCGTTAAATTGAATAACGGAACCGAATGAGTGCCTCCCTGGTTTCGGAGATACGCAACTACTGTCGTATTATCGGACAGGATTTGGACATGCGTTTCTGAATAATGTTCATCCAATGACATAGTGCAAGCCAAAGTAACATAATTTCCTGGAAGTTAAGTTCTTGCCTAGAAACTGCGAAACCCAAAGACCCTGGCACTTCGAATCCGTTGGACTGGCATCCGTCATAACCATAAAACTCGGATCCGGCAACTGCAGTGGCACTCTCTGAGTCAACCACGGAATGTTTGCCCAAGTCTGAATCTCTTGTTACACTTGATAGACAAGAGAACGTGTATATCGAGCAATTCATAGATTGCTGAAAAGTAGCCGTCGAAGAGAAGCTTCTCCGAGACCAAAGCGACTCTGAGAGAGTTCTTCACCTTACTATCCACGCGCGTGGATGTAGCTAGGGCTGCGTCACGTCTAACCAACTCCAGGTTGCCACTGAAGGGCGGAGTTATACGTGGAAAAACTACTGCCCCTAAAAGAAATCTCATTGAGGATCATATCCTGGAATTCTTTCTCTTGAAGACGTAATGATAACTCCTCAGTAAGGTGGTCTACGTATGATAAAGCGTCTAAGTTAAGTCTATTAGACATCATTGTCGTTTCCAACATCGTGGTTGGAATTGACATAGATGGCGAAAAAGATAAATCCCAGTTTTCAGCCTCGCCGTCTTAGACGCATAGGAACTCTCGGTATGCCCTGTTCTGCCAATAAAAATTTATTTTCCTAGAATTGATGAAAGGCAGAATAGAGCATTGCGGACAAGAAACTAGACTAGCATGTTCGGTAGCAAGCTTATATATAGCGTCGTTCAATAATTAGAATGTTCTAATGACATTATTGGACTGCGTTGGCAACTCAGGGACAATGTCCCTGAACCGATTCAAAACTCCGTGTCCCATGACGCTATTAGTCTCTTATCCAGCATCGCAGCAATGTAGTCCGACGGAACAACCTCTAGAAGATAATGCCGGAAGAAATGTATGGCAGCTTCTGTTGTTCCGAAAGGGAAAGCTCGAAATGGTCCGAATCCCTTTCGCCATCCTGTCGGACCCTGTGAAGTGTTAGGTCGTCCGTTCCTGATGCAACAGCGGAGCGCACCGACCCAGCGCCGTCTGATTATTCCTGATCCGATCGAGAATCTGTCGTTTGCTAGGATGCTGCGGTAAGCTGTGCTATTTTGGATAGCACGTCCGTCACTGAGACCTGTGGAGAGGCGGTCTTACGATGCTTTGCCGCTGGAAGCTCCGTGTTCGTTACCCCGTGCATACTTCTATTATGCGAGCGACTGGAGTGTACAGGCCTCGTGTCCCTTGGCTACCGGATGGCGTGACCTGTTCGCCGTGGAATCACTGAATGACGAAGCTGGCCGGATACTCGAGGTCACGTAGCCAATGTGCGGTCGTGTGCGCTGCTGTGAGGATGAGGAAGCATTATCGACAGTCACTCGGACTGTCTATATAACGGAGCGTCCCGAGCGGCGGACATATGCTCCGAAGGCAAAATGTCTGTACCACAACATCCGGTCCCATATGTTGTCGTACGAGAGAGGGACCTCTCTCGCGCGCAGCCCGGACGGACCTGGACGAGCTAGGAACCGGACTAACAGGCTTCCTCCTATCTCTCCTCTAATCCGTCGTCACTGGGTGTGTACTAAAGTCTATTATAGTGCTCGCATCACCCAAATCTCCTTCCTAGACCGCAACGGACGAACCCGACTGCCGAACCATTCGATGAATGAACGCTACACCGGGTGAGCTAGCGAATGTCAACTCCGTCGATCCTACTAGGGACCTCTTAGGCGAGTGACGTATTCCATGAGCACTAATTGCCGCTAGCTCTTCATTAACTATGACGACAGAGGCACACTTTTGAAAGACATCTCAGTAATTTTGCGAACAAGAAACCAGACTTGCTTGTAAATAGCAAGCATATAAAAAATATATATAGCGTCGTTCAATAAATCGAAAGTTTCTGTGACATTATTGGACTGTGTCGGAACTGAGGGACGATGTCCCTGAACCGAACCAAAAATGTCTGTGTCCACCGACGCTATCAGTTTCTTATCCGGCATCGCAGCATTCTGGTCCGACGAAAGAACCTCTAGAAGATAAAGTCGGATGACATATACAGCAGCTTATGTTGTTCCGAAAGGGAAGGCTCGAAATCCTCCGAATCCCTTTCGGCATCCCGTCGGACCGTATGAAATTTTCGGACGTCCGTACCAGATGCTTCCGCGGAGCGTCCCGACCTAGCGTCGTCGGATATTACTTGATGCGACAGGGATACTGTCGTTGCTGGGATGCTGCGATAAGTTGTGCTATTTGGGATAGCACGTCCGTCACCGAGGCCTGTGCAGTAGCGGTCTTACGATGCTTTGCCGCTGGAAGCTCCGTGTACGTTGACTCCCGCATACTTTCTTATGCGAACGTCCGGAGTCTCCAGGCCTCGTGTCCCTGGCTATCGGGTGGCGTGACCTGGTCGCCGAGGAGTCTCTGATTGGCGAAGTTGACTGGAAATCCGAGGTCACGTAGCCAAGAGCGGTCGTGTGCGCTACCATGAGGATGAAGAAGCCTTATTGACAGTCTCTCCGGGCTGTCTATCTAACGGAGCGTCCCGAGCGGCGGACGTATGCTCCGAATGCGAAACATTTTGTACCACAACATCTGGGGCCAGATGTTGTTGTACGAGAGAGAAGCCTCTCTCGCTCGCAGTCCGGATGGACCTGGACGAGCTAGGAACCGGACTAAAAGGCTTCCTCCGTTCTCTCCTCTAATCCGCCGTCACTGGGTGTGCATTTGGTTAATTTATAGTGCTCGCATCACCCAAAACTCCTTCTGGACCGCAACGGACGAATCCGGCTGCCGAACCATTCGATGAATGGACGCTACACCGGGCGAGCTAGCGGACGTCAAAGGCCGTCGATCCTACTAGGGACCTCTTAGGCAATTGACGTATTTTCATGAGCACTTTTCCGCTAGCTCTTCATTAATTGTGACGACGGAGGCACACTTTGGAAGACATCACGGATACATCACCCTGTTCTTGATCGTCTGAAATAGAGATTGATAAACTAGAGTGACCCTGCGGGGAAAGGACCGGAATGGCCACTTCCCCACTAACATACCGTGACACACGCTTCCCATGTTGTCATCGAAATTAACACATACTGAATAGGAGTTAGTGCGAGTACACTGACTACATTTATACAATGATTATGAAAGTCACAGGAAGATTTCCTCTTATTACAATTGAACAATATCCTTTCAAAGTGAAAAGAAAACAAAGTCCTAGTACTCGCACCAACCCCTGACAATCAAAATACATAATAGCATGATCCATTAACATAGTAAAAATAATTGAAATCAAAAAAAAATTTGAAAAAAATATTTTTTCAGAAAAGCCCATGTTTCTGAAAAGTAACGTTGAGCTCCAATGGATCCCAAGCCTAAAATTAATGCAACACTTACGAACAATAATAATGTATCTAATAATGATTAAACTAACATCAAGATATTATTTTCAAGAAATCCCCCCTCACACAGAGGGTTGTTGTCAATGTAAACAAGAAGTGTACAGAAACAAGACTCCAGGCACTGATAACCCTGGCCCGAAATCAGTTACCAATAATACACTATCTGATGCAAAACAGAGACTTCCAGGGAAGAAACTGCAGAACATGAGATGGTAGATGCAGAACACTACGCCCAACCACCCATAGGTGAATACGTAAACATGGGGAAAAGAACAGAATTCATTCTGTTATCCAGCTAAAACTCCCAAGAAATTTTAGTAATAATATTACAGAAAATATGCCAAAAGCATGGGAGAATAGCAAGGGGGAACTTAAAGGAGAGGGAGAGAGGAAAACACTGAACAAGCAGTGTAACTTGATAACAAGAATGACAACAACAGGCTCTTACCTCGAAAATAAGTAACTTAACAGAATTTCATTAAAAAATTTCAAGTTACAGCCCTGATTATTTTCTGTCACTCTTTTTCCTCTCCTCCTTCTATATCCTCCTTAGAATCAACATTTCTCTAATATTTATGTGTCTGGCATCATTTAAACTGAGATTTACAAGCACAAAGATCAGTCAGATGTTAACTGATGAAGGTCCAAACAAAGAATGATTAATGGCGCCAATTTCGGGACGTCCTTGACACTGCGCATGCGCAGTAGAGGTGAAGTATGGAGGGCCATTCAGGACATGTTTTCTCTGGTTTTAGATGCAAATTTTTGGGATTGGGGGGCAAAATCTGTGTTTGGCCCTACATTTTTAAGAGTTAGCACCAGCTATGTCTGGGTCATTGGTACAGTATAACAATTTTGAAAGTTATAGTTTGGGTGATAACTCCACTCTGCAGGTGATTTAGTTACAATCCACTCTCCATGTACTGTAAGTAAACGATTCTTCTATAATCATTCTCTTTCAGGCAGCAGAAAGGGTGAAGGTTCCTGTCGTTTTTACGTTTGACTGAGATCCCAAACTGGCAGGTTGTAACGGAAATGAAAGGCTAACATTCAGCCCGTGACCTGGTAGAGGTAATGCACACTCAATGGGAAACGTCAGTTGATCACGGCACTAAACACCCCACGGTGATCGAATAAAAGGATATCGTCATACTAATGGTGTATTACACGTGGACCTTACCTGTGCCTATCTGCAGCCTCTAGCAATTACCAATACACCCAAAACACCCAAAACCATGCTTAACTACTTATACAGTACAGTTGCCGCTGACAGGTCGTAATCCTCGCATGAGCAGTAATGTCCACGCATGTGTTTACCGGATAAATATTGCCTACCCTTGGATAGTAACCAGTCCACACCGGCTGTATTGTAAACATCGTGTACCCATATACTATTCCATTTAGAAGACATTGGTTTTATGGTCAACACTTCGAAAGTCCTCTCTTGTGAAGGGAACAAGTCACATCAACCAATGGAAATCACTTCTGACATACGCTAAGAACGCATAATCTTTTCTGTAGTCCACAGTTTGATCACTCCCATCGTCAATATTTATTTTACTTTCAAATGTAATTTTGTATCCAAAATAATTATTTGCGATCTTGAGTCTACCGTTTCCATATCAATAAAAGGTGCCACTCTCGAATGACAAAAACAGCCAACGGGGAGGTTGATTTCGCTAGAAAATCTAGTTTTTGAAAGATAAAATTAAAAACTTTAGCGTGTCCTTCCCGCTCTGGCCTCCTTCTCATTAGTCTGTGTGTTTAGAGCGTGTTTAAACACAATCCGTTTATAAACCTCGTACGAGTTTGTTTTGACTCCGGAAGGACCATAGCGGCCAAATTCGAATCAAATAGAAATTTAGTAAGTTGCAGAATGTGATCATATATCCTTCTTTTGACGGCTTTTTCGAGATAGCGTCTCATGACACCTGGGAACACTTGTTTTATTTCGTCTTGTCCGCTTTTTAACTTACAAGCATGGGGCTTGGGATTCATTTCGAACATGTGGGACAGACAGTCACACTCTGATATATTTTCCAGTGATAGCCCTATTGCCTAAATGGCAGGATGGGAATACAATACAGAGAATACAGATAATTATGTTTAGGACAAACGTACCTCAATATTGAGAAAATGCAAATAAACGTGGCTTTTCAATAATAATGATAATAACAATAATTTATTTAGCCTAAAATTCCATTAAAAATGTTCTTTGGCTGTACATAGCGCTGGCATATACATAAAACACGCTAAAAGGAAATCTAAGAGAATCACGGAGAGTTATAAAAGATCAATAAAATCCTGGCGGAATTAAAAAGTTGTAATCTTTGATTTGAAAGTAGAAACTGAATTAGCCTGTTTAATATCATGGGGAAGTTGATTCCACAGTTTATGGCCGAATATGAAAAATGCCCTATAACCAGCGGTACGCAGCTTGCCACCAGGCTGTTTCAAGCTTAGAGTACCGGATGGCCGAAGTGCTGTAGATGGTTGATAGAATTCGAGCAAGTCTGACAGATAAGTTGGGGTCAACCCGTTCAGGCATTTATGAACTAACAAAAGCACTTTAAAATCAATTTTTTGTTTAATAGGGAGCCAGTGTAGTCTAAAAAGAACTGGATTGACATGGCATGATTTTTCAATTTTTGTAACGGGACGGGCAGCGCAGTTCTGTACTCATTGAAGCTTGTCAATTTTACATTAGTTAGATCCATAAAGCAAATAACTGCAGTAGTCAAGAGTTGTCCCGACAACTGTTTATCAATAAGACATCGTATTTTGCTAATATTTCAAAGATGGAAGAATGCTGATCGACAGATTTGGTTGACATGGCTGTCGAAAGTAAGGCTGCTATCAAAGAGACAGCCCAGATTTCAACCCTCTCCCCACCCAACCCCTCCACCGCACCCTTCATTCGTTCGTCCTTCGATATAACTCCAGTAAAATACACGTGACCTCAGAAGAGTTTTTTTTTTTACATGACGCGTCGATGTGTTTCGTCTTCATTGCCTTTGTACAGGGTATCATTGCATGACAATATTTGTAATGAGCCTCATAGAGGCCTTTGTCTAAATGTATAAATATGGCTTCTATTTTAAAGAATACATACATAAGCGTGCTTTCCTAATCGACAGTATTGATTATTGAGGAATGAATATTTTAGAACTGAAACGGTTAACCGATTAATCGATTAACCAAGGATCAACGTCTTGATCGATCAAAAAAGTAATTGATCGATTAATTGTTACTTTTCAACTACTGTATTATATGGGTTAACAAAGAAACAAACTTGCTCAAAAACAGGCAAACATTGTCACACTGACTCACATCAGTTATATGAGATAGAGAAAAACATGCAAGTTACATACTGACATACTTGTTTACTTGCAAGATCATTATACTGTATCAGTAGCTGGAAATGTTCATTCTTAACTTTTTACCCAATGCGGATAGCAGATGATACTTGCAAAATCAATTCTTGAATTACTAAAAAATGTTCAATTTTTGTCTCAAAAAGATAGCTCATGACCCTCCATTGGAACGAGCTCATCGAGCTCGTTCCAGTGGAGAGTCATAAGCTATGTTTTTGAGACAAAATGCGAATGGACATTTTTGATTGTAGCGCTGATCGGTTTCATCGTTACGTTGGGTAAAGGATTAATGCTGTAAATCATCATCGGCATGGCAATTATTCAGCTATCCATTAGGGCAAGTGATTAATCAGTTAACCAAGGTTAATCCATGTGATTAATTGATCAAGAAAACCCTTTAACCGTTTCAGCTCTAGAATATTCCATGTACAAATAACAGTTTCAAATTTAGTAAGGTCAAGTGCGAGCGCTCTTGAATTTATGATTGTTTTTCGCGAACATATATTTGATAACGTTTTTTAGTGAACGGACGTTCCACACGAATAGACAGGTCTGTGATCGCAGGCAGGCGTTTGACCATGGGCACGAGCGTAGAAACAAACTAACATCAGACTTCCCAAAGCTTCCCAACTTTAACGTGAAACTAAGCAGACGTTTTCTCGCGAATAGACCAACATTTGATTACGAACGGTATGTTGATAATAAGCGAGAAAAGAAACAGAAAAGTGGACAGACGGGTTCGCATAGGTTGGTCGCAGCTGAAAATCAAACCTTGCTTTGCAAAACGTCGCCCTGTGCAATGTTAAAACATTTCAGATGACATCTTCTTCCAGTCGATCAACGAAATATATCAAAACTGTTTAATATTGTTTCAATAAGCTTAAAGGTGAGCGATTGTTCAATACAATTTACTTACAGATTGTGTCCACAGCAACCGCAATTTGTCTTTTATAGCAAACACCATATAAACAATCAAGGAACGAAATTATCGTTTATAATACGTTGAGTGAAGCAGAGCATTGTATATCAAAGTAATTATCGCGATGGCGGGAGTGTATTTAAACAACATTACTCGTGCTGCGATAACAAAATAATCAAACATTTATTCATGTCGCTTTTATACTTAGCTGAGTAAATCGAAATCAAATTAGAAATCTCTCATGTCTCCAACAATTGTTTAGCTTATTACTTGTAGAGCATTATGGAGAGATTTCTGCGATTTAATGATTTCCGCAGACGACAATAATTATGCCTACTATCGTAGTAATAAACACATATTCCACTCACGCCAACTATCACGTGAATCCTATCTTCACTTTTCGTCACCTTAGTGCTAGAATGTTCTATGTCCCATACGGGACATATAACATTCTAGCACTCGTGCGACGAACTGTCGACATTCGGAATATGGTGGGTATTTATTGCCTTTGGCCGAGTTCGTGAATTTTCGTGAATCAACTGGATGGGTGCCATCGTGAAACAAGATAACTACGGTAGAGGTATCCTCCGCGGGGCGGTATGTTTAATGACCTCCAGTCAGCAGCTACTCCCTAACTTAGAGGATTCACCATTATATACCGAATGCCACATATATGTCACCAAGAGCAAATGGCTGCTTATGATGGAAATGACGGGCGATACGCAAACTGGTGTGGAATACGGCGTAAAAAATCATATTCCGTATATGTGCCAATTGTGCGCTGGTCAACATCGTTCTCTTTCTGAATCAAATGACTGCAGGGTGGGTGGTTGCTACCGCTAATACAGATTTCTTTTTTGTCCAGACGTTTTTACTTGTATTGGGGAAATACGTTCTTGTTGTAAGATAAAGTTTGTTTTCCGTTTCACGTTCACTCTTGGGATAGAATATGGGTGTTTTCTTTGCCTGAATAAAACCTGACTGCCAATGAAAAAAGTGACAAAATGGATGGTAAAAGAATCGCTTATAGTTTAACTTTACTCCCAAATAGGGCTATAGGATGAAGCTCACCTAAGACAAAGGCATATGTACCTATCCGTTGGCGACTGTATTGTTTTCGACTGTCGAAAATCAGTTATGTTAATGCAGACTGGGGAAAGATAACGCCATTGCTGTTTATCAACGGACCGATAAAAATGGTTAACAGCCAGACAGTTAAAATCTGCCGAGACGTGGTCGGGGGCCTCTACTAAGATGGTTGACTGTTAACCATTTCTGGCTGACTGTTAACAAACCATAATGCCCGATAAAGTCATGCTATTGCTATTATTGCTATGATTTGTCCTGAGGAAGGTCTAAGGCATGGGGCGGAGTGGTGAGGAAGGAGAAAGATATTTGAAGTTGAACCTGAGTTAATTTGTCTTATTCCGATTTGTCAGTCACGTGGCGTGCATGTCCCTTTATCGACCCCAGGTCATGTAGTTTGCTCTGTTTAACATTTTAGTATCCTACTAAATTCCATTAATATTCTTGAGAACGCCTGCTAAAGTGGTAATAATAATAATTTTGATAAGCATATGCGTGGTGCCAAATTTTTAGCCAACCAACCTGAATATTTTTTTGGTAAACAAAATGTTTCTTTGCCTAAAGTCTGTTGCGTCGAGTGAGTGCTTCCGCTTCCGGTGTCCGATAATGCGACTAATTACCTTGGTTTTAACCCTTTCAACACTGGCGGTCTGGATGGAAAAGGCTCAAAACAATACTGTCCACGTCGATATAGGTGAATCTCTTCTAAATTTAAAGGAAGAGCTGTAAGATTAAATTATTACTGATCCTCACTTCCGATTGGTTGCTCATTGAGACGTCTGCTCGTCGGCTGCCAATTTTGTCTTCACGCAAAACTTATTGCATACTGAATTCAAAGGGTAAAACCCCCTTCCCTTTCTCCATTTCTAGCGTACATCTAGAAGTAATTTTGAGACTACTTCCTGGTGGTTTAGATGTGCTTGACTGACTGGCGCAAAACGTGTGTATAGAAAGCCCGGTTACCCGGAGAGAATCGCCTGTCAGTGACAAGCAATTGTTACCTTTTTGTTTTAACTAAAGATCAGGCACAGCCCAGGCCTGAGTCGGGTCAGATCTGTTAAACACAGATCCGTACTCTCTCAATGTGTTTCCACAAGAGTAAGGGAAGTTATGTCTGAGGAGCCTCTGTGCCCTCCACCAAGATTTGTATTTTCCTGATTTCAAGACTATGTCATGACAAAACATGAAATAAACATGAATGTAAACACCTGTTTGAAACTCACTATAAACAACACACTTCAGAGATGTAGATAGATTTCTGAGTAATGAAGTGATACTTTCCGACAAGGGCACCAAGTGGTCGTTTGTATCGCCAAATTCCTTGTCACTAAACCGCCTTTAAGAGAGTACCACCTGATGAAATTAATGAAATTTAATTATTTTGTTAATTTTATCATTAAAAACATTTCCTATCCCTGCTGCGTTGTCTTTTCCATACAGGAATATATTCCTTTTCAAAACAGCCTTTGTGTCACTTTTTTTTGCCAATCGAGATTGTTTAGTGTCAAATCAAATATTTTTGCGTACTTTGACAAATTGGAAGCGTGACAGCGCGAACACCGATTATATGCGTGTTTGCAAATTTAATTTGGGCCCGTGGGACATTTTGTATCCATCAATATAGTACTGTAGAGTAGATACATGCAGAGGTACGTATTGCATATACACAGTCTGTTCTCGGCGCCCATTAGAAACGCACAGGATAATAATGCGTTCCTCCGTGCAATACTCTATATACAAATACGTGAACCAATATTCCACGGTATGAATGAATGAATGCTATTTTATTCAACAATACACCATTCTCACCAGTAACGTAAGACGTTAATAATACATCCAATATGGGAAGAAATAGTAAAGTGTATAGATATGGAACAATATATACTATACATGTAAAGTGGTACATTGTTTGGGGACGCCACAACCAGATTGACTGTCATCCTGACATCTCCATGATTCTTGTTGGTTACAATATCTTGGAGCAGACTTTTGGCTGCAGGCTGCTAGCAACGTAAAGTTGATGGATAGGGACCCATGTTGTTTGCCATGTTAGAATACACTAATGTCATGCTGGGCCACGATGGACGAGATACCGGAACTAGCAAATTCGTGCGATGCACAATTTGAGATCACACTATGGGTAGTCGTGGATTCGGGTGGAGCCTGGCCTTTTGCCTGGTTGATTAGGTAGACGCCCCCTCGGGCAAAACCAACAGGCTACGCCAAAGCAAACAACAAATCTGGAGGAGGTCCATGGAAAAGTAGCCAGTAAATACGGAACTGTTCAACTGTAATAAACCTTTTAAGTTCATAACGGATTTGGGCTGTTTGAACAGCAGTCAGGACACAGTCTATTAACACAAGTCGTTGCAGGGAAAAAAACATTTCTATAAATTGTTTGGTAAGTGTACTTTTGAACAAGGACCTGGCGTTTAGTGTTTTGAGATTGTTATCCAATTCCATCCCAAATTTTATAGTAACTATATTTGGGGATATTTGCCGAAAATTGTGTTGTGGTTTTGAACTCTCGAAAGTTTCCAGCCCGCCTTGTATGCATACCATGAGGGGTATTTCTGTTAAACATGTTATCAGTGGATTGGGGATGATTTTCATTTTGCCGGTCACACATGATTAACAAAACATTCAGTTTATAGACATCCTGAAATTTCAATATTCATTCCTTCCTGAAAAAGGGTCGGTATGGCTGTTGAACTTCTTAAGATAATTGTCCGTAAGGCGCGATTCTGTAGTTGGTTATTTTGCCAGTTGCAGGTGCACTATCCCAGATTTTTATGGCATATAATAAATGACTATGGAGAATAGCGTAATATAGTGATTTCAGGGTGTCTTTTTTGAAGAATGTTTATTACCTTATTGATGTAATATTTTGCTCTACAGATTTGTTTAGCATACATTCGATATGTGGGTTTTAAATGTTAAGCTTTCATCGAGATATACCCCTAGAAATTAACTGTCTTTCCAGACTTAGTATTTCCCACTTCTGACATTTCTTTGTTATTGAGATTTAATTTTAAATGATTGATTTTAACCCTTTACCCAACGTAACGGCCAAAACCGGCCAGCGCTATTCTCAAAAATCGCCAATTAATTTTCATGATTTTTTTCATTTTTTGTCTCCAAAACATAGGTTATGACCCCTCATTGGAACGAGCTCGTCGAGCTCGTTCCAATGAGGGGTCATAACCTATGTTTTGGAGACAAAAAATGAAAAAAATTAATTATTCCAGAATTTTTTTTGCAAGTGTCGTCTGCTTTTCATGTTAGGTAAAGGGTTAAGTGTATTGTTTCGTGGGTGTAGCAGAATAAATTTAGACTTTTTAGCATTTACATGTAGCTCATTACTGCAACACCAAACAAATACTTTTGCTAGTTCCGAATTTACCTTGGATTGTAACAATTGTATATCAATGTTAGACACATATAACGTCGTATCATCTGCAAAGGATAGTAGGTTTAGCAAGGTGCAATGACAAGTGTCGTTCAGATTAATGGGAAATAGGATAGGGCCAAGTACTGATTATTGTGGTACTCCACAACTGACACCTAGCAGAGTTCAGCGGTTAATTGTGTCAAAAGCTTTTGACATGTCGATGAATAAGGCCAAGGTAAGGTATTTTGAGTGCTTGTAATTTCATTCAGCTACACAGTTAAGGAGCTGTATCACTGGGTGGATAGATAAGCGATATTTACGGAGACCATATTGATGCTTATAGGACACCAAATTCACTTAGAAAGATTGCTAAGCTCGTACACATGATACGTTTAAGAAGCTTGGTGAAGACAGCTAAGATACTTATCGGTATATAATTTCCGAGTTCTTGCGCGTTATGATCCGTTATCTCATTTAAAGACAACCTTGGCTATGTTCATTCTATCGGAACTATTCCGATAATCAACGATTGTTTAAATATGTGGCAAACGGGTGTTGCGACTTCAGATATTGTTTCTTTCAATACTTGGTTAGAAGTGTTGTTAAGGTCAGAGCTAGTTTTTCAAATAAATTTACTAGTTTTGCGGATAATTTCTTGCTCTGTAGTAGGAGCAACAAATAAGCTATTATGATAATAACCTTTTTATAATTATCTGGATGCTATCTGTGGCGGATGTGTTATCTCTTCTCCGTCTGAGGTGATAATGTGTAGCCAATGAATCTGAGTTTCTGTTTTTGTTTCTGGTGTTTCAATCTTCATTTAATAGTATAAAAGTATCTGATTCATTATTAAACTGATAAGGAGAGTGGTGGCCGAGTTGATAAAGGAGACTGGTGGGAGAGTGGATAAAGGAGAGTGGTGACCGAGTGGATAATCCACTGTTCTCTCAAGCAAGAGGTCCCGGGATCGATAACCGGTCGTGGTAAGTTCTCCAGATGTCAGAACACTCTTTGTCAGGATCAGTTGTGGGCTTGGTGCTGTAATAGCTAAACATTTCCTCGTATATTCGAGAAGTGCGAGGCCACGAAGTTGCCGCTACGAATGTTATCCCACACACCTGCGCTATTAGGTCAAGGAGAGGCGTTAATATAAGTTGCAAAACCTGTTCCGATCCGCTGGTGTAAATGTGTTGCGATCAGACAGCGGTCTGATCGAGAAAAAATAACCACATATCCAGTACAGCCGGCGTGGACTGGTCAATTTCCACGGCTGGGCAATATTTCCGCGGACGAAATAATATTAGGCTCCCAACACTGATAATAGGAATAATCATCAAAAATTTAATCAATGAAGCATCATGTAGAACCCGGTGCTTTATTAATTAAAATGAGGCTGGTGAATAAACGCATGCGTGGACGTCACCGTCCATGCGTGGATTGCGACCAGTTCAGGGTGATTGTACTGTATGTACCAACACAGACGCGTGTATGGAGTTATACATGTTTGTACCTTCAAATGTCTGTTTGCCTTGACGCGCATTCATATCCAAAGACATGATGATCAGGAGCTTTTAGACTCGTGCCAAAATCGATATATTTGCTAGTTGTGGTAATCATGACCCAATTTCCCCGTTGCTTCGTTATAATTTTTCGAAAGCCACACAGTGGATGATAAGGATGCAGGAATCAAATTCCAATCCCTTCATTAAGATGTAAAAATCTCAAAAACTATTTTGAGTTTGAAATTCGTCAACCACTGCAATCCATGTTTGTTTCATAACATGTACATCTTCGAGTAAGTTGAACAACTAGTAAAGGCAACCCTGCATCATTCGAATCATCTGAATGCAATTAACTATTTTCCTGCCACGTCCATGTTTTATAATTGGAGAGGAGGGGGGGGGGGGAGGGTATGTGGAAATGGTGTGTACGAAAGTTTTATAAAGTTTTAAACATAGTTGTAACTTCATCACCTGTTTACTTGTTGGAAATAACTCCCTGAGTTCTTTCCAATAATTAATTGAATGATGGGAGCTAGGTTACTTAGTCGTTACGGGACTGGACTTCAAACCGAACGGTCCACGGGTCGATCCCCGCAAAGATTAACTGCGTTGTATCCTTGGGCAAGGCTCTTAATCCCGATCGCCCACTTGAGGGCACGGTGGTTATGTATACTAAGGCGTACTACACGTTGATGGTTGCAGTTGCTCGCCGCTGCTGTGGGAGTCGATGAGCTTGGAAACAAATCTCTTTCACGTCGAGTCAAGAAATCAACTATTTATTTATTGTTGTGTTTTTGTCTCTCTCGTCGTTTCAGGTGGGGATCCACGACCCAGAAAATGATCCAAGCATAGTTACTCATATTGCCACACACTTGTCTCCTGGAACAGATGTGTATATTGCAGTAAAACCGAGAAAGGTAAGCATCTTTAGTCCAAAGTAAAACGCTCACGCAGGTTTTTTTTTCAAGGAGGTAATGCACCCCTGTATTTGTTTGTTCGCACTGAACGTACTTTTTTACTCTCAGCAACGTAACTAACCTTCTACTGGTAAATATAATCCGCAGAACCCGTTCAATAACATTATTTATCGCTTTCTGTTTTCTTTTTTGTTTTCTTTCTTCTTTTGCAACCTGCTGCCATGTCTCGTCTGAGAACGAAACATAACTAGAATATACGCCTCTAAAAATTTGTATCACGCGAGGGTATTAAATTGCCTTCTCTATAGCTGAAATCCTAACAGCTACATGAATTATTAAACACGAATAAATTAAAAAGTTGCAAAAATACTTCTATTGGGTGCAGCCTATTAATATTGATAAGCATCTATTTGTGTGACTGCTGGTTTATGTTGATTTTTACTTTGGAATGTTTACCATCCACTCTGAATGTTTTATGGGAAAAAAGTCGTTAATGGAATGTCACAGAACGCTGAATCACGCGTGGACTTATTTATATTTTGGTGCTTAACGCCAAATCAGCGACTAAAGCTTTGTTGTGGTGATAAAACATGTTTAATGTAAAAATGAATGTGATTATCTAGTGTAAAGCAACAGCTTCGATAGGGGGGAAAATTACGCTGTTTTGTCGGAGAAATAAAGAGCGATAGAACCGATGAATACTGATGCATGTAAACATGGGATGATATACAAATCAACCTATTGACTCAAATAGATTGGAAACACACTTTCCGGTTTATATGAACAAAAAGCATTTTCAAAAGATATTTTTAAAATTTTATTTATATACGAAATTACAGAACTTTACGGGGTCTGGTATGAGAAAAGAGATCTCTACCAGATCCTACATGGCAATACTGCCTTATGACATGAGTAACCCTCCACCTAACGAATTGATGGTATCTCCCAGTGTTATTTCCAAATTAAGCAGTTGAAATATTTTTTTCAAACAACTTCACCAGCTCGTTTCAATGAGAGGGCACATGATATGGTTTTGTTGATTTTTTTTTAAAATTTGCAAAAACAGTAATTAAAATAATAAATTTTGATATCGTGTGCATTGGGATAAAGGGTCAGAATCTGCACAGCGGAACAGAATGAATCAGTTCTATTGTCAACGTACCCTGGCAACGAATGCATTCTAGTCGCATATTACCCTCGAACAAAAAGGAATGTGTTAGCCATGTAATACCAATAGGACATCGTGTCATGATTACATGTTTTCCGCCCAAAGGTTACTTGACATTTAATGATTATTATCCCCTGCCAAAACGAAGTTTGCGGGGGATATAGAAATGGGAACCTTGTGTCCGTTCGTCCGTCCGTCCGTCCGTAACAAATTTGGACCTTTATATCGAAGTCAGTGGGTATTGGATTTGAGTGATCTTTGTGATGCTGGTAGACCACCATGGGGTAAAGAATATTCACAACTAATAGGTTTTGTCCATTTGACCTTATAACCAGAAAATCACTAAGGGGGAAACGAATGTCGATTGCAGTATTCTGCAAGTACCCTGCGAGTTGAACAGTAGAAGAATACACACCTTTAACCCTTTACCAAACGCAACGGCCAAAACCGGCCAGCGCTATTCTCAAAAATCGCAAATTAATTTTCATTTCTTGTCTCAAAAACATAGGTTATGATCCCTCGTTGGAACGAGCTCGTCCAGCTCGTTCCAACGAGGGCTCACCTATGTTTTTGAGACAAAAAAAGAAAAAAATAGTTATTCAAGATTTGTTTTGGCAAGCGTCGTCTGCTTTCCATGTTAGGTAAAGGGTTAAGTCGGTTAACACTGTCGGTGAACGCCATAAAAACAAAAGAAAAAAAAACACGATGATCGTTATAGATTTCCTGAAACAGTCGGAAAACAGATGGTATTCTACGTGTGTTGGTGATCAATTGTCACACACAAGAACACCACACCCTTCACTTCCTCGCACATGCAAACACACACAAAGTGAGATAAGATTATATCCGCCCAAATACTGGTTTAAATTTTGTCACAAATTTAAAAAAAAACAATAAATAGGAAAATCTCTTTCTCCTGTCTCAGTCATCAAAACAGACATTCTATTCTGGGATTAATTCTGCATATTGTTTCAAAATCCAGAGCCCTTTAAAAACAGAAGGTAAACACACACTGTATGTGTGCTGCTTCTACAGCTCCAGTGATCACTTCTCTGCAGACTTCAGATTCAAAACAGACTATTACAACAAGCACAACAGTCAGTTAATCTGGTTCTCCAGATTTCATCGTTATCGTCTCGTTTGATTTGACCAATCTGGCTTAGTCAACAGACGAAATATGACAAATAAGATAAACGAACTGTTGAAATAATGTATACATTATATGATACCAGGTCATTGATGAAATACTCCACCTGAACTCCAAACAAAAAGAAATTTGAATTTGTTTCGGTGTGTTCAATGCCAAGGCACGCGGGAGTTTTTTGCGTTTATAAAATGCCACCTGAACAAATCCCACGAACGTCAGTGAAGTCCCGAGAGGCTGGTTTGAAATCAGCTTGACGCAAATTTAGAAAGTTGGGACTCTTGTCAGTCAGAATTGATGGGGAAACTTCTTTTCTGTGGAATAGAGCGTAATATTCGTGGGAGACATAGAGTAAAAATTGTTATCCACCACATCTTCAAAATTTGTATTCAAAGGCACCGAAGAACAACACATTCTTTCTAAAATAAGCAATGATTGTTTCTTTTGCAAAGTTAATTGACGAATAATTGTAAGTTCAACGCTATTTTTGTTGTATAGTTTGTGTACCTGCCAGAACCATACAAAGTCAATGGAAAATACTGTACTGATGCGAAGTCCGGTGCCTCCCATCCACTAAAATATCACGAGAAGTATGAAGAACATTTATGTTATAGGGAATGCATGGTTACAAACGTTTTGAAGAGATGCGGTTGTTGTCAACAAGGAACAGAAGGTATTTTTTGTTTTGAAGCATAATTACCTCTACCCAAGAACGAAATTCATACTTCACACCTCTGTGCGTTTGATCTGTGAATGTATTAAACATTTCACAGACGAGAACGATGACGATTTCTCAAACATATTCATGGAACAAAAGTTTTTTTATGTTATTACATTACAAAAGTGGACTCGTTCTCCGTGATATCGCGACCCAGGCGCTACACACGAACACCCGTGGATCGCGATTTCATAAATAGAATATCGCGAGATCAAATCTGCGTAAAACAAAACAGAAAAACGAACGGAAAACAAAATATAAGTACGGATGATAAATATAATAAAAAACTGTTCTTGAATATCGTTTTTGACAAGTGATATTGTACAATGTTGTTGGGCGGTAGGTGGACAGAATATTTCGATCGGATCGCGACCGAGTCGCGATCGATCGAAATTGTCTATTCGCTCTTGTGACCAAAGTAAAGTGCAGTGACAGCCTCTTGTCCAAAAAAGCAACAATCAAACATTGTACAGGTGTTTCTTTTGACTTTTCCAAAATGAGACTTATTTCCTAGATTACTGGGTACGGAAATAGTACACCACGGGTGGTTTTGTAAAATGCATTATTTTCAATAATCCAGTGGATTGAAATGCAGCTTTTTATTTGGCTGAGAGGTGTGTTGTAGATTTTTGTCCACAATATATTTTAATTGTCACACCGTGTTTTACTACGATGTAAAAACAGGAATACACAATAACTGGTAAAAAGACTGAACAAGTCCAGTTTATTTATATCATTATAAATAAGTATTTACTAGCTCAACTATATGTTTGAAATGTAAAACTATGGTTAAATGAATATTTTAAAGTAAATTATTACACAAATAATATTTTTTTAAAAATACATATGTATCATGTAGGGATTATTTATTTTATTTTTTTATGATTTGATGAAGTGTTGTTTCGCATGCTATATTAGTTGTAGGATTAATAGAACGAAATGATTTGGAGATAAATCCGTTGTCGTTATATCTTTCTATGAGGCGCTGGGGAGCGCGGTGGCTCAGTAGGTAGAGGTGCAGGCTGCAAGCCGAGAGGCCCTCGGTTCGACTCTCACCTGCGGCAACCGCGTTGTGTCCTTGGGCAAGACACTTCATCTCCACTGCCCGCGTGGGGGCACGGTGGCGTTGTGTACTAAGGCGTACTGCACGTCGATGGTGGACTTGTCTTCAACCAATGCTAACCCTGCTTGTGTGGAGTTAGTATGTTGGGGAGCTGACAGCTGCTCGCCGTTGCTCGGTGGTTCTCTCCGGGTACTCCGGCTTCCTCCACCCGTAAACTGTCACGGTCATGATTAGCCATTGTGCATAAATATGTGACCTTAAAAACGCCAATAAACAATAAACAATGCGGCGTTGGGTGTATGTTTCCCGAGTCCGGTGTAAATTCCCATACACCCCGAAAGACACAAGGATAACTAATAGTACTGTCGGTGATCACTGCAGTAGTACTTTTTCTCGATCCGATCGCGGTCAACTAGACACACTTACACACATTTGGGTCGAGATTTCAAAAACAAAATGATGTGAAATCAAAAGTGAATCAAGAAAAGTAAACGAAATAACAACGCAGATTGAAAGTTCTCGACTTCCTTTCTCGAAAAAAGCGGGGAGGTGTCCGCTGCTCTGAACAGAGTACGGTATTCACACTTTTTCAAGTTTCCTAGTGAACTTTGAACTTTCTTTATTCACTCGCTTGACCACGTCTGTGATACAAGAGGTACATACAATAATTGCATACATTTTGTGTTGGTGGTTGAATATATTTTTATGTATAAAAAATGGTGGCGATGCTACAAACATTTTCTAGAACGTGAGATCATTATAATACAAGTATTAATGGTATGTGATCCGATGCCAGCGCGCGTTTTCTCAATACGCCCCCCCCCCCCTCCACCCCCCCCCCCCAAAAAAAATGCATACGTCACAGGGATAAACATATATTTCCCCACACAAACACACACGCATACACATACATTTACAGAGTAGGACGTAGTGTCATAGCAGGTATCCCTATACTTGCCCTTGTTGGTCGAAAGTTTACCCAGTTGTCCCAGATTAGCGGCAATGCTTGCAACCGTCGTGGGTATTGAGAAACAAGGTTCAAGTTGAAGCGAACGCTAGCATATAAAATGCGCGCTGACACGCATGTATTTAATCATATAACACACACACACATGTATATGTATATATAATCTCCGATGAGCTGCCGTCCAAAATATCTCGGCCCCAGCAACCCTCCCCACCGGGAACCACACCTCAGCCACAGAAACAATTCAATTGCCTCTGCAACAGAAGCATTGCTCCCATCGAAGAAGCCCACCAGGCCGAAACGCCCGGGACAAAAGCCCATCGGAGTTTTTATTTTAAGTTTAACATAAATACATATATGTATATATTGCATCTGAATTAAATCTCACACCAGTAAAGTAATGAATATGAGATGTTTTCTGTGCTGTAAATAAGTTGAGCCGAGCGAAAGGGGTGGGTATAATGTTGGCGGTGTTGTTTGAAGTGATCAAACACCTGCGTTGATAATTCTCATAAATGTGCACGGGTTTCGAAGAACTACAATCTTGGGGCTGCAAAATTGATTTTTTAAATTTATGAATATTTGGTTCTGAATTTGCAAAGTTAGGTACATGTAGGTAGCACTTCCCAGATTCGGAAACATTGTGAAATTCCATAATATAATGGTATTCGTCCCCAACCGCGCAAAAACTGCATTGCCTTTCCAGTCTTGGTTTACCCAGCGGCCTGTTTCCACACGCAAGCGGTGGATGGAGGTTCTAAATTTTACCATTATAAATCTGTTTTAGTAGATAGTCTTCTATGGTATGGTTATGAACTAATAATCTGTTGCTACAAATCATATTTGAATTAGAAACCACTACCACTGACGAAAATGGTAGTTTAGTATCCGTCTTACAGCAGGGATGAGAGACTAACTAATTTTTGTATGACTGCCGTTTATTATTCTGGTCCAGAAAGAGATTGTTCTATATTTCGCTTCAATAGATATAGGAATGAATAAATATGGAAGATGTGCCACTTTTTAATTTTAGAATAAAATTTAGGAATTTTAATTGTAATTTTTATAATAGGAAGATTCTGGTAACTCCAAATTTCGCAGCCATATAGAATTATTGGTTGGATAAATATATGAAGCAGATCAAGCTGACAATCTATGGGAAGAGAGTCGTATCGTATTTTACTGCTTACAGAGTGCATGATTTCTGTTGCTTTTGAAACTAAGCCTCGTTTGTTTTTTGCAAAATAACCTCTTTTTAAAAAGATTAAGCCCAAATGTTTACACTCGTTGACGCATTCTAGGGGTTGTCCATTATAGTTAAAACTAGAAATCCTGTCACGAACTGTGTTTATCTAGACTTAATTGCGCGTACGAATTGCGCGCAATTGCCATATCGAATAGCATCCAAAGCACGACATGTTTTCCTGGTTACTCATAGCAAACACAGGCAATGTTTCTGCCAGTGGACCTCCGGGTTTCCCAGAGGAGGAGCATTGGCTGTAACATTTCCTGTGCACATGTCATATGTACAAAATTCGATAGCCTTACTATGGTCATAACGCGTAGATTGTAAACTGTTTTGACATACGCCCTCGACCGAAAACCACCACTTTGTTTTTTCGACGTTTATCTCCAGTTTCCAGATAGAACAGTAATCAGAGAATTGGTCTGTTGCTGCTTGCATGTCATGTGCTGACTAGTCTAATATACCCGCGTCATCCGCATAAAGCAAAACAAGCATCCGTAGAAAAACAGAGAGCTCTTTTTTCCAATCGGTACTCGAAGCAAGATGTTCCTCTAACATTATTGTCGTATACAAATGATTCAAGGTCACTTCGACAAATTTCGAAGAGCAGAGGAGACAGATGTTCTCCCTGTCGTACGCCGTTATTACTGCTGAGGTACTCAGATGTCTGGCCATTTTTCTTAACCATCGATGTGATTTCGTTATACATATTTTAAGACAAGTAGCCATTTTCCGTTTATCGAAGACTCAATTAGTTTTTCCCATAACCCAACCCGCCAAACTGTGTCAAATGCTTGTTTAAAATTTCTGAAAGTACAAACGAGCTTTTTACGAAAGTATTTCATCATATTTGAGAGAAAATGTGCTGAAATTAGATTATCTGTAGATGAGTACTCTTTTCGAAAACCACACTGGTGGGGATTCCGGGTGTGAAGCAGTGCCTGTTTAGTATGATAATACATGACAGTTGGAGTATAACCAATGCAGGGAGTGGAAGTTCTCTAATATGGGCAACATGGGTTCAACCGATTGGCCAGACTAGACTTTAAATCCGCGTTGCGTTCACAATTAGCCATTGTGCGGAAATATAGTTTTCATAGTGATAAGAATCCCATTTACGGAATCCCATTTTGGAAACGAATGTGGTTACAGAATCCCTTTTTCGTCGTATGTGCTGCATGTGTTGTGAGCACATTGTGCATTAGCACATAACGGCGTAGCCAGCATGTATTCCCCTATGGACAAAGGACATTCTAGCACTCAGGCGACGATGTGTGTATATACTACCCGTAACGTGTACACGCTCCGACACTAGGCGCACTAGCACAGAAGCACATTCCATCATCCACCATATCCACGTTCCGTGGAATCCCTTTTACGATATGTCTGTCGTCACAGAATACCCTTTTTACGAGATGAGGTTAAAAGTCGAACGAGAAGTCACTCGTTCGAGTAATTACTCGATAGCTTTTTCGCTCACTGGGATTCTAGCCGTTCGAGGAATGCCTGATCAAGTAACAACACAATAGCTTATTGGCCCGACAAAATTCTTGTCGTAAGAGCAAGCAGACTCTACACGACTATTAATAGCAGTGGAATCCAAGTATGATAGTAGTATGGACTGGGCTTAGTAGGGTTGTAATGTAATGGTGGGTACTGAGATATCATTGTAATATCATAGTGTCACAAGTCAATATTAATGATACACGGTTAAATAAATACAATAGCGGCCAATGATAGGATAGACAGCTGAAGTAGTGGTGAAAGCCGATGGAAAGAACACCTGCATAGGGGCTGTATAAGAGCTGTATAAGGGCTTGGAATCCTACTTATGGAGTCCGTTTTACGGAATCCCCGCGGAATCCATTCTATGAAACAACTGTGGTTATAGAATATCTTTTCCAAGATGTGGATAAGAAGGATGGTAGATTATACCTCATTCGGGCATTTCCTCATAGCTTTCATTGTCTTATACGATAGAAAACGGGTGCGATGGCAAGTCCTTCGTAATTTAAGGGTGCTGGAAGTGGGGTGCCACGAGACGTGGCCGTTCGATACGTATATGAGGATAACAGAAATGGTAGATTATACCTCATTCAGGGATTTCCTCGTGTCCCAAATACGATAGAAATGGGGTGCCGAAGGCCAGTCGTTCGTTATGTAGGGTTGCTGGAATTGAGGTTATATACCAAGCTGAGGATGATAAGGATTGTAGACTATACCTCATTCAGGGATTTTCTAGAGGCCAGCATGGCCTCATCTGATAGAAAAAGGGGCGCCGAAGGGTGCTGAAATTAGGGTGCCTGGGACGTGGCCGTTATATTTCTAGATGAAGAAAAAAGAGATGATAGATTATACCTTATTCGGGGATTTCCTCGCTGTCCTCATGGCCTCCTATGATAGAACATGGGTGCCAAAGGCCTGTAATTTGTTAATTAAGGGTTCTGAAATTGGGGTGTCACAGAACGTGGTGGTAAAGTAAAGTGATATGCTTGGACGATCCTGCTAGAGGAAACATATGTTAAAGTGTTCAGAAATCAGATTCTTTATTCACGGTACACATACATATAAAATGGTTACAAATAAACATATTGCACAAATGTAATGAGAAGTATACCTTGGGAAATGGCATAGCCAGATTGGCTGTCTACCTGCCACCCCCTAGAAGAAGATGGGGTGATTGCAAACAGACAGTGACTGAAAGAATGAAGTGAGAGCCAATTATGTGACACATGATGGAGAATGACGATCGAATCATTACTTTTCTGGGATTAGAGTATTGGTGCTTCATTTTCGCCAGCGGAAAGACGGTGCTTCAAGGTAGGCAAGAAGCAACCTGCCTATAGGACTCCCTCCACTATTTATCATAACACCCGAGGGCGGCAACAAGTCCCATCGTGAAGTTCATATCGTTTAGACTGCGACCAAGGTATTGGTCATGATGTTTGGGCGTGGTGTCTACGTTGGCTGCATCATCACCGTAGGATGACGAATGTTATGGTTTATTTGTTTTGACTTTTCTTTGCAAGTTCTTAATTGTATCCATATGGTATTTACATAGCACCACTGTAAGGGGGAAGCGCGACAGGTTGTACAATACGAGGATTTCAGATTTAGACGCGGACCACGACTTTGACAATTTCCAAATTTACGAAGTTTACGAAGTGCAATCGGGGCAGTAGGGATTGTTGCAGCTGACATAACTGGAATATGAGGAAATGAATGTGGAAGTTAAGTTGTTCTTAAGCATGCTTCTGTCGCTAATATTACGAGTTGTGTCGTCCTGAGCATTCCATAGTTTCGGGAAGGAGTATAAAGGAAGTTTATCCAGAGTTTGGGTCCGTATTTTTTTCTATGTATAGGAGGCCCGACTGTCTAGTTCTCCTACCAGATGGATTGTCAGTAATTTTAAATATATCATTGAAAGACACCGGTAATCTGCCGTTTTGACAGTCAAACACGAACAGTAGTGCATGTAGCCTAAACAAGTCATCAACCTTGAGTATCTAGTTTTCTTTAAACAGGGGATCTGTATGAGAATTGTACTTTTTGTTATTAATTATTCGTGATGAACGCTTTTGCAGGACAGATAGTTTATTGATGGCTCTTGAGTTGCACCATGTATGGATTCCGTATAGCAGATGGCTATGTATGAGGGCGTAATTATTTTTAACTTTGTTGCGACTATAGTTTGCGCGTGCTATTTTCGATCATACCCGGGATAAGTGAGCCTTGTAGGACAAATGTTCATCAATACTAATTCCTAAGAATTTCACAGATTTTTATGTTTCAGTGGCCCCAACCTTGTTAATGTTTTGGTTATTTATTTTTACCTCTTGACAAAGATTATTGTTCCTACCTTTATTTGAATTAAGTATGATGTACGAGGTTTTCTTAGCATTTAGCATTAACTGGTTCACAGAGCACCATTCGAATAGTTTCTGGAGCTCGTCATTGAAATACGGTGTAATGGGATTATTGTCGGAGCCCGGGAAGTGTGCGATGGTGTCATCGGCAAATGATAAAAGATTGAGTGATGTTGAGTTACTTATATCATTTATATATAAAAGAAAAAAATAGGGCCTAAGATCGAGCCCTGTGGTACACCGCAACTCTGTTTGGCTAAGTCCAATTTGTGTTCTCCGTACGTAACATATTGAGACCTGTTGGACAAGTAACTTCTAAACCAATTGTTGGTGACACCTCGGATACCATACTTTTCCAGTTTACCTAATAGTATTTCGTGATTTATGGTGTCAAAGGCCTTTGATAAATCCAGGAACAGTGCTAAGGTGCTGTTTTTGTCTGGTTTATTATTTTCTATTGCGATGCTTTTAAGGAGCTGAAGAACTGGATGAATAGTACTATGTCGCTTTCTGAACACGTATTGGTGAGGGTATAAAATATTAAACCTATTGAGGAAACTAGCTAGCCTCACTTCCAT
Organism: Pictodentalium vernedei; assembly: GCA_031216915.1. Taxonomy (NCBI): domain Eukaryota; kingdom Metazoa; phylum Mollusca; class Scaphopoda; order Dentaliida; family Dentaliidae; genus Pictodentalium; species Pictodentalium vernedei. The sequence goes on along the minus strand of CM062297.1, from coordinate 135,788,716 downwards.
AAGTTTTCTCATTACATTTGAGAATACCGGAAGTATACTGACAGGTCTGTAATTTGTAAAGCTGTGCTCGTCACCCGCTTTAAATATGGGTATCACATTCGCGATCTTCATCCTGTCTGGTACTTTGCCGTTTAGGAAAGAGTTGTTAATTACATGTGTTAGAGGATCCAATACTTCGGTCATCGTATGCTTAAGAAGACAGGTTGCAATATCATCGCAGTCTTTAGATAATTTTGGCTTCATTTTATTTACTACTCGTTTGACTTCTGTGGGATTTGTGGGTATTAAATAAAGATTATTGGAGACATTGTTGTCCCTATAATCTGTGTACGACTTATTGGTTTTCTGAATCTGTTCGGATGTGTTTTTTCCAATGTTGATAAATAAATTGTTGAATTCTTCTGCGATGTCATGGGGCTCCCTTAATTCGATGTTGTCCTGGATGAAGAACGAGGGTAAGCTGGCTTCACGTTTTCCTTTATTGATGGCTTCGTTTAAAACCTGCCGTGTTCATATCAAGACCAAGACTACCTGGAATAGGTTTGGGACTATCGGAACAGACAAGAAAAGCTAAAAATAATAAAAAACAAGCTAAAACTGTTCCAACTTGAATACTTTTTCAGCGCTACTTGAGTATACTCCCATTCAATAGAACACACCCAAGAAGGATTTCGTGGTACTTGTAACAACCAGTAGTGTAATAATCGACCAGTAGTGTAATATTAACCAGTAGTGTAATAAAATTAACCAATAGCGTAATAATCAACCAATAGTGTAATACAAATCAGCCAGTAGAGAGTAATAACCAGTAGTGTAATAAAATTATCCAGTAGTGTAATAAACATCCATCAAAACTAACAATTTTTCAGCAGAATTTGAAAATGTTTTGGGGTGGCTCAAATCATAGTTTGGGTACATCTTATCGATTTTTAATCATTTTATCATTTGAAGGTGTTTTGCAGTTCAAACATGGTCTCGTGGGTTCCATACGGCGCGGAAAGGTATTTTTATAATTTTTATGTGATGTGCATATTTCCTGGTGTTTAATGTCACTTTCTGCATTTGTGCATTATGTAAATTCAAAGTTGGCCAATTATTTATAGCAATGCTGTGCTTTTGAGACACTTCTTCCCCCAGAAATAAGTTGTCAGGTTCTGTCATACCAGAAAACTTATGGGTGATAAAGTGTGGTATGCAAGGGATAGAATTGTGTGATCTCCTGCGTTGTCTACAATTATAATATTTAATACAGCCGTGGCGAGTCTCTGAAGGTCTCTCTCACATCAACCCATTTCAGTCGCTGTATCATTATGCGTGGCTTTTTCAGTCTAGTTGACCGTTTTGAATTATAAAATTCGTTTTTCTTCTGGGAGTGGTGCTCAGCATGTCCGTTGAGCACAGACACTCTACCATATTTTACGAAGGTTCGGTGTGGGGGGGGGGGGGGCTGGGGAGGGGGTTAATTTACGTATAATCTGCGGTCAGTTATGTTTTTCCATCTTGAAGGAGGTGGTCGATAATAGAGTAGAGGGTATCTAAGGCGAGGTGAAGAGGGTGGGTGCTTTGGAGGTCCACGGCCATTTCCGTCTGCCATGTCAAGTGATTGTTCTGGATTACCAATAGTAGGGTGCTATTTAGATCCTGTGATGATTTACATTTAATGTAAAAAGCTTGGACTCACTCAACATGTAGAAAATATTTTTTCAGCGTTATGATAGCCCGCGTGAGCGGCCTTGTGGTGACGTCATTCCCATAAGTATATGTAATGTAAGTGCGCGTGCGCAGCGCGTGTAATTAGATGACACGTGTTTCTGCCGTCTATTCTGTATACTGGAGACCGCCATCTTGGTTGTTGTGGTAGCACGTGGTTACCATCTGGACTCAATGGCCTGTAATAGAACGAAAACATATGTTTTGAGGATAAGTTCGATTGGGCGGGAGTATAATGAATACCCAACCTCTGCTACTACTATAAACCACTACTTCTACTACTACTACTTATCTTGCTACTACTACTACTACTACTACATCTCTTACTTCTACTACTACTACTACTACTACTAATAATAATAATAATAATAATAATAATAATAATAATAACTACTGTTAGTACTACTGCATCTATTGCTACTACTACTACTACTACTACTACTACACTACTACTACTACTACTAACCAGAAGTAGTAGTAGAAGTAGTGGTTAGTCGTAGTAGTAGTTAGAGTAATTGTATTATTAGTAGTAGTAGTAGGAGTAGTAGTGGTAGTAGTAGTAGTAGTAGTTGTTGTTGTTGTTAGTACTAGGTATTAGTAGTACAGTACGTGGAGAGTGTATTATCACTAAATCACCCACCGAGTGGAGATTCCACCCACGCAATAATTGCAAATGTGTTGCAGAGCATAACAAGCACAAGCAAAGTTCCAGCCAATGGACCTCCGGGTTAAACCCGGAGGTCCATTGGCTGAAACATTGCTTGTATTTTTAGTCGATATATACACAATTTGAAAGTTATAGTTTGGTGATAATTCCACTCCGCGGGTGATTTAGTTACAATCCATTCTCCACGTACTGTAGGTAGTAGTCCCCGAAGACAGGTCTCCACTAGTTCCCAAAGACTTGTCTTCAGTGGTCCTTACCAATCCACATAGACTGGCTCTGTTGATCCCCGAATACCTAGATGAGAATATGATGAATGGCAAATTGAGCATTAATAAGAAATTTCCTCATGGTCCTCGTGTCCTCGTGCGATGGAAAATGGTGCTAAATGTCAGTCGGGAGAGTAGGATTAGAGATAATGATAAGGCCATAGCCAGGTACCTAAATAGATTACGATTGGGCAGTAGATGGTCAAAGCAGTCAAAAAGAAGGTTTCTATACAGAATTCAAGCCACATGAAGACGAGGATTCCCGAAGAATCCGTACCTGATAAAATCCTGTAACAGAGTGGAAACGAGGATTTGCTTGCAAGGCCACTGTTAGTAAGAATACTGTAGTACAATCGAACACCGCATTTTCAAGGTCATACAGCACTACGTGGCACTCTGGGCAGGTCCGTGTCCACTCGAAACGAGGATTCTGGGAGAACCTACGCCAGGGAAAGGCCAATAAAATAGAAAAGGAGCTTTCTTCGCGAATCCGAGCCAGATAAAAATAGTTGTCGGTCTTATTTGGGTATTCATTATACTCCCGTCCAATCGAACTTACCCTCAAAACATGCCCTCGTTCTATTAGAGGACATTGGGTCCATATAGCAACCACGTGTGAGAGAGACTTTCAGAGCCGTATTAAATATTATATTATAATTGTAGACAAAGCAGGAGATCACACAATTATAGCCCTTGAATACCACACTTTATCACCCATAAGTTTTCTGGTATGATAGAGCCTGACAACTTATACCTGGGGTAAGCAGTCTCTCAAAAGCAGAGCATTACTATAAATAAATGACCAACTTTTAATTTACATAAAGCCACAAATGCAGAAAGTGACATTAAACACCAGAAAATAAGCACACCACATAAACATTACCAAAATACCCTTCCTCGCCGTATTGAACCCATGAAATGATGTTTGACCTGCAAAACGCCTTCAAATTTACGATAAAGTGATTATAATCGATAAGATGTACCCAAACTATGATATGAGCCACCCCACCAAAAATTTCAAATTTTGTTGAAAAATTATTGGTTTTCATGGATGTTTATTGCACTACTGGTTAAGTTTATTACACTACTTGTTATTACACAACTGGTTGATTTGTATTTCACCACTGGCTGATTATTACACTATTGGTTCATTTTTATTACACGACTGGTCAATATTATACTACTGGTTGATTATTACATTACTGGTTGTTACAGTCCTCCTGTAAGTGATCCCTCCACTAGCCCTTGGACGAGAACAAAAGATAAGACGCGTCTGTTATTTAAAAATAGGAAGATAGGGGATAACAGATAGAAACAGAGTATTTTGGAAGTTTAGGAAAATCCTCGGGTCTATTTGGGTAATTCTACGAATTAAACGAACCAATAAACTTACTCTTCTTCAAATGAACGTATATTATTGCACTACATGTTTCTCTTATAAGCTCCAACATATGAGAATCTGTGCCAAATAAAGCCCGTCTCGGTGATTTTAGACTGTTTTTGGTGATTTGTGACATTGTCGGGTCTATTGGGGTAATTAAGTTTACTTCCGTTCAATCGCACACACCCTACTAACATACCCCTTTCGTTTAAGAAGGTTTTTTGTCATCGTTAATACTTCATATGTGACGAGAGACTCAACTGGTAGCCAATGCAAAGATTTGAGGATTGGTGTAATGTGTATATTTTTTTTGGCATCAGTAATCATCTTGGCTGCTGTATTCTGAATGCGCTGAATCAGGTTAATAGATTTCAGCAGAAGTCCAAAATAAAGAGAGTTGTAATCGTCCAGTTGAGACAGGACCACAGACTGTATAACAGTTTTTAGTGTGTCTTGACCAAGTAGTTTTCTACTTTCTTCCAGTTGTTGATGTTTCTTATCTGGAAGAAGCAGCTTTTGCTCACTTTAGTCATTACTGGACAAGCAACCCATTAAAAACCCATTAAAAACCCTTTAAAACACCAAAACCATTATTTTTACCCATTAATTTTTGTAATGAAAAAAGTAATGACTGGGTAATGAAACCATTAAAATTGCTCAATTTAATGGTCATTTTCATGTTTGGCCATTAAATTTGCCATTAAATATGGTCTTCATAATTTCCATGCCCACTAACACCCATTAAAATCTGTAATGACTTTGTTTAATGGCCATGATTGGGTTTTAAACTCATGGCCATTAAATAAAATTAGATAAATTAATGCCCATCATACTGTCATAAAGCATTTTTAATGGGCATTAAGCAAACCCATGTTGACAATCATAGATTTCAAAAGAATTAATGGCCATTAAACCATTTTAAATAAAAGAAATCACCCAGAATGGTTTTTAATAGCCATTAAATTGTAGCTCCAGTGAGGTAGAAAAATTCATGGGCATTAAAATATTGTAGATCTTTCAATGATCATATGAATAACCAATGTTTAAAGGTTTATCATATCGATTTGACAATTTATTGGAATTCTCTTTCATAAAAAGTACCAGTACTGAAATAAATACATTTCCCCATGTACATCATCTATTCACAACCTACAAGTACTAGCATATTTGGTTGTAAATAAATGTTCAGCAATCACAATAATCCTTTGATTTTGTTACAATAATACCCTAACTTATATATTATTGCTTGGAAAGTGCAATGTATACCCAGAAATGGAATCAAATGCTAAATTTAAATGTACATGTACTACAAACTTGCCTCTTTGGAATTTTTATATTCACTACACCCCTCAAAATTTGTCTACGCCAATCATTGCTGTAGAAGAAGCTGTTTTGTAAAGCAAAATTTCCTTTAAAATTGCCTTAGAAAAATATGTACGGCAAAGAAACAAAACTTGCAGCTACGGTGCAGTTTACACTCTTAACCCTTAATGGCCAAGACAGTTGCTCTAAATTGACACCTGACCACAGCAAGCTCACATCCAGTGGCTTACATGTAGCAGTGATTTCTAGTCAAGTCGCTGCCAAGACTTGACTAGAAAACACTGCTAGGTAATTTGTCTATTGTCATTGGACCAATCTTAATGGAAATTGGTATGGACGATGAAGGGCGGGTACTCCTACTAGTAATTTAGATGCAATTACACAGGTCAAGGGAAGGGAAGCAATAATGCTTATTTACTCTGGTAAGTCTCTCAATTTGAACTAAAAATCTATGAAGTATTGGTTGATATATCATGGCTGCTTTATGGCAGCCATGATTTGATTTGATTTCAAAACCTAAATACAACTGGCATACAACAAGAGCTCAGAACTGTTTATATAATGGGAACATTTTGCAAGCACAATCTAGGATATTCTACCTCAGAAATTTGCAGACCATTTCTCTTTGGGAGAATCCACCACCATTAAAAGTAAAGGGTCAATTGTAATCATTTGGTATGTACTAATACTAAACTGATACATTTGACCTTAAAATGATTATATAAATGATCTCTTACCTAGATCATGTATTCTAATGTTTACCAATGACCACCAGAGAAAAATAATTTCCCACTGCCACACTAAAAAAAGGTCAATTATATTAATCTCTACACTTTGTATTATATCTCTGAGAGTCTGATCTTTTTTCCATGTCAGTTCAGTGTGATAATTTTGATGAAACCATGTTCATTAATTAGTTTTAAGTAGGCCAAATCTATTTGTGAGAAAAAAAGAAACCTGTGTGAACCCCGGGACGTGAGGCAGTGCTTGTTTACTATGGTCAACAAGTTCTGTATTACTGGTAAAATAGGACCCAGTCACCAATGCTTAGGGTGGAAGTCCTCTAAAATTGGCAACATGGGTGTAAATGATTGACTAAACCTGACTTTATCTCCATGTTGCGGTCATGATTAGCCTTTGTGCATAAATATGTGACCTTAAACACCAATCAATAAATAAATTTTTAAAAACCCCTTGTCGTGTGTCAGGTGAGTGCCCCAGGCCCCTTGGAGCCTCTTGTTTTGTTTATGTCCCTGGTATTAATATTGTGTTCCATCTGAAATAATGTAAAGGGATCAAGACAAAATCGTTCTATTCTGTTCTTCCTGTATTAATGGGTAGAGTGCAGGAAGTTCATATTTGAGCCTAAGTGCATAACCACATTTTTTTTAATGCTTCTTATTTCCTCCATATTACCTTTTTTTAAGTGAAATTACTTAGTCTGTATACATTTTCTTTGTAACAATTCATATTGGAGAGTGCCTAATGAGCAGTTGGGTACTCTCCCATGAATTATTACAAGGCAAAGGCACATGAACAAATTTTGATGCCCAAATATAATTTAGTACTCTGCCAGTTAATAAATCCAGGTCCTGGTACCATGTTTAATGAAACAATGTTCTCCAAAACAGCTTTGCAAGAAATGATAGACCTGGTTCTATTATTACACAACCAGTGTAAATAAATTAACGTTAATTGCTGCCTTTGGTCTTCAAAATGTTTTTTCCTATCTTTTGATCATGAGGTGCCTCAGTTATTGACACCATATACCTAACATACCGTACTGACCCGTGTCGAAGCCCAGGGGGTGCTTGCAGTGGATAAATTGCAAAGTGTGTGTGTGGGGGGGGGGGGGGGGGGGCTTCGGGACGAGTAATGTAATAGTGCTTGCAAGTCGCGTTGGGATGCGTCGGAAATTGGGGATATAAGACAAGTATCCACTGGGTATGTTAGGTTTCTTTGGAAACCGCCCACCAATTTTATAGAATTTGCTTTAAAAATTCTCATAATTATCTTGTACATACGTTTCATTTTCAGATTTGGGGTTTTAATCCTTAATTTAATGAATAAAACAAACAGAAAACCATGCGGTATTGTTTTCAATTTTTGTACAGGTTGCTCTCGAGTCGAAGCCAGAAATGGACGTAAGTATGTCAATCAACACTGCAAACCACCCCCTTGAATACAGACGAACATAGACTGTTTAAAACTAGCTGTTTTTTTTTTAAATATGTACATTTATTACGAAAAAAACAAAATATACCTTCACACAAAATCAATAAAAAAAATCATAATATGAAGACCAGATAAAAATTTACACAGCGGAATATGAATAACAAAATAGTTGCCTCCCTTGTCAAAATTCAAAAAAATTATTTTACACTGAAAGTCATAACTTCACATGTTGCAGAGCGTGATGAAATGATAAATGAGCATGTTTTATTGAACCAATAAGTGATAAATCATATCCCTGGTTATATTGTTATATAATTCTCAATACCAGAGTTGTAATTATTTTTATATTTTCAATTTCCACTTTTCATTAATGTCTGAACACCCGTTTTTACAGTGAGTTGTGCACACTCGAAAGTGGCAGTGTTCTTTTACAATGAGTTGTGCACCGCTCGAAAGTGGCAGTGTTCAATCCGTATCTTTCTGATGATATTCAACCACTGTGAAAACTATATGTTGTGGGTGTGTTTCAGACAACCATTGACAGCAGCCTGCACACTCATTTGAAACAAGAGACAGCTTCCAAAAACGAGGTCGACAAAAAAATAAACAAGACAATTTTGCTTGGAATATATAATTTTTTAATAAAGACTTATTACACTGAACACAGACATAATGTATTACACAAAAGACGAATTTAACAACACAAAAACCTCAACTCCAAAAAATATACATAATACAGTATTACAGTTCTATTTGGTAAGTGCAGTGTTGCAACAAGTCAACTGTTTTTCCATTTGAATCTTGATGCCTAGTCCTGTAAATTTGACGTCTTGTCTCAAACAACTTTCGTCCAATTTGAAACTTGGGGGTGGGGGGGGGGGGGGGGTGGGCTTTGACTCGAGTAGGGCACCCTGGTTCACAATTCTGAAAAAAACGGGTTTTGATTGACAGACACTGGTTTAGTTGTGCCTGTCATATAATGATCAGTGCAATTTCTTATATTAGAACTGGATATAAGCCTGTTCAATTTCTGTATGCTTCAACATAACTAAATTCTTTATATATGATCATTTATTGGAAAGTTCTCTGTAAGAGAGCTTTTCCAATAAATAATAAGTCAATTATACAATTAACACACATCTCCATGATGCTTTGAACTAATAAAATGCTAAAGAATTAATAACCCGTGAAATGTATTAACAGAAAGTGAAAATCTGTATGTAAATCCCAACCCCTCGACAGGTACCAACTACCAAGTTTGGAATAATTAGCAGAAAATTGTTGGTGCCTGACACAAAAAATATTATTTGCAAGCTGTATTCCTGCTTGATATATAGGCTAAAAAATAGTGTTTTGTTTCTCTGACAATCCCTCATTGAATTTGAACTCCCTTGAGCTCATTAGACATTTTTTATTGCCTTTCACTGTCTTCCAATATTAGTACAAACCCAGTTGGAGACTCAAAATTATTTAGTTTTTTTGACTGATGGATATTTATTTATTTGTGTCTGCAATATGTTGGCCTCTGTATATGGGGATTTACCTCATTACAATTTATGGGAGAGCGCCGATAGGCACTCTCCCATCAATTGTAATGTGGCAAATCCCCACAGATTGAATAATTTTACTACAAAGATAATGAAGAGCATCAAAAGAATACATAACCTTTGATGTACCTACAGTTTGTTTTTAGAGGAAAGTTTTATTTTTTAAATCTTATATATAAAGTAAAGATACTGCGTGTGTGTGTGTGTGTGTGTGTGTCTGCACGGACGCACCAAGGCACATAGAAGGCTGGTGGAGTTGGGGGACTCAGGCTGAAATTATATAATCAGATCCCTCGTTGTCAGAAATAAAAAAAATAAAAATAAAGTCCTCCCTCCCTCATTGAATCTAAAAAAAATTGTCTGAGAAACAGATCATTGATCTTTTTTTTGCCACATATATATATAATATACATGTCTTTGCCTTGTTACAATTTTTGGGAGAGTATAGTATATATAGGTTTGATGGGCATTACAAACCTAGGGATGAAAAGTGCCTCTACCCCTTTAATGGGCATTAAAGAAACGACTGACTGGATTTTGTAATGGTCATTAAAATGGCTAAATGGTATAAGTTTTAATGCCCATTACTTTTTGGCATGCACAAAATGTAACCATTAATTTTGGTTCCTTTTTAATGGACATCAAAATCTGGTTACTGGTTTGTAATTAATGCCCATCAAATTGTTGCTTACAATAACAGTTAATGGCCATTAGATTTTGACAAAACAAATTTCCCATTAATTTGGTCGCTTTAATCGCCATTACATTCATTAAGAAACTGGTTATAATGCCCATGAAAATGTAGTTCATATCCATTAACTTTTAATGCCCATTAACATTTGTAATGGGCATTATATCCACATTTTTTAATGGTCTTCAAGTTCAATTTAATGCCCATTAAAGCGACCAAATTAATGGGAATTTTTAATGGTATTTTTAATGGCACAATTTAATGGCTCATTTAATGGCCGTATGTGCAGTAGTGAGTGATTTGGTTACTCAGATCGAAGCTGTTATTAAAAGTAAATCCAAGGTTCCGAACATTTTCGCTGGGATTAACATTCACATCGCCAATTTTCAGACAGTTGATCAGAGATTTGTCTAATTGATGTTTGGCACTCTGCCTTTTACAGCTGTCTTTTCATCATTTAATTTGAGAAAATTTCTCCCCATCCATCGACGAATATCCTCGATGCATGCCTCCAGTGTTGTTAATGAGTCATTTATTTTAGAGAGGTCGGCGGACAAATATAACTGGGTATCATCAACATACAGATGAAAATTTACAGAATGCTTCCTTATGAGATCACCGAGTGGTAAGGTATAAACTGCGAACAGTAGGGGTCCGTGTACTAAGCCTTGGAGAACACCATATTTTAGCTCAGTGGGCTCGGAAAAGGTATCGCAAATTTCCCAGATTGCAAGCGATCGCTTAAATAAGACATTATCCAACTGAGAGCAGAACCGCGTATGTTGAGTCGTTTTTCTAAACGTGACAAAAGAATATGGTGGTCGAGCGTATCAAATGCTGCAGGCAGGTCAAGCAGCACAAATGATGTTAACTTGCAATCATCCCTCGAATTCAGAATGTCACTGCTTACGCGAATTAGAGCTGTTTTAGTGCTATGCCTGGATCTATATGCTGATTAGAATGTTTCATGTTTGTTATTAGCCGAAATATGCTGAAGGATTCTGGAGGAGGCAACCTTTTCGAGGCATTTGCACAGAAACGAAGATTAGAGACAGGTCTCTAGTTTTTTAGAGTGTTACATTTATTTTTATTAATTTATTGGTGTTTAAGGTCACATATTTCTGCAAATGGCTAATCATGACCACGACAATTTTACGGGTGGCGAAGCCGTAGTACCCGGAGAGAACCACCGAGCAACGGCGAGCAACTTTAAGCTCCCCAACATACTAACTCCACACACGCAGGGTTAGCATTGGTTGAAGGCAAGTGTACACTCGACGTGCAGTACGCCTTAGTACGCAACGTCATCGTGTCCCCACGAATAATTGATTTAACATTTTCCGTGGTTAGTGGTTGGACGTCATTTAGAATGGTTTCGGAGTCTAGTGATTTACCTTCATCATTGGTCAATGTGTTTATGCCTGGATTCTATAGTTTACTTCGGATTTTCGAACTTTTATCTTTTAAAAACTCTATAGGCAAGCTCAGAAAGGCGAGTGTCCTCGGGAATCGCCCCCTTGCCGCTTATATTATGAAGATTACTGACGATTTTGAAGAGCTGTTTAGAATTATTTCCACATGAAGCAGTGCTATTCTTTACCCAATCTATTTTAGCTGACTTGATAGTTGAATTTAACTTGTTCCGAAGTGCTTTATAATGTCCTTATGGAATTGAAGGCCAAACTTTACAGAGCTTCGCTCTGCTTTCCTGCACATTTGTTTTATTTTTCTCACCGTTGTACCATGAAATGATTTGGGCGAACGATAACAGTTTTTGTTTGGATTGGAGCATGAATAACCAATACCTTGGTCAGGGTCTCAAAAAGTATATCCTCTTTTGAGCAAATGTCAGCTACATTTTCGATGAATTTTGTTAGTTCGTTTATTGAGAGATCCTTTAGGAAGTTTTCAATGTCAGTATTGCGGGTTTTTCTAGCAATAGTAGTTTTCGGGACCGCCCTGGGCTTAGCAATGCAGACATTGCATAAAAGTAAAGCGTAATCGGAGATGTGCTTGTCAACTCTGCTGCTAACAGATATCATGTTATAATTTTCTCTGGATAAAATCAGGTCAAGTGTGTGCCCTGATCGATGAGTTGGGTCACGGTTGAGCTGGTGCAAATTAACAGAGGAAATGTGTTTCTTAAATAGGTTAGCATTAGAATTCGTATCACCCTAACAACACGTGCTGTGTACGCGCACCAAGACCTCGTATTACTATAGGGATGACGTCACAAGTTAGGCGCTCACGCGGGCTCCCATGACGGCCAAACATGACGTATCTAGAAGGTTAATATCCAAGGCACCATCTAAGCAATGCATGCTAGATATCATCTAGATATAGATTCCAACTTGGTTTTTAAAATCATCTCTTTCGGAGTTGACAACACCGATCTTGAAACAGGTCAATGCTTCCCACCACTCTGGCGTCTTTCCGACAAGCATGAAACACGCTTTAGTAAAACTTCTTCAGAAAAAGCCAACACTTGACCCAGAGGTTCTGAAAAACAACCGACCGGTCTCTAATCTTCTGTTCCTTTCAAAGATTATTGAGCGTGCGGTGGCTTCTCTGCTGAATTCTCATTTGGCAGTCCACGGCCTAGCCGAAGTTAACCAATCTGCATACAGATCTAATTGCAGTACAGACACAGCGCTTCTAAGGGTCCAAAATATCCTCCTATCAACATGTCTTGTTTTGTTGGATTTAAGCGCCGCTTTTGACACCATAGACCATAACATACTTATTGAACGACTGGCAGTGAGAATAGGCCTTACTGACCGAGCACTTAATTGGTTTTCGTCGTACCTTAATGATCGCACACAGAGTGTCCTTGTTGGCAGTGAGTAGTCAAACAAGGTCACACTTCGTTTTGTCGTCCCCCAAGGATCGGTGTTGGGTCCCCTACTGTACAGTGTCTATGTCTTACCTCTCGGTGACAATATCCGAAGCCATGACCTTGACTTTCATTTTTACGCGGATGACACATAGCTGTATATTAGTTTTACTCACGCCTTTGAGCCTGACGCAGGTAGTTAGATTGAACTTTGTATTTCAGACATCAAGGCATGGATGACTAAAAACTTTCTTAAATTGAACGATGACAAAACATAAGTAATATATATAGGTCTACCTCATCAACATTCAAGAATATCCAAACTGTCCCTCAATATAGGAGGTTTTGCGATAAAACACAGTAGCTGTGTTCGAAATTTAGGCTATTTCATGGATGAAAATTTGGCCGCTGATGAACATATCAAACATGTCTCTCGCAGTGCATTTTTTCATCTTAGAAATATTAGCAAAATTCGATTCTTCATTGATACGCAGACGTCACAACAGCTTGTCCACGCCTTTGTTACCAGTCGCATCGACTACTGCAACTCTCTTCTGATTGTCTCTAAAACATCTATTCTTGAAAATCTACAGCACATCCAAAATTGTGCTGTACGGGTCATAACCAGAAGTCAAAAGTACTGCCATATAACACCAGTACTCTCTGAGTTACACTGGTTACCCGTTAAGCAAATAATTCGATTTAAAATGTCCTTTTGGTGTTTAAGTGTATCTCGGGATCTGCACCATTCTACGTGTCCGCGATCTGCTTACCATCCATAAACCACCTAAGTCTCTTTAGTCATCAGATCAACTCAATCCTGTTCAGCCCGTATCTAAACTTACTAGTGCTCGTGATGGGGCCTTTGCGGTTGCTGGCCCAAGGCTTTGGAATTTTCTTCCAATCGACATAAAAAATAGTAAATCTCTTGAATCATTCAAGTCTGGTACTAAAACCTACCTTTTTCCAAAGGAATTTCCTTCAGTGGTCTTTTAATTTTGGTCATAAACTGACATTACCAGGTGCGTGGATGTGACTGAGTCAGTGAGGATTGCCTCGTTACTTTTCAAGTTACACTCACATACTTGTTTTGGTAAAGTTGTAGTTTGTTTTGTTTTTTGTTTTGTTTTGTTTTTGTTTTTATTTTGTTTTATTCAATACCCTTTTTCTTTTAGGTTCGGACGCTTATCGCCACGATATAGCCTCGGTTGCTGATGTGGCGTTAGGCACCAATAAATGGTAACAGTGATCCATGTATTAATGTATCTGTGAGAGTATGTATGTGTATATGTGTATATGTATGTATGCAATTATTGTACAGCCATTGAGCACCGTGTGTGGATTTTAGGCTTTAAAATTATTATTATTATTATTATTATTATTATTATTATTATTATTATTATTATTATGACTATGGCGTCACTTCCGAGGACTCTCAACCAGCCCCGGTCAGGTTTATCATCTACTACTTATGTGACCCTAAACACAATAAATAAATAAATAAATAAATAAATAAATAAATAATTTGCATTATCTTACATGGTAGTGGGTGTAAACAGACAGAACAGTTTTACCAGAGGCATACGAGGCCCCTTCTACAATACACATTACACATTAACTTTTTGCGACAGGATAAGAAAATGGGATTGGCATATTTTTCATTTCAATTTTCAATTTATACAAAATGTGAGAGTTTCCCTTTTGTGTGGTATGAGATTCCAGTTCGTTTTGTTCTTTTGGAGAAATTCTAAACGACTCCATAATTAACTAATGTCTGTTCCCCGTATTAAACATTGAGGAAGAATCACTGGTTATCTGTTCCCTGTTTCTTATCACGCCATATCCGAATGGTTTAATTGTATCGCCTAGCCATACACATTCTTCAGTGTAACAATGAGGAACAGCGCGCGTACGTGCCTTCGCAAATTGTCTGTTTCGTAGAACGGTAATCAAGGAAGCATTGCGTATCGAATAAACTGTTGTAGTTGTATTCTTGAAAATGTCTCCTGTGTGTTGAACGTAAATGCCCCTTTTGTGAGATGTTGACTATTTCACCAGTGGCGTACAGTTAAAACTAAAAGTCCTGTCATGAAATGCGCGTAAATAGCACGTCTATCTGCGCGTTAATCTACACGTTATTACCATAGTAACGCTATTAAATTATGCACATTTGGCCTGTGCACAAGCAATGTTTCAGATAAAGGGCCTCCGGGTAACCCGGAGGTTCATTGGCAGAAACATTGCCTGTGTTTGCTATGAGTAACCAGGAGAACCTACCGTGCTTTGGATGCCATTCGATGTGACAACTGCGCGCAATTCCTACGCGCAGTTAAGCCTAGATAACCGCGCTGTTCGTGACAGGACTTCTAGTTTTTACTGAATGTCGAGCGTATTATGGTTTATGCGTCATGTTGGCGATGTTAAAAAATGGACAGCTAACTTATATTGTTTTTCCAGGTACATGGAAGCTGCAAGCTTGTAGCAGAAAGGAATACATGGAATGCTACTTACCACAATTCGGTACGTGTTATAGTTTATTGCAGCTTATGCACAAAAGTGTGTCCTTTCGTGTTCAAAAACAGTAATACTATAGAGTGCCTCCCGCAAATGGGAACAAAAATTCTTGCTCATATTAAACAATTATGAGGTGGAGATTTTAGACGAGTTGTGAGGAAGTCAAACTCGACTGATAGTTTGATGAAGTCGTGTAGGGCATAAACAAGTGGTTCCTGTGCAGTAACATTTGTTTTGTGCAACACATATCACTCACATTCATAGGATTCTTACCGCCGCATGGAGGTGGACAAATTATTTATGTTTTTAGTGTTTGTAGGTCAAATGTCAAGTCACAGTTTCAAGGGTCAGTGGTCTGTTTCTATGAATAGTACTTTGTCGAAAATTGCATTATTGGATATAACTTTTCTTCTGTATGTCTCATGGTCATCAGATTATGTGCCCCGTGGTAAATGGCTTCGATTGCCCAGTCTTCCAATGCTAGGTAAGAAACTCGCACCGAATACAGATGCAGTGGATCCCGAAAAACAAAGGAAAACTACTTATATATTTTGGTTACATATTAAATCAATTCATACTTCCTCCTTTTTGGAAATCACACGCTATATTTAAGGAATAGTGCATGGCTTGGAGTTGACTACGCCCATATAGTGCCCAGTGAGGTGGTGTAGTTCCCGCCGCTTCACTACACCACCTCACTGGGCACTATATGGGCGTAGTCAACGACAAGACATGCACTAATCATTATATTATATCGAACACCCATCAAGAAAAACATCTGTCCGATTTGTTAATCTATAGGGAGCAGCCCTACCAACCAGCGTTATACAGAAAAAAAATACCATGTAGTTTTCAAAAAACATTTTCTTATTCCAAAACAAGGCTTATACCCCTCATTGGAAAGAGAATAACACACTCATTGCAATGAGGGAGTATAAGCTAATTTTGAATCGATCGGCAAGGGTAAACAAAACATTTCCCCCAAACGGAACTGTGTATTCTAGAATTGCGCAACTCGCGAATGAAAGCTAATTTTTTTGAAATTTGACAACGCAGTTTGATAATTTCCACACATTTGTCACACATATACTTTACCGAATGGGTCAGTACGGGATACAAAGCTCCGAATATTCAAATGAATTCCATTATTTATTGGTTTACTGCCCAAAAAATACAATTAAATCTGATGGAATAGCGAAATAATATGAGCAGCGAAACAAATGATTTTTCATATCCGGACGCGTTCTCATGAAAGTTGTACCCAGGTCTGGATCATTCTTTTCGAAACGAGATATGGATCATCTTCTCAAGGAATAAAATGAACGCCTCGGAAAATGTGACTTCAACAATGGAAAAGAGATTCCGGGCCGTTTTGTGGATGTTGTGCCTCTGTGAATCGATATTTAAATTTAGCCTGATTAGTTTTATTCGCCCAGTATGAGAAAACTGATATAGTAGTGTGCTAAAAATAGAAAACGTGTAGTGCCTGGGTGTAGTGCCTGGTCAGTTCTGTGGATGCAAACAACACGAAATAGGGGTGCAGCATTCGTCCAGTCAGGTGCCTAGAAGGTCACGTGAGATATAATATAGAAAGAATAGATGGCCAGGGAATTGATCCTCCAATGCAAATACTACCTTGGAGTACCTTTTTATGCTTCACCATTTATCCTAATCACTGCCGATTGTTGTTTATCTTTAGCCGAGTTTAACGTGTTCTTCTGTTGCGAGGCAGCCACTAGGAACATTGTCTAATATACCCCCATTGCTGACTCATGTCGCCATTTATAACTATCAAAAAACTCATATTGGCAACTGAAACATTGATCTGTTAAGTCAGTCGTGCTGCGTCACTTTTTTATTTATGTATTCCCCTTAGATGGAAAACAATTTCGATTTCATTAACCCTTTGTTACTTTTGTATGCCTTATGACCAACGAAATCAAACAGCGCTTTGATACTTTGTGGTAATTTGTTTAATTATTTGTTCGATTTTTTAAAGTTTTAACCTCAATTCCTATTTTTTCTCGAATACTACTGAGTGACAACCGTTGAGCCAAATGTTATCGCAGCTTAAAATACTAATATAATCCTGCTGTCAATACTTCTTAAATGGTTGAGTGCTGGAAGCCACTATCAGGAGTTTCAAAAAATGAGGATAAAAGTGCAAAAGCCAACACTTCCCTTGCTTATATTTCATATTCAGTCAAACACAAATAAAAAATTTGTTTTTATTTAATGCTCAGGCATCAATTCACGCTGAAAAATTAAGTCATATTCCCCTGTCGGTCGGCAAAACGAAATATCAAAATGATATTTAGAAATCGATATTTCATCGTAGGTTCGGATGACGAATCACATGTACTTTAAACGAGTCAGCACATCAGTAATGAATTCCAGAGTCCCAAATACAAACGAATTCGAATAATTGATAGTGACAGTGACTAAATCAATTCATTAAAACAGCGGTTTCAAAGTTTGACTTTCTCATTCACCTTCCAGCGAAAAGCCGAAATCACTTTCAAATTTCTTCAGTTCAACTTCACACGTCTTCAGTGCATTGAGTTCAAAAAAAATAAAATGACGTGTCTTGTTATTGAAAATAAGAAAGTGGTGTTTTTTGTTATTGTTCTATTTCTTCGAAACACATTGCGATTATTTCAATTCGCCAGCATTGGTAAATCGTAAAGTTAGGGGAGAAATAAGACGGGACTACTTTTTGTGCGGATATTCACACATTCCAATGGTTGGAGTTTGGTTGTTGTAATTTTTGTATGGGCGCCGGTTCGGCACATAAATTTTGCGCCTTAATGGCAAATAAAGGCCACAAATTGGAGAGTTTGTAGTCGTAGAGCATTAAATAAAAAGAAAATTCACGAAAATTTGATGAATACCGAAAATATCTCGTTTGTGGCTACAAGAAATATGAGGATCTTCACTCGCGACTGCGTCGCTCGTGAAGATCCTCATATTTCTTTGTAGCCACTCACGAGATATTTTCGGTATTCATCAAATTTTCGTGAATATCCTCTATATATCAATTTGTTTTATTACAAATTATTGGAGACTGCCAGTGGACACGTTCCAATAATCGGTAATGAAACAAGTTTTGAATAACAAATTCAGTCCACCAAAAGTAATCTAGCCCTCAACCAGATATTAACTAATGTGAAAAATGTCTTGTTATTTGTACTTTCCGATGTTTGGCGACGCATTTTGAAAAACGTTATGTTCGTTTGAAAGTATATTAGTGTATATGTTTGTGTCCACTCGAAACAAACCTGTCGCTTTTGATAGAGAACATTTGTCTGTTTCTAAATAATTAGAGGTTTTCTATCTTGGTCTTTTCCCACCGTCGTATCACTTCATGTGTTCGGTCATTGTGGACAGTTTTCATTAAAAATGCAAATTATGTAACCGGCACACCTCCGCAGTTATAATGGACACAGCCAGGAAATGTCATATAACGTTTTTCGGTCATCAGAAATCGTCAACAGCATGTTTATTTTTTTCATCTTCGAACCGCAATGTGTGCAAGGTGAGGTTTATGTTTTTTCTTTATACTTTTATTTTTAGCCCGACTTGGTTCAGCTTCGTCCTTATGAAATTATGGGAATATAATTTGCAATAAAACATATCTAAAAACCTGTTGGCATCCTCTAAAATTATCAAAAGTTAAGGTCAACTGTCCCACAACGTCACAGGAGGTCAATGTCCGAAAAGGTTAATTGTGTTCGATTTTCATGAACTTTTGTATTTTGAAGAGCACCAAAAATAAAAGAAAGCGTTTGTTTTTTTCTTTATTTAACCCTTGTGTGACTGGAGATATTTATACATTTTCGCTATACATTGAAAATCTACGTCTACTGGCTTTGTAGTTGTTTCTAGTAAAATGTTGGCTGCCTATAGAGGCAGCCAAGACTTGCCCAGAAAGAACTGACAAGGTTCTTAGAAAACAAGTTTTGAGTTTACCCAAACAATGCATAGTGGGGCACCTGTTCTTTTGCAGTAAAAAGTTATCAAAGTCGGAATTAGGCCATCCAGTCTCAACGTATTGTTTGTGTTCATGTATCATGTTTTAAAGTGTTAACCTACATACTCTCCCAATTTGTGACAGACCAAACTCAGAAAGCACAAGAGATATCGTTGTTATTTTACATATACATTCTTATATCTAAAGGAATACTTCAATTTCATCACATTTTTAATCACGGTAACATCACGATCACGTGCATGTATTCAATTCTGTTATGTGAAATCCGACCACGCGCCGGGAGACCTTAAAATTAAATTTCATTGTATACAGGTAAAATTAAGCGACTTTTTTGTCCATATAACCCGGGCACATTCACCTGGTAGTGAGACAAATCAGCGTTGCGTCTGCATCGTTGAATGTTATCTGGAGATTCGCTTTGTGATATTAAGTAGACGTCTGGTATATAATAAATTCACCAAGCGAAGTTCAAATGACTTTTTTTCGATTGTAAGCTTTCTTTTTCTTGTCTTCCTTTTTTTATTCAACCGCTTTTGGGGGGGTACTTTCCCTTCAACCACAATCATGAATTTGGCACACTTTTTGCCCGACATTGGCAATAGAAATGTATTGTTTCACTAACTGTTTCACTGCTGGGACTTTCCATCTTTATCCAAAACAATATACAATTAAAGCGATTTTTCTCATCTTTTAACCCTTTGAACCCTGATGGTATCACCCATGTCAGTTCAATAGAAGCAATTGGAAGAGTCCATATTTATTATTATTTGGGGATAGACTAATTAATATTTTCAACGTGCAGCCTTATGGCTGCACGTTGAAAATATTAATTGGTCTACCCTACACTTTATCTCAACAGCGATCCTACTAAGTGGAAGTATGACATATCTTGTTTTTGGAACGGAAAAGCGGCCGATCGGGTTCAAAGTGTTAATATCAAGGCCTATGTCAAGCCTCCCTATTTCTACATTTACCAATCTCTTCTCTGAGAAAAAAAAACATATCTACAATTGTGATACAGTCCTGGGAAATTATCAATGGTTATGCTTCGTTTTTCAGGTGACCCTTTTTCAAAAAATCAATATATACATGTTTTTGCATTTTTTAATCAACGTAATTTTCAAAGGTTTCACGTCATTTCAAGCATTACACCCCCCCCCCCCCTCCCCACCCTCCCCCCCACACACTTCGTCACAGCCTTACACACCAAACTACATTACACATCACTCTAATATTATACATGCTATACAATAGTGTTATAATATTGCACTCCGACAGAGGACTAGTTGAAGTCCTGTTCTGAGCAGTTTCACCCAAATCGTCGGGAAATTATTAACGCTATGACGTTATTGTCGATGAAACATCGCAAAACGTCAAAATAAATTTCACTCCATAAAGTTGAAATCATGGGGGCTTTTATTACTCTTGATACCAGCTAATAGGTTGAAAACATTTTAAAAACCCGACTTCAAATTATGGAGGTATGGCCTCAATACATCGGGTGTTACTAACTCCCACCTGGTGACAGCCCTAGATCCCAAACTACATCACACAACACTATACTAACATCATAGTCGATAATGGGAATACTACAATTCATGTTGTGTGCAGTTTGATCCAAATTGTTGGAGAATTGTTTAAGACACGATGTTATTGCCGATCGTATATCGGAGAACGTCAATACCAACTTCCACTCCATTCAGTTCCAATATGGGAGTTTTTAGTGATCGAGGTTTCGATTAACATGTTGAATTTGTTTTGAAAATCCCACTTCAGTTTACAGAGATATGACATTAATACCGACAGGTGTTACCCTTTTCCATTTGATGAGATATCTGACGCCCCTACCCCCACCCCCCACCCCCCGCAAACTACACCACAGAGCACTATACCATTATAGTCCCCAAGATAAATATTTGAGGTCATGTTATGTAGATAATACATTGGCTGGGTACTTATCCTTAACACAGACTTATGAAATATGGCACAATCATTAATGGATATCCCACTTACAAATGTTTAGTCTCAGTTTGTTGTAGTTCCCCTCTTGATCCAAAACAATACCCGATTTATTGCACGCCTGCTCTATGAAATTTCCATCTACATCAACACAAAACCATCTGGAAAATGAAAATTCGTTCCTCGCATTTGTGCGGAACGGTAATTGTTGGCGGGCTATTTTTAAATACAAACGAAATTTCACTGAACTGTTTTACAAATCGTTCAACAACAATTGTTTAACATAATAGGAAACAATATAATTGTTGACAACAAATAAACTACAGTTTAGTACTTTTTCACTTCTAGTTATCGAATACATCAGACTTGCAAAAGAAAGGTTCACGAGCTGCAACTGTACAATGCCATGTACAAGGACAGAATATAGTACTGATGTATCGACAAGTATGTATCCGTCCGACATTGTGGCTGATGTGTTCAAGATGTGGGTCAGCAAGGAATTCATAAGGTAAACAGGTGATATTCGCGTTATGCAATTAGAGTTGGTCGAACTTTGACAACAAGCGAACTGTCACTTTTGTATCTGAGCACAGATTATTCAGATAACAATTAGAGTTGGTCGAACTTTGACAACAAGCGAACTGTCACTTTTGTATCTGAACACAGATTATTCAGATAACAATTAGAGTTGGCCGAACATAGACAACAAGGGAACTGTCACTTTTCTATCTGAGCACATATTATTCAGATAACAATTAGAGTTGGTCGAACTTTGACAACAAGCGAACCGTCACTTTTGTATCTGAGTACAGATTATTCAGATAACAATTAGAGTTGGTCGAACTTTGACAACAAGCAAACTGTCACTTTTGTATCTGAGTATAGATTATTCAGATAGAGTTTGAGTGACATTTCGTCGTCTTTCTGTGGTACTGAATAGTGAAAATGAAATCGTCAATATACGAAATATATTTTATTAAACTGATCACCATTCTCTTCCACCCAAGCGTATGTTGAAACCTGCGTATGGGGTTGGTAATTGATAATGACGGAGCCCAGAACGGGTTTATGTGTGCATATGTCTGTAGATACGGTCATTTTTCGGGCTGAAATAATGTAAAACAAATTGCTAACACTTGTAATCACAAATTCTGACTTTCCACAAAGAGTTATTCGAAACTTATAGTACCGCAGAAATACATTTTTTCCCGATAGCGTTGGTGGTGGTGGATGGGGTGGGTGAAGAAGAGCATGTACATACTAAAACAAACATCCGATAGTAGCAAGCTGCACTATTCATCCTGTTTTTTTAGTTTTCCCTTTGTTTAACACCACACAGCTCTTGGATGAAGACTGGCCAAATTTACGGATCCCCAAAGGTCGAGTATTCACAACTGTGAGAATTGGTCCGAGACTCCCTTCGATTCAATATTCACGTGCTGATTCGATTAGTTCCGAAATTTAAGATTCTTAGTAACTAGTTGCCCATACAATTGCTCATACCTACGCCACTATATGGGCAAGAACGGGCACCATTTAGTAAATAGACTCTTGAAATGTTCGATTTTGTGTATAAGGGTGAAAGACTTTTTAAATTAATACCGCTAATAAGTGATGGGGTCAACAATCGATTAAAGATCTTGTCCGTAACAACATTTAGCGTTTCTTCTAATGGCTCAATCACTATCACATAGAGCTGGAAAGATGTGTACTTTTAGTGGGAACAAAAGGTAGTACAATAGTTGGTAAATAGTAAATAGGAGTTGAATATTCATTTAGCTTTGCAGATGCCATCTTGTTGCTCTCAGAGGACGGTATTTTAAAATCACTGACTTTCATTAAGGCCGATGAAGCCTAATGTCAGCCTTCAGGAAAGGCAATTGTTGTTTTATTATTATGATAGAAAAAGCAAAATAAATTTAATTTCAACATATACTGAGTCAAAAACGAAAGTCTAATAAATTTTGAGGAGCAATTTATTTTTAGTATTATCGACTTCAATCAGAAACAAATTATTGTAAATTCATATTTCGAGTCAAGCTGTATGGATTTGCATAATGTCATGTTCTTACTGTTGCCAGTGTCACGTCAGGGCATGGGGGGAAATGAAAAGTTCATTCATGCAGTCAATAACGTGTATGTCCACTGTTTGCCTCTTGGATGGCAAGACATCGACGGCGCATGTACCTGATAAGTCTTTGGATGTCACCCTGTAGTACTGCGTTCCAGTCCTGCTTTAGAATATTCCGTAAATCGCCTAACGCCTGAAGATCATGAACTCGTACCCGACGGTCCAATTGACCCCAAAGATTTCTCGATTGGCGTCAAATCTGGCGAAAGTTGGGGCCAAGGAAGAGGTTCGATGCTCTGCTCCTCACAGACGTCACGACAGACACGCGCCACGTGAAATCGAGCATTGTCTTGATGGAATAACTGCAATCCGACGTTAGCGTTGAACAACGGGACAACAACAGTGTTAAGAATATCGTCCCTATATCGCTGTCCATTCAGATTACCATCGATGGAGATCGTCTGCGTTCGATGGTGCAAGGAAATACCTGTCCAAACCATTACACTACTCCCGCCGAAACGGTCACATTCCCGCACGCAAGCATCAAAAAACCATTATCCTCGTCAGCGATATACTCTTGTCTTACCATCAGCGCGCCGTAGACAAAATCGTGGTTCATCACTAAAAAGAACTGCGCTCCAACGCTGCTGAGTCCAACGAACACACTGACGTACGTATTCCATTCTGACGGTACGATGACGTTGGGTAAGGAGTGGTCCGTGGTATGGACACCTACTTCGGATGCCGTGTTCAGCGAGTATGGTGCGGACAGTTTGTGCACTGATTCCATTGTTAGTTCTACCATGCGTAATTGCTGCTGTCATCGTGGCCAGAAAGATGCGACCCTGCAAGTGAGACGTCCTGACATGTCGGTCTTGTGCAGGGGTCGTAACACTTGGTGGACCTGAACCCGTAGGTCGACAGGAGATCCAGTGGTTTTATACCTTCCAATGAGACGATAAATAGTGGTCACAGTGACTACGAACTCAACAGAGAGCTCATCTCGAGTTTTCCCAGCCTCTTGCATACAGTGGCTCGCAACCTCTGTTTTTCAGTAAACATTGGCATTTTTTGAAATGTCGGAATACAAAAACTAGCGTATTTTCTCAATAACCCAGGCTTTCTAGCACAAAATAACGCAAAGAAAATCGTCGGTCCCCCATTCAATTTGACATTCTCAGATAGCACGTGCTATTTTGAAATCCGAAGCAAAATTGTATACGGTTGGGTGGACAACAACAACATGTCATTTAACTCTTTGCACGACTTCTTGTCCACAAGCATGCAACATTAGAACTATTATATTTCATCCTTTATGCTTGTTTTTCACATCTGTTTCTATTATACTTTCTTTTCTGTCTCAGTATATAAAAAGAAGCAATGCGCATTAACCCTTTACCTAACACGAAAAGCAGACGACACTTGCAAAAAAAATTCTTGAATAACTAATTTTTTTCATTTTTTGTCTCAAAAACATAGGTTATGACCCCTCGTTGGAACGAGCTCGACGAGCTCGTTCCAACGAGGGGTCATAACCTATGTTTTTGAGACAAACAATGAAAATATTTTGAAAATTAATTGGCGATTTTTGAGAATAGCGCTGGCCGGTTTTGGCCGTTACGTTAGGTAAAGGGTTAACTTCTTTTTTCATGCTGTACTTGATTGTTATATTTAAACAGTTACTGAACATTGGACACGGAAAAGAAAGGAAGGAGCAAATACCATTTCTATTTTTATTGCAAACAGATATTTGAAATCATTATATCACATACCTGTGCTATTTATAGACAACAATGGCAGAGTGGTGAAATGTCAACTCGATTTCGATAAAATGGAATAGATCAGCAGTACTGGAATATATCAACATGTCGGACGAGTGTTTTATCCATTGATATGATATGGTGTTTTGTTGCTTATCGGGAGCTGTTGGTATACCCGTTAACACAGAGAGCGCTGCAAAACTGTCCTTAAACAAGCCTATCATCGATTGTACCTTTTCATTCAGCAATTATAAACAGCAAGCAGTATATACAGCACATATGTATGACAGACATGGTGTGCTGGGGTAATTAATAACAAATTTCGTGGTTTTCGACCAAATAGTTTTGATTATTGTTGATCCAGTTATATTGTGGAGATGAGCATGTAAATATGATCTGGCTCCATATTAGTCATACATGACTTACCCATTCATTTTCGTTGGAACTGCTGGAAATGTTCTTGCCAACACTTGTTCACAATGGGGCACATTCCTCCACAGCGTACATATTTTAATAAGGTCAGATCGCTGTACTATAAGGTGGGATTTGTTATATTTTGTCTTTCATTCAACCAGGTCGCACGAGATTCTGACTGTCTCAAAGAAATCAACAGTTTTAATTACTTGTAAATTGTTCTATTCATTGAAACAGATATCATTTTACAAAGTTCTTTACTTTTCTTTCCTCTTTCGTGCTCTTAATAGTGCACATATTCAAATTGTTAAGGGTAAATCCATTTTCTATGGATAAACCAGGTAAAAACCGTTCACCCCCCCCCCCCCCCCCCCCCAGTCTAAAGTAGTGCATTTTCGCCTACACTTTTACAAAAAACTATTTTGTAGGCGGAATTGCACTGCAGACGAAAGTGGAGCTAACCCCTTGTATCATTTCTCACTAGTTATTCCACTGTCGATTTGAAGCAAATGTTTCTTAGTTTTAAAAGAATTATTTCACTTCAAAAATGTAATCACTTTTTCTTACAGGCCAGGATATGACATTAAACGCAAATAAACAGATAAATACAAAATAAATAAATAAATAAATAAATAAATAAATAAATAAATAAATAAATAAATAAATAAATAAATAAATAAATACTAGTGCGGTGATCACAAGAGCTATTCGATAGTGACACACTTAACTCACTTGGTCGAAATTTCTTAACCCTTTGAACCCTGGTGGTATCTTCTACACCAGTTTAATAGCAGCAATTGGAATAGTCCATATTCATTATTTGGGGTAGACATTGGAGCATTGGGTCTTCACAACTCTCTTACTTAATGAAACTATGGCGTAGCATGTTTCTAGGACAAACAAACAGCCTCTCGGATTCAAAGGATTAAATAAAGTACAACGAAATAAAAACCACATAACGGAAAACAAATTAAAATAATGTCTCAGGTTCAGTGTTCTCTCATTTCGTCTTCGACAGTTGAGATTCTGTAGCCCAATAATAATAACAATCATAATTATTTATTTATTTATTGGTGTTTAAGGTCACATACTAATGCACAATGGCCAATCGTGACCGTGACAGTTTTACGGGTGGAGGAAGCCGAAGTACCCGGAGAGAACCACCGAGTATCGACGAGCAACTGTCAGCTCCCCAACATTCTAACTTTGTTCAAGCACCGCTCAAGCAACCCCGCTTGAGCGGTGCTTGAATAGAGTTAGAATGGTTAAAGATATGTGCACCGACATCGACGTGCAGTACTTAGTACACGCCGTCGTCGTGCTCCCATGTGGGCAACCGGGATAAAGTGCCTTGCCCAAGGACACAACGCGGGTCGTCCCGGACGGGGAACGAACTCGGGGACCTCTAGCATAGAAGTCCAACAGTCTACCACTTAGCCACCACGCTCCCTAATAATAATAATAATAATAATAATAATAATAATAATAATAATAATAATAATAATAATAATAGTGCTATGGGTTCAATAGGTCTTATGGTATAGGGTCTCCGGAAACAAATAGACAAGATACCCGGCCAAATTAATATCCACAAACTCTAGAGAACGGTCCAACTTGGCACCGCAAACATATTGAGAAAGTCACTTCCCATCACCCGTTAATCCAGTAAATACTTAGGTGCAGGGCATTGGTTATCATTGGCATAAAATATAACAAAATATAAATGATAATAATGAAAGTTAATAATAATAATAAGAAGAAGAAGAATAAGAATACTAATAATAATAACACTTTGGCTGACCGCTGATTTGTCGCGGTGTTGTGAGAAAAGGGACATAACTTTTATATCCATTTTTTTTGTTACCACATTGCTGAAGGTCACTGTAAAACATATATCAAATATACTAAACATCTATAAACTCTCGATGCACTATCTTCGCATGGACGATTATTTATGTTCGGTTGTGTTTCATTTTGTTTGTTTTTTTCAGGGGCGCGATAGGAGGCTGATTCAGGTGTCTACGAATCGCGGTGGGCTGTTCTATTCCTGTCGGACATTAGATACACAAAACGCGACGATATGTAAATGAGTTCGTCAATACGGCACTCATGCCAGCGCGGAGGGAGAAAACGAGAGGAGAAGCCTCGCGTTCGATCCTACAGCGATGGCATGAGTGCCATATTGACGAACGCTTTTACATATCCCGCCGTTCTGTGTTTATTACACATCTCTATGACTTGGGATCCGTTAATTTAAAAATTCGATCTAATTTGTAAAATCTGACAGTTCTGACGTCTGCTTGAAATAAAACTAAAAACAAAACTCTGGTGTGAATGGCAAACACTTGTGGCAGATCGATACTTAAGCCGGAAGATATAAATGACAATTCTGTGCAAATAGGTTATTATTCGTATGTTTTAACTGTCGCTATCTGAGAGATATTCGCTGAAAAGTCAGAACTTGAGTGTTATAAAATCACCCACCATTCAAAGAATTAATTTCGTTAATTACGGTATATTTGAACAAACACATTTCTTATTGACATTCGAATTCTCAAGTTCAAGTTCTTTATTTCACAAACCATTTTTATGGTACATGGGGATTTTGTATGGTGTTACAAAATTAATATACACAGTGTGCACATGTGAGGATAGTAAGTGTTTTTGGGGTCTCGAGTGTGTCTGGAAATCAATTAGGTTTCTGCGTTCCGACCAGAACGCATGAAGCCACATCACCTTGGCTAGCATCGAAAAATGAGCAGGGATGAGACACGGAAAATTATCCTCCCTGCCCCGTAAATAGACAAGTTAAGTGTTGGCTCGAAATAACATTAACTAGAACGATGTATTTCAATGGGGAACATAAAAACGATGGATGTGTATGTTGATGAGTGGGCGGATGCGTGTAAGCGTGTGCTAAGTTTGTGTTCAATACATAGCGTTATACTGGCAGCCAATCGTGCTGTCCTCTCGACGAGTACCTTATGACCGTGGGAATATCGGGGAGACCGGCAGTGACTTCTAACAGAGGTGAGGGCTCAAACTTTTGTAAACCTGGGTTAGAAGCACCATCACTCTCTAACAAATAATGATCACAACTCCTATGACCAGATGCTAGTATCACGAGATGATTAGATAATTATTGACGGAATATCGCTGACCGGAACATGGTCCTAAGAAGATAAACAGAAATAAGGGGGGTGACTGGTTGGTGGAGAACCCTTGATACGCTCAAGAATTCTTGACAACTAATTTACCAACAGCTCTCTCCAGCAGGTTGCAATTAATTATTCGCTATACATCACACGGCGTCGAAGTTATAATTAATGGTCAACAGCGGAAGAGAAGTAATACGCGTTTAGTCACGATGACGAAAAGATGGGGACTAACTGCGTTTCTGGGTCAGGAAGGGCTTCTTTAATGTGAAATGAAAAGCCAATAAAGATTATCAATTTATTATACACCAACAATGATCAATTATTTCTATGAATTATCCTTTTAACATTATGCACCTTCAAACATGTGATCGATCACTGTGCCCAATAAAAATGCCCAATAATATAATTATATTTAAATTGCTTCCCAAACTCGAATTCGTAGAGAAAAACTGGAGTCACATTTAAACTTCTGCAAACGTATTACTTTACTCTGTTACACCTATCCGCGCTTACCAATTAGTTATCAAATAAAACTATTCAAATCATCGAATCCTTCGTTGACCATAGCATGCGCTTCTCTCGCTTAACAATGCATATGCCGCTATCTAGGGCATTCGACCCTCGGATGCTGAAAGTTCCCTTAAACCACAATAACGAATAGCTAACTATCTTTACTATCTCGCTTATTCGTTACAAATATCGTTATAATATACTAATACTAGCACTACTACGTTAATTGTCCGGCTTCCTCAGAGTCCACATGAATTTGATATCCTGTTATCCATTGATAGCACTGACACCGACCAATCACCACACAAAACAAATATTAACACTACTTTAGCTTCATCGTGTATCTCTTGAGCTCCCTGCGATTCCCCTTCAAATATCTGTCTAGGGCCATATGTACTAAACCAAATTCATTGTTTGTATTGATAATGAAAGGCGAGTAGTGGTTTATCTCAAATTTACTGTAATAGGTTTTAATTATACTATCTTGCCGCACTGTTTGACAAAGGGTTGTCAAGACTTGCTGAGACAAGTGCCAAACGACGGGGCTTTACACGCTTTAATTAGGGGAAACACAAGACTGTTTGAGTTATTGTGTGAACAGAGCTTCCTTAATGATAACATGCAAACTCATTGACTATTCTGTATTTCGAACTGTTTTAATGAACATAAATTAGTTTAAACAATATTTATTTTAGAAACAAATTAATCTAAATTAACCACGGTTATTGAGAAGCATTCAAGAATGAATTCCACATGGTAAAACATCAAACTCAGAGGCTTCTCAATATATCCTCCAGTCACAACCTTAACATTTTCCAGTTTCTATCGGGGGTTTATGGTTTAATGTTGTAAATTTCATAAAGGGAAGTTTTGTTTCTTAAATCAAGAATGAGTAGGCACTTCCCTAGTCTATAATCTGTCTTATATATTCTTTTTAGGCCTACTTGGGGAGGGGGCGTCTCAGCAGGTAGAGGTGCAGCCTGCAAGCCCAGGGGTCCTCGGTTCGAATCCCACCCGCGGCAACCGCGTTGTGCCTTTGGGCAAAACACTTCACCTCCCACTTCCCATGTGGGACACGGAGGCGTTATGTACTATGGCGTTCTGCACGTCGATAGTGCATTTGTCTTCAACCAATGCTAACGCTGTTTGTGTGGAGTTAGTATGTTGGGGTGCCTGACAGTTGCTCGCCGCCTACCGTTGCGCTGTGGTTCTCTCTTGGTACTCCGGCTTCCTCCACCCGTTAAACTGTCCAAAACGCGGTGACTCTGGCTGCCGAAAGTATCGTTAAGCCTCAATAAATAAATAGTTCCACTTGGGAAAAAAAATAATTTGGCATACCATCATTGAATATACTAGTCTGTTAGCCTTTGGTCCAGCACCTCGAAGAAATGAGGGGAGTTCCCAACGTTTTGTCGGTCCCATATAAAACTGAGACAGACCACAGGCGTTTGGTGTATTTTGTACAAATGTTAACCATGATCTTTTGTAACCTTCTGTTAAAAACAACCTATGTGAGTAACGATAGCATATTGTGGATAATTTGACTGATTCTAAATCCAATAATTTTGACCACAAACGAATAAATTTTAGGTTCGCAACTACCTCTTGCAGAACTATTGCTACTTCCCCATATACCATGTATGTCGGGGTACTAAATTTCAATCGTAGAGTATATTTTAGAAATTTAAGATGTCACCTGTCCGAGTCTTGATACTCCTCCCCAAACTTCGAGGCCGTAAACAGGGACACTACTTTGTCAAAACGGTCAAGTTGGCAATCTGGAGGTAAACTATAAGTGTGAATTTTCTTAAGCACACTAAACATTGCTTTTGAAGCTTGACCCGTAAGGTGTTTTGTACATTTCATAAACGAACCTGATCGAGTGAATATTACTTCCAGATTTTTCATCTCTCCTACGTTTTCAAGGGCAGTACCATTTAATTCAAATTTGTCGTTTGTTTGCCCTCCTTTGCCAAAAATAATTGCTTCTGTTATCGAGTCATTGGCATTGAATTTCCATTCTTGACAATATTTTGAGAACTCTTTGGGAGAATTTTGCATTTCATTTGCATTTTCATACAGAATTACTGTGTCGTCTGCGTATTGGCTATCACCGCAGCTTCAGAACTGATTTAGGTCCAAATACGACCCTTCGATTGGCAGATTACGAAAATGAGCCGAGTTTGATGGATCCAATTTTGAACTGGCGGAAAAGTAATAGGCGTGTAATAAGTTGTGTTGCGGAATGATGTGATAAAAACGATACAAAAAATGTTTTGACATAATTTAGACACTTTTTAAGCGAACAACTTTTAGTTCGAAAGCGCAAGATGTGAATGAGTTGGTAGAGAGAGGGTCGCGGATATATTCCCATGAGTAAAACAAATGAAAGTCTTTGAAATAGAGCAATTTAACGACACCAGTTTTTTAAAGATACATTGTTGTGAATCTACACGTCTGCAGCAGGCACCATTCAACCCTGGGCATCTCAATCACTGTACCCAACTAAACGTTGTTTCAATGAAGTCAGTTTTAACAAAACGCCCGGACAATTCACGGGTTTAACTCGGAGGTCCGTCAGCTGAAATTGTTGTGCTTCCCAATGCTTCTTTTTAGAAGTTCATTTGCCTGGATTAAACTCCACTACGTGTCCCTGTCTTTCGGTAAGTTGCCCTACCTATTATACACGCTAAGGTTTCTCATTTAGACTCACAGCCGCCCAGCAACAGACCAGCACAATTGTGTAAACTGTAATCAACCGCGTTTGAAGAATAACAATAACGCACCTGTCGGCCCACCAGAACCTTCCCGAGGGGTGTTTCAAAGATGACCGATTGTGAAGATGGGGTAAACTTGATTTGTCCTGACTTATGGGTGCAAGTAGCTGCTGCTAAAATATCACAACGGCAACATCGAGATATGCCTTCTTCGAAGGCATGTTTTCATTACACTACGACCGCCGTGGACTGGTCAATTTCCACGGGAGGGCAATATTTCCACGGACGCAATAATATTAGATTCCAAACATAATTATAAGAATTATCAAAAACAAAATAATTAAATGCCCATATTTAGAAACAAATGCGGGCGTTACGGTGCACACAATTTGCTGTGGACTGGTCGTAATCCACGCGAAGGCAGTGATGTCCACACATGCGTTTACCAGGTAATAAAAACAAATCATCAAAAGCTAAAGTTTAACTAGTGAAGCATCGTTACCTAATTGTTTAATGTAAGTTGCATAACTTGTTCGCCAATCCTTGTAAAACAAATAAGATTAAAAAAAAAGAAAAGACCTTTGCCGCGTGTCGAATGTTGACTACAATTGAAGTACACGCACGCGTTTACCAGGTAATAAAATCATAATCATCCGATTTTTAATTGATTAAAATTAAAATTTGAATGATTATGATTCTTATTACCTGATAAAAGCATGCGAGTGCATTGCTGCCCACGCGTGAATTACGACCAGTGCACAGCCACTGTATGATACGTTGTTCGAATATAAGGCAATGAGGGTACAGTTCAAACTCTCAATTCTTCTTACAAATGTATTTGGGTATAAATAAAATATGCATTTGGCAGTCATAAGGCAACGTCTTATTTAATTCGCGTGTACCAGACCACAGATTCGTTATGCTTTGCTCTAGCCAGCTCGTAATTTGCTTGACAAGCGTTTATGGCATAAAACTGCGTATCAGAGCTAGTTCGAAATAAGGTTCATGATTGCTGAAAAGTGCGAGTCTAAGATGTCCCTGCAGACAAGACTATCTGAGCTGCAAAAAGTATTGGAGGTGGGGATTACCCCATACCCCATTCGCTACGACTCATGCCGCTTCCGATATCTTAGCACTGTATTATTATTTTCCAGGAACAATTATGTTGAGCTGCACGTCTATTTTAACACATTGACGACGACAAAGGTGGAATATCATCCTATATACACGTGGGATACTATATTCGGTATGTAATTGTTTTTGTGGTGTGCATACAGTTAAAACTAGAAGTCCTGTCGCGAACTGTGCGCTTATCTAGGCTTAATTGCGCGTAGGAATTGCGCGCAATTGCCATATCGAATGGCATCCAAAGCACGGCAGGTTCCCCTGGTTACTCATAGCAAACACAGGCAATGTTTCTGCCAATGGACCTCCGGGTTACCCGGAGGTCCATTGGCTGAAACATTGCTTGTGCACAGTGCCATATGTACAGAATTTGATAGCCTTACTATGGTCATAACTCGTACGTTAACGCGCAGATCAACGTGCTATTTGTGCGCATTTCATGACAGGACTTCTAGTTTTAACCGTATGGTTTGAACAGATTGTCATGAAATTCAACATTTACACGTTTGTTTAATATGAACGCCAATACCGAAGCCCTTCAAATAGAGTGAAAATGTCCCCTTTGAGCTTTCGTATACAAATATCAGTGGTATGGAAATTGCTCTGAGAACTAAAACTGAGTGACATTAGTTTCGAAATATACACAATCATTAGTAATTGTTCTGAAATGAGGTTAACTGTTTTATAAAACATTGTTTAATGCATGTACAATCCAGTTGTGGTAAAACAGTGGAACGCTTAAACAGCTGCTTACTGTCATATATTTTACCCCTCCCCCCTACGAATCATTCCTTTTCGACTCGAATCGAATTTCAAATCGAATCCTGTATATTATTATAAATCGAATCGAATTCCGAACTGAATTATGATCTTCTTGAATATGACTGATTAGTGGGATCTATAAACCGGATTTGTTCTGACTATGATAGCGCTAGTCCCGACTGATAAAATATTCGTCGTAGGCATGTCTTGATGATGGAACTGGAATATCACCCACCAATGATTTGGGTCAAAACAGTGGCTGGTGTGAGAATTACCCGTACAAGCTACTGCATGGAGCTAGCCACTCGCAGTATCTTACGTCGACATTGCTTGGAAAGTTTAAATTTTCTTTCAACAGTGGAAGTGACAAGTGAGGCAGGAATTGCAATAGCCGGCGGCGTGGGAGCAGATGCTAATGCAGTGGAAATTACACTCAGAATGCATTTTCAGCATTATTTTTTATACAATTGCCATCTGTACCAAACGTGTTGCGAAAAGATGTATATGACTGCTACCAAGCTATATTTTTGTAGAAAGATTCAAATGGTACCGCGTCGGGTAGTGGGATACGAATCGAACCATAAACAACATATCATTTGAAATATAATAGAATCTCGAAGCTTCACAGGGACATAAGCTCATAATCCTTTCCCCAAACTGACTACCAGACGGCACTTGCAGATGTATTTCGTAAATAGCTGCTTATTTCCATCTTTTTGCCTTTACAACTTATGACCCATAGTTGGAACGATCTCGTTGAGCTCGTATCAATTACGGGTCATAAAGTAGATCAGTAGGTAGAGGCGCAGGCTGCAATCCGAGAGATCCTCGGTTCGAGTCCCACCTGCGGCAACCACGTTGTGTACTTGGGCAAGATACTTCACTGCCATTGCTCACGCGGGGGCACGGTGGCGTTGTGCACTAAGGCGTTCTGCACGTTGATGGTGCACTTGTCTTTAACGAATGCTAACCCTGCTTCTGTGGAGTTAGTATGATGGGGAGCCTGACAGTTGCTCGCCGTTGCTGGGGGCGCGGTGGCTCAGTTGGTAGAGGTACAGGCTGCAAGCCGAGAGGTCCTCGGTTCGAATCCCACCTGCGGCAACCGCGTTGTGTTCTTGGGCAAGACACTTTACCCCGATTGCCTACATGGGGGCACGATGACGCTTTGTACTGAGGCGTACTGTACGTCGATGGTGCGCATGTCTTCAACCAATCTAACCCTGACTGTGCTGCGGTGCAGAGTTCAGAGTTACGATGTTGGAGAGCTGACAGCTGCTCGTCGTTGCTCGGTGGTTCTCTCCGGGTACTCCGGCTTCCTCCACCCGTAAAACTGTCACGGTCACGATTAGCCATTGTGCATAAGTATGTGACCTTAAACACCAATAAATAATAATAATAATAATGCTCGCCGTTGCTCGATGGTTCTCTCCGGGTATTCCGGCTTCCCCCACCCGTAAAACTGTCCGACAAAAGGTGACCCTTGCTGTCAAAAGTGCCATTATACTCCAATAAATAAAGGAATAAATAAATAATAGAGTCATAAAGTAAGTTTTGATACATAGAGATTATTACCATTATGTGGATGTACAAAATATGGATCCGAGTCGAGCTCAGGGTTCTAAGGGCAGATCACGACGAGTCGAAGACGAGTCGTGATCTACCCTTAGAACCCGGAGCGAGACTCGGATACATATTTTGTACATCCACATAATGGTAATAATCATTTTATCTTACAATATATTGGAGATAAGTCAAGAATGTAGACGAATATATAACGAACTATTTATTCGTACGGATGAACAAAAAGAAAAAAAAATGGAACTCACGCGAAAGGAACGTGCTTGTATCCGACCCCCTGATACAAATCTGTATCAGGGGGTCGGATACACGACAGTTGCGGAGTTAATACAGACAAAATACATGTTGATTGTAAGATAAATACAGGTCATCATGATAGTGTGCACATCCTGTGATTTGCATCAGATTATCGGTGGTGTCCAGAAATGATATCGCTTTTGCCGGCTCGTTGAGATCCCATTCTGGACACCACCGAGAATATGATGCAAATAACTGGACATACACATTATCGTGATAATTGATTTAATTATCATAATAAGTCATTTAAATATCACATAAACAGATTAAATCTTAAATTATTGATATAGTTTTGGAACATAATGTTGGGCGAGAAAAAGTAAAAAAAAAAAAAATATTTTATGGAACAATATTGTTGTACAATTTATCAAACAATGATTAGGCCTAATGTGGTCACAGCAAATTTTCAAAGCTGCGTTGTAAAATTATTCACTCTCAGTGTCACATCCTGTGATGATACACTTGAATATACAATTGTGTAATATTTAATTGTGCGGTTTCTATTTATTGTATGTGTGTGTGGGGAAGGGGGGGGGGGGAGGGGGGGGTTCACTATTAATAGTTCTGTCGCTAATTGTAAGAGATTTTGATTTGTAAGCGATCAGCTGAACCGCACATAAAATGTATCCGTGTACATGTTACGATAGCCTGTTGCGTTCCCGGAAACGAGTCGTCTTTTTGATACGGAATCAGAATGAGTCGTCTATTTGATACGGAATCGAAACACATTATGTGATACGTCCCATTTCTCATGATTTTCAAGCCAAAACGTATATGATTGTTAGATAAAAAAAATATATTACATTTGAATGGCGATTTTTGTGAATATAGCTGGACCGTTTAACCGTTACGTTGAGGAAATTGTTAATCCCATCCTATCATGACTCAATGACAGTAATGTGGAGTATTCTTAGTGAGTAGGCATCAGAATGTCCTCATGAGTGGCTGCAGGAAAATAGACGCTTTCGCTGGCGGCTTAACCCTGGTTCATTAAAACGTGCCATGAAATAAATAGAGGATATTCACGAAAATTTGATGAATACCGAAAATATCTCGTTCGTGGCTACAAGAAATATGAGGATCTTCACGAGCGACGCAGTCGCGAGTGAAGATCCTCATATTTCTTTGTAGCCACTCACGAGATATTTTCGGTATTCATCAAATTTTCGTGAATTTTCTTTTTATTTAATGCTCTACGACTACAAACTCTCCAATTTGTGGCCTTTATTTGCCATTAAGGCGCAAAATTTATGTGCCGAACCGGCGTCCATACAAAAATTACAACAACCAAACTCCAACCATTGGAATGTGTGAATATCCGCATAAAAAGTAGTCCCGTCTTATTTCTCCCCTAACTTTACGATTTACCAAGGCTGGCGAATTGAAATAATCGCAATGTGTTTCGAAGAAATAGAACAATAACAAAAAACACCACTTTCTTATTTTCAATAACAAGACACGTCATTTTATTTTTTTTGAACTCAATGCACTGAAGACGTGTGAAGTTGAACTGAAGAAATTTGAAAGTGATTTCGGCTTTTCGCTGGAAGGTGAATGAGAAAGTCAAACTTTGAAACCGCTGATTTAATGAATTGATTTAGTCACTGTCACTATCAATTATTCGAATTCGTTTGTATTTGGGACTCTGGAATTCATTACTGATGTGCTGACTCGTTTAAAGTACATGTGATTCGTCATCCGAACCTACGATGAAATATCGATTTCTAAACATCATTTTGATATTTCGTTTTGCCGACCGACAGGGGAATATGACTTAATTTTTCAGCGTGAATTGATGCCTGAGCATTAAATAAAAAAGCTTCTTGTTCACCAGTTGTACTAATTTAAAAATATCGTAAACTGAAAGATGACACCCAGGGAATATTAATTTGTCTAATGACACCCTCATAAACATCTGAAAGACACACTATGAATCGTTGGATAATCCTAAAGCATCAGGCCCTTATGATTAAGCATTCATATCAGGAAATACACAAACACTTCATCAATTAGAAAACATAAGCTATCTGTCTTGGACTCTTGACTACGTAATTCTGACCAATTTTGGGGAATTACGACGCACGGGTAGCATACAGATTGTACATTAGTAATGTAACGCAAAGTAACTAGAAATAATTACAAACAGTTAAAGTCAGTACACAAGCAATTTTGCAAAAGTACATTGCAGGTACATTTCCAAATACTGGCCATTGATATAAAGCGTATCTTGTCTCGGAATGGCTAAACACAGTTAAGATTAATCCTTTGATACTTTTGTACGTCTTATTACGTACGAACTCAAACAGCGCGTTGATACTTTTATACGTCTTATGACGTGCGAAAGCAAACAGCGCCTTGATACTTTGTGGTCATTTGTTTTGTCATTATTATTCAATTTTTTAAAGTTTTAACCCCAATTCCTATTTTCTCCTGATTAGTGCTCAGTGGCAACCGTTGAGCCAAATGTTATCGCAGCTCAAAATACTAATGTAATCCAGCAGTCAAGACTTCTTAATTGGTGGAGTGCAAGAAGCCACTGTCAGGGCTTTCCAAAAATGAGAATACCAGAGCAAAGGACAACACTTTCCTTGCTTTTATTTCATATTCAGTCAAACGCAAATAATATGTTGTTTATATAAATCTTGTTTTATTACAAATTATTGGAGAGTGCATGTGGGCACTCTCCAATAATTTCTAATACAACTAGTTTTAAATAACAAATTCAGACCACCAGAAATAATCTAGCCCTCAACCAGATAATCACTAATGTGAAAAATATCTTGTTATTTGTACTTTCCAACGTTTAACGTCACATTTTCAAAAAACGTTGAAGAAACTGAATTACCGGTGACGTTTGAACGTCAGGATAATTAAAGTCTCAAAAGGTTAAGACAACCTGTTGTTGGCTTTGGCTAACACTTGGATGCGAGTGTCTTGCCACTCATGCAAACCAAAATATAAAGTATAATTTCAACTTGCAGATTTCATAACGTGTGCCAAAATCCAAATTGTGCTTCTCTGAGTTTGTGACATGCGACCATGATTTGGGGAACGAGAGGGATCGCAATAATTAAATGCGCCTGTCGAAAACCGACATCGATACCCAGAGAACAGTGCCTCTGCAAACAGCGTAAAACAGTTTTTTTGAAGATGAGTTACGCATTTGCTTTGCCTGTTCCGAGAACAGCGGTCATCGAAAGACATTTGTGGCATTTTGTGTGCAAACGAATTGCGTAGTTTAACCACTGACATAAGCTTGCATGATTTGCGTCGCTTTTTATTTGTGAGATGATCATGTTGCACACTCGTGGTCGGTCGTACATATTCTGACTCATAGAAAGACCTAAACATACAAAATTCGTATTTGTGTGTGGTATTCAATGCCTTTCTGCTTTTTTTGGTTTGTATTGTTTTTCCATTTCTATCGTCCAACTTCTTTGAAGACAATTACCCGATCTTGTTTGCCCGATGCTATTAATTAATCAGTCGCTTAATTCCATTCGTAAACGAACGCATGCATTTGTATGCCAACTTACATTAGTGACGCAACGGGCATGATGAGTCACTTTAATCTGATGAACAAAACCTTGTTTTCGGCAAACTTGGAGATTATTTCTTATGTCAAAAAACGTGATATGTCAAAAATCAAATGACTAACCACTCGTCCACTAACTGATAGAGTGTTGGACGCCCGCATTTTTTGGCTTTATTTTGAGGTGATGGTACTACAACTGATACGCTCCAAATTCTATGGATGTGCGTCATATTACCCTTGAAGAGAACCGACGGGGCAGGTTCTTTTCCACCGAGTGGATGCTCCACATGGCGGGTTCCATCGATATCTTTGCGGCTCGTTGGAACCATTCAGGTGTACACTTTCGTGTCCCCGTGCCCAGATGCTCTGGCTTTCGCCGTGAACGCTCTGGCCCTCCTTTGGGACGGTCTTGTCGGCTATGCCTTCCTGCCGGTTCCGATTCCTCCTCAGGTTCCTTCCCAGATATGAACCTGCAGTCGTCGAATCCTTTCGATCACACCCGTCTCATCGGTGGGTGTGGGACAATCTGCTCCGCTCTCTGTTTGCGGCGGTTCCGGCATGTCTCTCTTTACATCGCGACTTTCTTTGCCAAAGTCGCCCGAGGAGGTTTCAAGTTGAGCCTTCTTCGTTGTGCCTTGGCACATTTCTTTTATCGGGTTCTGTCTCCTCCTTAGTGGGTTTTCGAGACACGCAGTGGAGTTGCTTTTCTTCTTCAAGGATGCACTCGCTCCACTGGTTTAGCCTCTGTGGCTAAGTGGAAGGTTCTTCTGTCGATGGTGTGCGATCACTCTGTTGCTTCTGTCACTCCTTCGATCACACCGCTTGCGGAGTTTCTGGTTTATGTTTGTTTCTGAGGGTCTCCAGCAATGGGTACAAGTCCATTGTTCGGAGACCTTTTTCGTATGTGGTACCGCATTGTTTCGACACTCATCCTTGCCTCTTCAAGCTTGTTCAGCTCTTTTCCTTGAAAAGGCCTAGGACTTGGCAGTTTACTCCAAGATGGTCGCTTTCGTGGGCGCTGCTCTGCTTGGGGGTGGGGGGGGGGGGCGTTCGCGCCTTTATCCTGGATGACTATGCGTTTTCTCACATGCCAGATCTCTCCTGCATCTATTTCTCGATGGATTTGTCTTGCTATTCGTGCAGCTTCCGCTCGTCTAGCTACTGGTGATTGTATTACCAATTGTTTTTACTGCCACGAGGTGCGTGCATTGTCTTCCTCTTTTAATAACTCTGTCACGTTGTCGGATGACGGATGTTATACTGGCAGCCTACTAGAGAAATGTTACATTCTCCTTTTATCTGCGACAGTTGCAGGAGCCGATAGAGGACCTTGGTCCTTGGGGCCTTCTTTCTTCGGCTCAG
This sequence comes from Pictodentalium vernedei, assembly GCA_031216915.1. NCBI lineage: Eukaryota > Metazoa > Mollusca > Scaphopoda > Dentaliida > Dentaliidae > Pictodentalium > Pictodentalium vernedei. The sequence goes on along the minus strand of CM062297.1, from coordinate 135,748,370 downwards.
GATGTTGCCTATCCCAGCCTTTCAGCTTTTTTCAGGGTCAGTTCCAGCTCTGTGCTGTTACTGCCCTTTCTGTCTGTGCGTCGCACTTCACCATACGCCTCATCTTTCATTGTCTTTTCTAATGTTTGTGATGCTATGGTTTGATAGGCCTAGGGATCTCTTCCTCTGTCAACGGTTCCAGTGCTATTGAGTTATGTGTGGGTTGGTTATGTGATTCCCTCCATCCTTTTATCTATTCAGCCTGTAGTAAACAATTGAGGTAGGTTGATAAGAAATATAAATTTTATAGTAAATTTCCTTTCTTATTATACCTACCGAAATTGTTTACATGGAGGCCCTCCCGTCTTCTTATTCGGGTAAGAATCCTTCCTCCCCCTGATCACATAACTCCTGTGTTGTTCGGAATCAAAAGAATGACGAATCGACGCACTGCGCACTGTTTTACAGTAGTCGTAGATTTGTACTATGGAAGAGCGTCCCATACTGTGTCTGCGCCGATGGCGCTCGACCCAGTTTTGGCTTATTTTTTCGTCGTGTTTTTACATCACTTTTCTTTCCCAAATCTTGGGAAAGATTAAAATAGAGAGTATTTTATCCGAGTTAGGTCCTTCCACTGTAGTGCAAGCCTGTAGTAAACAATTTCGGTAGGTATAATAAGAAAGGAAATTTACTATAAAATTTATATTTCTTATTCTTTTTCAGTTCAGCTTGGAGGATTCATGGGGTTGTTTCTTGGAGCAAGCATATTGTCCGTGATGGAGATACTGGAATTGATATTAACGTTAGCTTGGAGAGGAATTGGAAAACGCTGGAACGGTGGATCACCACAAGTGGGAACATCACAGACAAATGTACACAAAATCAAAATTGTGAATTGATCCACTTGCTTTGCTATTGTGTAAGCCACAATTTGCAATGTATTTTTAGCTTTATAAATTTTGTCAATATGCAATGTATATATTTGCTGAGCAGAGATATAAAGCGGAGAGATTTTTTGTACGGGGCCCTGCAAATCTGAAATTTAGCGTCGACTGGGAGTAGGCTGCGGATTGCGAATCGCGCCGATTCTCAAATCAAATGTCATGGCTCTTCAAATTAGGAGATTAGTTATTATCTATTGGAGTTTAATGTCAAATCCTTGTGCACAATGGCTAATCATGACCTCAATTAGGCAATAAACGTCTCTTGTTTCGTTATACATTCGGGAATTTGACTATGGAAAACCATTTGTTAACGAGCCTCGAATGGTAAACATTTGTTAAGGAGCCCCTTCGGGTTTCAGAAAGAACATCGAGGTCAAATTTAACTGATGAATTACAGTTTTATATATTTTTTATATATCGCACCTCTTTACAGTAAATATGCCAGTGTTGTATTTAACGCCGACTCGTCTGGTTTGGGCAAGTCAATCCACAACACGGAAAAGTCTAGAAGGGAATCAAAGTTATTCCGGGATCGAAACCTCCTTGAACATTTCTTCTATCACCATATCTCCCGTGCAGTCGAGTTGGCAGCCGAAGAGTTCAAAAGGTGACTATTGTTATAAGTCTGAGAACATCTCGACCGACTATTCGAATATGTCCGAATCAGAGCGACTCAAATTGAATCGAAGCATCGAAATTACTTCGAAGAGATCGATTGTTGAAGCTTCACCATAGGGTCTTCACTTTTTATAAGGCCTCTCAACGCAAAGAAATGAAAAGACATTAAGATGGCTAGAATGTTGGTTACATTTCGGCTACGGAATTTTGGGTTACGTTTTATAATGTGATGTGTCTCATCGTACCACATTAGTGTTCTATTTAACAGCGACCCAAAGTTTGTGAACATTTCTATGGTTCGAAAATCTCAGAATCAGCGCAACTCAAATCGAATCGAATCATCGAGATTACTTCGAACCGATCGATTGTTAAAGCTTCGCAGGGCCCCAACTTTCTATAAAGTACACCATAGTGTATGCCGCCGCAAAAAAAATTAAAAGACACTAAGCCATGGCGGCTAGAAGATTGGTTACATTTCGGCTACAAACTTTTTTGTTGCATTTTTATATTGTCATATTGTGATTTACCTCATCATTCCACATTAGACCATGTAACAATGTCTCTGGAGAAGGATGATAGAACATTCGGGTACAGCCCGGTGGTCGTAAGTGATATAGAAAGAGATCGAACAAACAAAAAACGACAAATAACCCTTTACCTAACATACAAAGCAGACGACACTTGCAAACAAAATTCTTGAATAACTATTTTTGTTTCATTTTTTGCCTCAAAAACATAGGTTTTGACCCCTCTTTGGAACAAGCTCAATGAGTTTGTCCCAAAGATGGGTCATAACCTATGTTTTGAGGCAAAAAATGAAAAAAATAATGAAAATTAATTGGCGATTTTTGTAAATAGCGCTGGTCGGATTTGCCGTTGCGTTGGGTAAAGGGTTAAATAAAATGGAGAGAGATACAATATTGCTTTCGAGATTTGTGAAGCTGCATGCATATTCTTGCCAACATAAGTGTATGTCAAAATCATGCTTGTTCCATTAAAATTTACATATATACAAATATACTGTATATACAGCGTTGGGTATCGATATAATTCGTTTGTTTGTTTTTTTCTTTAATCCACAGTTCATTCTATAGTGGAGGCAGTGACACATTTTGTTCATTGCAAAAGGAGTAAACGAAAACGACTTTTTAAGCATTCCCAAAACATCTTTATGCACATTTGAATGTTAATATAATGAAAAATTGGCCTCTGTATAATTAAAGATGGTTTACAAAGCACCTCGGAAAACAGACTTTCATTATCTCTAACGTACTCGGATTTATTTTATATTAATGACTACCGTATATACAGCAACATAGGTGCATATGACTAAACAGTGTTTTTACGTTATGTTGGCAGCACGAACAGGCAGATAACAATGATGTAAAAACACTTTCAAGATAAATGAATCCTTTCTGTTCTGAAGGAAGAATATACTTGGAACAAGGTTTTCAGAGACATATGAAAGGGCAATCTGTGGCTCTATGGTGACTTAAAGGTTAACAGAATTAGCCAGTATATCAAATGACTCGTGGCTGTGACAAAATATTCAAATTGCCAGTTATACATGCGTGGAGAGTGGATTGTAACTAAATCATCCGCTGAGTGGAGTTATCACCCAAATTATAACTTTCAAATTTTGTTCATATGGACAAAAATCATAAGCAATGTTTCAGCCAATGGACCTCCGGGTTTAACCCGGAGGTCCATTGGTTGAAACTGTGCCTGTGCTTGCTATGCTTTGCAACAAAATTGCAGCTATTGCTTGGTTGGAATCTCGACGTACTGTATATTCCAGGATGCATGGAACGGATTTCTGATATTTTTTTTATCTTGAACAAACTCTTCAAAAGCCAAAATAGCTAGCAAGCTGGCCGCAAAATATGCACAAAGTTCAATGTCAGAGAGGACCACTTTCCTTAGTTCTTCCGTGTTCGAACTAATTCAGTGCAACTTGTTCATGACATTCAAACTATTTTAAACAATTTTGAACCTCATGTCAAATGATGTCATAAAACCCCAGATACGCTATATCCCCCATCCAAAATAATTGGTATGTGGTATTCACTATCTCTGTCAATTATGACTTCAATGGCATATCTATCGAATCTCAATTGGAAAGAGCTCTTCGTGCACGTTCCACTGAGAAGTGAAAACTATGTGTTTTAGTTAAAAATGAAAACTTTCTGGCATTTAAGAATTGTGTTTGCGAGTGTGGTTTTGTAGACGTGTGAGGTGGGGGATAAAGCAGCATATTGTCATCACAGGATGATTGGTAGCTATTTATTTTATCATTGCCTTAACGCACAATTGATGTCAGCATGCAGTAAACTGTCATTGATAGAACTTAATTAAGAATTCGCAATAGACGGATATGTATTACGCGATACTCTGTAATATGATATGAGTGATAAGATAGCGATAACTCCCTACAAGCTTTTGCTTTAATTCAGTTGTCTCGATTAAAAACCATCAAATCATTCTGATTAAACCGATACGGCAATAGCAATGGAGGTTATACAACAATCGTGTCATACTTTAGGAACTGCGGGGTGTCTTGATTTTACAACAGAAATATTGAAATTGCGAGTAATTACCAGAGGCACAAATTCCAATATATTATAGAAATAAAAAAGAATCGATATTGTCGCTTTATCAACATGTCAAATTCGTATTTTGTCTACAACATTATCATCAGAAATACTCCCAAGAGCAGTAATAATTATTACGCTCAACACATACCGTGAACATCAAGATGCAAATGAAAGTTAAAGAGATTCTGTTGAGTGAGATGCTTATTAGAACAACCCTACTTAAGTATATGCGTCTTTGACTGCATGCAGTAAAACCGTAATGGTTCTGCTGCAATTGATGCATACTGAGTCAAAAAAGGAAAGTATAATAGAACAAATGTGAAAAAATAGCATAAAGGATGAAATATAATAGTTCTAATGTTGCATGTTTGTGGACGAGAAGTCGTGCTAAGAGTTTAATGTCATGTTGTTGTTGTCCACCCAACAATATACAATTTTGCTACGGATTTCAAAATAGCACATGCTACCCGAGAATGTCAAATTGAATGGGTGGCAGACGATTTCCTTTGTGTTATGTTGTGCTAGAGAGTCTGGGTTATAGAGAAAACACTCTAGTTTTTGTCTTCCGACATTTTAAAAAATGCCAAGGTTAACCGAAAATCGGAGGTTGTGTGCCATTGGTGTGCATGAGGCGGGGATAACACCAGATGAGCTCGCTGCTGAGTTCGGAGTCACTGTGACCACTATTTACCGTCTCATTGGAAGATATAGAACCACTGGATCTACTGCTGACCGACCGCGATCAGGTCGACCGAGAGTTACGACCCCTGTACAAGACCGTCACATCAGGGCGTCTCACTTGCGTGATCACTTCCTTCTGGCGACGAGGACAGCAGCAATTACTTCTGGTAGAACTAACAATAGAATCAGTGCACAAACTGGACGCAACAGAGTCGCTGAACACGGCATCCGAAGTAGGCGTCCATACCATGGACCAATCCTTACCCAATGTCACCGTACCGTCAGAATGGAATGCGTACGTCAGCGTGTTCGCTGGACTCAGCAGCTTTGGAGCATATTTCCTTTTAGTGATGAATCACGATTTTGTCTACGGCGCGCTGATGGTAGTGTATCGCCGACGAGGAGAACAGTTTTCTGATGCTTGCGTGCGGGAATGCGACCGTTTCGGTGGGGTAGTGCAATGGTTTGGGCAGGAATGTCCTTGCACCATCGAACGCAGTTGATCTTCATCGATGGTAATCTGAATGGACAGCGTTGTTGTCCCGTTGTTCAACGCTAACGTCGGATTGCAGTTATTCCAGCAAGACAATGCCCGATGTCACGTGGCGCATATCTGTCATGACTTACTTGAGGAGTAGAGCATCGAGCTTTTTCCCTGGACCCAACTTTCGCCAGATTTGTCGCCAATCGACCATCTTTGGGATCAATTCGACCGTCGGATACGACTTCATGATCTTCAGACGTTAGGCGATTTACGTAATGTTCTAAGACAGGAGTGGAACACAATACCACAGGGTGACATACAGAGACTTGTCAGGTCCATGCGCCGTCGATGTCTTGCCATCCAAGAGGAAACGGTGGACATGCACGCTATTGACTGCATGTGTGAACTTTTTATTTCACCCCATGTCTGAATTGTGACGTCCTGATGTGGTGCTGGCAACAGCAAAAACATGAAATTATGCACATTCATACAGTTTGACTCGAAATATGAATTTACAATAATTTGGTTGGGATTAAAGTCGATAATACTAAAAAATTGTTTTACATCTCTTTTAATAAGTCTACGTAACAGAGCAATTGTCTTGTAGATAAAGGTCTGTCTCTTAATGTATGCATCTGTGCCTTGTTTCAGACAATCACTTTCTAGCGTCCGTATGCATTTGAACTAATGATCTATTATTTATTTATTTTAGTGGAGTTTAATGACACTTTCAACAGCTTGGATCACTTCGTGTTGGGCAGTTTTACGAGTGGTAGAAGTCGGAGTACCCGGAGAGAACCAACGAGCAATGGCGAGCAACTGTCCGACTCTCCCAACCTGGTTGAAGAAGGCAGGTGCAAACTAATGGTCTAATGAATGGACTCCAAGGATGGGTATTCAACGAACACATTGTGTGAATGTAAACATGTGTGTGGTAAACAAGCAAATCTGAATGGACACCTCAACAATGTGAGCTTTTCGGGGGACATGTTTCATAGAAGTAAATCGACAGTTACTGCATAGTAGAATTCTAATATATGCATATTCCGCCAAGAGACTTTAGTATACCACTCTAAATTGACCATGCCTACAGTGTCCACTCGGTGTTTATTAACTGTATTTCTGTATTTTGTTTTGCAATATCATTTGCAAGAAACCAATTCTCCAGATTTGAGTTTGTACAGTTAAAACTAGAAGTCCTGCCAAGAACTGTGCGCTTATCTAGGCTTAATTGCGCGTAGGAATTGCGCGCAATTGCCATATCGAATGACATCCAAAGCACGGCACGGCAGGTTCTCCCGGTTACTCATAGCAAACACAGGCAGTGTTTCTGACAATGGGCCTCCGGGTTACCCGGAGCTCCATTGGTTGAAACATTGCTTGTGCACAGGCCATATGTACAGAATTTGGTAGCCTGACTGGCTATAACGCGTAGATTAAAGCGCAGATCGACGTGCTATTTATGCGCAATTCATAACAAGACTTCTAGTTTCAACTGTATGTCGCATAGCTTTTGATGAACGTAATATTATAGTTTGTTTTGTTTTGTTTGTTTTTGTTTTTTTTTCGTTTTGTCTCTCAATGAGTATGAGGCAACGAGTTTCAGAAAATGCAAACTTGAGGTAGCATGAACATATGTACAACAAAGTACAGATGGCACACGTGCAGGGGAGTTGTCAATTCTATCTTTCCGCCGCCCCTTATCCAACAACTGAAGATTTGTGAGCGGACAATCGGCAGAACTGAGGAAGCAAAAACTGAGGTCTCATAGTTCTTAACTAACACATATTACCTGGGTGAAAAAAACATTATTCGCGTAAATTATTATTTCAGATAGCAACGAATGTACAACAATGAGAGTAGTCGTCAGTAGGTTTAATTTACCTTTAAACCTTTGAACCCGTGCGGCCGCTTTTCCGGCCAGAAACATGATACGTCATAACGTCATTAAATAGGATGTCTCTTCAGTACATGTGTGGGGCAGACCAATCAATACTTTCAACGTGCAGCCCCGAGGCTGATTGATTGGTCTACCACAAATAATTAATATGGACTGTTCCGATTGCTGCCATTGAACTGGCATGGAAGATACCACTAGAGTTCAAAGGACTAAGACTGTTATATCTTTTAGTGACAATATATACCGCGGTGTTTGAACGTTATAGCATTTGTAATGGGCTGGTAACAGCGTATTGCACAATATTAGATGGTAACACCAGAACCGGAGATTCACCGGGTGGTATTGGTACCTTCAACGACACTCTAATCACGCTCTGTTACCAATCATCAGATGCAGTGACATGTTCAAAGTGGAGAATTGTCGTGTTTCAATAATTCGATCAATATGATTTTGAAAGCAGTATTTGTTTGGCCTTTGACAGCGCCGCTACTATTTCTTCTTTGCTGACCTGTTTATGACTACCTGTGTGTCTATGACTTCCATTGACTGCTACTACTGCTTCCGCTCAGATCTACAATCTTCCAGCATTACTACTTCCTCATACCATTAGTACTGCTACTGTTTACTTTCCTGTTGTTGACGCCACTGCCGTCATGCTCATGGTGTGCATGGTCTTGTCAGCTAACCGCTACTGGTACGGGTCGTTGAGTCTTGGTTTTTGCAGTCATCGTTGCAGTTGATTCCCCTTATTGCTGGGAAATGAGAAGAGCTACACTGAAGTTGGAGCATTGATCCAATCCAGTAACTCCATATCGGAAAAGGGGATTATTATGATAACATCAAGTTGAAAAAACATAGTCTTAACTGTCCACTGCGTGAAAAACCAACTGTATAACGAATGCTCTTTTCTGAGTGGTATGTGATTATTTCAGTTCGTTCTCCTTCATCTCGGAATGGAGATAAAGAACCGGTGATTGAAATTTGTTTTCCCCGTGGTGTGGTCTTAAGTCATGATTTGGTGTGTGCGATCGTTAAACCCAGGAAACATGACTCCGGAAGCTGCTTTAAAACAGGCATCTTTGTGAGTTTGGTCTATTTTCGTTTTCCGTTCATGGTTTTGGCATGCAGGTTGTTGCATTGTTTGTGTGGGATATTACCGCTTTGGTTGAGAAGCAACTGAATTCCTTTGAACATTGTTTTTGATGGTATCCGTTTCTTTTGAGTGGCCATTTCTGTCGTTGTTTTAAATGCAACTTAGAGTGTCTGTTTAACCTGAAAATCTTTCTGTCTTGTCGGTGGCTGGTCTTTTTGGAGAACCGGAGGTCAACGGCATAGATTTCATTTCGCGACGAATTCCGCTGTGCGATTCGTTTTCTTTAGCTCGTAGAAGGTTAGCGTCATCCCAGCATGTTCCTTGAATAAATGTATTTGTCAGTTCATTTTCAGTCGTGGCAATGAGGCCTCACTCCTTAACTACCATAGCGCAAAGGAACTTTTTCAGTGAACTCTTCTCTTTCTCGTTTATTCACTCTATCGTTCCCTAGCTTCATTGGAGATAGGATCACGTATACGCATTTGCTTACACGCACCCCCCCCCCCCCACACACACACCATTCATCACATTCTTCCTATCTTGTACCTTATACTTCGCCGCACGAGCTGTTGTCATAACAATCACAGAGCTGACACTTTGTCCTTTCTGTGGCATATTCCTGGGATTTCATGAGGTTATAAACCTCTTCTTCTTTTCGAAGACTTTTGGCCGTCTACTGGATGTTCTCGTGAATGGGCTCCTTGCAAAAAAAGTCTTCATATACACCAACAGATTTAGACATCTCGCACCAATGGTTTTCTTGGAGAATGCCGTTCTTTAGGGAAGTGGCTTTTGCTCCTGCTGATCTTTCATGAAGTATTTCGTCGAGTTACTCGGAATATTGTTTTGGATATTTTCGTAAGCTTGTGTAACAAAACTTCCCATCTGATCTTCTGATTTCTTTACTATACCTTGGTATCCCTTTCTTCTTCGGATTCTGCAGCTTCTCGTTCGATTTTACATTTCACTCATTCCGTATCTTCCGTTGGTGGAGACTCTTTAGGTGCACAACTGCGAACTATTTCGTCGAGTTACTCGGAATATTTTGTTGGATATCTTCGTAAGCTTGTGTGACTATACTTCCCATCTGATATTCTGAATTCTTTACTATACCTTGGTCATCTCTTTCTCCATCGGATTCTGCAGCTTCTCGTTCGATTTCGCATTTCCCTCATTCCGTATCTTCCATTGGTGAAGATTCTTCATGTGAACAAGTGCGAATGGTTGCATCGGCTCTCATCGACGGTCAAAACGCAAATGAGAATCTTTTTGGACAGTCCGGGCCTTGAGGGGTTTTCAGGAGCTTTCCCAGGAATATACCTGCATTTGTAATTCGACTTACCGTTCTGGTATTTGTTCTTGGCTTCCCTCGTAATTGTGTGGAAACAGCTGAGCTCTTTATGCTTTGTTCATTGGCACTTTACCATCTAGAATGGTTCATGGCACACCCAGATATGCAATGAAGCAAATCACCATTAGCTCTCTTAATTATGTCAATGTGAGAAGGACCTAATTATGTCTCTGTTTCGTTTCCGTCTCTCGAATCCAACCTTTTCCACATCGTTACTCTCCAGGTCGGCTGTCAACCTGTACAGAAGACGTCTTATTCGTGTTTTCTCATGTTGGATTTCCAGGAGACCGTTTTTCATAATTTGCATTGATGGATCAACGTGTCTTCGGGTTTGGCGACCAATATGGGAATAAGAGTATTTGTTTTTCTTTTGTGATATGTACATCTTTCATAAATTTTTCGAGTGTTTCGGCTAAGACTGGAGTGTATCGTCAATTCGACATACGCCCGTGGAATGAAACGCAAACCCTCTGCACGCCCAGCTTTATCGGAGGTTGTTATACCATACATCGACCACATACTACAACGGGAACTAACATGGTGGCTTAATAAAAATGAATTTTGGAAACACATGTCACTCGAGCATCACCATAAGTCCGTCCATCATTATGACAATGGCGTCGGAATACACGCACATTAACATGACAACCAAACAGCTACGTGACGTCACGTGAGCTGTAAAATGGGGAAAGATGGCTAACTAAAGTATACTCGAGGGAATGGAAACAACTGTCAAAGAAAGTTATAAGTCTTGTGAGTAGATTCATCTTTGATTTTATGTGGGTACACAGCTTATTTGAAATAAAGTTTTATAGAAAATAGATCTATGTTTGTTAATTTTCTTTCATTGTTTTATCTGCTACTAAAAGTTGCAATAATCCAGCAATAGATTTAATAATTTGCAAAGATTGTCTCCTCGAAGAAGTTGACTGCGATAGTATTTTCACAACATCTATCACTGGCCTGGAACTAAGATATCTCAACGTCGGTGCCCTGGATTTGGATAAGACCGCGTTACAGCATGAGCTGGTGCCAGGTCAGTTTTATATTAAGCCACATTAAATTGTAATGCAGTGCTGCATATTCCAAGAGTATCATTTCGAAGTTGATCAAATTTGGAAAACAATTTGTGCAAATACTTGTACTTGTCATTTATTTCGCATGGACTGGCCAGTCACCGTTGAGATAAGTTATGGGATGGTATAAACACCCATGTGACGGGTGGCATGACATCTGTTTTGAAGTTTTAGTACTCATATAAGATGGCCAATTGGCGGTCACCTGTGTGGGTTTTGGAAAGCTAATGCGTAAAATTCATGTCAACCAGTTAGTGTTTGGCAAGTCTATTAAGCAGGCCTCGTAGTAATTAAAACAATTTCCCATGTAACCAACAAATTTGTGTATTGAACAGGACAGACAGGGAAGTTGTGATGGTTAGCGACCATCACATCTGACATACGTTGTGATGGATAGTAATCTTCAGAACTTTCTGTCTAAATTTTGTCCACATTTTTTGTCCCTTGAGTAGACCTAGTAGAAGTTAGTTTTCAACTTCAAACAAAGGCTCCTGCTCCTGTAACCAACACAATATGTGCATCGAATGGGAAGAAAAAGTTATGATGGTTAATAACCATCATGTCTGTCTGCCTACATTCAATCCACAGTTTTGTCAACAACTCAACTCTTCTAACCACTGGCCACAAAACAGGAATACATGTCCAAAAGCGCCGCGGGGGAGAACAAAGCGCCGCGGGTTACAAAGGGGCGATCGCATCAGATAGTTTGCTATCACGCATTGGTACCGGTGTGACAGGAATGATAGTCCGTAGGAATGTTAGTCTCTCTGGACTATTTTTCCGCGGAATTATAGTCCTAGGTCGAACATTTCTAGGAATAGTAGTCCGCCGGACTACTATTCCTAGGAATGTTAGACCTACGACTATAATTCCGCGGAATAATAGTCCAGAGGGACTAATTTTCCTACGGACTATCATTCCTGTCACACCGGACTAATTCAGCCTTTGGTTGAGGAATATTTAATTCAATGATTTCACTGAGATACGAAAACGTTGGATGAGAAAAGTCTGAATGTGATTAAATGTTTAATTCTCCCCGATTGCAGCCTGATAAAATGTTATTTATCAGAGGGTTACGTTATCACTGCAGTTGCAATAATTCATCGATACAAAACCGACATCCCTTGACGGTCAAACCATGAATTACGTAAATATTAAATCGACAAAACGATCCTTTATTTCCTAAATACCGAAACATGAGTTGATGCTTAAAATAGCATTGGGGTTACCGGCTATAGGTGATTAGTGGAAAGAGTTATTTTATAATTGTAGCATATAATAATTCACTCGAAACATTTTGTCAATATTGTTATCAATATATAATGGCTGAAGTGAAGTGTAACCTACCCGAACGATTTGTACGGGAATGTTTTGAAACGTATTGTAATTAATCGAGAACAAAACAAATAAAACAAAATCTGCTGGATCTTACACGACTGGAAATACAGTATTTTTCCAGCTTAAAATAAACCGTAGAGTGACAGAGGTAGGGCAACTGCCACGGGATTTTCACTACGATTGTCTCTCACAATATTTGGAATATTTTCAATTTACATCAGCATGCGCTTTAGTCAGATAATAAAAATATAGAACACGTTGCAAGGTACCACGAGGCAATGACCACTGAATAAATTCGTATTAACAATTTGAACTCGCAAACTCCTTTTTTCCGGTCCAGAAACATGAACCGCTGTAATTTCATTAAGGAGAATCGATGCTGAGTGAATGTACTACACCTTGCCTTGAAATTATTAACCCTTTACCCAACGTAACGGCCAAAACCGGCCAGCGCTATTCTCAAAAATCGCCAATTAATTTTCACTATTTTTTTCATTTTTTGTCTCAAAAACATAGGTTATGACCCCTCGTTGGAACGAGCTCGTCGAGCTCGTTCCAACGAGGGGTCATAACCTATGTTTTTGAGACAAAAAATGAAAAAAATTAGTTATCCAAGAATTTTTTTTGCAAGTGTCGTCTGCTTTTCACGTTAGGTAAAGGGTTAATGGGTCTACACCCAAATAATGAATATGGAATCTGGTACGATTGAACTGACATGGAATATACCACCAGTGTTTGAAGAGTTAATGATACAACACCGTAATGTGTATGATGTATTTAATTCCTCTATCGGAGCCAATATTGATTAGAATCGATGAAATAACCCTCTACTTCCTGAACTGTATTATGCACAACATATTAGGAAACAATCTAAACATGTCATTGCGAAAAGAAACAAATTTATTCAATAAATATACATCATAAGGATCCACTGTCATTCGGGTGGATATCGCAGCACTCTGAGAACTATTTCACATCGATTTATTGATTCAAAGTACCCTCTCGTTTACATTATTGGGTGTACAGGTCTTTGGCGCTGTGTACCCTTCTAAGGAACCGCACAAAATATTTTCCACAAGGAGGAAAGCTTATGTAATCACATTAAAACAAACAATAGTTCAAAATGTTCTGAGCGCAGCGATTTTGTAATCTTGGCCATCACCCCTCCTTGCATCTAAGTGACAATAACCTAGTACTTCCACAAGTACCTCCTTTGAATAAAATTCGAACGAGGTGACCTGGTTGTTGTCCTTCAAATGTTTATGTACAAGGTATAGCTCCTGAGTTAATATTGTCTTTGGTGGCATTATGTTTTATGAATGGCTTGCATATCGTTTCATTTTTTGCTTGATTACGTTCATTCTAGAGCATATCTCCCTCTACTTTCAGACGAAATCGTTGTCTCGGTACATTTATCAAATGACATTAATGGCCATCGATCATGTAGAAAGTCGCATAGCTTTTTTTCACCCAGGCAAACACGAACCCAAATATTGCTACCTCGACAACATGTTAACAACGGAAAAATAGCGATATATTTTACCAGCAGATGATTCGGATTGTGTCTATCAGACACGCGCAACTACACGATGATCATTTGTTTTTAGCTGCAAGACCAATGCAAAATTTAGCTGTCTGTTGTTTTTTTTCAAGTGCCCGCTGAATGAACTATGTCAAACACGAATACCACAATCGGAATAAAACTGTCCTTCTCGAAGTGAAAAGCGAAGTAACAACATAATAATATATTTTATTTCCACTCGTGAACATTTTTGTCTTTACATTTTTATGCATTAAACCCAAACAAATAATTACAAGGTGTTCTCAGATCTGCTACAGCTTTCTGACATTGATATTGTTTCAAATTATATCACAAAGTCCAAAGTTTCCTCTTCTCCAAGTGTCGGAATTCACCATTAGGAAACCGCGATGTTGGGATAGCTGAACTATCTTTTCTCCCACTTCGACGAATCTCAACTAAATACTCTCAATATTAGCCCGCGCTGAATTTTCTGTAAAACTCTCTAATTTATTTTCTTTATCCACTCAGTTCTTAATTATTGCCATTATACACTCCTCACCAAAAGCAGATCCAGCTACAATGTATGCAATGTTATGTCATGGTTACCTATTCTACAATATATGAAAAGACTGTGACATAAATGTTAGCTTTACACACCAACCGTGGTGAACACGCCAGCAATGGGATTTGGGATTTCAGTAGTTACAATTTACACCTACAGTGGAACTACATCCAAGTTGACTTTTGGTGACGTCGACCTGAATGCAACTTGTCTAAATTTATCGCACGTCGCCTCAGGAAAAGTTAAATGAAAGTGACAATTATTTATTACGTTTTCAAATGAGTTTACCCTATAGGACACCACAACTTAACAAGCATGCACTGTCCCATGTTAATAAAGCATCCATAACTCGAAATCGTATGTTATTATGTTATTAAAATGAAAAAGACCCCCGTTTCATTTTTCATTTCGTTTCGGCGATAAAATTGACAGTGGAAGTACCGCCCACCGGAGCTCGTGTAAACAAAAACAGAATCGCACGTATGTACGTCTGGTGCTCAGTAAAATCGAGAAAAAGTAATAGCGACTCTCAGTAATCTGACGATCATGGTATAATTACAATGTACCCAAAGTAGCTTGGTGTACCAAATGTTCACCACTCGTGGTGAACATTTGATACACCAAGCTAATATGGGTATATTCTATATATGCCTGCATTCGATGAATAGCTGTTAACATTTCGATGTACACAAATTGCTTGCGCATAAAAACGCATCAAGGGGGATAACTCCAGCTTGGGTCATAACGCCTGCGATCGCGGTCACACCAACCGAGTTTAAAGACATATCTGTCGAATTTGGCAATGGGCAATTCAAGGAAAGAAACTCATATCTAATAATTATCTAATTATTAATATCTAATAAACAGTGATCTGTATCCACTCGTACAGACAACAAAGAACATATTTCCGTTCCATTCAAGAACATTTTTTGTTCAATCTGATCCGTAGAAATTGTTCAGTATCCACTTGTAAAGTGTAAATATTCTGTACCTTTCAAAAGTCTGCCACGCATTCCTCCGCGTCATAGCACAGAATACACGACACGCGTAGGGCGTAGAGAAGGGGAATGACACGGGAACGTAGCTACAGTTTCTTCAAAGGGAGGAGGTGTGATCACTTACATTTCTAAATGGGTCTGGGGCCCCAGTTCGACACTCGCAGGCATATCCCTAGGGCCACACGCGCGTGTTGGGGAGGGTTAGAGTAGGGTACCTCCCTCTCGAAGGAGGGAGATCCGATGGGCCGTCCCAACTTTGTTAATTTCTGAACGCCTGACATACATTCTGAGGCGGTCCTCTGGCATAGATCTAGTCATTTTACCCACAAAAAAGCATTTCCGCAGATAGGTCCTTGAGTTTTCCCTTACATTGACCAGGTTACACAAGGACTATAAACTGGAAGTTATTCAGCCAATGCCCTCTCCTTCCAACTGGTTTTCCAGTCAGTTGGGATGAGTAGGTATTGTTTGAATAGCTGTCATTCTGTAATCCCTGCGGAGCCTGGTCATTCTAAGGAAAACGAAACGATGAATTCGACAAAAACTGGACTGGTCACAGATTCGAGTCGGAATTTCGAAATATTACGTCAGCTGAATGGAAAAGTCGGTGAATTTGATAAAAAACAACTGGAAAATTACTTTGGCTCTGAGCAAAAAAAAATATGACAAGAGCAAATTGAATTGATATTATAAATAAAGCCGGTAATCGCAACCTATCGCAGTCGGAAAAACTATGATCATGGGTTCAAAATTCAACTGGAATGGTTGGAAAAGTCTGGAAAGTTGAAAATGTTAAGGAAATTGATCTCTTTGATTTTCCAGCTATTGGAATTTATACGTGCGAATTTGCAGCTATTAAAAATCAGAATGGTAAAACACCCGTTTGCCGCTAAGTGCCTGGGGTGGCAACCCTCCCCAGTAAGTCTTCCAGTCGGGTCATTTTCGTCGTATCGTTTCATACTTGCTAGTAATCGTGTACACTCTTTTGATAATAGGTTGTAAAGCTGCTCTTGTATCATGTATCGTCGATCATGCAAATGAACGGCAGCGACACCCGAGTCGAGCAGTTCGAGACCGGCATGGCCAGTTTGCGGGATACATGCAAGCTAGGTGTTAATGAGATAAGAAGTTGCGTTACTACTACCAGATGCATATTTTTATTTACCCTCAAACTATAACTATCCAAAACATTTTGAGACTTAAAACTGTTACCCCAACTGGCGAATATCACAATTACATCATCAAGGCATGAATTCGACGAAAACATTTCTTGATAAAGCAGCTGGAATTGTTTATCATGCATCCAATGTTCTCACATGCCAATCGCACGATTTTTTTTTAAAGTTGGACAAGAAAAAATAAGCATTTGGCAAACCAAAATGGCAAGAGAAATTTCGCGTCTCAAAAGCCAAAACCATGTTTGAAAAACGTTGTCGTTCGCTGACCTCGAACAATAATCTCCACGGCTATGACCGTGGGAGTGAAGTGATGTTCTGTATAGTTAGTTGTGAGGCTGGTATGAGAAATCTCTTTGTGGCAGGCTGTGTAGTTCGCAAAAATCGACAACATCATGTTGCGCGAGAATGCGAAAGGTCCGTGTTTGTTTCTTAATCTTATCGCCGTAATAATCAATGAAACAATGACTTTGTATCTCAGAAATTATTTTATTGCCCCCAAATTCAAGACACGATAGCTCTAATTATTACGTATTGTGAGGTTAAACAACAGACTTGATACGGATATATTTAGTGGACTCCCGTCTTTAATTTTTTTTAAAAATCAGTCTCTGTCACAATAAAGTCTACATTAACCTGGCACGTAAATTTAGCAATTTATCAGGTGGGGGGGGGGGGGGGCACCAAAAATTTGCAAGACGTGACGTGGGAGTGGGTGGGTCTCCTGAGGGCGCCAAAAATGTGTATTTCCAACTTGTGCAATTTTTTGAATTTTTAAAACATATATCAATATATCAGCTAATATATACCATCATCTGTGTTTCAAACATTAAAGATGATGCTGTATATCACTCTCTTAACATAAATACAACATCAGGAGGTTTTATATGCGAGAATATTGGGCTTAATCTGGGAAAATGTCACACTTAAGTAGGGGGTGGGTGCCTTGTTCGAAATGTAGAAAATGTGCAGACAATATTTTGGGAACAATTCAAATGAAAATTTGTTCCCGTATATGTACACCTGCTCTGGCCAAGCCTGATAATGAACAGCTTGTCATTTGTAGATTGGGGCCCACAGCAGCCCATAGAGGTTTAAATTGGTGGTACCAGTTTAAGAACATTACGAAAAACCCCTAAAGACAGCGGTGCCTACGAAGTTTATAAGTTTATTTGGAATTTTAATGGGACATTGGGGGTGGGTGTCTGCGAACGGTAGTAGACAATTTGCACGTAGGGGTGGGTGGGTGTAAAAAGAAGCTGAATAAAAAATAGGACGTCACGTCTTGCAAATTTTTAGTGCCCCCCCCCCCCCCCCCTGAATTTATGCTCATTTTTTATCCTCTGATAGTATTCAGCTGGTATTTGTTATTGAGGCACTAATCATGATCGTCTCAGTTTCGAATTCTTGTTGTTTCTATATTCTGTTTCCAGACGACTTTTCTTTCTTGACTCGAGAAAATTAATCCAAATCAGCTGGGTTGAGAGAATATGAACCCAACTGGGTTCATATTCTCTCAACCCAGTTGATTGTTTGTTGATACTCAGCCAAATTGATTTTAGAGTGTGTTGCAAACCCGTTTTGTTTTCTCCTTGTTTTTGTGTCCCAATCAGTTGGCATTTTTTATAATTTCGCAAATAAATTGCTCTTGCCAAAAGTTTTGGCAAACAAATGTTAGGCCCAGAGCCAACACTGCACTGAACACCGTCGGTACTAATCGGCTTTACGACGTCACTGCGTTGTTTGTGTGGTTCAATAATGGAGCAAAATAGTGCCCGGCGAACGATTGAGATTCAAATCGGCTTCGTTTTTTTTTTAAATGTCAATTCTCTGAAGATGACAACTCTTTATACAGTTTTAAGAGTAGCGAGATTTGCCGTATCCAGCCTAACTAAATAATATATAATACAGATTTAGCAGAAAAATTGCTATATTATTTGAGGCAGTTGTCTAGTACGCACAAAGGTTGGCCCTTGAGTGGAACAAGGCGCCATAAGAAATACGAACACATTGCCGATGGAGCCTTTTTGTTGTTCAACTTTGTAATACATGGTCAATGCTCGTTTGAATCTAGCCCTATTGTTACGATACCTGTGGGGTGAGTTGCCCGGACTAAAATGTTAAGAACAAAATGATGTCAAAACTCTTTTAGTAGTGACACATCAAAAGAGATTGCTTTGCGCCTGTTGAATTTCAATTCGTACGAAACCCGACCTAGTTGGTTCAGATGATATATGGCTAAAACAAAAGTACCCACGTTTAATTATTGTTTCATACCTTCTGTTTGGTTGTGTAAGAACGAAAACAGAAATACAGGAAATTTAATATTTATGTGCAATAAAATATTACGTATATGGATGTCATTGGAACTGGCTCATTCAGCCAGTTCCAAAGACATCCGTATTTGTCTGGTTTTATTATGAAACTTACAAAGTACAAATTTACTGTCAGTTTTTTTTCACAATGGAGGTTAAAATATTGAGTACACCATATGGAAATAAATCCGTTATCCTTTTGTTTTCCAGGATGTATGAGAGTTTACACCGGTCTGGGAACTCATACGCACTTCGGCGTCGCCTCAGGGTGTATGAGTTCTCAAACCGGTGTAAATTCCCATATATCCCGGGAAACCCAAGGATAACTCGTATTGCACATAATGTTCACGCACAGGTTCATGCTGAAATTTCTACCCAGAATACATTTGATAGCCATCATTTAAAACCAAATTGCTCGACTTTTCAAAAACAAGTGATAGGCTCATCTGTTTGAACTTGAGGTTCGATGGTACGAAAATAGTCTAACCAGAACTTGAATCACATAGGAGATAGACAGGACGAGTAAGACAACTGGGGTGGGGTGATAGATCGAAAGTGGATTTGATGCTAGATTCTATTCGGTTTGGAACCCTTAGCATGAATCGATTTGCGATTCGAATCGAGCGACAATTTGTGATTCGCCGAACTGTAGCGCAATCGATTATCTACCTTTTGGAAGGAAAGTGATGTGTGTTCGTTATTTGGTATCTGCCTACTAGACCACCCGCATTAACGGATCTCAAATTACACAGCGTTTTATAAGGAGTGTACATACCCCGTTGGCTAGACTGGATTTTAGCCTCAGTGAAACTGAATCGATTTCTGCGCACCGGGTTTGATTTTCCCAATATAAGGCAAACACTACTGGGGTCATAAAATTTGTATATCTCTCGATGAGATTACGGTCGGATCGCGAAACACTTAAGTTCCAGTGGTCGATATTTTCTAAATAAGATAGTGCAATCAAGACCGAAGCGCAAACAAAAAACGCCAAAGCATGTACAATTGAATGTTCTCACATTTCTTTCCGACATGCATGTGGGATTTTGTGGTGCAATGAGAAAACATGTGAGATTCAACCGATATACGACATTGTCGCGATCCGATCGAAATTGTGTGTCCCTTTTCCTGATCATCGTACTTTGTTCGTACAAATGGACACAGCTAAATAATTTCATTTGTGATATAGTGATTGTATTTTGATCACACAACAGAAAGTTGCATATGATACAATATCTTACCTCCTACAAGCATCTTGGAATGTCATTGGTTCAAAGACGTCACATGCAGACTCCATATAAAACCATATACTGCCTGTCAACATCAATATACGCTGACAGCTAAGGGTACCCCTTTGTTAATTGATTATTCAAAATGACGGCAGCCGATAAACTCTTCAAGTTGAAATATTAAGTGTTGGAAGCCCATATTTGGTCTGAAGTGCAGTTTAGGCAACTTAAAAGACTTAATATCCTGTGGATGTGTGCCATGTTACCTTCGAAATTAAACTGTTTGGTATGTATGAATTTGCCTTTTTACAATTTATGGGAGAGTGCCTGCACTCTCCCATAAATTGTAACAAGGCAAAGACACGTGAACACATTGTGAGAATTCTCTCATTTAATTTTGATCGCTGTTGCTATTAGTTCTGTGCATCGATGCAGCAGTCGGTAAGACATATTCGTTACACAGTTTGTTGGTGGCCTAATATGGTATATATGGTGTCAGTTAATTTCATATTGGACGAGAGCTTCGCTGTGTAACTAATAATAGACACACAGTGAGTTTGCAAAACAAGTACTTACAATACGGTCGTCGTGGAAAGGTCAAATTCCACGCGTGAGCAATATTTCCACGCATGAGTTAACAGTAAATCTCCGACATAAAACAATTCAATCACCATCAGTTGTTCATTGAATGATGCGTTTGTGAGGCACGTTGAACGTTTCTTTATTCGAAAAGAGAAAAATAAAACATTTCACGGGAATGTAATTATTTAATTTTGGAACATATTGCTTTTGAACGTTTGTATCTCAATCACTAGAAACATTCGAGCAGGTACAAAACGCAATTTTATCATGCCATCTGTTTAATTTGACTAATCATCGTGCTCTAATAGCATTGGTGGAGTCTGCGATATTAGGTTATTCAATGGGAACTGGCTATGGGATTCAGTCCATAAACTGCTAGTGACCGTGTATGAGCCCATACACTCCTCTGCTGGGCGCCGAATTAATTTTCCCTCCTCACGTTTTCACCTGTTTTCGTGTAAATAAAAGACAGTTTTCTGATAAATATTCAAAATGAATCGATTCGGGTCTCTTTTAATTTATTACTTAATTCGTTTGTTGGCATGATAACTACGTTACAGGACGTTTACTTGTCAAGTATGGATTTATGTGAGGCTCTCGCCTAATATTAATCTAACTTCGCCTCACATGACGCCGTACCTGGTAGAGAAACATCGTGTAAACTGAATTGAATTGAACTAAAACTGAATAAAAATGGTAGTTAACCCTTTAATTAAAGCACATGATATCACAATTTAGTATTTTAATTATTTTCTTGTAAAAATAGTTTCAAACAGTGTCAACGGAATCATATCACATAACCGTCTCACTTAAACGAGCTCTTCGATCTCGCTCCAGTAAAGTGATAACATGGTATAGATTCGTTAAAATTTAGGGTAAGGTCATGTTTTTTAACTGCCCAACTTGTAAGTTGCATGGGAGCATGCGGGTAATTCGTGAAGTAAAGTGATAATCAAGTTTTTACCAGTCGAGAATTGTGAGATAAATCTATCATCAGGTCTGTGTTTATGTACAAAATGTTGTATCATAGTCTCTCCCTTATTTCTCGGGGTTTGACTCTTGTCCTAGAAACAACAGCTCGACTCTGACACATTTTGTACATATATATATAATGGTGATAATATATATTTATGGGAACCAGAAATAGTTCTTACCTGAATTATGTTGATCTGGTAACATGTAGTTATTTTCTACGCATGACTCATTGGTATAATTACACCGGGTTGCTAATGTTAATTATGGTGCATGTAGTCATAAATTGCATAAACTACAGTAGTATGAAACAATGATATGACAGGGCGTTATCGACAACACTTCGGACACAGAAGTGATTCAGCCATAATTTAAGCATGTTTCGTTTCACCTCGTAGGTGGTTGTAAATGTTTAGTGTAATGAATTTCCTCGGCTTCCATTTAGGTGCGTTTGTAGCACGTTGGCATCAAACATCAAAACAGGAAATGATCGTTTCAGGCTCGTTTTTGACGTGATGTTAGTTGGCTTTGATAAACACATTTACTTGTCTAAAAATCATCAATAATATTATTTAGGTGCATTTGTGACAGAGCAAACTTAGAGTAGACTGCTAGCACTATATACTTCATTTAAAACATGTTTTGATGGACGAGTGGAAGCTTTGCTCAAGCTGACATAGAACAACTCCAGGTTTCCACTGTCATTTAAAAGAGAAACCACACAATAATGTTTCGTAACGAATAATTTTAATTTTGTAACTCTATGCTTAGTAACAAAATATATATTTGTAGTTTAGGTCTTCACCAAGGGCGGATCCCGAGGGGGTAGTAGGGGGTCTAGTTCCCCCCTCACCAAGCCCACCAAAAAAGTCATGCTCTTATTCCACACAATCTTGTCCTATAACGCCCCTCCCTAACTAATGACATCACGTTGCCAAAAAAGGGACAAGATCCTCTTTTAGAATTCGCAGAATATCGGTTATTTATAGATCTGACGACGGTCACGTATGCAAGTATCCATTGTCTGCAAACTCGATAGTCGAAAGGGGACGCAATGAAACGAATATTTTGTCGCCACAAGGCCGAAGAAATAGTATGTTCCTGGTATCATTATTTTTACATCGCATACCCCAAACTTGAAGTTAATGTTAATGGGGAGCCAATATTTCCAGTCGCGTATGTTTCCCATTTCTAATTTTATTGAGGGCTTCTGACATTCGACGGGTCAACTCAACTGGCCATTCGCCCGAATCTGCGAATGGCCAGTTGAACTGACTGGTTGAGTTCTCATTGTGGCACACCGCAGTGCCTACAACAATCGTTAAACTTATTATACCCCCTCTTTCTGAAAAAGTGGGGTATACTGGATTGCATCTGTCCGTCGATGGGTCGGTCGTTCGATTTGTTGGTGTGTCGGTCAGATGTCCATCGTGATCCGGGCCATAACTCCTATAATAGCAGAGGCAAATTGATGAAATTTTGTACAGGTGTGTGGTGTGATATGGGCTTTCTAACAAATATCGCATTGCGTTCGGGGTCCTTCCTACCCAAGAGTTACTGCCCTTGATCTTCGTCGAAATAGATAGTTTGTGTCTCTCCGGTCTATAACTCGGCCTGCCAATATTCATGCGATGTCCATGACAATTTATATTTATGTAAATGATATTACCGTTAATATTCATATAAAGTTGCGCTGCCTGCTCATGCCATCCATGAGTTATTTCCCCTTACGTTTTCCGGGGTTTTTTTTAATTTTTTTTTTTTTTTTTGTCTCTTGACTCAGCATCATCCTTGGATTTGGCCACCGTGGGGGTGTGCCAGCTGAGCAACCTCTGGTACAGCCTCTTTTATTTATACTGTATAATTGATGCAGTTAAAATATTGCATTGTTTTAATTCTCCAGAGAAGGCCTGGATGTGTTCTCCCAACTTCTCCGATAAACTACATTTGTGAACAGGCTTTGCTACATGATAATAGGTTTAATTGCAAAAATTACCTCATTGAAACATTTTACAGGCATAAGTGTGTCATAAATGCTTGTTTTATAATATTTCTCTATGTCTCTCCCCCCCCCCCACCCCCTCTCTCTCGCTCGCTCTCTCTCTCTCTCTCTCTCTCTCTCTCTCTTTCTCCCCCTCACTTTCTCTTTCTCTCTTTCTCTCCCAGACGCACACACATTTACTTGAAGTATACCAGAAATTCGATATAGATTATTTTCCCTTGGGTTCCTTTTTAAATTATGTCATGGTTGCTTCTCAGCAGTCGTGACAAAATTTGTCAAAGAATTTAAAATGATTTAACCGATCTGAAAATCAACATCAAAAGAGTCAGTGGCAATATTGGCCCAATAGACCAAGAATGCCAACATTTTCCCAAATGTGTTGCCACTATACAGCCAGAAAATGTAAGGTAAAAGAGGTTTCTTGTTTCTGTGTTTCCGACGATTGATGTTCCCATGATGTCAGAGATCACTAATCTGTCTTGGACAAAATATGACAGTCACCTATTTGCGAAAGTCACTTTCGCAAATAAGTGACTGTTATATTTTGTCCGCGACAGACTAGCTCTATGACCAGAAGCAGTATGTGACAGTGTATGTGATGTATGGTTTGATAATTTTAACTTTTACAACGAAAAATGTGTGGGTTTTTTTCATCATATTCAATTGGAGGCCAGAATGCATTTAGAAGCCACCTCAGAGCATCTGAAAATCAAAAATTTTCTGGGGGGAGAACCCCCCCTCCCCCCGACCCCACGCACAAACGCACGTCCCTTCGGCACGTGCGGCAGTCGCCGCCCCCCTCCCCCTGTATTTTAATTCCGGCTGATGCTAGGACTCTGTGGGATCACATCAGTTCCCCTGTATTTTAATTTCACGATCCACCCATGTTCACCCTTTGAACCCTGGTGATATCATCCATGTCAGTTCAATGGGCGCAACTGGAAGAGTCCATATTTATTACTGGGGGGTAGGCCAATTAATATTTCCAACGTGCAGCCTTAATGCGACGTGTTTAAATATTGATTGGTCTACCCCAGACTTTACCGTAGCAGCCATCCTGTTTAATGAAAGTATAACGTATCATGTTCCTGGAGGGGGAAACTTGGGCTCTCGCGTTCAGTGGACTAACTGTTGATGCAAACTGTGAAGGCAGTCATGCTCTTAGCGTCCGCCTAGCAAATAATTTGTCCATAGGGATGATATAAAGTTCACTGCACTGACATGACCGTGACTTTTGTATCGTATCGCTGTGTTCGGGTTACCTGGACATGTTAGAATCACCGGTAACATTAGCGCAGACAGTGAAGCAAAACAGGCTTTATATAAGCCTATCACTGATTTTAAAATTAATTTAAGTGACTTTAGACTACATATCAGTATCTATGTCAAAGCTATGCAGCCAATGGAAGTGGAGGGTACGAGTAATAACATGTCTCATCGCTTCGATCATGAAAATCTGTCCAGTAACCTTTGCAGAAAAAATCATTTAATTCTGACACGATGTCTTGTTAGTCATACAAGACCTACCCACGCCCTTCCGTGAACGGTTTCTGAGCGACCAGAATGTGTTTCTGGCTAATGTTCGTTGATAATGGAACACATTCTCTTGGCCTGCTCCGGTTTTTATGATATAGTACAGGGACATAAAACATTATAAATAAATATTAAATGTATTATTCTTTTAACTTCATCTCATCTCTAACTGTCTTTCTGATCAACAGGTTGATTTACACAGTATACATTTCTCTATGTGTGCCATTAATCATTACTGTCCTCGCCACGTCATTCGCTGTCAATAACTTTTTTCTTAACCATGATTTTAATCGAGTACTTCAATTCATAAAAGATAATGGTTTGCTTTCTCTCGGTTAGCTTTTTTATTGCCACGATATAGCATTTACGGATTATGATGTTGTCTTGAGCACCAATAAATAAATAAGTCGTATCTTCTGTTTTGACTGTCTGTATTTGATTTAAACATCCATTCAGTTTTAGTACTTCTTGGGTTTAATTATTTTTAATTGTAAACAGGCTTACACAATAAAGTGGAAAATGGATTTATTAGCATTATATCAGCCAGGTTCGTGAATTTAATTGAAAATTGTATACCACTGGTGAAGGATCAAACTATTTATTCCAGTCACAGAACAATTGTTGGCAATGGGTTGCGGGATTAGTATAAACATATAACGCATTCAGCCACGTACATATTTTGTACACTACTACATTACATCGGCCGTAGACTGGTCGTGATTGACGCGTTTGCAGTAATGTCGAGGCATGCGTGTACCAAATAATATTTATTTATTTATTGGTGTTTACGGTCACATATTTATGCACAATGGCTAATCATGACCGCGACAGTTTGATGGGTGGAGGAAACCGGAGTACCCGGAGAGAACCACCGGGCAACGGCGAGCAACTGTCAGCTCCCCAACTAACTCCACACAAGCAGGGCTAGCATTGGTTGAAGACAAGTGCACCATCGACGTGCAGTACGTCTTAGTACACAACGCCGCCGTGCCCCCACGCGGGCAATGGAGATGAAATGTCTTGCCCTAGGACACAACGCGGTTGCCGCAGGTGGGATTCGAACCGAGGACCTCTCGGCGTGCAGCCTGCATCTCTACCTACTGAACCACCGCGCCCCTTACCAAATAATAAAAATCATCATAAGAAAAATCGAAATTAATGAAGCACCGGGTTGAATTTGTAAATTACGCGGGAGGAAGAGACCCATTCGTTGGGTAAAATTTTAAAGAAATATGTTGAGTTAGGTTTCAAGTTCGTACTGGCGGTCAACGATTTAGGAACACTGTAGAAAATGTTTACCTCTCGCTCTACTATTTCGGAAAATTTTGAGATCTTGAATTTTAGTCTGCAAATAAGACCTCGCTATCTGTGTCAACTGTTTGTGTTTGTTGACGACTTTATCAGCTTATCCTTGGTGATAATAGGAAAGTTGTCAACTGACTGAATATTCGATAAATCAATACTGGACTAAGTTTCTCTCCATTAACAATTTACAGTAAATAGTCATGAATAAATCCTATTGACATTTAATACACTATCAGTACGGCTGTCGTGCACTGGTTATTTTCTACGAGTGGGCGATATTTCCACGAACACAATAATATTAGATTCCAAACACTAATTATAGGAATCATCATCACAAATTTAATTAATGAAGCACTGGGTACAACCCGCTGCTTTATTATTAACAGTTTGTGTTACCTTGTAAACACATCGTGGAAATCAATGTTCTAGACTGGACTACGACCAGTCCATGTCGACTATACTCTAGCTGTCCAAACCATGTTACGAAACTCATGACTATTAGTGCATAATATAAATCTGTCACATGAATGCTTTGTTCTACTTTTGACTTATGTAGGGGATACAGTTTACATTACTGCTTTTTTCATATTGAAGATTAGTTACCGGCGCAGTCTTGTCGATTTTATTTGAAAATCACAAATTCATAAATTTCCCCATGCATTTTATAGAAAGAAAAAAAATATTACATGTCAATTGAGCAGTTCTTATACAGAAAATTACTGTAAAATGAAAATACAATTTGTGCCATCCACGTGATTTATGAAATGAAATGTCGATGTTTCAAAACTCACGTAGTCATCAACATTGGGGAGCTCCCAAGTTATTGAACTTTGTTTGGTGAAACTCAACGAGATTTGTATAAACATTTATCTTTAGCGCATCATCAAAAAGAAAGCCAAAACAGGAAATGGAATATACACTATTATTGGAGTATGGTTTGCCCCCAACTCTCAACTTAGCAACTATTCGCTATACTTTTAGAATTTTTCTCCCTCGAAAAACTATTAAAATAGCCGGTGTCCGTCCGTCCGTACGTGCATCCTTCCTACTTTGGTTTTCCGATGATACCTTTAGTCATAGTTAGCTAAATCAAATGACATTTTGTACGTAGGTGTATCAACATGACATGCAGCTCAAGTTCGAATCGGGATGCAGTCTGACAATTTCTTCCAGAGTTATGTAACTTTTTCGACTTCGAAAATCAATTTATTTTGGTTTCCTGATGATATCTTTAGGTATTGTTGGCCAAATCAAATAGAATTTGATATTCAGGTGTACGAACAAATGATACAGGTCACGTTCCAGGCGAGGTTCGATTCGACATTTTTTGCCAGAGTTATGTCCCTATTTCGACTTCGAAAATTCTATTATTTTTGGTTTCCCGACAACTTTAGTTGCTGTTGACTGAATCAAATCCAATTTGGTATGTAGGGGTATCAACACAAAATACAGGTTATGTTCAAATCGGGGTTAGGTCCGACTTTTTTGCCAAAGTTATTTCCCTGTTTCGACTTCGAAAATTACAATGTTTTTCAAGAACCTCGAAGTGCAAACCTTTTTTTCGGGGGACTTCTGGCCAAGCGGCCTTTTATCATGTTCTAATTTATAGAATCTGACCGGAGCCTGATGCGCGAATGGTTTTTACAGCTTACTGAACGCATTTGCTTTGCAGAAGGGTGACTCACATTTCCATTCACCCATATTACGAGGATCATAGCAAACAATCGCGGGTGTATTCTATGACTCCCCCTAATATTCGTTTCATTTTTTTGCAGAGCAGTGATTTATTATAAAATCAGCCCCCTTCGTTAGCATTACATCATAACATATCATTGGCGTCACAAAGGTACCCAATGAATGCGCAGATGTATTGCACGTTTGTGTTTATTCTCCAACCACCAGCCTGTTGAGATATGTGTGCCTCTGATGACACGCATAGTGAGACAGATCTATTCCATCCAGTCCTCTTCATCATTCACATTTGAATATTTAATGATATCTAGACTCTACCATCATCGTCTCCATTTTGTTAACAAATATGGCGCCCGTCTGGCCTCATCTGACACAGCTACCAATCCCACACCCACACTAATGAGGATGGTCTTTCTCCAAACACTGACCACTGGCCAGATGACGGCATTTCAAACAACAATTTCAAAAGTGACGTACGTAACCAGAATGTCAGTTGTTTCAGTTGAACGTTATCCCATCCCCGTCGCGTCTTTAATGGTCGTTTTCGTACTACATATATATATACAGAATATCTCGATGCTCTTTTCGAATTAGAAATCCTTTTTTTTTTAACCCTTTACCCAAGTTAATGACCCAAAATAGCCAGCGCTCTTCACAAAAATCGCCAATTAATTTTCATTATTTTTTTTCATTTTTTGTCTTAAAACTATAGGTTACGACCCTTCTTTGGAACGAGCTCGTCGAGCTCGCTCCGTTACAAAGAAGGGTCGTAACCTATGTTATTGAGACAAAAAATGAAAATAATTAGTTACTGAAGAATTTTGTTTGCAAGTGTCGTATGATTTCAATGTTATATAAAGGGTTAACGGTACAAACACATCAACACACCCATTAGAGCCTAAAAATAAGTTTGGCACAGAGTGATGATACTGAACGGTTAATTTAGTTTGTTATAATATAAAGTTGAAAGAATGTAAAAAACAAATGTGGTGTCCTCGACCAGACCGTTATCGTGTCACGACATAAATAACCCAGTGGGTAAGCTGAGTAGGTCGAGATTTCCTACATAAAATATCACGAATGACATAATCGAGAAAAGACACGCGGATAAATTTTCTTGCATTCAGTGTTCTAGCATGTCTTTTTCCGAAGACGAGATTATGCAGTATCGACATTTCGATAGTGTACCTGGAATGTCGACCATGTCTTGAAGTAGTTGCAGCAGTGTTCGCACAGGGCATAGAAATAATTTTGCCAAAACGTCTGCCAAATGAATTTTTTTCCAACTCATTGGAACACAAACACAATGAGAAAAATGGTTTT
Organism: Pictodentalium vernedei; assembly: GCA_031216915.1. Lineage (NCBI taxonomy): Eukaryota > Metazoa > Mollusca > Scaphopoda > Dentaliida > Dentaliidae > Pictodentalium > Pictodentalium vernedei. The sequence continues at coordinate 135,719,102 of CM062297.1, read as the reverse complement.
GCTACAAACTCTAAAATCAGTTCGGGTTCAAATCAACCCAAATCTACTGGGCTGAGTCAATATGAACCCTATGAGGTTCATATTCACTCAACTCAGCTGATTTGGGTTAATTGTATCGAGTCGAGAAAAGGAAAACATCCAGAAACAGAGTATACAAACAACAAGAAGTCGGTGCTGAAATGATTATTGTTAGGGTGTCAACAGCAAAATTGAAACATAATACTATCAGAGGACAAAATATATTGAACATAACAAGCTACAATCATGTGTCCGGTTAATGTGGACTACTATTATGACATAGAGTGATTTTTAAAAGAGGGAAGTCAGGGCCCCACTCAAATAATCCATACCAAGTCTATAATTTAATCTCACAACCCATAATAATTAGAGCTATTGTGTCTTGAATCGGAGGGTAATGAATGTAATTCGGGGTACAAGGCCATTTTTCGCTTGATTATAACGGCGATAAGATTACGAAAAACCCACTTTTTGCATTCTCGTGTAACGTAATATAGTCGCTTTTGAGAGCTACACAACCTGCCAGAAAGATATACCTCACACCAGCCTCACACCAAACTGTACAGAATATCACACCACTCTCACAGTCACTGCCGTTCAGAGTTTTGGTCGAAGTCGCGAACGACAATGTTTTTCAAACACGAATTTTCGTTTTTGAGAACTGAATTTGTTCTTGTTAATTTTGTGTGCCAAATACTCTTTTCTTTCTTGCCAAATTTGAAAACAAAAAGTTTCATTGGCAAGGTTGGCAAACACCGAGCCGCAGCCTAATTAGAATTGCCTGTACGCTTGTGTAAGTCACATCATTGTACTTTTGTTTGCTAAGATAAGGCATAGAGGATCTCCAATGAACGAGTTGTTTATAACGAAAGTTACTAGACGAAGTTTTCTAAGTTTGATATAAACTGGGGACGAGTTGCAGATTTTATTTCTTTCTTTTTATTTCTTTTTATTCTTTCAACAGAAGACACATTAACTCTTTGCATGGTGCTGGCGGATAATTCTGCCAAGCACAGGGTTTCTCTTGTTACTCAAATAAGTATATGTTGGACACATTTAATCATATTTGCCCCCTGTAAGTTGAATGGATTTTTTCACCAATGACTTCTTGTGTTATGTTTATATTACTTTTTCATCAAATCTAGTCATGGCTGCTTTAAAGCAGCCATGACTAGATTTGATTAAAGATATATAGAAAATACTCAGCAGGTTAAGAGTTAATAGGACGAGAAACAAGCAGCGGATTCTATGGGACATGCGAATACGTTACAACTAAATAAGGACGCGTCAGGAAATACTCTCCGATAGAAAATAGAATAGGAAGTATTTAATGACATAAATTTATTGGAATAATTTTCAAATAAACATTAATTACTGTCACAGGCAACAAAAGTTTATCATTCCTCGTCCCTAGAGTCTAAATCTACGATTATTCTCCGACGCGTGAATGACCGTGCATTACTATTTCTAATTAACATGTTTAATAACTGGAATGAGGTCAAAGCAGAAAATACACAGCTACAGATGACAAGGGAAAAGTGATATAGACAAATAGATCTGTTGAGAGGCGAAGTGTCTGAAATCGGTCAATCATTTATCAAATAATTATTCTTAGGAACTATGGCAATGGAATATTTATTATACATAAACTACCATTATGTTGCAATTTTTGAGAGACCGGAAGCCAATGCTATAAAACTTTTACAATTGTATTTTCTAGAATTTTATTTTTCTACCTATTAATACAACTGACTAAAATGAATCATTGGCATTTTAAAGGATATGGCATTTTGCCGATTGGAAAATTGCCCGATCTTTGAAAATGCTAATTGTTGATTTTAACCCATTTAAAGTGATAACTAGAAAATACAATTTTAGAAAATACAATGTAAAAGTTTCAGTAGAATTGACACCTGGTTTAATTAGCAGTGTATTGCCATAAAATCGGCCTAAATGTGTGCAATGTCAGTTACGTACTATTACTGGTGCCAAAACGAGTACCATCTGGATATCCAAGTGTTCACATAAATAAACTGAAAACTACATGTACTTATATCGCTAGTACTGACTCGTCTCCCATTATAGTTAATACTGTTCATTTCGGCTGAGATCGTATGATCCATTGCTGATGTTGAAGCTGTTTTAATACTGGTCAACTAAGAGCTTTATGATCGGCTGTACTTGGTGGTTTGCGTCTCGTTTCAAATTAAGTTTCTGATATAGTTTAATGCACAAGACTTTTCGATACGGAAGACTGTCCCAAATATTTCCTAATTTCCCTAATTTTACGTACATAATAGAATTTACACTCATTCCATAATCACTGAGAATGAGTGAAAGTGTACAAATACTGTTACTCGCTATTTCTGAGGCGCCAACCTTTAGCAATCGGAATAACAATCTACTTACATATCGTTATATCGTTGCATTTTCGAAGCCTATTCCGCATTATTATGCCTCTCCTTCGTAACATCAGCCGTGATTGGTTAATTTGACACCTTCTAAAAGACATAGTACTGGAGTTTGGAGGCAAAACAGAGGTATTATCGGAACGTTCTCCCTGGAGACAAGAGAACAAAGAAAATGTAAGCTCCACTTCCATTGATCAATGTCGATTACGCACGCCCTGATTGGAATTTCTCAACACCAAACGCTGGCGCCGTGTCCGTTTAACTTTTTTCGTCGCCAATAGACCCAAACTTACCAACAAATATATCATCTTCTGTGGGTGTGTTTTCAATTTAACTGCAAACAATGAATTCAAAAGAATCAGAAATATTAAAAACCCACGTGTTGTTCACCACTTCACTGAATCCTGAATATGAGTTATGAATTCAATGAATTATATTTCCACAAGTTTAGTTCTCCTCGACCTCACTGAGCCTCCGCCTCAAGTTCAAAACAATTTTTTTCACTCCGCTTAATTCTAACAACTGTCGTCGTCCAAGAAACATGAATTTATATTCCATTAATTTATACCACTTATCACACAAGCATTAACAATGAATTATAACATGAACACCATGATGCAGTTTTAAACACTGGCATTTGGTGATATAGAAACTCCCAAAGCGACGACACTTGTGACAAGTCATTTTCGAAGAGACGTCATTCGTTCGAAATGACGTCATGTTTTTGGATTCGACTACATTGTTATTACAAGATTGATGGCATGTTGCAGTTAACGCTTAACAATGAAAGTTATTGTTTGTTCGGCATAATAAAGTACCTGAGTTTGTGTGATTTCCGAAATAAAACCTTTAGCAGCTTCGCTGCTTCAGGTTTTATTTCAGAAATCACACAAACTCAGGTACTATCGACCGAAAGAACATGAAAATAAACGTTCTAATATGATATTACGGGGTGAGTATGTCACCTGTGCTGTGAAATTGTTGATGATTTTTTTAACCCCGGGGAGCAAAATGGGTTTGTATTCTGCACATCGTTTAAAAATAAATAAAAAAATAAAACGTGCGTAAGTTTAACACAATACCTTCAATTGACCTGGCATAGGCTAATTTAATTACTGTGCTTCCAATCAAAATTCTCGCGTATTCGAAAACTTGCAGGAAGAAGGCGTTGCTATTCCAGAACACTTGCGGACGTATTCCAAAATAGCTACATTTGATTTCGAGTGCTATTTTGACAAAACCCTTCTCCACAACTCTACTGATACTCTTATCTGGGAAGCCCACAACAAAGCCCTCAGTGTTAGTATAGTAGTAATGTCCACGGTTTTGATATTCCCCAGCTGTTTTATTACTGATGGTGACACGCAGAATATATTTGAAACTATGATGTTTTTATGTTGTGGTAATTTCTGAGAAAAGTTACACCCCCATGCAAGAGATTAATCTTTCCACCATATTGATCCTTGAGCAAATGATTCATGACATAAGACGCTTTGGCACAGGGAGGCACAGACGACTATAAGCCCCATCCATTTGAAAAGTTGGCTACAGAATTTGATCAATCTGGTTAAACGAGAATTGATGGATTATCTGAAAAAAAAATGACCCACAGTATTTTGTAGAGAAGAAAAGAGAAAACCTCATGTTTTTTTTAAACGGATCACTTGAAACCTTTGGATATTTGCACTTATTTGGCTTCAAAATTTTGTTATGATAAATTTATCAAGGCTTTTGGTTATTCAGTTACTAAAGATTCTTGTCTATGCATGGATTGACGGTCTTGATAAATTGGACACTACCGAGTTACCACCTTCCCATGTTTCCTATTATACCTCTTTAAAAAAGGAAAACAAACCCGATGAAGAATATGCCTACTGCCAGCCTGTTCTGTGTGTGTGTGGGAGGGGGGGGGGGGCATTAATGAAATGGATACATTCTTTTGACTTCCTTATTTGGAATAGCAACAGACCTGTCCAGCCATTCATGGAGCCCATTGAGAAGCAATCACAGTTTAACTTCGGAAGTAGAGTCGACATGTTTCAGGATGGAAATGGCGATCTTGAACAGAGGCTGAAATATCTGTTTCGTACCGTCGACGAAGGTATATCTTTCGAGAACATCAACGAGAAGAACAAGGATCTTCGCCATTTCATAAAGTACCACATTGCGGTGGGGCTTTTCACAATATTTGATTGTTTTCATGAGAAGAATGTTACCAGTCTAAGATTTGCTAAATATGGCGCATCAACAAAGGGTTGTGGGGGTTTTGTCGGCAATGATGCCAATGCTTTTTACTAATGGTCATTGATGCAAGACATGCCGACAGGTTGATATATCTGATGGAAGGACTATGCCGACGTCAGACCAGAGTAACTCTATAAGTACGATATGATGGCCCGTCAGTGGCTGGAGTTTGTGTCTGCCTGCGACGGTGTCCACATCCAACATGAATACAATGACAGAGGGAAAAAAAATTTGGTAGACGTCTAATCTCTAACACATCAATGTACTCGATACAAAATGTGAGGAGAGCGTTGGGGTAAAGACACCAAAACTGTATACAAGTTCCACGGATGTTTCTGGCACGGCTACGGTTGCTATCTCAACATGAAGGACGGAACATTAGTCACACACAGTGCAGTCCGGGGGAAGCCCATGGCTGAATTTAGGGAAATGACTTTGGGGGCCACCCAATACCTCTAAAGCCTTAGTTATGATGTTTTAGAAATTTGGGAATGTGAGTGACAAAAGGAGAAAAATACCTACCCCGCCCAACCGGAAAATGTTGGTACTTCGGTGAAGATTCGATGACATTCACTGAACTTCTTGTTTATTGAACTTTAACGACACTTTCAACGGCCAAGGTCATGTCGAAGAGCCTTTCGGCTGGAGTATACCGGGTATACGGACAGAACTGCTGTGTAGCGGCGAGTAACTGTAAAACTCTCCTTATTACTAACTCTGCCCAAACAAGGTTAGCAGTGGTTAAAGGCAAGTACACCATCTACGTGCTGCACACCCTAGTATACACCGCCACCATGCCCCCTCATGTGCTGTCGGAATTGAGTGTAATTCCCAAGGCCACAATGCAGCTACCGCTGACAATGATCGAACATTCAGTTTAAAATCCGATACTCTAACCAACGATCCACGACACTCTCTGATTTCATACCTACATTGATTCTGTCACAGATGCTTAAATTCATGTCGAGCACTAACAAATAAATATCTTTGATATGAAGCCAGCATTGTGTTAAGTTTTACAACTGCTTTGTGTATTGTTTTTCTACTAAACCATTAAGACACATGGAGCACCGCTGATTGGTGCCCAATGTGTGGGAGCCTTTGGATGACCGTGCTTCCCCCAAGCCCAAGTGTAAAATGCTTCCTACGCCCCGATCGCACATCGTATGGATACACAGCACAGCCGCCGTGGACAGGACACTTTCCGCGGGGGTGGTGGCAGATATTTTCATGGACACAGTAATATTAGATTCCAAACACTAATTACAAGAATGATCACAAAAGCATTAATTAATGAAGCACCGGGAACAACCCGGTGGTTCATTAATTAGCATTTTGTTCCTAGTGATTTGTATTGCTGGTCATTGCATGCATGGACATCACTGCTCACGCGTGGATTATGACCAGTCCACGGCGACCGCACTTTAGATGCATCAAGAGAAACAATACGCCAACATTACATGGAGAAAATAAATTTACAAAAGTATGAAGAATAAATTCCATTTTCTGTTTCGAATTTAAAAAAAAAAAACATGGAATATCAAGTTTTTTTGTAAGTAATACAACACATTCCATATCTCAGCCACAACCGTGTTTAGTTTCTCTCTGACAGCAATGGATTTTAAAGAAGATGCCAAAGGAGATGGTGGGGGAAAACAGGTTGAGGCATTCGCAGCAACATAGATTCCAACTGGAAAATAATTTTGTTGGGAATCTACTTTTGGTACTTTTTTAATTTGGCTTGACAATTTTCACAGAAACGGATAAGAGCGACCGGCGGTGCAGAGGAGGTGGTGGCTTTTGTCTACTAGGCCAATCTAATACGCCGCATATGCCATTTTTGCACATAATCCAAATTTTTTTTTGTTTCTTTTTTTTATCTATTTATTTTTGCTAACCGTTGAAAGATGGGGCAATTCCCAGCCTCCCTACTTAACCTGTCTTCATCTTTTCACATTTCAGTAGTTTTGAGTGTCGTTGAAACTTAATACAAGTAAGTTGAACAAAGTAAATACATTCATTACTGAATTTTGTGTTGTGTAAAAGTCATTCATAGGCTAGAAACATGTCTATAAACAGGCAAGTAGATGGATATTAACCTTTAATTCGCTAATGGGGTAGACCCGTAGTTAGCCGGATAAAAATAATCGTGAATTGGACCTAAACAATTATTATTTAATGCCAAGCGACAGAGTCCGAGGAAAAAGTGCGATATCTGTGCATCTATTATTCAATAGCCACCCAAAAGCTGCTGAGTGGAGAAATTGTTTTTTTATGCCCTAGTTTAAGTGGAATTTGCCAATCAAAGACATTTCGAAGCGAATCGAAATGTTTCATTAACCCTTTACCTAACATGAAAAGCAGACGACACTCGCAAAAAAAAATTCTCGAATAACCAATTGTTTTCATTTTTTTTCAAAAACATAGGTTATGACCCCTCATTCGAACGAGCTCAACGAGTTAGGTCATAACCTATGTTTTTGAGACAAAAAATGAAAATTAATTGGCGATTTTTGAGAATAGCGCTGGCCGTTTTTGTCCGATACGTTGGGGAAAGGGTTAAAAATAGTGTTCACGTTGTTATATGGGGGAACAATGAAGGGGGCGGGGACGTAAATATATGATATTTATACGGTGTGATTATCAGGTAGTTAGTCTGAACCCAGGTACTGCGGCGTCTCATGACCGCATACAGCTTTGTGTGTGTGTGGGGGGGGGGGGGGGGGGGGGTATTTTTTCAAAATATAAACTTGTATGAAAAACTTTCACTGAAAACATTTTATTTACATTGATTAAATCTTCGTTATTTCTTTTCAAAGAATTGCCCTCACACCAGTCCAGTCATCATCAACCGGTATTAGCTTTGTTGGAGGGGTTGGCGGTTGTGAACCATAGCCATTTGGCACTGAGCAGCTGCTCACATTTTCTCTCTGGTTTCCCTGTATTGACACCACACAACCAATTACCATATGAGGACGCTTATAAAATCATTTTCCTGGAACTCATATTATAGTCAAGCTATTGTAACGTTAGTTTTCGAAAAAAAACATGCTTGTCATTTCGTTTGGTGGTTTGGAGATATCTCTAACACATCTATGCACTCGACTCAAAATGTGTGGAGAACGTCTCAGTTCCTTATTAACCCTATAAATCCTGGCACTCTCTCTCTCGGGTTCAAAGTGTTAATAGCACAATGTGGGAAATGCTTCCAAATACCAGTGACTGGAAGTGTAATATATGTTTTGTGACCGTGTTCTGGAATGGTGATTTGGGAAGGAGTGGAAAATTTGAATCCTCATCTGACCCTAAACCTACGAGAGGGAATCATGGTTTACATACATTTGTTAACAGGCAAAACTTAACTGCTATTTTATTTATTGGTTTATGTTTAGTACAAAGTATGGTTATGAATGAGCACCGATTTGTAATAACTACTTACTAAGTGCTATTTACAAATATAATTTGAAAATTGCCATCGGAAATGTGATGAAAATGTCTTTTTCACTTTTCTTTCCATTGAATCAAGGACGATTTGGGTCTATTAGCGGCTGTTTAAGGGCAAAGTGCAGCCGATGGTTTCAGTCGACCTGCAGTGGTTTAGCCCGAGAACGGTTTGCGTGCAGTTCGCAGAACCCTCACTTGGTGAAGAATAACATAATTCAGTTACGCTTGTTTCTATGACCGCTGGCTGTAGCAGTCTGATGCAAAAGCTTCGGCAATTATTTATCTTGAGAAAACTTCAGATGCAATCAAATCAAACAAACAGTGATCCATGTTGCGTTTGCTTGACAGCATTTAATAGTGCGTATCTGGAGTTGTGGGGGCATTGTGGTGTTTAATCTTTAGTTTTCTGGGCAGTGTTTGGATTATGAACTTACATTCCAGTGTCTTCGTCTGAAATGTCCAATAGTTCGTCTACGGCGTACAGTTGTACGATTTAATCATTTATTGGAGTTTAACGACACTTTCGACAGTCATGGTCACCTCGTGTCGGACAGATTTACGGGTGGAGGAAGCCGGAATACCCAGAGAAAACACCGAGCAGAGCCAGCAACTGTCAGACTCCCCTACGTACTAACTCCACACAAACAGGGTTAGTATTGGTTGGAGACAGATGCACCATCTTATGTGCATTAGGTCTTAAACACAGCACATCCTTGCCTGCACGGGATCGAACCGTAAACCTCTCGGTTCGAAGTTAGATGCCGTAACCATAGTGCCACAGTGCTCCAGTTGTCCGATACCAAATGAGTTGATTATATCAGCACGTGACCGCCGATTACCTCTGGCTAACGTTACCGCTGTATGGTGGGGGGAGAACAATAATCCCTGATGGGTACGGGTGTGGGATGGGAAAACCTCACCCTCGGGACAAGATATTTGGTCCAGACACAAGCCTCGTGTCTGGCCCAAATATCTTGCCCTCGGGTGATTTACGGGTGGAGGAAGCCGGAATACCCGGAGAAAACACCGAGCAGAGCGAGCAACTGTCAGACTCCCCTACGTACTAACTCCACACAAACAGGGTTAGTATTGGTTGAAGACAGATGCACCATCTTATGTGCATTAGGTCTCAAACACAGCACATCCTTGCCTGCACGGGATCGAACCGTTAACCTCTCGGTTTGAAGTTCAATGCCGTAACCATAGTGCCACAGTGCTCCGGTTGTCCGATACTATACACAATTCCAGATCTCAGTAACCACAACTACAGTACAGTCGGCGTAGACTGGTCGTAGTCCACACGTGGGCATTGATGTACACGCATGCATTTACCAGGTAATAAAAATCATCAGCAGCAACATTTTAATTAATGAAGCACCGGGCTACCAACTAATTCACATTGACGTCATCAGAATGTCGTGTGATCAAAGTTTGATGCTCTAAAACTCCTGAGATTTTCCCATCCCACACCCGTACCCACCAGGGATTGTAATATAATAATCCATGGCCATTCCGATCCAGACTGATTTACAGATAATCGCAGTTGTTCTTGTTTAGGAGTTGTTGCTGTTCATTTTCCAGACATTTTCTGACAAATTGTCAATTAATACACTCGGAAATCAGTTGAGCTAAACATCGACCCAAATCAAGTGGGTTGAGCGAATATGACCCCAACTGGGTTCATATTCACTCAACGCAACCGACTTTAGTTAAATTTGAACACAACTGATTTTAGAGTGTAACTTGGGCAACTGTGCTGCGTCATCCCGGGTCAAATTTGTTGACCGTAGGCCTACACGCGACTCTCTACTTCTTACCATTACATTGCATCATATTTTCTCATCTACACCTATACGTTCAGCTGTCACCATATCGACACTTATTCAAAGAACGGAATATCTATATTTTCGCTCCAATAGATAGCACCAAAACAAATCTGAAACTACGCGACCAAAGCGCAAGTTTTGATCTGTGAATGAAACACTCAACGCAACACATGAATGTGCGGAAGTCTGCTCTCCATAATTTATTTTTTCAACTGTATGGTTGTATAAATTTTGCAATTGTCATAATACAATATTGATACCCTATGGAGCCCTACACGAGGGGGTCCTCGTAATACAGTGGAATCGATCAAAAACGTAAGGAAGCGGGGTTCTACACACTGTGTCCCAAACCCAAACACTCATTTGCGCTCCTTAACACTCATCCTGTACCCTCTGTTTACGGATTTCTAAACAGTTCATTTCAATATAACAAATAACGCATACTACGCCCTCACCACCTCCCCCCCCCCCCCCCCCCACACACATACACACATCCTAGAGAGGAAGTGAGACAAGGGGAGACAGAGACAGAAAGGGAGATAGACAGAGAGAGAGACAGAGGGAGAGAGAGGTGGGGTTAATGTAGACTTAAAATTTTATATTTGATCTGTCATGGAAATAAATCTCGAAACTGAGTAATCGTGTTAAAATATTAAACGATGGATCGTTTCATTATGGTATCGTTTATATCACCGAATGTCCCAAGAGCTCATGGTACAAAGTTTTATTTGATTATAGTTTTATCACAGTCTAGGAAATACTACCTGTAACACAACATCATGCATTAGTGTAGATGAGATATTAATTGATTTCTGCTGTAATTTTAAAGCCCAATACAATTTAATGGACGTGCGAATTTGTTACTTTTCAACATAAAGAATGTAAATGTCTAATGTTTACACCGCATTGATCATGTGACTGATAATAGAACTGTTCTGTTAATGATTATCGACAAACGCTTCAACCCCAGTGATAAAATATCTGAAATGTTAAAGGGATTACTTCGAAAATCAGTAATTTTCTCAACTGAAGGGTTATTACATCTGTGATGATGACCATGAAGCAACTTATGGGTGACTTCTTAAAACGCACAACACTGCATGGATGTGAGCGTACGACAGACAACAATAAATACTCCATATCTAGGTAAGTTTCTCTCTTGTTCTTGATTCAATCAAACTAAGGCAAGCCGAGAGCTGACATTGCAGCACGGCCGCCGTGGACTGGTCACTGTCCACGGGTCGGCAATATTTCTACGGGCGCAATAATATTAGATTCTAAACACTAATTATAAGAATAATCATCCAAAATTTTATAAAATGCAATTTCTTTGATTCTCAAGTTTTGATCATTAAGACTGAAGGCGCTTTGCATAATGGAAATTGTGGCTAGCACAAATTGTCAACTTGCTTCTTTTCCAAAGTAGGGGCTTTCAGAGAAAATATTGGGGTTCGTGCAGCCAGCAAATCTTTTTTTTCCAAACAGACAACTAACAATTACGACATATACCACCCCTTCCCAGGCCGCCCTCCTAGCTTCAGGTTTGGCCCTTTCGTGACAGTGCACGTATGATAATAATGTTTATCAACAAATGTCCAAAACTCCACCGACCGTTTTTCCTTGGCATGCATGTCATGGCTTGTTCTCGTCATTCCATAATTTGGTCTGCTTCTGTTTCAACCATTTTTTAACCCGAAGATAGAAGAAATAAACAGAATCACCTAAAATTGAAAGTGATTGGCCAGATACAAACAAATTTGTTTTCATTTGCAGATAATACCTTACAGTCTCCACACACGGTCGCATTTCCATGCGTACGGTGTTCAGCTTAATAGATAGCCACGTATTATTTTAGTGGAAAAAGTGTGAAGGGGCGCTCGGTCCCCCTGCCTCTTAATAAGAAAGGGTGGTTTTCTCCGATGGTTACTGATAGTTATACTCTGTAATAGGATATACTGCATTTCAGCTTTATAGTTACCTGCGGTCTATCGGAATTAGCTGTTGTTCCTTTTGCCTGTCTACTATGCGTCAATTTGAGTCTCCTGAAAGCCTCTGTTTGGTGTTGCTAAATGGTCGTCATCGAGAAGGTTACGGGGGAATTATTCGAAAAAACACGCTTGAAATGTAGTCTGCAGCTACAAATATCAAGCTCTCCAACCATGAATACCCATGAACAATGCCATCCTTAAAAATAATGTTTGCAACTGGGCGTTCTTTGTCTACCTTTAGAGAGGCTTAATACATAATTTAATCCCACGGACCTTCAGAACGATATTAGATATTAGTACACCCCCTATCAACAGTCTATGCCCGTTTACGTAAAATGTTAGACACCCCACCCACCAATCTATCACGACAAACTCCTCGAGATTTACTCACTTAGAAGCAAACAAACTCTCAAAGGTCTCCTATTTTTGTAACTCACTTACATTACCGTACTCATAAAAGTGGCCTCCTTCTCGATCAGATGATCACAGTACTGTACAGCACGAGCAACTTCATCACTATTTCAATTTATTCACTAAGAATCATACACACTCTCAACGGTCTCCTACTGTTTTAAATCCCTAACAGTACCGTACTCATAAACGAGACCTATTTCTCGATCAGATGACGATCTGGGCGCGACATCAGCGGATCGACATTTATAAATAAAAACAAGACCTAGCGAAGTAAAAAAAAACGACAAATGGGATTTGAGATTCAATGTTTCCTATTTTCGACAGGCGAGATTCTGCCGTATTTTAGGAATGAAAGTGGACAAAGAATTTCCACCGATTCGCGACTAGGTTGCGATCCAGTTGAAATTCTCTGTCGATTTTCATGATCACTGTATTGCACAACACGAGAGAGTTCATTAGTATTTCAGTTAGGTTATGGGCATAAATTTTCAACGAAGCCCTTAGCAAGGCAAACATCAAGATTTTCAATGTCTGTACCTCCAGCAAACAACTCGTTAGCATTCGGATCAGTAGTGTAACAGGATGCATTTGTATCACTGAGAGCCGACGTTGGAATAGTTGCACAGTTCATGGATTCCAGAAGTTTACACCCACAAATGTTCAATTGAAGTCCACTGCCGGGATCGATGTACCGTTTTGAAGAAAAGGTCTTTTGAAACCCTCTTTCGAGCGAATTTTAAATACGCCACCATGCATCCCAGTGCGTTCTAAATTTCTTCAGAGTAAGACAGTAACATGATTCTTGATTTATGAATAACAATGGGTTCGGTAGGGAGGAGGTCCCAGATTCCATTTGAAACCCGAGTGATGGCTTATTCCACAGAACAATAAAATAGAATAAATGAGTCTTTCCTTAAATATGGTCATGTATCACTCTTCACGAAAGCAGCCAGTAACATACAGAGCTTCCTTCGTTCTATCGGACTATACTTTTCCCGAACAAACATTGCTTAAAAACGGTTGTGTGGACTTTTTACTAAAACAGTCTACATTTTTTCACATGATTATGACAGTGTAAAAATGATTTACATGGCACATACAAATCTAGTTCAATATTGATTAAATTGGGTAATCAACTTGGCATTGGCAAAGGAAAGGGAAACTGAGTTCTGATTTAGTCACATGCCTGAGCATTGCCAGGATGTTTTACATAATGAGGCGATGTTGTCACGAGAGGTGTCAATCGTGCAATGGGGCCGACAGCATTACAATGCACTCTTATAGAATTGCCTCACGGGAGTCAACAGATTCAGCATTGGGATATAATTTTCACAGATATACCGAGTCCTTTTGAACGAGCAACTTCATATTGTAGAAAAATCACCATGTTGGTGGATTATTTCAGCAATTTGTCTCAAATGTCACGACTTCAAATGTTCTTGAAATTATTGAATTCTTTTTCAATGGCGAGGTTTTTTTAAACGATATTATAAAAGAAAGGGGTTCAGAATTTCCGTTCGAGGAATTTTTTGATTGTTCACAAACCTAGAAAAATCAGACATCAACGGTCTTTCAAAGCAGACAGACAGGGAGAATCAATTGGGTTTTGAAAGACTGGCCAAATGAAGCTAAATTTCCGATTTCTCTGTATTTGTTAGAATATTTCTTTAAAAATTAATGGACTAACAATATTGCTTATGTTCCTAAGGGAGAGACATGTTTTTAACTACATGCCAAAGAAACGATTGTTCAATTAAATGTTTTTCAATCAACTGCTCAGTATTTAAACGATGTTGACCTAAACTCCAATACAATACACGTAATAACCAGAAAATGTCTCGAAAGTAGACTGATAATAAATGATCTGCCGCTTTCAGAAGTACCAATACGAGTGATATGGTACTCACCAGGAACCCAGGAATAATCAGAAAATATGAAGTCAGGTTTTCAAAACTAGGTTTTCAAAACCAATGTCATTTCACAAAATAGTTTCAAACTAAATAAAATAATTTTGAATGTTCCTCATCTCGACCATGTATCCTGTCCAAAGATCCACAAACGACGCTCGATCACATGCAAGTGTGGTCGGCAGTGGCGATGGAACTGAAACAATTATTCGCGAAGCGTGTTTCTATTTGATGCTGATTTAACAATTATTTATTCCTACGGGAGAAATATTGTCTTTTCAAGTGTTAACACACTCTTTGTTGTGTGGTTTAACTGGTCAGCCATACCACTACAATAAATGTAGGACTGACCAGCCAAAACATAGACTATGTTAACATTTGAAAATTAATATTTGGGTACCTTTCCAGCAGGCCCGAAGCCAGTGTCTCTAAATTTCCCGACTAAATGAAACGAGAGATAAAAGTTCTCAGCGGAGTCCTCATGTAGTTGCCCGTCGGTACGCACTTATTGAACGAAACAGGTTGTAAACGTGCTTTCATTATTATTATTATTCTGAAGAATTACTTTCGTTTAACGAAAGTAATTCTTTAAAATAATAATAATATTCGAATTGTTTTCGTGTGCATTGATACACCCATTGCCATATTCGTATAACGAGGACTTAGGTGCAGAAGATATCTGAAACAGATGGGTACTTTTGCGTAATGAAAATTGTGGTTCCGCCAAATGGCCAACTTTTGTTAGAATTAGTGGATTTCAGAGAAAATGTTTGCATTCAAGCAAGCAACAATTTTTCCAACAGGCAACAAAAATAATGTTCGACAGCGAAGGTCATTATGGAGGGTCTCGCTCCCACCCCTCCCCCACCTCCCTCCAGCTTCGATCATGCCTCACAAAATGGGTCCTGAAAAAATAATTGTTTGAGTTATTCTTCCTCCACCATCTCAAATATTTCCATAAATTATTTCCTACATAATTTACACAATTCAGGACACACATCTTTGAGTCAAGATTAATCCCTGAGATGAAAATATTTTTGGTCTTCTCGGGCTAAAATCCCAGAGTTTAGCTCCCTAGTCCCTAGTGGCACAAACGCACGAACCACCTAATCGACACTGGTTCGTCGGAAAAGGTTCAACTCCGACAGACTCTGCAACCGTGATCTTTGCAACTTTTTGTCAAGTCATGCCGTCCTGCAAAAGGAAGCACTATTTTCTTCAACCTCAACTTCTTTGTTTTTTTGCACTGGTAGACGAGTGACTTCAGAGAGTTATAAGGTACAGTTGCGCTTTAAGGGCGTGGTAGAGCTCTCATCCATATCATATTGGAAACTAGTACGCAGGCGCATGCGTCAGGCCAACCGAAATTTAGTTGACTATTATTGTTCTCGAAAATTGCACACGAGGGAAAAGACGTCTGACCCAGACTCCGGCAAGCCTCGTTTCTCGATCAGATATCTTTACCCTCGGACGAGATTTTTTCCATCTCAACCCACATCACTTGACGATGTTTTTTCTATCACCGTGCCCTCATGACATCATCTAAATCAACTATTGCTCGTGCGAAGATTGATCGTAGAGGAAAATGAATAGCCTGTTGGGACAGTTTATCAAAAGGTCTAGTATACACCATGCGAAAACTTGTTATAGTTCAGAAAAGCGATGGCTTAACCCTTTACCCAACGTAACAGCCAAAACCGGCCAGCGCTATTCTCAAAAATCGCCAATTAATTTTCATTATTTTTTCATTTTTTGTCACAAAAACATAGGTTATGACCCCTTGTTGGAACGAGCTCGTCGAGCTCGTTCCAACGAGGGGTCATAACCTATGTTTTTGAGACACAAAATGAAAAAAATTAGTCATTCGAGAATTGTTTTTGCATGTGTCGTCTGCAGTTTCATGTTAGGTAAAGGGTTAACATACGGACGCGAGTTGTGAACAGCTGACATTCAGGTGACGCAACGTTTACAAACATTGATTTTGTGTGGCGTGTGGTGGAAGAAAAATCATCATTGGGTGATGTGGAAGTTGGATGGATAGCTGTGGTAAGTGAATCGATGTTGGACGCCATACTTGATAACACAATTCTGACGATATGGTCACGTGAGCTGAGTGGAGTAGATCTCTCTCAAATGTATCTCAATCGGGACACCTCAATAGGCAGGTGTGGACGAAAACAGACATTTCATAGGGACGTGAAAACAGTTACTTATTTCCAGTTCCTTATTCGACAATCGTTATCGACCGATCATTATACAGGAACTATATAATGAGGAATTGGGAATAAGTAACGGTTGTCACGTCCACCCTGTCATGCAGTACGAAGCAATCAGTCTGCGATTACAATTTTCGACGAGTTTCGAGACTTTTAGGATACAATCTCTGTACGAACAATCTCCACATAAATAGCTACATGTAGTCGTATCAGTTGACTTGGCTACATGACAGTTGGGACACCCACTGAAGTTATCCCGACAAAGAATTGATTCAGACAGTGCTTTCTGTCAGATGGTAACGTCCCGTGGCAAATAAGAGTTTCCACAATATCTATGTTTCAGTCCGGAAAAAATGGTATATAATTTATTGGGGGTTATTCTTTTCTGACCTTCTCTGGACATTGGAAAAAATTACATGAAATTTGACCCAAAGTTAGGTTGGACGGTTGGATGTGCCCTTAAGTTCAGTCCCGGGAAAACCCTGAGATTTTCACTCGAATGAATATTTTGAAAAAATCACACTAAATGCTCAGTTGCGTTGAAAGAATAAATATTCTGTTACCGTTGATTTTCCAATAGACACCAACAGCTCCTTGCTTTAAACGAATTGAACCCTACCAACATTGTGCATATTGTTGATTGATCGACGTGTCACCTTCTAGTTTAGTTTTCTGAACGTCTCGTCCTCCCCTCCGGGTCCGCGACTTCAGAGTAGCTGACCCCTCCCCCACTTCGAACAATCTACTACTCTGAATTTTAGTTTGCGTTGAATGTTTTGAGCAACTCTCTTTTTTCTTCAATCATCGACCAAATCCTTACTGCCATCTTTAATTCTTCAGCATACAAAAACTCAGCTTACCGTCACAAAATTATGCCTGGTCACAACACTTTTCCTGATTGCGTTCGTCGAAAGCGGCCACAGATTTCCATGTATCCAAATGGTGGCGCCTAGTAACGCATCACGGGGGACAACTCTAGTTTTGTTCACATCGGCCGAGATCGGCGTCAGTTTGATAATGGGCATTTCGGGTGAAGACAATCATACCTAATAAATAAACAACAAATATCCGAAGGGGTTCAATAAGGGGCTCAGAAAAGAAATAATCATTAAGCACCTTGGAGGGGTGGATTATTTTTATACTAAATAGCAGCATAGTTGCTAGCGCATGTAGTTTGTCTGATGACTCAAAATCTCGAGTCTAAAGTTTTGAAAAACTCAGGGTTAGTCCACTTTAGGATTTAAGTTAGACATGAGGTGCGTCTAAATATGGGGGCCTATATCACTTATCGTGAATTTTCTCTACATTGTCTAGAACCAAGGACATGTAGGAATATATCTTAGGTCGTAGGTTGTTGGTCGATATCATGCGGTCTAACTTTATATAGATCAAACTTTTGTTATCTCACTTTACAGTCTTTGGAATCACGAAACGATAAGAATTTTTTTTTAAGAAAACAGATTGTGTTTCTTATCTCTCTTCAAACTGTATTGAGTTGTGGCTCCGGGCACGTATAACGAGGTGAGACACGTAGTTGTTTAATACGAAGTAAGGGATTAAAATATCGCTTTACGTTACTGACTGTGTAATGCACGTCACTTATGGGAGGTATTTTCTTCCAGATCGCCCTTTGGATGACAGCCTGCATCACTCAGTGGACGATATATCGTGGCAGCAGACATCGCGTAATATGTGTTAGCTATTTCCGGTTACCTTATAGTATAGCATATAATAAAATTAGTATATCGTCGCAGTGAACGTTAATGATGTTCTACCTTTTCTTTCTTCAGGTGCGTATGGTTCATCTTCATTTTAGTTGAATTTGGAATTCTACTCTACTTTGTGATAGACCTGGAGTTGCGATACAAAAAGTATGGGACCAGGACAAAAATCAACATCAAAGCGCTATCGAACATGCAGTTTCCAGCAGTTACAATCTGCAATTTGTCTCCATATTCTACCAACAATGTAAACGTGACGCCTGCCTTAGAGCATTTTCTATTGGCGACACACCCAAAACTTGGTCGTTATGCTCCACCTATAAATTGGTCAGAACCAGAATACAAGGCTCTAGACGAAGAAAACTTGTTAGAATGGCACAACATGGCATCAGTAAAACTAGAGGATACTATCTCGATGTGTACATTACTTGGCCAGGAAATTAACTGTTCCGATTATTTTACTATTACAGAAACAGATATTGGTCGATGTTTCACATTCAATAGGAACGGTAATTTTTACACCAGCTTTTCGGGGTACCAAAGTGGATTGGGTGTAAAAATAAATATACATCAGGACAATTACTTTTCCAGTAAAGTGTTATCAGCAGGCATCAAGGTAAATAAAACGCAAAATTAACCCTTTGAACCCAGGAGGTATCTGCCAAGTCACTTCAATGGCCGCAATTGGAAGAGTACATAGTCATTATTTGGGGATAGGCCAATTAATATTTGTAGGCCAATCGACCAAATTATCGATTGATCTACCCCACATATTCACTTAGCAGCCACCTTACTTAATCCTTTGAAACTTTAATTATTCTGACGTTCAAACGTCACTGGGAATTCAGTTTCTTCAACGTTTTTCAAGTACAAATAACAAGATATTTTTCACATTCGTGATTATCGGGTTGAGGGCTCGATTATTTTCAGTTGTTTGAATTTGTTACTCAAAACTTGTTTTATTATAAATTATTGGAGAGTGCCTACAGGCACTCTCCAATAATTTGTAATAAAACAAATTTATATAAACAAAATATTATTTGTGTTTGAAATTTAAGCACGGGAAGTTTTGGCTTTTGCTCTAGTATCCTCATTTTTGGCTTCTAGCACTCAACCAGTTAAGTAGTCTCCTGGAAGCAGGTTTATATTAGTATTTTATGCTGCGATAACATTTGGCTCAACGGTGGTCACTGAGCACTATTCGGTAGAAAATACGAATTGAGGTTAAAACTTTAAAAAATTGAAAAATATTAACAAAACAAATGACCACAAAGTATCAACGCGCTGTTAGATTTTGTACAAAAGTATCAAAGAGTTAAAATAAATAATAAAAAAAAACACATGAGCACAAAGTATCAACGCGCAGTTTGATTTTCCACGTCATAAGACGTACAACAGTATCCAAAGGGTTAATGTAATTATGACGTGTTATGTTCCTGAACAGGAAAAAGTGATCTCTCGGGTTCAAAGGGTTAACTTGCACAGAATTGCGTTACCTGTTTTGTAGAACAAAGTTGATGATCTGAACCATCTAGAATACTAAAAGTAATTTATTTTTCCCGACAAACTGATAAACAGATGCTGCCCGGATTCTTTTTTTTTTATCAGATAAAGAATTTCAAGCGAGGTGCCCGCAATAAAGTCAAAGCCACCAGTTCGTTTTATACCATACACTTTTGGAGTCGTCAACTTGGGAGAACAGAACCATTAGAATTCATAACAGGGGGCGCTTTTAGGATAACTGTTCCCATCACGCTGCCCACCATTGATTCGCTTGCACTTGCCCTGTTAATTTGAAAGTGCGGGTTTTGATTTATGTTAAAGGTCTTCGCGGCCGAATTGTGTTTTGTACTTTCCTACATATTTATTCACTGAAGAATCGCCTAATACAGCTTGTGAACACTAATGATGAAAGCAAGACATTTCTCTATAAATGTGCGTAATACTGGCTTGCATATTGACGTCGTTTGTAGAGCTGTACTGCTAAATGGAACAGCTGTGGTACCAAGCTATGTAAAAGTCTTTGTGAATTCTGTTCAGAACCTTGACTTCAGTGAGCATCATGGGAAATCACTACATCGTGTTTATGTGCAATGAGCTCGTCATAAAAGGAACCGTGGATATTATTTTCTTGAATGAACTCGACTGGTCTTAAAGTGAAACAGAAGGTTTATAGGAGTGTCAGCAAGTAATATTGAGGCAGACCGCCAGTTTTAAATGCCGACTCGATGGAGAGTTTGGCGAAACTGCACGATAGCTTGTTAGTTGATGGCCTCCAATGTCTGAGACGCTTCAACATAAGAGTCACGACAATATGACACTGTATTTTTGTTAGCGCCTACGCCCTGCTTGAGGTTGACTCCGAGGTATTTTCACTGTAAGAACATGACCATGTGCAGGACGTCATAGCAAATGGGGATATCAAACTGTTGTGCAATAGACACATTTAATAACTACTTACTGTCAAATAGCGTGACCATTAAATATTATTGAATTGGGTTTTCAGTTTGTCACTTATTTCCGGGTTAAGATACAGAAGGTGCAAGTCAAATACACTGACCTGGATTCCGAAATGTGACAGTTATTTCTGGGGGCGCAGTGACGTTGCGGTAACCGGTTCTCGTTAGATCACCAAAGCTAAGCAACGTCGAACCTGGTTGTCCTTGGATGGATGATCGCCTGAGCGGTCGATTCGGACGTTCGCGTTGTGTTCCTGGGCAAGGCACTTAACCACGATTGTCCACAAGGGCGCACGATGCCACCGGGTACTAAGGCGTACTGCACGTCGTTGGTGCGCATGTCTTAAACTATTCTAACCCTGCCTGTGCTGAAGTGCGGAGTTACGGTGTTGGGAAGATGGCAGCTGATCGTCGTTGCTCGGTTGTTCTCTCCGGGTACTCCAGCTACTTCCACCCGTAAAACTGTCACGGACACGATATGACTTTGGCTGTTAAAGTGCCGTTAAACTTTAATAAATAAATAAATAATAAATAAATAACGTGTCAGTTGTTGTGACGAATTAACGGACACATGCTCTGGGGTTTGCGGCTCGGAGTTTACAGTACGTGGAGAGTGGATTGTAACTAAATCACCCGCGGAGTGGAGTTATCACCCAAGCTATAACTTCAAATTTTGTACATATCGACAAAAAACACAAGCAATGTTTCAGCCAATGGAACTTCGGGTTTAACCCGGAGGTCCATTGGCTGAAACTTTGCTTGTGCTGGTTAGGCTTTGCAACAAATTTACAATTATTGCTTGGGTGGAATCTCCACTCTGCGGTTGATTTAGTGATATTACACTCTCCACGTACTGTATGTTCACTTTCGACCCTCCGCGTCTCTGTTGAGCATAAGCTTTGGGCCGTAAACTTCAGACCATGTTAGTCTCAATTCATCACAATAAAATATATGTTCCAATAAAACCCTGCACAGAGACAAAATCACACATTGTGAGCTACTATGTAACCTTTAACGGTAACACTTTTAGTAAATATACCTCTCGTGTACCCTACGACGTCACTGGGCAAATAATCAATAAACAGATTATGGTCAAAGTCACTCTACCTTACATCAAATCGTAAACTAATTTGTAATTTAAACAATACGTTGTTCGGAACATTGTCTATAGCGAGTGTGGAAAATCTAAAAAAATGAAGCGGTTTGTTAGTCACTCCGCTGATGGAATAATTGCGAAATGGACAATAGTAGTATAGCTCGCACGTTTGAGGGAATATTTGGATGACCTCGGCGGATGACCTCGGAAGTGACGTCATGTCACGTGGCCCAGTGGCGCCATGTTGTGTTGTCGTGGTAACTCGCGTGAGCGGCCATCTTGTGACGTCATCCCCATAGTGATACGTGGTGTTAGTGCGCATGCGCAGCGCGTGTTGTTAGGGTGATACGTGTTTCCGTCGTCCATTTTGTATACTGGAGGCCGCCATCTTGGTTTCTATGTAAGCACGAGGTTGCTATGTTACCCAATTTTTCTGAAATAAGACGGGGTATGTTCGGGGGTGTGTTCGTTTGTAGAAGAGTAAATCTAATTACCACAAACAACCCAACAATCTCTCCAAATCACCAAAATCTATATAGCTCGTATGTTTGAGGTAAAGGTTGGATGACCCCGGCGGATGATCCCGGAAGTGACGTCGTGTTACGTGACCTAGTGGCGCCATGTTGTGTTGTCATGGTAACCCGCGTGAGCGGCCATCTTGTGACGTTATCCCCATAGTGATACGTGGTGTTAGTGCTCATGCACAGCGCGTGTTATTAGGGTGATACGTGTTTCCGTCGTCCATTTTGTATACTGGATGCCGCCATCTTGGTTTTTATGGTAGCATGTGGTTGCTATGTTACCCAATTTTGCTGCAATAAGACGGGGTATGTCCGGAGGGTGTGTTTCATTGTAGAAGAATAAATCTAATTACCACAAACAACCAGACAATCTCTCCAAATCAACAAAATCTATCCCAACTCTTACAATTTCGAATTCTTTCAGAATTCTCTGCTTCTATCTATATATGCAATAGTTTTCCTCTATCTGTTCATGTTCCTTTATTCTGGAGTATACTCCAGTAGCGTAGAAGAGCCTATTAGTTGGAACAGTTTACCTTGTTATTACTATATTTAGCAGTTTCTGGTCTATTCTTGCTAGTTCTGACCCTATTTCGTGTACTCTTGTTGTTTCATTTATCTAGATCATTTATAACCAATCAGATTGCTTGATTGACAAATATTCCCTCAAACGTGCGAGCTATACTATTGACAATGCCTTTTCAAATATTTATCGCAGTGATGTCAGACGGTAACATACGCTACTGGAGCCATAAACATAGAAGAAACTATGCGATTTCCCATCTAATCAGTGGTTGACGATTTTAGTGTTATTGGAACATTGGGTAATCAGACCGCGATGGCAAAAAGCACAGCAATATACCACACAGCGGACTCTGCAGAAAGCGATCGTGCGCGTGACCCTACATATTTGACACAAGGTTATTGAGGCGGATTCAAGCGGGCAGGGTTTTCGGGGAGCAAGCTCATTCGCTGTCCGGGCTGTGTGTAGAAAGTTTTTGTGTGGAAGGCGGTTAGCTGAATATTACGTGTTTTTCCTTTTTTGTGTTTCAATTTTTCCTGATAAAGAAAAACATAACTAGATAGATATGGGATCGAAACGCAACTATCCAACTGTCTTTCAACGATACAAGGCTAACGCAGATATGTCCCACCCCAAGGGAAGGTGTCTGGATCGGGTATAAACGTGATATCGACTGTATCACTGTATCAGCCTTTCTTGCTTATGTTGTCGCACTACATTCAAACATAGCAGAAGCAAACATCTGACGTATGTAAGTCCTATCTGTTAAATTCAAAGCCAGTTCCTGATCTTTGAACCTGTTTTGTCCCGAATACCACATTTTAGGGACAGATGGATAACGTTTTATTAGACGCCTGTTCTATGAAATTCCCGTCTACAGCAACACTAAACCATGCGGAAAATGAAAATATGTTCCGCGCGTATGTGTGGAACGGAAATCGTTCACGGACTATATTTAAATACAGGGGAAATTTCACTGAATTTTCTACAAGTCGTGCAACGCAATTACAATTTGAATCGCCAGCGATAGATGAAAATCGTCCACTGAGTTCCAATGTGTTCTATGTGCTAGTAGGCACATAGAACACATTGGTACTCAGGGGACGAAAGAGTAACATGGGTGTCCCTTACAAATTTGGTTGGCATAAAATGTGTTGTTTGTGTAAATAGTTGTCAAATGAATTGCTGAGTGTCCTTCTAATAATTGTTTTTATAGACGTGAAGTCGTGTAATAAATACAGAACGACACGCGTGTGAATTGGTTAATCGATATGGCACTTGTTCCATCGCGGATGGCCTCTCGTTTTATCCTTCAGCACTGGCACTCACGCCATATCGAATAACCCGTTCAAACGCGTGTGTCGTTCTGTGTATGTATTGTTTTTCATGAGTTTTCTCGAGTGATCCCCTCTCTTTACAAATCCAGGAGATGAGATTTGAGACATGGGTAGAAAAACACACGTGGCTACCAGACGAAAATGTGGTGTCCCACAAAACTGAAATATCGTAAAATCATCAAAAAATGACGATATTTCCAAAAAACTAAAAACGTGAGTCTTTTTTATATTTTCATTCCGACAAAATACTAGAATTTCGAGAAACCCGGACGCATTTGATTTTTTGTTTGGACATGGGCCAACATTTAAGTCACTGGCCATGTAAGCCTTAACTGTCTATAATTTATAAAGTCTGGAAAAATTTTTTTAGATATGTTTTATGGAGATTATATTGTCACAATTATGAAAGATGAGCACAAAAAGGGTTGAAAATAAAACCTAAAGAAGAAACATAAAATTCGCATTGCTCACATCACAAATGGAAATTTGAATAAAAGAAAATAGGTTGTAATCATCATGTTGGATCTTCATGACCTAAAATGTCACTCGATTTAACTTTATCCAGTAAAGTTTAATTTTGACAGTCTCCTTTAACCCTTTACCCAACGTAACGGCCAAAACCGGCCAGCGCTATTCTCAAAAATCGCCTATTAATTTTAATTATTTTTTTCATTTTTTGTCTCAAAAACATAGGTTATGACCCCTCATTGGAACGAGCTCGTCGAGCTCGTTCCAATGAGGGGTCATAACCTATGTTTTTGAGAAAAAAATGAAAAAAAAATAGTTATTCAAGAATGTTTTTTGCAAGTGTCGTCTGCTTTTCATGTTAGGTAAAGGGTTCCGTCCAAGTGTTTAGTATGTTATGTGAATCAAAATAAAAATACAACGAGATATCATCATTCCAATTGTTATGACGGGATCTTTTGTACTTTCTGGGTTCCTAATACGGGGTATCTAATATTTTTTTTAGATCTACATGTAATAAATACTGAAATTTCATGAAGATCCAAGGAACTTTAAATTTTGGACGTTCACATCCCTTCACCCCCTCCCTCCATGAACACACTGCAGAGTACGTGATTAGGTGACAACATATAGTTTTTATTCTTGAGGATAAGATCGCTAAATCGCTTGAGAGAGTACAGTCGCCGTGGACTGGTCGTAATCCACGCGTGGGCAGTGATGTCCACACACGGGTTTATTAGGTAATAAAAATCATCATCAGCAAAATTATAATTAATGAAGCACAGGCTTGTACACCAATAAATAAATAAATTAATTTATTATATGCTAGCCGCTGAAATATCAGGAAATTGCAGAAACGGAAAACGCAAAATGTATTTCTTTGAACGACAAAAGGCATACGAAAGTCGTATTTACAAATCAAATTTCTCTCTCGGTTCGACCGCTGATTACGTACATACCTTCCCAATCAATCCATAGTTGTTCTCTGAAATTTCATTGTAAACAAATGTCACTTTCTATTTGTTTATGTGTTTATTGGAGTTTAACGACACTTTAGACAGCCAGGGTCACCTCGTGTCGGACAGTTTTACGGGCGGAGACAGCCGAAGTACACCGAGAGAACCACTGAGAAACGGCGATCAACTGTCAAACTCCGCAACGTACTAACTCCACACAAGCTGGGTTGACATTGGTTGAAGACAGGTGCAATGCGCCTTGGTACACAGATCTCCCGTGCCCCCACGTGGCCGGTCAAGGATTAAGTGCCTTTCTAAAGGAAACAAGGACGTTACCCCTGGTGGAGTTGAACCCTGGGTGTTTCGGTTTGAAGTTGAGTGCCATAACCACTGGGCCTCCGCGCTCCTTATGCGACGTATTCCTTTCCAGTCACTCATTAAAAAATTCAGGTATTTAAACGAAACCCGAAGGTATCCTCTTTCTCACATAAGACCCATTTGTTTTATTATTATGTCTCAAAGTTAGTTTGTCCAATCAAAATGCTGGAATACCTTCTAAAGATTCCGCCGTATCGGGTTACTCACCTGATATTAATTAATATCAGGTGAGTAGCCGCCATTACTATTTTAATGCAATTCCCCTCACTTCGAATTTTCAAAATCTGAATTAAAACAAAATAAGAGAATTTAGGTTCCGAAAATATTTTCAAGATACCGTATTTTGTGATTTAAAACATTAAATATGTAAAAAGATGGGCAGAAGATAATACATGTATTTGTAGTCTGAAAAGTTCTTTGTTTTACGACTCCTTCAGTCACTGTTTGGATCGGGTTTCTTTCAGAAATTGCAAAATCGGCAACATCAACATCACTATAAATAATAAATGAACAAACTTGTTTTTGAAACATTCCGATCAAACAGAATTAACAGAAAGTCGGTGTGCGTTTCAGATTCAACTTCAAAGTTCAAGTTGCGTTATTGTTATTGTTTGCTCTACAGTAAAAAGGTGATTTTTAATGTTCAAAACTGCTTTATTAGTCCTTTTTAGGTAGTAACAACAGTAAATGTACGCAAGGGGCCTCCAGATTATGCCGAGTTGGCAAGCAGCACTGATCTCAGTGGCAAGCAGCAATTCGTTTCATTTGTAAACAAGTACGGCAATCGCCCTTCGCAAAGTGATGATTTGTTTACAATTACCATGGTTACACGTACCGGTGCCTGTTACTGTTCATGATTCTGCACGGTGCTATCAATAGTGGTCCTGAAAGATAAATTCCGGGCCGTTGTTTGTTTATGGAGAAAATTATTAATCGCTTGATTTACATGGACTTTCGACATAATAAATATGTTACATGGCGTGTAGCTGGCTGATACATTTCCATACAAGGCTCTGAGTGTTCATATCAGGTTCGGCTTCGCCGAACCTGATATGAACACTCAGAGCCTTGTATGGAAATGTATCAGCCAGCTACACGCCATGTAACTTATATTATAAACCCCCAATTAGAAACAGAGCCAATGAGAGTCAGCGTGTTGAATTGTATATACCTTATATATTGATGTGTATGTATAGTGCATGTCGTCGGGTTCTAAATGTCCGTCTATACAGCAACAACAGGTTGCTTACTGGGGCAATGGAGTAATCATTGTGCAATCTTTTACGCACAGAGTTGAGAATAAAGGAATAATATTGTGAAGATGAGCACTACTGCTGATGCATACACAAATGACTGTCCAGAACGCATTACGTTCTGACTTGGCTTCCTAGTTTAGAAACAGTGAACAAAGTGCCACCGGATACATTATTTCCGTAAACCGATTTTTGTGATGCGCTTTATTGACATGCTGCAGAATATGCACGAAATAAACGATAACAACGATTTTATTATAGACAACTTTTATCAAGTATTTATGCATCGTTGCTCTACTTTAATCATTATAGGTGTTTGTTCACGAACCAGGCGAGGAACCTAGAGTGCACGACAAGGGAACATTAATTGCACCGGGTACGGAAGCTTATGTTCAAATCCAGAGCAGAAAGGTAGATATAAAAACTTGACATAGCGCTTTAATAATTTATACAAATCAAATTTCAACTTTACATTCTTCGACTGTTTCAATGCTGGAATATGAGCATAATTTATCAACGTGTTTATTTATAAAGCAAATGTAGAATGAAGTGAGCACGGCAAGGGAATCATAAGTGTGGCGGGTACAGATGCAATTTCAGAAGAGAAATGTACAAATAACATATTGTTGTCTTACAGAAGCTGAAGGCACATTCGAATAAAAAATAAAGGATTAAAATTAAAAAAAAAAATAAAAAAATACAAAGTTTCATGTTTTCATCAAAAGCAAAGCTCATTATTCCTCCTAGTTGGAACGGGCTCCATCAGTTCATTTTAATGAGAAGCCATGAGCTATGCTGTGAAGGGAACACTTTTTAAAAAAAATGGAACAACGATTTTTGCGAGTACGCTAGTCGGGGAGGATCGTTACGGTGATCTTGAGTTCAGTGATATCAGCGTCTTTCAAAATTCAACTTGGGCGACAATATTAGTCGTACAGTTTGTGTTTAACCTAGCATGAAATTTATTCACACTATGCATTCCACATTAGGTCACTAACAAACTATATGGCGCATACATCTTATCGACTACTGTCCCTGTACCCAGCACAAGGAATTGCAATGCATAACGAACGACAGAATTGAAACTTGTTCAATCTGAAGATTTTAGTCTATCGATAGATGAATAAACAGAGGGGGGGGGGGGTGGGGCGGGGATCACTTTTACTTTTAGCCCTGAATACATTTCAACAGACTGTGTATAACATATTTACATCTTGTAATGGTGGTCCGAAATCCAATTACCTCATAAGTTTCTGGGAGATAAGATAAAGGATCCATAGTTTTGGAGTTGCTTCTTAATCAAAGAAATAAAAAAAAAACAAAAACAAAAAAAAAAACAATTTTTATATAGCATCTCTATTATAGTGTATTGGGGAACGTCAAAGTTTTGTAATATTTTGTAATAAGTCAAAATCTTCCCCATCTCAGTAACATTTGCTGTGCACCACTCGCAATATTCAATGAATATTTTGTCAAATAAGTTCACGGATACATGTAGAAGCCTCAGTGTCTTTCTTCAAACGTACAGAGTCCCTTGAATGTCAAAGAGCGCCATCGGCAATGCTCAAATGGCATTTCAGATTGCACATTGTTTCACTGAAGTGACGATATACTGTACATATTACTCTAGATCAAATTTCAACTTTTTGTATAATCGATTCCCAAATGACGTGTCCCACATGGGCGCTTCTCAGATAGATGTGTACCAGACGGACTCTCCTCAGATAGACGCCATATAATATAGACGGGTTCCATTCAGGTGCCACACGATAAAGGCGCCAATCTGTAATAGCTGGTTTAGAAAGTTATTAGAGATTAAATAAAAATAATATTAGGTTAATTATTTACTTTTCTGTTTTATTTGTTCCATCGAAACTTCCACCTTGTCCATTTTGATAAATATCCATTTGGAGCCAATGCACTTAGAGTCTGATTGGAAAGCTAGAGAAATGTGG
Organism: Pictodentalium vernedei; assembly: GCA_031216915.1. Taxonomy (NCBI): domain Eukaryota; kingdom Metazoa; phylum Mollusca; class Scaphopoda; order Dentaliida; family Dentaliidae; genus Pictodentalium; species Pictodentalium vernedei. The sequence continues at coordinate 135,689,970 of CM062297.1, read as the reverse complement.
ACTCTATCTGGGAGGCGTCCATCTGGGATTCACCTATGTGGCAAAGTTTCATCTGGGACATTTTTCCTGGGAATCGTGCATATGTGGCACGTCTATCTGCGAAATGCCTATATGAGTTCGTCTATCTGGGAGATTGTCCATTGAACAGCGTCTGTGTTGGCTGACATCATCAAACAAGACGACGCTAAATACGACATTGACTGATTCACTGTTATATTTTTTTTATTACATGGCAATCCGCATTTAAATGTAAAAAAGGTACCCGGAAACTGAACCAATAAACTGGGTAACGAGATTGCTGAACATTTTTAAGTGAGGGTGCCATAGAATCAAGGACGCTGGTTTTGTTTATAATGGCATAGCGGGGGTTCGAACCTACGCCAAATAATTTCCTCCAGCACCAACCGCCTGACGAAACTATACTGAATTGCTTTCATATTCACTCCACTCGGTTGATTTTTATCCCAACTGATTTTAGAGTGTATGATAAAGAATTTCTGTTTTCTGTGAACATTGACTCATGCATCAAACCTCTGAAGTTTGAAGCGTTAGTTAAAGTGATCAGCTGAATTTCGTGCTCATACCACTGTCACGATATAAACATAGATGTTAAAAGTAACCTGATAGAACAAAACATAAGTGACTGAGAGATGTATCATGCCTCTAACGCATGGTCGTACTCCCTAATATTTATTCATTCATTAGGGTTTAACAATACCTTAAACAACCAGAGTCATATTGTGGGACAGTTTCACGGGTAGAGAAAGTCGTAATATCAGGAGAGATCCAACGAATGGTCAGTCAATGCCAGCTACCTACTAAGAGAAATGAGAATCGAACCTTAGCTCCCTCGGAAAGAATGTACACTGTTGGCTAAATTAGTGTGTATCTATCATTATCACTAGCGACGGGGAGGGGGGGGGGGGGGGGGTAAATGGAAAAACGCCCCGGAATGTTTGGTGTTTTAAAAAAGTGCAGGTGGCCTATCGATACGACTGAGCTGAAAGTCATGGGAAGGCCTCCGACGCTGATGGAAGATGCATGAGAACGTAGTTGCCTTGCTGACCACGTTTCATTCATATAAAACAAAACTCTTGTTCCAGTTTGTTGGTTTTCAACCGGTCTTTCCTGCGTCGTGGTGGTCACGGTAATCTTTGGAGAAAAAACTACACACTGGCATGCAGTGTCAAAGAATACTGGGGAAGGACCTCTCACCCTCGCTTATCAATTCGCGCCGTCGGTGCTGGGAGGGCCCGTGACATCCGTTCTACACATTGCCCCGGGTCCTGTCCTCGCTCTCGGTGGGCTTGATCATTATGTGTTATATCGAGATATTTTGACAAAACCAATTTCGTGTTCCAAATCAGGCAGTGTTGCCTCTGCAGTGTTGATTCATTTTTTAATTTTTTCGTGATTTTGTTTTTCTTGTGTGTATATAACTCTAATATACGACTATTCTATCACGGCATTCGTTAAGGCGACAGCTATTATTTGCAATTCCCGTAAATTACCAATAGCTTATATCAATTCTCCTTTGTTTCAATGTTACAGTTTTATTTCAAGCCACACCCATACAATTCAACAGGGAGTCTATACTGCATGGACATTGACGCACCTTATTATGTAAATCCATTGAAACGCCATTCCAAATACTCGTGGTTTGCATGCGTCTACGAATGCATCTACAGTGTGGTTTTCGAGAAGTGTGGTTGTGCTCCTCCAGCACAGGCAGGTAATTTTGATATTAAATGTGATTTAAATGCCTTTTTGGTAGGGTCATGCAAAGCTTCCAAATCCGATTCAATCCGAAGTCGTCCAAACGGGTCGATCCGATTCGAGTTGAGTGGCACTGATTCGGAACTTTGAGAATCGAGAACATGTTCGCAAAATCCAATCAGCCGTCTCCCCCCTTTGCACTAATCTTCTGCCATCAGGTCTACAAGAGACCTGATGATAGAAGAAGAGTTCAAGGAGTTTCCGCTTCCGAAACTACTTTGACTTCGTTTCTGGAATATTCTGGTTTTTTTGGTCCGCTTACAGACGCGTTGACGTTGAATGCAATACTTTAGAGGAAGCGGGTAATATTTAACCCTTTACCCAACGTAACGGCCAAAACCTGCCAGCGCTATTCTCAAAAATCGTCAATGAATACTCATTATTTTTTTCATGTTTTGTCTAAAAAACATAGGTATTGACCCCTAATTGGAACGAGCTCGCCGAGCTCGTTCCAATGAGGGGTCATAACCTATGTTTTTGAGACAAAAAATGGAAAAAAAATAGTTATTCAAGAATTGTTTTTGCAAGTGTCGTCTGTTTTTCATATTAGTTAGAGGGTTAAAGATGTAAGAAGGTTCATTATCTACAACTTGAGAAACGGCGAGATTCGGACCGTGATTCGATACGATTCCAAACCATCCGCCTGTTTTGATTCACTCCTCCATTCGACCCGAAATTAGAGATTCACACGACTCTATATTTCAAAGTTTCTCTCTCTAATAAACTAATAATTTATTCGGAATATTGAAAAAAAAACTGCTAAAATAACAAGCACTTCTGCTCCATGGTCCCCGTTTGTGTCGGATATGCGAATTCGTGAATATAATACTGATCACAGTTTGTAATGTTATGTTCCATCTCGCGTCTTAATCCTCCTGAAGTGACAAATCTTATATATTTTCCAAGGATATGGCGATTTTTAGAATTTGTTATTCATGTCTTCACATCCATATTGATACGAAAACGGGAAATACAAATTACCGGAGACCTGGGGAGAGAAGATGAGTGCAAGAGGCGGAGACGGTTGGTTGGATTTTGAGAACATGTTAAAGATTCTCAAATTTCCGCATCTTCAATAATCAGGTCTCCGTTTCAGGCGACCTGAAGATAGAAGAGGTGCTCAAGAGGAGACAGTTGGTAGTATCGTGAGAACATCCCAGCAATTCGAAAATAATCGTATCAGCAGGACTCGAACCGAATGGTATCATCATTTTATCGAAACGCCAAAGGATTACGGAGATAGAGCATTCGTATTCGGATTCAACGTAAAACGAAATCCTCGTGTAATCCCAAAACGTACTGTCCACACTATTGTTTCCGACTGAAAATAATTCTTCAAGGGTAGTTTGTTTCTGGTCTACTGAAGTGGGACTGCAGATGCATATCGGAGTGTTATTTATGGCATAGTTATTAGATGAATACCAAAGACACTCAAGGAGGCAGCGAATCTGACCGATTGGGAGAGAGTGAGGTAAAACCTTGTTTTTGTTCTTACTGGGCTACCTCAAGTCCCGACTACCAGAATATTCCAGTTACATCATCAAGACATGCCTTCACCTAAGGCATGTTTTGATGATACAGTTGGAATATCAGTTGGTCGGGATTATAGTTATAAAACTCCCAGTTGTTGTGAATGTTGTTTCATATAAATACATGTAGTAGGCGTAGACCACGGATTTTCAAACTTCTTAAGACTTTGAACCCAGGTGGCATATTCAATATCAGTTCAATGATAGCAATTGGAAGAGTCCATATTCATTATGAGTGGGTATACGAATTAATATTTTCAACGTGCAGTCTTGGGTCTACCCCACACACGAACTTAGCAGCCATCCTACTTGATAGAATTATGACGTATTGTGTTCCTGGCCCAAAATGCGGCATCTCGGGTTCAAAGGGGTTAGTTAACACGTCCGTACTCTAAATTGCTCATGCTGCGCCCCAACGGCTTGAATTGAGTACCACATACTTTCCTTTGCACGATCAACTGTGTGTGTGTGGCAAGTATTAAATCTAGTTTTTTTGTAAAGAAGTCAATGATCACTAGTAAAGAGCGAATCGACATCCAATGCTCCAGTCCAAACAGAATATCCCAAATAGAAGATTAATGTTGGGGGACATGCCCCATTTTCCCCTCTCCCGTTATTTTCCCCTCTTTAGACAATCGAAGTTTTAATTGAAACTATTTTTTTGCCCATTAAAATACTACCATAATCCGAAAATCATTATTAATTATTTGTATTTTATTTGGTTTCACAGCAGCGGATAACTGTTATGCTTATTAGCTTTTGGTAAACCTTGTTCTAAGAAATTTTGCTAATTTCCCAGACGATGTTGTTAATCATTTCGTAATGTTCTACACCCGTAGCACATTACCAAGCGACATATTCTGTCATGTTTACCACTCAGACCGAGAAGATTGTTTCCAGTAGCAAAGTGAATATTTAATTGTTGTTATATCCAATTGAAAAAAAATGTGTTTCTACTATAAACACCACTCCTTCGAAATAATCAAATAATTATGACTTGAGCTGGACCTTGAGGATAGTCTCCCTTGGAGTCAATGTCTCCCTCAGGCGGTGTTGCGCGAGGAGACAATTCGCAATGGCCTCCTCGAATTACGTCATTTTTTGTATGACACACTGAAAAATAAATTCAGCGGTTTCGGAAGAAGGTTTCCCTTTTTGACTTTTGTCCTGAGGTGATTGTGTTATGTTATCGAAACGTAAAGCTTGAACTTGAAAAAAGAACGTTTTGTTATTGAAAACTGCATAATCAACTCGTCAACCAGCCTGGGCCCTTTTTTGAATAAATCCGAAGCTATATCTTTACCGTTTGAAAAGAAAATAATCACCACAGAGTACATTCTGTATTGGATACTGCAGAGGCGATCGAACTAAACACTGATTATAACATTATTAACCCTCCGAACCCGCGAGACCGCCTTTCTGGCCCAAGAACACGACATTTCATAATTTCATTAACCAGGATGGCTGCTATGTTAACCCAATCACTAATTTCAACGTGCATATTTAAGGCTGCACATGCAAATCTGTATTATAGGCAGCAACCCAAGTGCGAGCATTCGATTCAGAAAGGGAACTTTTTCTTTTCTTGCACTCCTCAAAAACTGACGACACATTTCGTGGCCACCGTTTTTGATAACAGTAATTAAATGGTGAATAAATTCCCAACTCAAAGAAATAAATTAGACTAGACCCTTTTGTTGCAACGATGACATTTTTATATACGCGACCATGAGTTCAGAATGAAAAAACAAAGAAATATACAACTGAACGATTACTATAAACTTCAGCGGTAGTAAAAGTACAATTAGATCAATGAATGGGGATTACGTCATGCACAGCGAAAGAATGCAATATCATTACGTCATGATCTTCATTCATAATAAATTCCATTCATAGACGCTTTACAATTGTCAAAATATATGCGAACAAGTCAAGAAAGGGGGAGGGGTGGGGGGTGGGGGGGTATTGCATGATAAATTGGCTATTACAACCAAGTGGACGTCCGAAGTGGTGTATTGAAGTCTCGTTCTCGCCTCAGGATCATTCTATTGGACTCTTCGATAACTGACACAGAGTCAAGGCCTCGACTTCAATACATCATCTCGGAAAGCCACATTGTGCTAATAGCCCATATAAGTCCCCTCTGCTCAGAAAGCTATATAATGGAGACATACTTGTATAAGCTTCTAGCTTCCTCCTGAATCCACTTCCTTGTTATCTATACACCTAGAACTTCATTAACCCCCCCCCCCCCCATTATTTTTTTTTTCGTAGGGATGTTAACATAAACTCTCATTACTTTCTTGCTATCTTTCAGACGACCAATTTTGATTGTTTGCGGAAAGAATGGTCTATTGTCAAATGAAAGGCCACACAATGATGAAAATATGCAGCATTTTTAAAGGCGCTAATTACGCATATCTGTCACTAATGCTTGTGATGGAAACATGTTCTCGCGACAAGTGTGGTGCAGGAACGGTCCATGATGAAACAATGCCAGTAATTGCTGACAAAAAAATGTAACTGGTGATCCCTGAACACAATAGCAGTGTCTGACGTTAGTAGGAAGTGTATCCACCACGTACCGGGATGACGACCTGAGATCTCCTCCTCCTAATGCTACCAGTGAGCTTTCTGATACCGTCCAGAGGCAACTGCTACGACTCCTCGCGCAATCGAAATCGGCCAAATTCTGTGCAAGGAATCCTTTGCTTGCACATGAGGTCCACAAAAGTTCCAGATGTGTTCTAAGAGATTCAAATCAAGGCTCTTTGCAGGCCAAGGTAGTGTTTTAATAGCGTTGTTCTGAAGGAATGCTCTCACATCATGGGAACAATAGGCCTTGCACTGTCGCCCATGAATACAGAGCGAGTAGCCTACGGTGGTTGTCAAAATGAGACACGACAACCGGATTGAGAATGTCCCGCACGTACTGATGACCACTGAGATTCCCACGTAGAGTCACCACATCAAGTTAAGAGAGTAAAAACGGTAGCGTTCTCGATCATATTACTTTCTGATCGTAACCCACTTTCACCAGCATGCCCAAATTTCGATAGGAATGAACAGAAACTATGTAGCAGAACGAACATTCACGATCTGATTAAAAATATTTGTCAGTCGTTCAAGTCATAGTAGTATACACAGGCTAAGCCACAAAAGGGGTCAGTTATTTCATTTCTTTGTTTTGTGTTCGATATCTTTTGTTGCACGATAAAATGTTTATCTATGCAACTCTGCAGCAATATATAAATATTTGTCATTACCACTACAAGTATGTGTTGATCGAGAAACTTCTATCAAGCCGAGATGATGTTGATATTAGGTATCTCGATGAGCCTTTTAGGTCGAGTCGCGATACGTAATAGGAACATCAATGAGGTCTGACACATGTTTTTGGTACAACGCATGGTGGTTATGACAAATTTATCTTACCGTCTCGGAAACCTGCTTGGTGGTAACGCCCAATTTATCTTACAATATCCCCCCCCCCCCCCTTTATTCACTTGTTAGCATGTATTTTGAAAACTATTTAGCGTCCATGAATTGATTTTTTGTTGAAGACGATCATGATGACGTCATAGTATTACGTTCTTAGGATGTAGATGACATAATCCCCATAGACAAAAGCAGCTGAGCGTAAAAACAAATGTCACGTGATCAGAAATGGGTACAGAATCAAAACAAAGGGGAAGGTTACTCAGGTCAAATTATTTTATTGTGGTTTCACTTTCTTTTACAATGCCTCACTATTGTTGTACCGGGGACTGTTTTAATAGATCGGATACAAATAAGAACGTCTCATTTCACAGTTTATCGATCCACAATAAACAGTTACTGAGAGTATGGATTACGAAAATGAAGCGAGATCCGAGATTCTTCGCAGTAAACAAACACACAAAAATTTGCAGTGATCACTTCCAGGAAAGTGATTTCATTGAACCTGACTCGAAAAAAAAAGAAGGTTGAAAAGGGATTCTTTCCCATCTGTATTCCGCTGGACTACAAATCCTAGCTATTTTAACCCCACAATTCAAGATGATGAAGAGATGCGACCGTATAGAACACGGACTGACAGTTTGGACAGGTTTGCAGTTGTGGAAAAGTTGGAAAACAGCAGACTGGAAATGGAAGAAGCAACTGATTCTGCCTCAAAGGGTGAAGGAGATTCTATAATAGACAGACCTTCACTTGTTTCAAGAAAAAACGAAACTTCGTGGGAGGATTTTCACAGTGGTCTCTATGGAAATCGTGAGGAGAGAGAATTTAGATTGCCTTACACACATGGATTCACAGTTGAACATTTACTCAGTAAATGCAGCACTGCTAAAAAAGAACAGAATTTTTCTTCACTCATTTTTGTGGTTTCAACTCCTATGAAGAGTTCATTAACAGCTTGAAGTTTATTCTACCAGACTGTAACAGGGAATATATCATCTATTGGGGGACGCAGCAAGCTCGCGCAAATAAAATTGATACGGAAAAACTGTTCGAAAATTCGGAATCCGGGGAAGAATGCAAGGATGAGGACAGTGATGAAACTGGAATTGAAAAAAAACACTGGGTTATTCTCGACCCACAGCTCATCAATTGTCTTGCAAGGACGAGTACTTCATGGTACTTATGAAACTTCGGACTAGTGCCTCAAATTTGGACTTAGCAGAAAGGTTCATTGTTTCAAATAGTATTGTTGCTAACATTATTCTCACATGGATAAACTACTTGTATATAACATTAGGCAGTTTGAAAATTTGGCCTAATCGTCCTATTTTATTGAGAAACCAACCTGATGAATTCCAGTCCAAGTATCCAAACAACCTGGTAATCATAGATGCAACTGAGTTGAAAATACAAGTTCCAAGCGCACTCCAAAAACGCACCGAATGTTACAGCACATACAAATCGCACACAACATTCAAGAGTCTGATAGGAGTTGACGCAAAGTGTGGCATATTATTTGTGTCTCAACTTTATGAAGGGTCTATAAGTGACAAACAGCCGGTAGTTAGATCTGGCTTCATGGATGTTTTGGAAAAGAATATGGAAGCTGGAGAAATGAAAGAAGGGGACGGTATTATGGCCGACAAAGGCTTCAATATTGAAGAAGACCTGAAAAGTCTTGGCTTGAAACTGAATATCCCACCTTTCTTAAAAGACAAGACAGGTTTTGATGAAGACGATGTGATACAAACTCAAACCGTTGCTCGCCACAGAATTCATGTTGAGCGTGCAATAAGCAAAATTAGACGGTACAGAATATTTCATTCTGCCATACCAGTTACCATGTTTGGATCAGTCAATCAACTCTGGACTGTGGCATGTCTCCTTTCAAATTTCCAGGCCCCTGTTCTATCCTAATTATGTTTATTTATGAGTATTAAAAATAGTGAAAGTTTTGTCTTTCCAGTGATAATTCAGAATGGCAAATTGAAAATCGATGTACCAATAACAGGGGTGGATAAAGGATTTCTGAAAAGAGGGGGCGTGTCAAAGGGTGAAGTCAAGTCACGAAACTCAAGCGGCATGATGCGGGACAATCTTGAGATCGAGTTCCCATGTCACTGATGGGGAGAGAGGGCCTCTTCATAAGAAACCTCTGAAAATACCAGGTACTGAAGTAAAATCTAAGGTGCATGTACATGTAAGCTCAACCAGCTATCAAATAAAACCGCGAAAATGCCCAGAAAATCGACTTAAACAAGTCTTCCACGGCCTCAAATTTTCTGGGAGTTTACGTGTGAAGGCATGAAAATATGGATATCATTGGAAGCGTCTAATCAAGGCGGTTCCAATGAAACCCATACTTCCATAGTTTCACTTAGAGTAACCAATGCGCTCCAGTGTGTCTCAGAAAAAGAAAGTTGGGCACACACCACACCCTCTCTACTAGTAAATTTTTATAAAGACAGGGGCAGATCCAGGATTTCCAAAAAGACGAGCCCGTTAAACCAGGAAAATATGAATATCTTTGGAACCGGCTGATAAAAGCCAGTTTCAATGATACCCACATTTCCATAGTTTCGTTGAGAAAAACGAATGCGCTGTGGTGTGTCTTAGAAAAAAATAATGGGACGCACCCCCCCTTCTAACTTTATCTGCTTCAGACGGGGTGAATACAGGGATTATGAAAAAAAAGGCCGGTGAAGCCATGGAAATATGGATACCATTAGAACCGGCTGATTAAGCTGGTTCTTATGATATGCATGTTTGCATAGATTCACTGAGAAAAACAAGTGCACTGTGGTGCGCACAGAAAAAATAATGGGGGTGCATGTCACCCCCCCCCCCCCCCCCATCGATATTCATTCAGTCGTGAGAAGGGTGGGTCCAGGATTTTTCCTACACCTCTGAATTTATCCGCTTCTGGCACAGACGAATCAAGGATTTATGAAAAAGAGACCAGTGATGCCATGGCAGTATAGATAGCATCAGAAATGACTGATTAAGCCAGTTCTAATAATATCAGTCTCTTCATAGTTTCACTGAGAATAACCAATATGCTCCGGCGCGCCCAAAAAAAATAATGTGGGAGCACCCCCCCCTCCCCCATCTCTCTCTATTCAGTTCTAACCAGGGTTGGTCCAGAATATTTTCTGTGTAAAAAAACAGTGGGGACAAACACTGGCCTCCCTCCCCTTTGAATTTATCCGCTTCTGAGTTCTAATAGGGGTGGATCAAGCATTTATTAAAAGAAATGGGACGGTGAAGCCATGAAAATATGGATATTATCAGAACTGGCTGATTAAACCAGTTCTCATGATATCCATGTTTTTACAGTTTCACTGAGAATAACCAATGCACTCTAGCGTGCCAAAAAAAAAAGTTGAGGGGGAGCATTCCCCCACCCCCATCTATATCTATTCAGTTCTAACCAGGGTTGTCCAGAATATTTCTTGTGTATCAACATCTACAAAAAACAGTGGGGACAAACATTGGGCTCCCTCCCCTTTGAATTTATCCGCTTCTCACAGAGGTGGATCAAGGATTTATAAAAAAAACTGGGACGGTGAAGCCATGAAAATATGATATTATTAGAACTGACTGATTAAGCCAGTTCTCATGATATCCGTGTTTTCACAGTTTTACTGAGAATAACCAATGTGCTCTGGCGTGCCCAGAAAAAAAAAATGGGGTGCATGCCTCCCTCCCCATCTATAGTATATTCAGTTCTAACCAGAGTGGGTCCAGGATTTTTCCTGTGAATCGACAAAAACAGTGGGGACAAACACTGCCCCCCCCCCAACCTCCCCTCACCTTCTGAATTTATTGCATTTTGCCAGGGGTTGATACAGGATTTATGAAAAAGGGACCAGAGCCATGATGGAAGTATGGATACCATTAGAACTGGCTGAATAATCCGGTTCTTATGATATCCATGTTTCCATAGTTCTACTGCGAATAACCAGTGTGTGCTGGCATGCCCAGAAAAAAATAATTACAAAATTAATAATAATTCTTCCCCCCTTTCCCCTATCTATATTTATTCTGTTTTCATAAGGGTGGGTCCAGGATTTCTCCTGTGCGTCTGCCAAAAAAACCCCAAAAAACAGTTGGGAACGAACACTGTCAACACCCTCCCCTCCTCCCCCACCCCCCCCCCCCCAATGAATTTGTCTGCTTTTGACTCGGGTGAATCAGGTCAGGCATTTTCAGGAAGGCAATCTGTTTGCTCTCCTTAACTGGTAGAGTGCTGGAAGCCCATAATTGGGCTTTATTCTGAAGTGCTGGTACCGCAATTTAAAGGCTTCATATTCTGTGGATGTGCTTCATATTATCTTTGAAGTGATATTATTTTATCTGTTAGGATTTGCCTTGTTACAAGGCAAAGATGCACAAACAAATTTTAAGGACCCAAAATAATTTAGCACTCTAGCAGTTAATGCTCGCCCAAACACAGGAAAAAATAATTCAGATCAACAATGTTATAATAAAACCCTGCAAGTATGGGTCTCATTTGAACTGGCTCTGTGAGCCAATCCCAATGAGTTCCATATTTGTGGAAGTTTATTAAAGTTCATGTTCCAGATACTGTTAGTGTGCTATCCCCCCCCCCCCCCCCCCACACACCTCCCTAACCTGCATATGAATAATACCAACACTGGTACTACTGTGAAATAGGAAGCCTCTCAACTGATCAATCTGGAATTCTTTACACGGGCAGCCAAAATAGCGTAACATATCACTCAGGTCAGACAAAACTGTTGCAAATATCACTTTGCGAGACCGATTTTTTACTCGTACAAATTTGATCTCAAGATCAAATTTGCTGGAGTGAAAAATAGATTTCATACAAATAGGTTAGACAAAATACAATTTGCGGCACCCATTTTCAGGTTACACGGTACAGTACGTGGAGAGTGGATTGTAACCATATCACCCGTGGAGTGGAGTCATCACCCAAGCTCTAACTTTCAAATTGTGTACATATCGACAACAAACACAAGCAATGTTTCAGCCAATGGACCTCCGGGTATGTGCTGGCTATGCTTTGCAACAAATTTGCAATTATTGCTTGGGTGGAATCTCCACTCTGCGGGTGCTTTAATGATAAAACGCTCTCCACGTACTGTATGTCAACTCTAGTAAGACGGCTTCACTGTAGTGCATCATAATTTTATTTGTAGGAAGAAACAAAATACTAGTTTCCAATCTATTTATTTGGAGCATGCTAAAAATTGCAAGACATGATCAAAATAGAAGCGCTGAAGCTTTGGTAGTAGCTGTCCATTCCAATATCTCTCATCAAAATAGATCCTTTCAACAATCATCTCATTGGTGTTAGAAAAGTATACACAAAAGTCACACCAAATGAGTCCAGAACTTGCCAACTGGTCTTGAACTTGGCAGTAATAACCAGCTTTATGATCTGGTTTCAGATGGAAGGAATCATGTCTTTTTTCCATGTAGAAATGTTGGTCACTGACAGCCTGTTCAGCTGTTTCGTTCCTTTTAGAGAAAGGGCATTTGATTTCCAGTAATCTATATGTTTCTTTTTCTGTGGGATCAAAGACTTTTTCCCATCAGGACTGGCTCCAATGAATGGAAACCCAGGGTTTACAAGAATTCCACAATCGAAAACTGTGAAACCTGAAATCTTTTTTCTGCATTTTATTACAGTAAATCGATCTCGCAATCTTTTCATTCTGTTTCCCGTGAGCTATACTCTTCACATTTGATAAATTTTTATTGCAGAAAATATTTTTCAACATTTCCTCAGAGGGTCTTTGTTGTCGAAACATTACTTATCCAAAATTAGATGCTGTCAATCGTTTCTTATGTTCTGACAACCACAAATCACTTTCACCCTGAAGAACTGTCTTTTTCTCCAAATTATAGGACTCTGAGAGCTGAATGCAGATTTGTTCCTGGTAGTAGTCTGTTAGGTGTGTGGGAATTGTGCTGACCCCTTCATAGCTCTGAGTGATGGGAATATCAGGGAAACCTTTGCATTTTTCCGAAATAAATTCAGAAATTTTCCGATTCATGTAAAATTTTGCTCCGGGTCTGCCTATGTCATTAAGTTGATATGAAAGGCATGAACCTAGTGGCACGTTTCTAAAAACAGTGTTCACTGATGTCGGAGCCTCTTGATCTGACAGTAAGTACGAGAAAGGAGGGTTTTTGTCCAATGAGCTGAGGTAAAGTACTTGTTTCTTTACTGTTGATTGGTTTATCCCCCCTCGGTACATAGGTGCCCTTGCATCATACAACTTGCTTTGAACAGGTCCTCTTTTTCTCGATTCTTCCTTATCAGTTGCTGACCTGGCATAGTGTGTCCCCATGACAGGCATGGGACATACCGATGTTGCCCGTGGAATATGCCAGTTTTGCGGTAGACTGGTACATGTTTGGTCACTTGGGATTTCTTTCATCTGTGTACACGAGAAGTCATTGAAAACAAAAAGCAAAGCAAACACATGATTGCAGTGTCCCCCACTGCCTGCTTTGCAAGAACAATGTCCATTCAAAATCACGGCATTTTTATCATCTTTGGTGGAGAATCGAAGAAATATCCAGTGCAGCTGTTCATTCTTCTTCAGCGATCTGTAACACCTTGCCCTCGCTAATAAAATCACATTTTCACAGACAACCACTTGTTGCGTCGAAGCAATGTAAACATCGTGCACGTAATTTTCTTTGTAGAATTTCTAGCTCTTGTCACCGCAGCTGCTTTTACCGCCTTTCTCTAACCAAAAAGCCCAAGTCATCGGAAGGAATTTCGGAACACCGATCAATGATTTAGTCCACTCTAAACCTGACTTAGTCCAACAAGAACAGCAATTTACGTGAGCTTTACAACATGTGCAAGGTTCTATCAAGGGCGCAGCCATTTTTCTTCGAATGTAAACAAAGAATCACTACCCAATTCAAATAACGTGACCTATTAGCTGCTTTTGTCTATTGAGTGCTCCATTGATACCAGAACCGTCGAAGTTTATATTCGTGTTTCAGCTGTGTGTTTCTTTGTTTTGTTTTCCAGATTTCTCGACTAATTTATTTCGTTGAGTTAGTGATTTATTTGTCATGTAATTACTGTTATGAAAACGGGGACCTCAACATGTGTAATCAATTTTATAAGAGTATAGGTAAAAAGTTCTTCTTCTGCGTCGAATGATCGTACGGGCTCGCTCGCAGATATCTGTGGAAGATATAAATATGTATCAGGGTGGACGTTTTAGCTTGTATCGGGGGAAAATCGATTAATTTAAAATTAAAGTCTAAGATATAGAGGATATGGAATGAGTGTTTTTCTCATATAATATTTATGAAACGAGTCTAAGATTTTTTCCGTTTTGGCGAGCCTCTGGCGAGCCCAAACGGAAAATTCGAACGAGTTTCATAAATATTATATGAGAAAAACACTTATTTCATATTCTATTTATCATATGACACATATATGCACAAATTAACGTCTTAGTATGACTTTTTAACCCTTTACCTAACGTGTGTTGCAGACGACACTTGGAAAAAACATCATCATATAACTAAAAATGTTCATTTTTTGCTTCCAAAACATAGGCTATAACCCCTCATTGGAACGAGCGCGATGCGCTCGTTCCAATGAGGGGTCATAACCTATGTTTCGGAAGCAAAAGATGAAAATTTTTCGTATATAGCACTGGCCGGTTTTGGTCGTTATGTTAGGTAAAGAGTAAATGCAATATAATCCAGCCTAAATAGGGCAGATTTCAGCGACTCATTCGTGCTCTCTCGCGTTGTGTCCTTGGGCAAGGCACTTAACCCCGATTGCCTGCATGGCGGCACGATGACGCTGTGTACTAAAGCGTACTGCACGTCGACGGTGCGCATGTCTTCAACCAATCTAACCCTGCCTGTGCCGTGGTGCAGAGTTCAGAGTTACGATGCTGGAGAGCTGGCAGCTGCTCTTTGTTGCTCGGTGGTTCTCTCCGGGTAAACCGGCTTCCTCCACCCGTAAAACTGTCACCGACATGATATGACATTGGCTGTTAATGTGTAAAAAATAATAATAAAAAAAATAATAGGACAGATAATGTAAATTTTCCTACTCAAATTATGCAAATGTGACCCAGTTGTATTTTGTTTAGCCAATCAAACTGTCCATATTTGAAATGGACCAATGAAATCTTTCAACCCCAATTATGCAAATGATGGAAATATGGCCCAGTTGTATTTTGTTCAGCCAATCAAATTGTCTACATTTGAAATTGACCAATGAAATCGACGGAAGGCTTTATTTATCACTGATTAATATGAAAGCAAAATATCAAATGTTTTAAAGTGAACAAAAGGGACGAGTCATATCATAAATGCATGTACAGACACGAACTCAACTATTCTCAAGCATGTACACCAACAGAAAGAAATAAAACCATATAAATATACACAGCACATCACTCTTTGATCTGTCTTTGTTTTTAAAAACCTTGGACAGAAATAATAACCAAGAGTTGAATTCGTGTGTTTGTTTTTCGTTAAAATGTTTTGATAACATAGCGATGACTATTTCATATTTTTTTCTTATTTCAGTTAGATTCAATACCACTGTGTGTAGTAGAAGAGAAATGATGGAATGTTTTCAAGAAGTCATTCCATTAGGTAAAATTAATGTAGTAAATAACTTTTGTCTCTTTTTCAGTAATCATTTGAAATTGACCAGTGATAAACCTGTACTGTTTTGTGATTAACCGTTGTATTTGACATACATACTTAAACTCTTTCAGTGAATAGTATGGCAACAGTACGATGTAAACCTTTATTTCAAAATCACGCGCAAAGATCAACCTACCTGCTGCAAAGGGAAATCCTGATGCCAGCTGTACGGATCACTTACATAAGCAAATTAGTCAATGTCGATGACATTGCATTGTTTACTTCCGTCGATTGCAAGAATTGCACAGCTGTGGTGTAGGCTCTATCGAATAATAGGTTATCTCTACTTGATTTCTACAACTCTTCTGTGCTGTGGAGAATAATATGAATTGCATTTGTTGGTATGGGGGAATCCTTTGTTTCAGAGAGTGCGCTGGTTTACAATGTGATGTTATTGAATCTCATTGTCAACTGTACGATCATACTTTTTCTTTCATTCCCTTTTATTCCCCCCACCCAAACAAATCGTATTCCCACTTCCAGTTGCCCAAAATGGTATTCCTCACTCAGCATTGTATTCCACTCTCAGCGATGACAGACTATTTTTATATCATTTTTTTTTCCACAAATCATTTGAACTGTATCAATTTTAAAGGGTTGTGTTGGGAAAAACAAATAAAGAGAAAATAAAATAAATACAAAAGTACACTGCTAGGATTCGAGTCCGATTGTATATTCTCGTGGACCGAGCGGAATATTTCACTTGGTTAACGCCTCGTGAGAGGGTAAAAGATTTAATGAATTCATTTTGATTTTCTTTCTTTAAAAATAACCTGAGAACCAGTGCTTATTTTTGTTCGTTTCACAAGCGTATAATTTATAAATGTCAGTACAATGTAAACATTTTTGTTGGCGTTTTGAGGTAACCACCTTTATAATGAATATTAATGCATCACATGTTAAAGTCTAGGACGCCGATTGGTTTGGAAGGAACACTTTTTCTTCAGTAAAGTATTCTTCTGGCCAAGAATACAGATGCACTGCACTTCTCGATGGCACTACCTCAAACTAACGGCGTTACCCGGGGTGCTATAACGGTTCAGTAACCAAGACTGGAAATAAGCAATTTGTCATTTGCAGATTTAGGTCCCCAGATAGTGAATTTGCTGGCGCTATCACATACAGTGGAGCAATATATACCTCTTTCTATTTACGCCTGAGTCCTTGATACAGATTGAGGTTCGCAGAGAGTAAATTAAGTGCAGGGTAGCATGGCCGCTTCAGCCTCTGGGAACTTCATTCTCCAGATGGCGGTCTCCTTATTTCCAGACTTGTCAGTAACGTATATTTCTGTCTGAGCAGAAAAGAGATATACCTTCCTAACGCCAGCGTATTAGATTGTATTGTCATATGTGTTTGTGTTGTATTGCATAAAACAATCATTTACTAAACTATGTACGAAATATAAACCGAGCAATGTTCCCATACGCTGTTTCCCGTAAAGTCCAACAATGTAGTATTGAAATAAAAAGACTTGACTTTTTGTTCGTTTCCATTTCATTTGTTTTGTATAATCAGATCAGATTTCCTTAAATACACATGTCATAAATAGAGGATATGGAATGAGTGTTTTTCTCATATAATATTTATGAAACAAGTCTAATAATTTTCCGTTTTGGCGAGCCTCTGGCGAGCCCAAATGGAAAATTCGGACGAGTTTTATCACATGACATACACACGCACAAATTAGCCACTTAGTATTACTTTTTAACCCATCACCTAACTTGAGTTGCAGACGGCACTTGGAAAAAACATCCTCGTATAACTAAAGGGTTTCATTTTTTGCTTCCAAAACATAGGTTATGACCACTCATTGGAACGAGCTCGTTCCAGTGAGGGGTCATAACCTATGTTTTGGAAGCAAAAAGTGAAATTATAAAAAAAATGAATGGCTTTTTTCTTGTTGGTAAAAGATTAATACAATATAACCCACCCAAAATAGGACAGATAACGTAAATTCTTACTACTGAAAATATGCAAATGTGACCCAGTTGTATTTTGTTTAGCCAATCAAATTGTCCAGTTTTGAAATTGACCAATGAAAGCTCCCAACTCTAATTATGCAAATTATGAAAATGTGGCCCAGTTGTGTTTTGTTCAGCCAATCAAATTGCCTAATTTTGAAACTGGCCAATGAAATTGACGGAAGGCTTTATTTATCACTGATTAATATGAAAACAAAATATCAAATGTTTTAAAGTGAACAAAACGGACGAGTCATATGATAAATGTACGTAGCTCTAGGCCATGTCATTTACTATTAATGTATATCAATTGAAATTCATCGTGGCCTGGGACTAGAATTTGTTGCTCTTGAGCGAAGCTCTTTTGAAGCTTTAATGATTACGTTCCGCCCTTCTGTCCGCACGTCTGTCCGTCCGTCAGCCGCCCGCCTCTTGGCGTAAACTTTAGATTCCGATTCTCATCATAAACTACTGTACCGAATGGAACTAACTTTTAAATGCATCTTCCTTATCATTTGCAAAACTCAGGTTTGCAGGAATAAATTTGTCACACTCACAGGAGACACCACCAGGAAAATAATTCTGTTTTTTTTTTACAAATTCGAATGTTTTGATGCTTGGTATACGTCATACTTATAGGGGTCAGATTCAGTTTCATCGAAACAAGTCACTGGGTTTATATTTAAGCGACCTATGGGAGCTTAAGTTTAATTTAGTGAAATGTGAGAAAATGTCTACTAGAGATCAGACTCAACTGTGTTCAGATCAAGCTTCTCGGTTTGTATTTGGGCCCCTTGCATGGGCCAAATTTTACTTGGTGCAATAAGAGAAATAGTGTTTACAATTTACTCATTGGGGTTTAACGGCACTTTTAATAACCATGTTCACAGCCTGTCGGGTAGTTTTACGGATAAAGAAAGTTGGTTTACCCGGAGTGAATCACCGAGCAGCAGCGAACAACTGTTAGTCTTCCCAACATACTACAGTTAAATCTAGAAGTCCGGCACGAACTGTGCGCTTATCTAGGCTTGATTGCGCGTAGGAATTGCGCGCAAGTGCCATATCGATTGACATCCAAAGCACTGCAGGATCTCCTGGTTGCTTATAGCAAACACAAGCAATGTTTCTGCCAATGAACCTCAGGGTTACCCGGAGGTCCATTGGCTGAAACAGTGCTTGTGCACTTGTCATATGTATATAATTTGATAGCCTTACTTTGGTCATAACGCGTAGATTAACGCACAGATCGACTTGCTATTTGCGCGCATTTCATGACAGGACTTCTAGTTTTAACTGTAATTCCGTACCCTTACAGGCAGGGTTAGCATTGGTTGAAAGCACGTGCACCATCGACGTGTCGTACGCATTGGTGTACAGCGCCACCGTATCCCTCGTGGTCAATAAAGTACATTACTTTCCAAGACCAAAATGCAGTTACCGATGGTCAGGGTTGAACCGTGGGCCTTTCAATTTGACATCCAATGCTCTAACCACTGAAACATCGCGCTCCCTGTTCTTTAAAAATAATGTTCTCCAGAAACGCCCATGAGAATCTTGTTACATGTCGAACACAACATCATTGTTATCATCAGATTCTGGCTTGTTCAAAGCAAGTTCCTGGGTTACTATTTGGGCGCCATATTGCAGCCCAAATTTTAACTTAGTACAATATGAGGAATATTTTTAGAAATCTTCTTCAGATCCACCAGGCAGAATTTTTGGATATTTGATTTGCAGCATCTTTTGAGTGCTCAAATTCATCTATGTTCAAATCAAGTACCAGGATTTATATTTGAGTTCCGTATGGGAACCCGAATTTTAAATTATTGCAATATGAAGAAAATTGTTTGGGTTTTCGCTTTAAAATTTAAAATGAGGGTTAATTTCACGCAACATGGCAGTTAACCCAACAGACAACCGACATCAAATAAAATAGATTACATTGGCATGCCGAGGGTTCGAACCCACGCCGAGAGAGTTTCCATCGGCATCAACCGCCTAGCGAAACTATACTGAACCACGCACACCACTCGCCCCCCTGCAGACCCCAAAAAGGGAATGCTAGTTAACCAAGTACATACGAGGCCAGTACAGAACACACGGAATACTCAATTATTTAATTATTCATCAGATAGTTGCATCTGAGTACTAAATTCTACGAACTGCACATTAGAAGATATCAGCGACACTTGTCTTTTTCAAACTTCCCGGATGCCATAGAATTAAGAAAGGTCGCTGGTTTTGTTTACATTGCGTGGTTCAGTATAGTTTCGCTTGGCGGTTGGTTCGAAAGACAAGTGACGCTGATTTCTTCTGAGGTGGAGTTCGTAGAATTAAGTACTTAGATGCAACTATCTGATGAATAATAAAATAGATTAACTTGATTTATATGAAGATGTTGAATGTGACCATAAATCCCTCCTTAAAAGGAGATAGATTAACGCTACTTGGGACCTGTTGTATTGTATTGTAATACGCTTAATTAACCGGATGTCTGCTTTTACCATTTCGACATAGATTTTTTAGATATGTTCGTGGTTTGTATTCGTTGTGGAAGCCTAACCGAATGTCCCGTTTGCTGGGGTCAAATGAAATCAGCTAAAGAAATTACGTAAATATCACTATCCCTAATGCTTACGGAAGGTTGGTGGTACAGTAGGCTGCAACCAACGGACGCCACAGACCGACTACTATGACGGAAAGTGGTACTTGTCGCCAGTTAGTGATTCTACCCAAATACTCCAGCTCCCTACTTCATTTCCCGAAAATATACGATCTTTTCTCTTGAAAGGTTTCGTTCAACTCCATTACGGTGCTGTGACACAAAGGCTAACTCAGACTTTCAACCGCGTTTTCCCTCAGCAACGTACAATGGAATTGACTCTTTTCACGGGTGGACAATATTTCCACGGACGCAGTAATATTACATTCCAAACACTAATTATAGGAATGATCATCAAAACATTAATTAATGAAGCAGCGGTTACAACCCGGTACTTTGTTAAAATTTTGCTGATGATTTTTATTACCTGGAAGGTTACCTGGTAAACGCATGCGTGGACACCACCGCCCACGCATGGATTACGACCAGCCCGTGGCAGGTGTACAGTATAATATCATACAGTGAAAACCATAAGTCCTGTCATGAAAATGCATACAAATAGCACGTCGATCTGCGCGTTAATCTACGCGTTATTGCCATAGTAAGGCAATCAAATTTTGTACATGTGGCCTGTGCACTAGCAATGTTTCAGCCACTGGACCTCCGGGTAACCCGGAGGTCCATTGGCAGAAGCATTGCTTGTGTTTGCTATGAGTAACCAGGAGAACCCGCCGTGCTTTGGATGCCATTCGATATGGTAATTGCGCGCAATTCCTACGCGCAATTAGGCCTAGATAGGCGCACTGTTAGTGACAGGACTTCTAGTTTTAACTGTATGTCGAAAAGGAAATGCGAGAGCATTGAAACTCAGATTCGATTTGCGTTTGTATCACTTGATTTTATCTGGACTTCGCAATGATAGGAAATCACATCTCACGGTTGCGACATTGGCGCAATCGGATCGCTAACTGATCGAGAAATACTCCACATTTGCGATCGCAGTATCGTAAACGGAAAAAAAACAAAAACAACAGGTCGATCTCAGCCATCAGATTGCCCCGCTGGCTGCCTGTGCTGTGTATATGTTGATGGGAGAAACACAGAGGAAGGCAAATTTCTAAAATTTAGCATTTCAGCTCCCCACTTTTTCTCTCTGGTTGATTCTTCACCCAGTAAATCATTTATTTGGCCATTGTACAAGTTCCTATATTTTAAGGCTTCTGCGAAAGTTCGAATGCATGACGACTGGGGCATCTCATGGACTACACTACGGCCTCCATGATCTGGTCATTCATTTTCTATGGATGGCAAATACTTCCACGCACGCAATAATATTAGATTCCAAGCACTAATTATACGAATAATCATCAAAAAATTGATTAATGATGCACCAGGTACAGCCCGGTGTTTCATTAATTAAACTTTTGCGAATGATGATTTTCATTACTTGGCAAACGCATCACTGCTAACGCATGAATTACGCTCAGTGCACGGCGACTGTACTGAAGCGGCGTGAAATATGCGATTAATTGCCGAGTAACAGTGTATCTTTGGAGCAGAGCAGAAGAAAACGCTGACAAATGTGAAGTAAATGCCAGCGCGCATACGCATGTACCGAGATCTCCCCATTAAACTGCCACACAATGTCACGCGGTGCCCGGAAAATATAAAAAATTAAAAATTTTCCTGACAAAGAAATGTGTGAACTATATGTTTTATCTTTGTTTCAGGGACCAATCAATCCTACGATACAGTGGCAATGTTAAAAGCGTGTTCATGTGCGAAGCCGTGTATTGAAAATCAGTACTATACTTTCACTTCAACTGCAAGCAATCCGTCGATACCAGTATCGAAGTTCTTGATGAATCAGTCAATCATTCCCAACTTGGAATATGCAAGGTAGTTAAGTAAAGTAATATTTAGTATTATTTTTAGATATGATTGTCTTTCCCGAAATTTCCCACTTTCAGGATCGGTAGACATGGCTTCAAACTTCGTCGTTCATCAGAGCAAAATTGTTGAAACAGGGAACTCAACTTGAATTTTGGTACTATCAAACGACGGAAGGCTATGCAACTGTAACCATGTAGCATGATGTTTACGTGCTATTTACAATTACCCTACGTCGATCTTAAGGGGACATCCAACCTAATTTTGGCCAAATTTCGGGAAATGTTCTTCGAAGTACTAAAATGGTTAGAAAGAAATAGCCCCAGTATATTATATACTAAAATTAAAGACACATAGAACATGCGGAAACTGAAATTTGCTATGGAACAGTTGTCGTGTGGTTGGAAATACTGCCCGAAAGTCTGCTATGGCATAAGTAAGAGACGAAAATTTTGACAATAAACTGCCTTGAAATAACTGAATGGTTGTATTGTTTAATCCTTCTAGTACAGACTTAGAGAAATATTTGTATCATTCATGAGAAGAATGAGCAGTAACACTAATTCCAGTCCATGGTATCTACATGGTATCTACAATTCTCTAATGCTGCCATTTTGTTTTGTTGTTTTGATGAAGAATGCGCAGCAGGGGTCAACTCCACACAGTTCAGAGCAACACGTATGGAGTCACAGCTGACGTCATGAATGGAACATGAAAACTGCTCAATTTGAACATTTTGTAGTAATTAAACATCATAATTCTGTTGAAGACGGTTTAATATTATTGGCTAATTCACAAAAATGATTTCAGTGATAAACTAGGGAAACCAACTACTCTAATTTATTTATTTGGTAAATTATTCAGGTCACTTCTGGAGTTTAGTTCTGGTACCCGCCATTTAAATGCACTTTCAAATTTCCAAATGCACAAATAAAGTGAACTACGGCAACAAAGACTGGAACAACCATCAGTGTAAACAGCCCCACATTAAACAAAATGTATCGACCAACTAACTTGGTTTAAAGTATGTCATTGTACATTCTATGTTTACTTGGCATGATTTGCCTTGAATCTATCGTCCCCTTATGGTGCGTTTCTGGGAAGGTGGACTGTTATTTGAACCGGCCGGTTTTACAACAATAATAGCTTATTTACTGATTAAATCCAATTTGGTGGGCAGTCTTTGACAGGCGTGAGAGCAAATTCATTTATCTGTAATTTCATAAGAGTTCAGTCCTCATTTCAACGAAGGAAGCACATTTGTCCACGCGATGTTCTCCTGAAATATTATTTTATAATCAGTTCTGGTAAGAATACGGTGGCAGACTTCCAGAAACCATTGGTGCCTGCTGTCAACTCCGTGAGTTGTTTGCATATATTTCTCGGATTATATACAAACTTCATTTTGATGTATAATTTGTGTATATTTACTTTGAATTTATGGAATATCAGAGGTGGGAATTGCAAAGTAAACACATTTCCCTTACTTATAAAGCACCTTAAGTATTATCTTGCACTACAATTTGAACGTTTTTTATTCTTCACGATACCAAAACCATCGATCAGACGCTTCATCAAACCTGTAAGTTTGTTTATGCATATTATATTTCTCTTAAGCCACGTGTTTATGTGTACAATTTCCCGAGTGTGTAGAAATGTAAACTGGTTTATACTTTTCACAATAGTCTACAGGTCGTTTTGGTGCTAACTGTTTAAAATCGTAACAATGCACCGGTCACTATAACCCATACTGGCCATCAGTTTTTTTGGTTTAAAAGCACGTACATCCCTTGGATTTGTTCGGCTACGTATTTTTGTTTGTCTTTCATTATATTCTAAATATTCACTACCCTCTGTATCACGACACAGTTTCATATTTCTCAGGGGCATATTCTGGTGTTCAGATGAATCTCTTAACCCAACTTGTACTGCGAATCGGTTACTATTTTCCGTAGTCGAATGATCGGTAAACGTTTGATCCCTTTAAATGCCCAGAAAGTGAACAGATCTCAAAACTGAGAAAAAATGCACATCTTCGGTTTCATATTTAACACATTTCCACTGAGAAAAATGAACAGCTTCGGCTTCATATTGAACAAATTTCCACTGAGAAAAATAAACATCGTTGGTTTCATATTTAACAAATTTCTGCATCTTGTTAAATATGGAGCCCAAACTGCATTTTTCCAGGGAATAAAACTAGGGAATCTTTAGGAACACGATATAATTAAGAGTAAAGCGTCTCCGCATCATTCCTGCTAATTTCTACTAATATTGCAGTGAGTAGTTGGTATATGTTGCATAACTGGCTCCCAGTCAGTGTAAAAAATGCTGCCTTTAACACCCCCCTCCTCCCCCGCTCCGTTTTCTCTCCCTCTCTCTCTCTCTCTCTCCCTTTCTCTCTCTCTCTCTCGCCCTGCCAAATATTTCTGCAAACAATTGTTTTGAGGCAGGTTTCCTCATGCACACCAGGTTCCAACATGAACATCCCGTAAGTAGTAGATAAACTGTCGAAAATACATTTCGAACGGTACGATAGTAGGGAATACGGTTTTCGATATCGATTGGCTCCATACCCCAGGGGTACGCGGTGCCTCTGAGGTATGGAGCATTATTAAATTTGAAAAATTATTTTTTTCAATAATTTTAATTGCTGTGACGTTGCATATTTTTAAATGATTTTAACTGCTATGACGTCATACTCCTACCTGTTAAGTCGATACATTTAATTTTAATTGCTATGAGGTAATATCCTTATCCCCGCCCCTCCCGTCTTATCTTCGATAAATTTAATTTTAATTGATATGACGTCATACCCCCTCCCCCTCTTAAATTTAAATTGTTACCACACTGTAACCCCTTCCCACTCTTTTAAATTTAATTACTATGACATAGCCTCCCTAACAATTTAAAGGAGGTATCAACTAATTTTAATTGCTATGACGCTTTCCCCATCCCTTCCCCCCTTTTAAATTTTAATTGCTATGACGCAGTCCCCTTAACAATTGGCGTAATGTATTAATAATTTTCGTAAAAGCATTAAAGAATTTTTAAAACATTTAAATGGCGCAACAAGTTGTTAATTTTCGTTAAAGAATTTTTAAAGAAACTAAATGTTCATTTAATATATTAATAAATAAAATGTTTCAAAGTATTTATCAAATTAATTTCAATACCAACAAAACATGCCGTTAAAGAATTGAAGCATTTGAATACCAATAAATGGATTATTATACTCCATAAACGGTTTTTGAAATTAATAGGTTAGACACAATGTGAGAAATACATGTATATGAAATGCTTCCATAAAGCAGAATAGAAAAGTGTCAACGCACGTAATTGGGGATCTATTATGTTTGTTTGTGAACAATGGGTTACCTACCCCCTTTACATTTATACATCTGTGAAATTTAAATGGTGGAGGCAGGTTGTTTTCCCGTTCATTGCGGACTGTCGCTTATCAAAACAGCCTCTGGGTGTTTAACAGTTAATTGTGGACCAGTGCGTTTAAAATTGACAAAATCAAGTAATGTCCGGCCATCATTTTTCTCAAAGGTGACGGCAATAATCGCTTTTTACTCAAGTAAAGATGGAACGACGCTAAAATTAAGGTGATAACCCTGCGACTTGTTTGTTAATCATAAAAAATCACCCCGCGGTATCGTGTTTTACTAGCCTGTATCAAATGTTTATTTTTTGGATGTTTACTGAAGAATAAGCCAGCCATCTAACGGGGGAAGTGAAAACATGAAAGAAGTAACTTTCTCTAATTGCCCACGTGGGGGCGCGGTACTACTACTAACGAGAAATAATTTCAACATGCAAATGTTCCTCTATCCAACGTGAACCATTTGTGATATTCGTTATTTATTTGTGTTTTTAATGTCTTTAACGGAGGTCACATGGGTTCGATTAGTCGAGTATAATCAATTAACTCGTACGATTAGAAATATCAATAACCGGACAACCCAAATTCACACATGGCTGCTGCAAAATACAGTTTGTATTTAGTAAAAAGAAAATATGTTTATTACTCTGTTTGGGGATAAGTTACTGATTTCACCCTTGCTCAGCCGCAAATCTATCGTCTGTACAATGCCTGGACCATACGTCACATCACCGACGCGCCAAGTTCAATTGTATTATGTCTAAAGTTTTGAAACATCCACAGTGGAAATAAATCTAATCTAATTCACTACACGATAGAAGAGTCTGGAATATGTGCAGCAAGTGCTCTCTTGAACAAACCCTATCCATAGATACAAAGTTGAGTAGGACGAGGGAGTCAATAATAACACCACAGTCATCACTGCTAGAAATCATCGAGGATCGCAAGGAAGATACTGGCAGGAGTGCTGGAGTGAGGATGTTTGAGAGTGTGATACATTTACACTTAAACCTTTTGCCGCCACGCCCACTTTAGCTCTTTATGGAGGACCTATATGTACGTCTGTATGCGAGGAAGTTTAATACGATTTATGACATACATGTACCTGAAACTCTATCGCCCGATTAATTGATGGAAAGGGCCCTCTGAGCCCTTTCCAACAATTAGTCAAATTGTAGGTTAGATCGGTACATACTAGAACGTAGCGATAAGCATCATAAAATAGGTGGCAATAGTCGCTTTCGGCAGGGTAAGTGTTAAGTTATGGCCATAAAACAGCATGCAGAAACACTGATGCAATACGGACAATTGAAAGTACCTGGAGATAGTGACTGACATTTAGCTTTAGTTTTTAAAACAAAATGTATTAATAAATATATTAATAAGGTTTAAATAAACAAACTGAAGTTGTGCCAGTCTTGTTGGGTTAGGATTTCAATTACCCTCGCCAATATGTCCTCATGTATATATTAGGAGGCTTATGGAAATTGAGAGTGGTGGCCGACAGGATAAGTGCGCTAGTCTCTCGTGTCAGAGTTCCCGAGATCGATCCTCGGTCGAGGCAAGTCCGAGGTGTCCGAACACTCTATATCAGCATATTGTGGGGGTTGATCCTGTTACAGCGTATCGTCCTATCTGATGGGGACGTAAAATGGCTGTCCTACGTGTGTAGAAAGACATACTCCGGCTAAAAATCCATTCGGAAATGCAAAGCCACGAAGTTAACGTTACGAATGTAAACTCACACACCAGCCCCATTGGGTCAAGGAGAGGCGTTAATATAAGTTGCAGAACTTGCTCGCCAATCAGTGTAACACATATAAACTCAAAACAAATAAAATAATACGTCTATACAGGACACAACTGACCATTTTTGGAATGGGTCTGGGTCTTTTGGCCTTGGGAAATTTACATCCAGACAAGGCTTTCATTCGAGGTTTGGTTGGCAGCGGTGCAATGGACACGGGGAGAGGATGTGCCATCCCCACAAAATAATTACTGTGCCCCACCCCCTCCGCACCCACCCCCTAAAAATAAATCGCATCGTCTCGTCGCCCAGAAATTTGGGGTCCACGAGTCAACGATAGCTCGTTTAGTTGGGCAACTCAGAGTCACAGGAATATTAGCTGTCCGTCCCAAGGACGTCCGCGCGTCATGTCGTCACGTCAAGATTGAGGCATACGTCTCTCACACCCCCGTAACCGACTTCAGACGGCGACGGAGACGCCGACTCAGGTTGTTGGCACTCATGGTCGCTGAATGTGTACAAGAACAGTTATGAATCGGTTGCGGGAGTTCATTTTAAGGCCACGATGTCCCTACGTTGGTCCGCAACTTACACCCAGGCGACGCCAACGTCGATTGCAATGGCTGCGCGCACATGCACCAAATTGGTTTCACGTTACTCATCGGAGACGAGTGTTATTCACTGATGAGTCTCGGTTCACGCTTCACAGGTAAGATGGACGAGAACGTTTCCATCGACGTCGGAGTGGGCGAAATTCTTACACGTTTGTTAAGGAAAACGAGAGAATCGGGGGAGGGTCTGTTATGTTTTTTTTTTTTTTTGTTTTTTTTTTTTTTTTGGGGGGGGGGTTCTCATGATGTGAAAACACCTATCGTGGTCACCCAGGGCAATCTTTCAGCCGTAAGATATCGGGACTAGGTCCTCATGCCTCACGTCCTTCCAATTATCCATGTGCGTAACCTGCAGAATAATGCGAGGCCGCACGTTGCTAGGGTTTATCGTGATTGCCTCAACCAAAACTCAGCTCTCGATTGTCCACTCTACAGTCCAGATCGAGCATTTCTGAGACGAGCTGGACAGGAGGGTCAGTAAGCAAAGCAAACTCCCAAACAACGTCGCCCAGCGCATGCAAGCCCTTCGTTTGGAGTGGAATAACATCCCGCAATGTGACAATAAACAGCTTGATGGTGTCAATGGTAAGGAAAGTTAGAACAGCGACTGAAGCCCGGGGTGAGTACACCCGCTATTGATTTTGATCAGGAAATGGCGAAGGGTACCCACGTTTGAACGTTATCCACCCAAACTCCGTCTGTGTTGAGACAACAAAACTCGTCAAAATTTAATCAGTAATGAAGAAATAACGTCAAAACTCGAAAAATGAAATAATCATCCCTAACACATTTGAAATATTTACTACAGAACAAAACTTGCGTTTCTTTTTTCTGCTAGTATAATTTGAAAATACATTTTTTTTCAACTGCTTAATTTGTAAATTACGCTTTTTGATGCGGTCATTTCCTTAGGTAAAGGGTTGTTTTGTTGTATTTATTTACCTCTTTACAAAGTTGTTTTGGCGTGTGATTGTTATTGAAAATACACGAAGTTAAGGGGACGTCCAACCTATCTTTGGTCAAATTTCATGTACTTTTCTTCCAAGTCTAAAACAAACAAAATGAATAACCCCAATAAATTATATACTAAAATGCTTGGACTGAAACATATAACATGTGGAATTTGCCATGGAACTGCCGCCATGTGTAGATAGCACCGTCTGAAAGTCTGCTATGGCATAAGTAAGAGAACAAACTTTTTACAATAAAATACCTCAAACTAAAATTAACAGCTGTATTCTATAAACATTGAAGTACATACTCGAAGCAATCTTTTCCTATTTCTTGAAAGTAATAAAGATTGAGACCAAATGTAAAAAGTGGAGTGCTCACTGATTGAAGGCAGACATTTTCTTTTGTTTATGTCTTGATTCAGGGGAGTTCAACAAAGGTCAACTTGAAGGAGTCCACTAGAACAAGTAGGGAAGGACAAAAAAGTGTCTCCCAATATAAAGATGTATGTGTCACTGTGGTGGTTTGGAAAGAACTATGATATTCTCCTATGTAGAAGGCACTGCAAAGTCATACATTGTAGTTAAATAAATATATTTACAAATCCCTTGCACTGTAACCCCTTTTATCCCATGCATCAATTTGATAGTGATTAAATTGTTAAATTTGTCTGGTTTATCAATAAATAAAATAGCTTCGTTTACTCTTGGACACCAATACACTCATGATATCTGTTGGAGAAGAAATAAATGTAACTGTAACCTGTCACTGCAATAAACCATCAAATGTACATAAAAGTGCATTGTTATTCAAAACACATCAAATCAACCCTACATAACCATTATTGCATGTACTTTTTCAAAAGAGGCTTATTGGCATATTGAGATTGAGATCAGGAGGGCACATCCAGCAGTAGGCCTCACATTCATAGGTGTTCACATATTTTGCCAAGAGCGCAGTAGGCAAAGTAATCCCCTAAGGTGACAAGTGAGCTCCATTTGAAAAAAAAATCCCGGGGGTGGAGAGAGGTGGGTGAAAGAGTGAAAAAGGACCATAACTCTGGAAAGAATGTGTGGAAGAAACACATGCTACAGCAGCTACACAGGCATCGTTTCCCCATGATGCCCGATCACAACACCAAATATCCTTCAAATTGGAGTAGCAGTGGTTGAGATACAAGGGAGAATGTTGGTACGGGTGAGAGGACAGAGGTCTCCACGACACTAGATGCGCCTTTGACTTTTCAACTTCCAAGTCCGGGGCATAATAATCACATCACGCCCACCTTATCAATTCATAATTTCTGTAAAATAAACAGAATTATAAATTTTAATTAATTTATAAATATTTGGCCTCTTTCACCTTCTCGTACTATTACCACAAACATCTGCAGGCAGTGTGTTGCTGACAAACGAAACTGAACGCATGTGGTCTGGTGTGTCAGGTTAAAAAAGTAACTCGGCACGGATAATGAAGAAATTGCGAATATTTCGTGTATTTCATTTGTTAAAAATGCGGCTAATTTTGACCGTGTATTCGTTAATCCGTTTGGGTTTTGACCATCACGGTCAAGCTGACAGCGGTTATGTTTATTATGATATGCAAATTGGGAGATAGTTTCCGGTAAAGGAGATTTGTCAGTGTAAAACGATGACAAAATACACTGATCGACGCTTGTGTTGGTATGGTTGATTGCAAGAAAAAAATTAAATTCACAGCATCGTCCAATCGCACCTTATTTAAAAGCGCGAATGCATCATTTTCAACCCATCTTCAGTCGGTCCTTTGCAGACAGCAACACAGTCGCGGCAAAGATCCATGGTTACTAGGAAGTAAATAACTTCACAACATCGGGGGGGGGGGGGGATCAACACTCTCAATATAGTTCCAGGTCACTTGGAATATACTTAGAAAAAAAGTGATTTCTGAAGCATTCAGCTTACTTTTTATGAATATTACCTTATTTTATGTGTATCGTCCCGATTTTATACACTCGGTTATTTTTTTACAAGTGGTTCATGTTTTTCTTTTAGTGCGCAATAATTCAGATTTTTTGTCAACAAAAAAGTTCAAACGGCCTGTAAACACTGCATGTCACTGGAGGGAATTTCAAACCATATTTTGCAGTTATAACATCAACCGTTCAAGTATTTACTCTAACCTGTTTGCAAATCCACTCATACATTGTCTCGAACAAATAAAGGGCGTGATCCCGTCCTTTCATTCTTACGATCGCCCAAAATTAGTATTCCTGCAAGACCCACATTGTAATCACATGACCGGAATAAACATCATTGAAACATGGCCACATCCGGAACATCCAAAATTTGTGTTGGTGGTATTACATTCCAACATCAAAACACACAAGAGTGTGTGTCATAAAAATGCTTCCTCCGAGTCTGTAGGACGTTATCATTACATTGAGGACAATGCTGTCGAATTTCCGATTATTTTGTGGTTTTACGGATTCGTTATTTATGTCATTGGCAAATTAATGTTCTTCAAAATCATACAATTCACTTTGTTTTCCTGAAACAAATTATACGTACCTTTTCTATGCACTTTACTCATTATTGTGATATATAATTTACCTTTTCTTACTTCTCTTATCTGTTTCCCTGTTTCTGGAGCATTGGGAAAAATGTCAACAAATTGACCAAAGTTACGTTGGACGACCACTTAATAACTATTTACAAAACAATATTTCTGTACATCACTCTATGACTGTTTTTTTTATTTTCAGTTATTGGGTTACATTATAAATATTTCTTTATCCAATTCCTACCAATTTATCCTACCCCTCAACGTTTGCCATTTAATTGATTGTCCATTTCATCAATCCATTCCCGTCATTGCCATTTTTGTGGAGCACCTGCCAGCCTGGCATCTATTAGTACATAAGACAATTCAAATACACATCCCGTTCAAATGGAAGGATACGGTAAATTGTCATCGTGTAAAATATCAAAAAATGTGCCTGTACATCTGTTTATGATTATCACAGACTGAGCTGCGCATTGTAATTCTATCTAAGAGCAGCACATAATGTTACTGCGCGCAGAGAAAGTTATTTTGCATGCTGTTTAAAAGGGCTCCAATCGTGTATCTAATGACATCATGTTGTTAGCGTAAGGTCTATTTCTCCAAATAGACAAAAACAATGATTCCAAAACACGATCATTAAGGGGGTATATAAGTAATGGGATTTTGTTTATTTTACAATTCTCACCTCTGATATTCCTTAAATTCAGATTAAATATACACAAATTATACATCAAAATGAAGGTTGGGATGTACAGAACACGAAACACATATGTAATCAACTAACTCGAGGGTATGGAAAGGAACTGCTAACACCCAATTAGTATTGCAAGAACTTGAACAGATAAAACATGATAACATACAACCACTACAGCAAAACAACGAAGGTACAGAACGAAGATCCAACACATCCAAGATCGAAGTACACATATGTAATCAACTAACTCGAGGGTATGGAAAGGGACTGATAATACCCAATTAGTATTGCAAGAACTTGAACAGATAAAACATGATAACATACAACCACTACAGCAAAACAACGAATGTACAGAACGAAGATCCAACACAACCAAGATCGAAGTGAACAGAAAACAAAGTGACAAAAGATGAACTGGTTGGACCGAACTGAAGTATGAACAGATCCAATACAACTACGGTTGAACTGTTCGAATGAAGATGTCGATCTGAATTGACCATAACAAAGTGAACAAAGTTTTGAACTATGACCCTAAATATAACCCAATGTTAACCCTTTGAACTGTTTGAATGAACTACATTTTAATATATTTCACGTGACCTTCTAGGCTCCTGGTTGGACGAATGCTGCACCCCTATTTCGTGTAGTTTGCATCCATAGAACTTACCAGGCATTACACCCAGTCACTACACGTTTTCTATTTTTAGCACACTACTATATCAGTTTTCTTTTCATACTGGGCGAATAAAACTAATCAGGCTAAATTTAAATATCGATTCACAGAGGCACAACGTCCACAAAACGACCCGGAAAGAAATCATTGTGGAAAAATGTATCGCTTTTCCATTGTTGAAGTCACCTTTTCCGAGGCGTTAATTTTATTCCTTGAGAAGATGATCCATATCTCGTTTCGAAGAGAATGGTCCATACCTGGGTACAACTTTCATGAGAACGCGTCCGGATATGAAAAATCGTTTGTTTCGCTGCTCATATTGTTTCGCTGTTTAATTGTATGTTTTGGGCAGTAAACGAATAAATAATGGAATTCACTTGTATCCCGTACTGACCCATTCGGTAATGTATATGTGTGACAAATGTGTGGAAATTATCAAACTGCGTTGTGAAATTTCGAAAATTTTAGCTTTCATTCGCGAGTTGCGCGATCCTAGAATACGCAGTTCCGTTTGGGGTAAATGTTTTGTTTACACTTGCCGACTGATTCAAAATTTGTCTTCTGCTCATATCAGTAATCCAAGTTAGCGTTTCGTACCGAGAATGACAGCTTCAAATTGTGATTTAAACTACAATCGATTTGGTGATGATGAGCAGGAGGAGTTTATTGTTGGTAGGGCTGCTACATTAGTAATAGATTAACAAATCGGACAGATGTTTTTCTTGATGGGTGTTCGATATAATATAGGGATTAGTGCATGTCTTGTCGTTCACTACGCCCATATAGTGCCCAGTGAGGTGGTGTAGTTCCCTCCGCTTCGTGTCGGGAACTGCACCACCTCACTGGGCACTATATGGGCGTAGTCAACTCCAATCCATGCACTATTCCTTAAATAATATTAAAACCCCTGTGAACTATTCTGGACTGAATCAATTTTTCAACTACAACCCGTTGAACTTAATTCTTTCAATAGGGGAGGGGAATATCCTAGAGTGTATATGTAAAAACACGGAATCCAAATTTTACGGAGTCGGATAAGAATCCCATTTACGGAATCTCTTATGTAGCCTGTCTGGAAGCAATCTGATTGAACATTTTGAAGGCCGGGTGACCAGTAGTAATGGTTCAAGGTAGGGAGAGTGGTAGAAGACTATAGTATTGGGTGACTGCTGTAGAAGCCAACGATAGGACATATAGACCATAGACAAGTAGTGGCCTTGGGTCTTTGGAGATAAGATGGAAGCCATTAATAAGACTACCTGTATAGGAGCCATATTGGAGCTAGGTCATAGGTATCCTTAAATACCGAAACGAAGCTAAGAGAGATAGTAAATTAGACCTTATTGAGGGATTTTCACATAGCCCTGATGGCCTCATACCACTAAAAAGGGATTCCATAACGCGAGACGTTTCACAAAAAGGGATTCCAGGGGATATGGCTGTTAGATACTGTAATGAGGCTAAGAGAGAGATTAAATTAGACCTCAGTTGCTGTCAACTCCGTGAGTTGTTTGCATATATTTCTCGGATTATATACAAACTTCATTTTGATGTATAATTTGTGTATATTTACTTTGAATTTATGGAATATCAGAGGTGGGAATTGCAAAGTAAACACATTTCCCTTACTTATAAAGCACCTTATGTATTTTCTTGCACTACAATTTGAACGTTTTTTATTCTTCACGATACCAAAACCATCGATCAGACGCTTCATCAAACCTGTAAGTTTGTTTATGCATATTATATTTCTCTTAAGCCACGTGTTTATGTGTACAATTTCCCGAGTGTGTAGAAATGTAAACTGGTTTATACTTTTCACAATAGTCTACAGGTCGTTTTGGTGCTAACTGTTTAAAATCGTAACAATGCACCGGTCACTATAACCCATACTGGCCATCAGTTTTTTTGGTTTAAAAGCACGTACATCCCTTGGATTTGTTCGGCTACGTATTTTTGTTTGTCTTTCATTATATTCTAAATATTCACTACCCTCTGTATCACGACACAGTTTCATATTTCTCAGGCGCATATTCTGGTGTTCAGATGAATCTCTTAACCCAACTTGTACTGCGAATCGGTTACTATTTTCCGTAGTCGAATGATCGGTAAACATTTGATCCCTTTAAATGCCCAGAAAGTGAACAGATCTCAAAACTGAGAAAAAATGCACATCTTCGGTTTCATATTTAACACATTTCCACTGAGAAAAATGAACAGCTTCGGCTTCATATTGAACAAATTTCCACTGAGAAAAATAAACATCGTTGGTTTCATATTTAACAAATTTCTGCATCTTGTTAAATATGGAGCCCAAACTGCATTTTTCCAGGGAATAAAACTAGGGAATCTTTAGGAACACGATATAATTAAGAGTAAAGCGTCTCCGCATCATTCCTGCTAATTTCTACTAATATTGCAGTGAGTAGTTGGTATATGTTGCATAACTGGCTCCCAGTCAGTGTAAAAAATGCTGCCTTTAACACCCCCCTCCTCCCCCGCTCCGCTTTCTCTCTCCCTCTCTCTCTCTCTCTCTCTCTCTCTCTCTCTCTCTCTCTCTCTCTCGCCCTGCCAAATATTTCTGCAAACAATTGTTTTGAGGCAGGTTTCCTCATGCACACCAGGTTCCAACATGAACATCCCGTAAGTAGTAGATAAATTGTCGAAAATACATTTCGAACGGTACGATAGTAGGGAATACGGTTTTCGATATCGATTGGCTCCATACCCCAGGGGTACGCGGTGCCTCTGAGGTATGGAGAATTATTAAATTTGAAAAATTATTTTTTTCAATAATTTTAATTGCTGTGACGTTGCATATTTTTAAATGATTTTAACTGCTATGACGTCATACTCCTACCCCTGTTAAGTCGATACATTTAATTTTAATTGCTATGAGGTAATATCCTTATCCCCGCCCCTCCCGTCTTATCTTCGATAAATTTAATTTTAATTGATATGACGTCATACCCCCTCCCCCTCTTAAATTTAAATTGTTACCACACTGTAACCCCTTCCCACTCTTTTAAATTTAATTACTATGACATAGCCTCCCTAACAATTTAAAGGAGGTATCAACTAATTTTAATTGCTATGACGCTTTCCCCATCCCTTCCCCCCTTTTAAATTTTAATTGCTATGACGCAGTCCCCTTAACAATTGGCGTAATGTATTAATAATTTTCGTAAAAGCATTAAAGAATTTTTAAAACATTTAAATGGCGCAACAAGTTGTTAATTTTCGTTAAAGAATTTTTAAAGAAACTAAATGTTCATTTAATATATTAATAATTATCGTTAAATAATCTATAATTAATCTTAAAACATTTATAAATGCAAATAAAATGTTTCAAAGTATTTATCAAATTAATTTCAATACCAACAAAACATGCCGTTAAAGAATTGAAGCATTTGAATACCAATAAATGGATTATTATACTCCATAAACGGTTTTTGAAATTAATAGGTTAGACACAATGTGAGAAATACATGTATATGAAATGCTTCCATAAAGCAGAATAGAAAAGTGTCAACGCACGTAATTGGGGATCTATTATGTTTGTTTGTGAACAATGGGTTACCTACCCCCTTTACATTTATACATCTGTGAAATTTAAATGGTGGAGGCAGGTTGTTTTCCCGTTCATTGCGGACTGTCGCTTATCAAAACAGCCTCTGGGTGTTTAACAGTTAATTGTGGACCAGTGCGTTTAAAATTGACAAAATCAAGTAATGTCCGGCCATCATTTTTCTCAAAGGTGACGGCAATAATCGCTTTTTACTCAAGTAAAGATGGAACGACGCTAAAATTAAGAAGGTGATAACCCTGCGACTTGTTTGTTAATCATAAAAAATCACCCCGCGGTATCGTGTTTTACTAGCCTGTATCAAATGTTTATTTTTTGGATGTTTACTGAAGAATAAGCCAGCCATCTAACGGGGGAAGTGAAAACATAAAAGAAGTAACTTTCTCTAATTGCCCACGTGGGGGCGCGGTACTACTACTAACGAGAAATAATTTCAACATGCAAATGTTCCTCTATCCAACGTGAACCATTTGTGATATTCGTTATTTATTTGTGTTTTTAATGTCTTTAACGGAGGTCACATGGGTTCGATTAGTCGAGTATAATCAATTAACTCGTACGATTAGAAATATCAATAACCGGACAACCCAAATTCACACATGGCTGCT
This sequence comes from Pictodentalium vernedei, assembly GCA_031216915.1. Taxonomy (NCBI): domain Eukaryota; kingdom Metazoa; phylum Mollusca; class Scaphopoda; order Dentaliida; family Dentaliidae; genus Pictodentalium; species Pictodentalium vernedei. The sequence continues at coordinate 135,653,275 of CM062297.1, read as the reverse complement.
GCAAAATACAGTTTGTATTTAGTAAAAAGAAAATATGTTTATTACTCTGTTTGGGGATAAGTTACTGATTTCACCCTTGCTCAGCCGCAAATCTATCGTCTGTACAATGCCTGGACCATACGTCACATCACCGACGCGCCAAGTTCAATTGTATTATGTCTAAAGTTTTGAAACATCCACAGTGGAAATAAATCTAATCTAATTCACTACACGATAGAAGAGTCTGGAATATGTGCAGCAAGTGCTCTCTTGAACAAACCCTATCCATAGATACAAAGTTGAGTAGGACGAGGGAGTCAATAATAACACCACAGTCATCACTGCTAGAAATCATCGAGGATCGCAAGGAAGATACTGACAGGAGTGCTGGAGTGAGGATGTTTGAGAGTGTGATACATTTACACTTAAACCTTTTGCCGCCACGCCCACTTTAGCTCTTTATGGAGGACCTATATGTACGTCTGTATGCGAGGAAGTTTAATACGATTTATGACATACATGTACCTGAAACTCTATCGCCCGATTAATTGATGGAAAGGGCCCTCTGAGCCCTTTCCAACAATTAGTCAAATTGTAGGTTAGATCGGTACATACCAGAACGTACCGATAAGCATCATAAAATAGGTGGCAATAGTCGCTTTCGGCGGGGTAAGTGTTAAGTTATGGCCATAAAACAGCATGCAGAAACACTGATGCAATACGGACAATTGAAAGTACCTGGAGATAGTGACTGACATTTAGCTTTAGTTTTTAAAACAAAATGTATTAATAAATATATTAATAAGGTTTAAATAAACAAACTGAAGTTGTGCCAGTCTTGTTGGGTTAGGATTTCAATTACCCTCGCCAATATGTCCACATGTATATATTAGGAGGCTTATGGAAATTGAGAGTGGTGGCCGACAGGATAAGTGCGCTAGTCTCTCGTGTCAGAGTTCCCGAGATCGATCCTCGGTCGAGGCAAGTCCGAGGTGTCCGAACACTCTATATTAGCATATTGTGGGGGTTGATCCTGTTACAGCGTATCGTCCTATCTGATGGGGACGTAAAATGGCTGTCCTACGTGTGTAGAAAGACATACTCCGGCTAAAAATCCATTCGGAAATGCAAAGCCACGAAGTTAACGTTACGAAGGTAAACTCACACACCAGCCCCATTGGGTCAAGGAGAGGCGTTAATATAAGTTGCAGAACTTGCTCGCCAATCAGTGTAACACATATAAACTCAAAACAAATAAAATAATACGTCTATACAGGACACAACTGACCATTTTTGGAATGGGTCTGGGTCTTTTGGCCTTGGGAAATTTACATCCAGACAAGGCTTTCATTGGAGGTTTGGTTGGCAGCGGTGAAATGGACACGGGGAGAGGATGTGCCATCCCCACAAAATAATTACTGTGCCCCACCCCCTCCGCACCCACCCCCTAAAAATAAATCGCATCGTCTCGTCGCCCAGAAATTTGGGGTCCACGAGTCAACGATAGCTCGTTTAGTTGGGCAACTCAGAGTCACAGGAATATTAGCTGTCCGTCCCAAGGACGTCCGCGCGTAATGTCGTCACGTCAAGATTGAGGCATACGTCTCTCACACCCCCGTAACCGACTTCAGACGGCGACGGAGACGCCGACTCAGGTTGTTGGCACTCATGGTCGCTGAATGTGTACAAGAACAGTTATGAATCGGTTGCGGGAGTTCATTTTAAGGCCACGATGTCCCTACGTTGGTCCGCAACTTACACACAGGCGACGCCAACGTCGATTGCAATGGCTGCGCGCACATGCACCAAATTGGTTTCACTTTACTCATCGGAGACGAGTGTTATTCACTGATGAGTCTCGGTTCACGCTTCACAGGTAAGATGGACGAGAACGTTTCCATCGACGTCGGAGTGGGCGAAATTCTTACACGTTTGTTAAGGAAAACGAGAGAATCGGGGGAGGGTCTGTTATGTTTTTTTTTGTTTTTTTTTTTGGGGGGGGGGGGGGTTCTCATGATGTGAAAACACCTATCGTGGTCACCCAGGGCAATCTTTCAGCCGTAAGATATCGGGACCAGGTCCTCATGCCTAACGTCCTTCCAATTATCCATGTGCGTAACCTGCAGAATAATGCGAGGCCGCACGTTGCTAGGGTTTATCGTGATTGCCTCAACCAAAACTCAGCTCTCGATTGTCCACTCTACAGTCCAGATCGAGCATTTCTGAGACGAGCTGGACAGGAGGGTCAGTAAGCGCAGCAAACTCCCAAACAACGTCGCCCAGCGCATGCAAGCCCTTCGTTTGGAGTGGAATAACATCCCGCAATGTGACAATAAACAGCTTGATGGTGTCAATGGTAAGGAAAGTTAGAACAGCGACTGAAGCCCGGGGTGAGTACACCCGCTATTGATTTTGATCAGGAAATGGCGAAGGGTACCCACGTTTGAACGTTATCCACCCAAACTCCGTCTGTGTTGAGACAACAAAACTCGTCAAAATTTAATCAGTAATGAAGAAATAACGTCAAAACTCGAAAAATGAAATAATCATCCCTAACACATTTGAAATATTTACTACAGAACAAAACTTGCGTTCCTTTTTTCTGCTAGTATAATTTGAAAATACATTTTTTTTCAACTGCTTAATTTGTAAATTACGCTTTTTGATGCGGTCATTTCCTTAGGTAAAGGGTTGTTTTGTTGTATTTATTTACCTCTTTACAAAGTTGTTTTGGCGTGTGATTGTTATTGAAAATACACGAAGTTAAGGGGACGTCCAACCTATCTTTGGTCAAATTTCATGTACTTTTCTTCCAAGTCTAAAAAAAAACAAAATGAATAACCCCAATAAATTATATACTAAAATGCTTGGACTGAAACATATAACATGTGGAATTTGCCATGGAACTGCCGCCATGTGTAGATAGCACCGTCTGAAAGTCTGCTATGGCATAAGTAAGAGAACAAACTTTTTACAATAAAATACCTCAAACTAAAATTAATAGCTGTATTCTATAAACATTGAAGTACATACTCGAAGCAATCTTTTCCTATTTCTTGAAAGTAATAAAGATTGAGACCAAATGTAAAAAGTGGAGTGCTCACTGATTGAAGGCAGACATTTTCTTTTGTTTATGTCTTGATTCAGGGGAGTTCAACAAAGGTCAACTTGAAGGAGTCCACTAGAACAAGTAGGGAAGGACAAAAAAGTGTCTCCCAATATAAAGATGTATGTGTCACTGTGGTGGTTTGGAAAGAACTATGATATTCTCCTATGTAGAAGGCACTGCAAAGTCATACATTGTAGTTAAATAAATATATTTACAAATCCCTTGCACTGTAACCCCTTTTATCCCATGCATCAATTTGATAGTGATTAAATTGTTAAATTTGTCTGGTTTATCAATAAATAAAATAGCTTCGTTTACTCTTGGACACCAATACACTCATGATATCTGTTGGAGAAGAAATAAATGTAACTGTAACCTGTCACTGCAATAAACCATCAAATGTACATAAAAGTGCATTGTTATTCAAAACACATCAAATCAACCCTACATAACCATTATTGCATGTACTTTTTCAAAAGAGGCTTATTGGCATATTGAGATTGAGATCAGGAGGGCACATCCAGCAGTAGGCCTCACATTCATAGGTGTTCACATATTTTGCCAAGAGCGCAGTAGGCAAAGTAATCCCCTAAGGTGACAAGTGAGCTCCATTTGAAAAAAAAATCCCGGGGGTGGAGAGAGGTGGGTGAAAGAGTGAAAAAGGACCATAACTCTGGAAAGAATGTGTGGAAGAAACACATGCTACAGCAGCTACACAGGCATCGTTTCCCCATGATGCCCGATCACAACACCAAATATCCTTCAAATTGGAGTAGCAGTGGTTGAGATACAAGGGAGAATGTTGGTACGGGTGAGAGGACAGAGGTCTCCACGACACTAGATGCGCCTTTGACTTTTCAACTTCCAAGTCCGGGGCATAATAATCACATCACGCCCACCTTATCAATTCATAATTTCTGTAAAATAAACAGAATTATCAATTTTAATTAATTTATAAATATTTGGCTTCTTTCACCTTCTCGTACTATTACCACAAACATCTGCAGGCAGTGTGATGCTGACAAACGAAACTGAACGCATGTGGTCTGGTGTGTCAGGTTAAAAAAGTAACTCGGCACGGATAATGAAGAAATTGCGAATATTTCGTGTATTTCATTTGTTAAAAATGCGGCTAATTTTGACCGTGTATTCGTTAATCCGTTTGGGTTTTGACCATCACGGTCAAGCTGACAGCGGTTATGTTTATTATGATATGCAAATTGGGAGATAGTTTCCGGTAAAGGAGATTTGTCAGTGTAAAACGATGACAAAATACACTGATCGACGCTTGTGTTGGTATGGTTGATTGCAAGAAAAAAAATTAAATTCACAGCATCGTCCAATCGCACCTTATTTAAAAGCGCGAATGCATCATTTTCAACCCATCTTCAGTCGGTTCTTTGCAGACAGCAACACAGTCGCGGCAAAGATCCATGGTTACTAGGAAGTAAATAACTTCACAACATCGGGGGGGGGGGGGGGGTCAACACTCTCAATATAGTTCCAGGTCACTTGGAATATACTTAGAAAAAAAGTGATTTCTGAAGCATTCAGCTTACTTTTTATGAATATTACCTTATTTTATGTGTATCGTCCCGATTTTATACACTCGGTTATTTTTTTACAAGTGGTTCATGTTTTCCTTTTAGTGCGCAATAATTCAGATTTTTTGTCAACAAAAAAGTTCAAACGGCCTGTAAACACTGCATGTCACTGGAGGGAATTTCAAACCATATTTTGCAGTTATAACATCAACAGTTCAAGTATTTACTCTAACCTGTTTGCAAATCCACTCATACATTGTCTCGAACAAATAAAGGGCGTGATCCCGTCCTTTCATTCTTACGATCGCCCAAAATTAGTATTCCTGCAAGACCCACATTGTAACCACATGACCGGAATAAACATCATTGAAACATGGCCACATCCGGAACATCCAAAATTTGTGTTGGTGGTATTACATTCCAACATCAAAATACACAAGAGTGTGTGTCATAAAAATGCTTCCTCCGAGTCTGTAGGACGTTATCATTACATTGAGGACAATGCTGTCGAATTTCCGATTATTTTGTGGTTTTACGGATTCGTTATTTATGTCATTGGCAAATTAATGTTCTTCAAAATCATACAATTCACTTTGTTTTCCTGAAACAAATTATACGTACCTTTTCTATGCACTTTACTCATTATTGTGATATATAATTTACCTTTTCTTACTTCTCTTATCTGTTTCCCTGTTTCTGGAGCATTGGGAAAAATGTCAACAAATTGACCAAAGTTACGTTGGACGACCACTTAATAACTATTTACAAAACAATATTTCTGTACATCACTCTATGACTGTTTTTTTTTATTTTCAGTTATTGGGTTACATTATAAATATTTCTTTATCCAATTCCTACCAATTTATCCTACCCCTCAACGTTTGCCATTTAATTGATTGTCCATTTCATCAATTCCATTCCCGACATTGCCATTTTTGTGGAGCACCTGCCAGCCTGGCATCTATTAGTACATAAGACAATTCAAATACACATCCCGTTCAAATGGAAGGATACGGTAAATTGTCATCGTGTAAAACATCAAAAAATGTGCCTGTACATCTGTTTATGATTATCACAGACTGAGCTGCGCATTGTAATTCTATCTAAGAGCAGCACATAATGTTACTGCGCGCAGAGAAAGTTATTTTGCATGCTGTTTAAAAGGGCTCCAATCGTGTATCTAATGACATCATGTTGTTAGCGTAAGGTCTATTTCTCCAAATAGACAAAAACAATGATTCCAAAACACGATCATTAAGGGGGTATATAAGTAATGGGATTTTGTTTATTTTACAATTCTCACCTCTGATATTCCTTAAATTCAGATTAAATATACACAAATTATACATCAAAATGAAGGTTGGGATGTACAGAACACGAAACACATATGTAATCAACTAACTCGAGGGTATGGAAAGGAACTGCTAACACCCAATTAGTATTGCAAGAACTTGAACAGATAAAACATGATAACATACAACCACTACAGCAAAACAACGAAGGTACAGAACGAAGATCCAACACATCCAAGATCGAAGTACACATATGTAATCAACTAACTCGAGGGTATGGAAAGGGACTGATTATACCCAATTAGTATTGCAAGAACTTGAACAGATAAAACATGATAACATACAACCACTACAGCAAAACAACGAATGTACAGAACGAAGATCCAACACAACCAAGATCGAAGTGAACAGAAAACAAAGTGACAAAAGATGAACTGGTTGGACCGAACTGAAGTATGAACAGATCCAATACAACTACGGTTGAACTGTTCGAATGAAGATGTCGATCTGAATTGACCATAACAAAGTGAACAAAGTTTTGAACTATGACCCTAAATATAACCCAATGTTAACTCTTTGAACTGTTTGAATGAACTACATTTTAATATATTTCACGTGACCTTCTAGGCTCCTGGTTGGACGAATGCTGCACCCCTATTTCGTGTAGTTTGCATCCATAGAACTTACCAGGCATTACACCCAGTCACTACACGTTTTCTATTTTTAGCACACTACTATATCAGTTTTCTTTTCATACTAGGCGAATAAAACTAATCAGGCTAAATTTAAATATCGATTCACAGAGGCACAACGTCCACAAAACGACCCGGAAAGAAATCATTGTGGAAAAATGTATCGCTTTTCCATTGTTGAAGTCACCTTTTCCGAGGCGTTAATTTTATTCCTTGAGAAGATGATCCATATCTCGTTTCGAAGAGAATGGTCCATACCTGGGTACAACTTTCATGAGAACGCGTCCGGATATGAAAAATCGTTTGTTTCGCTGCTCATATTGTTTCGCTGTTTAATTGTATGTTTTGGGCAGTAAACGAATAAATAATGGAATTCACTTGTATCCCGTACTGACCCATTCGGTAATGTATATGTGTGACAAATGTGTGGAAATTATCAAACTGCGTTGTGAAATTTCGAAAATTTTAGCTTTCATTCGCGAGTTGCGCGATCCTAGAATACGCAGTTCCGTTTGGGGTAAATGTTTTGTTTACACTTGCCGACTGATTCAAAATTTGTCTTCTGCTCATATCAGTAATCCAAGTTAGCGTTTCGTACCGAGAATGACAGCTTCAAATTGTGATTTAAACTACAATCGATTTGGTGATGATGAGCAGGAGGAGTTTATTGTTGGTAGGGCTGCTACATTAGTAATAGATTAACAAATCGGACAGATGTTTTTCTTGATGGGTGTTCGATATAATATAGGGATTAGTGCATGTCTTGTCGTTCACTACGCCCATATAGTGCCCAGTGAGGTGGTGTAGTTCCCTCCGCTTCGTGTCGGGAACTGCACCACCTCACTGGGCACTATATGGGCGTAGTCAACTCCAATCCATGCACTATTCCTTAAATAATATTAAAACCCCTGTGAACTATTCTGGACTGAATCAATTTTTCAACTACAACCCGTTGAACTTAATTCTTTCAATAGGGGAGGGGAATATCCTAGAGTGTATATGTAAAAACACGGAATCCAAATTTTACGGAGTCGGATAAGAATCCCATTTACGGAATCTCTTATGTAGCCTGTCTGGAAGCAATCTGATTGAACATTTTGAAGGCCGGGTGACCAGTAGTAATGGTTCAAGGTAGGAAGAGTGGTAGAAGACTATAGTATTGGGTGACTGCTGTAGAAGCCAACGATAGGACATATAGACCATAGACAAGTAGTGGCCTTGGGGCTTTGGAGATAAGATGGAAGCCATTAATAAGACTACCTGTATAGGAGCCATATTGGAGCTAGGTCATAGGTATCCTTAAATACCGAAACGAAGCTAAGAGAGATAGTAAATTAGACCTTATTGAGGGATTTTCACATAGCCCTGATGGCCTCATACCACTAAAAAGGGATTCCATAACGCGAGACGTTTCACAAAAAGGGATTCCAGGGGATATGGCTGTTAGATACTGAAATGAGGCTAAGAGAGAGATTAAATTAGACCTCAGTGGGGGATTTTTCATGGACCTCACGCCCTCAAAAGAAATGAGGCTATGAGGGATAGTAAATGAGGCATCATTGAAGGCTTTTCACATAGCCCTCATGGCCTCATACGACTAAAAAGGGATTCACAACCAGAGACGTTTCACAAAAAGGGATTCCGTGGGATATGGCTGTTAAATACTGAAATGAGGCTAAGAGGGATAGTAAATTAGACCTCACTGAGGGATATTTTCATGGTCCTGATGCCCTCATGCCCTGAAAAGAAGTGAGGTTATGAGGGATAGTGAATGAGGCCTCATTGAGGGTTTTTCACATAGACCTCATATGACTAAAAATGGATTTCATAACCAGAGACGTTTCACAAAAAGCTATTCCATGGGATATGGCTGTTAAATACTGAAATGAGGCTAAGAGGGATAAACAATTAGACCTCATTGAGGGATTTTTTCATGGCCCTCATGCCCTCAAAAGACATGAGGCTCTGAGGGATTGTAAATAAGGCCTCAGTGAGGGCTTTTCACATAACCCTCATGGCCTCATACCACTAAAAATGGATTCCATAACCAGAGACGTTTCACAAAAAAGGATTGAATGGGATATGGCTGTTAAATACTGAACTGAGGCTAAGAGGGATAGAAAATTAGACCTCATTGATGGATTTTGTCATGACCCTCATGCCCTCATAAGAAATGAGGCTATGAGGGATAGGCCTCATTGAAGGCTTTTCACATAGTCCTCATGGCCTCATACGACTAAAAAGGGATTCCATAACCAGAGACATTTCACAAAAAGGTATCCCATGGGACGTGGCCATTGGATATAGAGGTGATGAAAATCGGATAGGACTTCGTTGTAATAAGGGGAGGTAACTCTGCATAGAGATTACGGGGGATGAAGCAATCTGATTGGTTAGTTAGAGCCAGTAAAGTGAACTGATTGGGTGATCATTGGATAAATGAAACAACAAGAGTGCTCGGAATAGGGTCAGAACTAACAAGAACAGCCCAGAAAAGCGAAATATAGTAATAATAAGCAAAGCGGTTCCAGCTGATGGGCTCTTCTACTCTACTGGTATATACTCCAGGACTCCAGGACAAAGGTACATGGTCAGGTAGACGAAAACTATTGCATAGATAGATAGAAGCAAATAATTCTGGAGGAATGCGAACTAGTACAACTTGTCGGATTGTTTGTGGTAATTCTACGAATCGGGAAAATACCCCTATTCAATCGAACACACCCTTCGAACATACTCCTGTCTCGTTGAAGGCGTTTTGGTAACATAGCAACCACGCGCTACCATAGAAACCAAGATGGCGGCCTCCAGTATACAAAATGGACGACGGAAACACCTATCACTCTAACAACACGCGCTGCACATGCGCACTAACACAACGTATCACTATGGGGATGACGTCACAACATGGCCGCCCGTGCGGGTTACCATGACAATACAACATGGCGCCACTGGGTCACGTGACATGACGTCACGACCGAGGTCCTCCGCCGAGGTCCCCAACCTATACCTCAAAAGCCCCTGTTTAGGTGAGAAACATATGTTTATATTTTTTGCGCCTTATTAACATTTTTTTCTTCATTGTACTTGAAATTTTAGTGATGATGTGATAACTTGAACTGTATTTATTTCAGATTTCTGTAATGTTTAGTTCATTAGAAACGGTTTAAGGGGCCTGTGCCTTGACAAGTTTCGCATGTTTACTGATTAATCGGCTTCACATAATGGCGGAGAGTAGCCAGTAATTGCAGCTTATCCATCCCTCAGCATGGGTGAAATTACCTTCACGAACGATATGTTGTACAATATGAATACTTCCTCTCTCGTCTAAATGATTCCTGCACAATAATGTAGAATTTTTGTTTCTTAGAAGAACTCTTATCCTAAGTGGATAACTACAGACTCTTTCAATGAATAGGTTTCCTCCACCCAATTCATAGAATCCTGCGATGTGGGAACTAATGTAAATTACCTCCTGTTGGTGAGTGGAATTCTTTGCTTCAGAGCCTTTGTTAGTTTATTTACATTGTGATGCTGTTGAATCGTGTGTCAAAACTTCGATCACACTAATGGAGAAGCCCTTTACTATGGTGCATCGGTAGAATTCCCGGTACCCCCCCCCCCCCCCCTATCGGGGGTGGGGGCTTCCTGGGAGCCCCAAAACTGATAGAGTCGAACACCTTTTGGTGCATGAAATTTCGTGAAAATCACCAAAAAGTGAAATAGGTCCGAGTGCATAGTCTGGTGGTATATCGAAGTGCTCTCCATGTGGACTGCCATTGGCAGTCCACATAGAGGACAGTTCGATATACCAGCAACCTAGTCTGCCTTTTATCGTTCAGATGCAAGGAACGGGGTTCTATCTGTTTGAAAAATCTAAATTTTCTTCGGTTGGGCCGAACTATGGTCCGGGACCTCCCTTGATGCAACCATTTGTTGCCGAGAGTGATGAAGATGATACAAAAATGTCATCGAGATGTACTCAATGTGGGCTGCTATCGACCGCTCAGATGCAAGGAAGCAGCGTTCTTTCAGTTCGAAAAATAACAATTTTCTCCGTGTCCGACCACTTTTGCAGTTCCCGGAAACTTTCTTGGCCCTGTCCACCTCTGTTACTGTTGTGTAACTAGGTGCCATATCTAGATTACACCAGTAAAGTTATCAACGATCATTCCGCCACTTTGTGTGATGTGCAATATACGAACCAACGTTGGTTGTCTTGTTCATTGTCATGTACATTTTTTCTTAGAGCATAACACCACGGACCCCCCCCCCCCCCCCCCCACTCCGTCCGCCCCATTTATCAACCCTCCCAATGGTGTGGGTTAGTGTAAGAGAGTCATGCCGCGTTGTTCTCTCCAGAAAAAAATGAAATTACGCTATCAAATGAAGCCATAGTGTTTACAAAACCCCAAGGTCCGGGGAGAGGGTAGTGGCAGGGGTAGAAACCTTGGGACCCGGAACATAGGGTTGGCCCAGGAGTCCAAGATTCTTGGATCAGGTCTCGGGCAGAGATTCAATGCAAATGTGACAATTGGAGTCCAATTTTTAACAATTTCCCCCACATATATCCAGATTACCCTTCTCATACTCTTTACCTCTATGGGGTTGAGGTCCGAATATAGAATGCTTCGAACGAAGCCAATTTTCCGCTGAGTGCCATTTCCAAAGTTAGTACCATTGTAGCCTTATTAATATTTTAGTTCTACACAACAGAACTAGTGGGTCTTACTATTAACGAATTTCAAACAACAACCAATAGTTCTACAGTTGCGTAGAACTAAATGTTAAGTATGGGTCTGTGTCGCGAACGGAGCTCTGCACTCGATCAATAGTTGTAATTTTGGACTGCACGATTCTTGAAGTGATAGATAACTTGATTAAATCAATTTGACGTAATAAAGTTATCACTCCAAGAATTGTGCTGTCAAACGCTATAACTCTCGGCCACTGGGTACTCACCGATGAACTTGCAAATTTGAAACGTGATGCTAAAAACATCACTTTGATTTTCCAATAACCAATAAATAACTTGATTTTTTTATCTCAAAAGCCACAAGAAGTCTCCATTGAAGTGCCGAATTTCATCTCCCCGACCCCGAAAAACGCAAATACCAACCAGTAGAATTTAGTGCATGAAGGACAACTCACTTCTAGGTAGTAGGCGAGAGGTGCGCGGAGACACCATACCACAATATCAAACATCATTACATTAACCCTTTGAACTCTGGTGGTATCTTCCATACAAATTCAATGGCAGCAGCTGGAAGAACCAATATTCATTGTTTGGGGTAGACAATCAAGCCTCTGGGCTGCACGTGGAAAATATTGATCGGTCTACTCCACACACTTTCTGAACAGCCATCTTATTTAATGACATTATGACGTATCATGTTCCTGACCGGAAAACCGGCCGCTCGGGTTCAAGGATTAACAAAAATGTGAAATTATCACAGCAATGAAAATGAGTAAAGAGCTCTTCTTTCCACCAGGTAAACAGCAATTTATTATTAATTTCAGTAGCAGATATGCATCGCGGGTGATGGACATTTGACACCAAGAGCAGGGGCGCAGCAAAAATAGCCATTACAAATGAAAATCTTGTTTATTCCCACTATGTGTGTTCATGCCCCGACTAATAATTTCCCCAGCGGACTTCCGAAGACATTCCTTAATGGAGAAGTCGGAATATTTGCTGTCGGGATTATAGTTAAAAAGACAATTTGGAAATTTTCGTGTGGGTGATACAGACAAACTACGTGATTACATTTTTGTCAGTCTTTCATGGAATCTCTATTTGTATCGGTGTACTAATTCTCCGTATATAGTTTAGGTAAGCTTTTGTGTTCCATCATGGCCCGAGAAACAAGCATCCTTCGGCCATTGGGTGCCAAGATACAGAATAACTGTGGGGAAAATCTTACTATTTGATGCACTCGTATACACGTATACACGGTAAACATAATACACCTCATTTGCGATGTATACTATTCCAAAAAATAGGGGGTATTTGATAAAAGTGACAAAAATGAAGAACTGTATTTATATTTTCATCAAAAAGACAGTTGAGGTATTGCACTGTGACATCTGGTGAATGATTTCAGCGATAGTTTGGTGTCTGACAAGCACACATTCCACGCACTGTGTTGTAGAAGACATGGGCGGTCAGTCAGAGAATTTACCACATTCAGTCCAAGACCTCAATGCCTTGTAAATCCTCCTCGGTTTGCGAGACTAGCGCGGATCCGACGTGACATACTCCTCACCAAAGGGCCAATATAAGCTTGACTGATGTTATTCCATCCTTCCTGCAGTGCAGCGGCGAGTTCCTGGGCATTGGTAGGGGGCTGTTGGCGTTCTCGTAGGCGACTGCCAAGCATACCCCAGACGTGCGCGATTGGTGAAAGGTCTGGGCTTAGTGCTGGCCAAGGCACTGTAGTGATATTCTGCTCCAGGGTGAACTCTGTAGCGACATGGGCCACGTGTGCTCTTGCATCGACGGCTGTGACGTCGCGCAAATGGCACCATATGAGCTGCTAACATGTTGTCAGGGTAGTTCAGCCCCTGACAGGCCCTTGGATGACATGAAATGCTGTTCTGCTTGTAATGGCTATGCCTCCCCACACCATAACCGATCCACCACCAAAATGATCGTGTTGCCTAACGATTGCGTCATGATATCGTTCGTTCCGCCGCCGCCACACTGTTTCGCCTGTCATGGAAGTCGAGAGTGAACCTCGATTCATCGGAAAACATGACGTTGCTCCACCGACAATTGTCCCAGTACTGTCGTGCTCCACACCAATTACGCCTTGCTGCGATGTGACGTTCAGTCAAACGAGGAATTATTCCAGGTCGTCGAGCGAAGAAATTTCAGCTGTGGAGGTAATTTCGGATAGTCTGACCACTGACTCACACATATGTCGTTCGGTGCAGCTGCTATCCAATTTCTGAGGCACTTTGATGGCGTGGTTCGGATGAAGCGATCCCGGTTAGCAGTTGTCGCCCTTGGACCACCTGGCCGACGTCTGTCAACATTGCCTGTCTAACGTTAGAGTGACCACAACCTGCTAATCACCGATTGAATAACGTTGACAATTTGAGCCACTGCAGTCTGCCTGTTGCCAGCTTCCAACATGCCAACGGCACGTAAACGATCGCCACGTGTCAGTCTTCCCAAACCTCAAACGTTACGTTTTTACCAGAAACTATTGATGAACGAGTTTATACCAAGAAAAGAACGATGAGACCTCCAAAAAAGCCCGTCCAGTACAAATGAAAATTTCAAAACGTACCTTACAGGCATTAACGCGGCGTTCGTGCGAAAAACCTGCACGAAGTTTTCGTGGGCCAGTGACATTCATGATCCACACTAAACTTGATATGTCCAATCACGCGTATTCAATACCATTCTCCGAAAAAATCGACATCGGTTTGGATATCCCCTATTTTTTAATAGTTTATATCAATGAAAGCTCCCTCAAAATGGTGCACATACATTTTTGTGAAAAGTAATCTCTCTTTGCTGGACGCTTAAATACCACCTCCACCCCCCCCCCCCGCACCCTTCCCCAACGATAGCCTTTGGATGGTAAAACCTTAAACAATGCATTGCCACACAGGTTGTGTTGTGTTGGCTCGCCATGTAGTTTGAAATATCTTTTACTCAGACCAGATTATTTTGGTTTTTATTTTTCAGGCAAAATTTCATAGACTTGTATGTATTTTTTGGAGAACTTGTCACCGACGAAGTTATCTATGAAGCTGAACTTACATCCGATTCAATCCTTGGTAGGTTATTTTATTAATGCTTTAGAAAGACTGAAATATATCCACACTCTAAAATCAGTGGGTTAAAAATCAACACAAATCAACCGAACTGAGTGTGAGTGAATATGAAACCAATTGGGTTAATTTTCACTAAACCCTGTTGATTTATCCAACTGATTTTAGTGTGCATTGCACTTTAATTGCAATTTAATTTAATAACAAATGGTTTTAATCTTTTGTGAATAACACACCATACTGAAATTAAAAAACAAATGAATCTCGTATTTCAAAAAAGAAATTAGTTCTAGGGTCACCGTTGGGTTGAAAGATAACATTTTACTGAATTTCCCCACAACTGCAAAATAGATTCACCTAATTGGTGCAGTGAGTTTTATGATCTCATTCGGGAACTTGCATTTCAAAGAGCGAACTCAACTTTCTAGTGGAATGATGTCCCGGAGTAAAAACTCATTTATGCGTGAGCTCAAGAATGAAATTACCCAAATCAGTTATTTCATTTTTGAAGTTATAAATAACGAAACTTAATTCCGGAAAAAGCCTCTTAAAAGGGCACTCTCTGTCAGCATCAGTTATGGGGGTGATGCTGTCACAGCGTACCGTCCTATCGAGTGGGAACGTAAAATGGCTGTCCTCTGGGTGGAAAGAGACACACCCAGTGCAGGATAATGATCCCTTCGTATTATTCGAGAAGAGCAAGGCCACGAAGCTGCCGCTACGAAGGTCATTCCACACACCCGCGCCATTGGGCCAAGGAGAGGCGTTAATATAAGTTGCATAACATGTTCGCCAATGCTTGTAAAACAAATAAACTTTTAAAAAATATAATGTAATGTAGCAATGCGTAACTCCTTACTTAAGCCAAACACGGTGTAGCATGCATTTTGTCTGATATTAGGCCTAAAAAGTTAAAAATCTGTTTCTCATAGCCTCCCGCATGGTTCTTTGGGTTACCGCATTCTCTCTTTTTACAACCAATGGAGACTTAAAAAAATAAAAAAATAAATGGTTTATGTCTGATATTTTACCGAAGTTAATATAATTGTTAAAATTGTCCCTAGAGTGCAAAAAGTCTTTGCAATACACGAACCGTAGCAGCGCAAAGCCTTTTTGCACTCAAGGTACGAAATTCATCTGTGTCATTCTGTAGATTATGAGGCCTGAAACATAAAACGAACCAAGAACATGAACGTTTGATGGCAAAGAAATAACTACAAAAATAAAATAAAAAACTGCCCGCCCACATGCAATTTCACAAAATGCCCGAGAAATAGAAGATCTACATTGTGGGGCCTTAGTGTTTCCAAATTTCATTGAAATTAGTGTGACAATAGCTATGCTGGGCGGTCATATTGCGACCTATTGATCAGAGTGGCAGCCTGATGGGTGTTGCAAATCATAGTGTATGGGGGAAGTTGCCAGGCAGGGCATCGGAAACTTACCATTTTGATATATTGGGACGGGGTGTCGTTTGATCTCTGTGAACGCGGTGTTACCTCGGGCGAGTTAGCTGGGTTAAAATTGGGTTCTGGACTACAGATACATACGTAACTTGACTTCCGTCGTTGAATGGTGTTGCTGGTGCATTAATTAAGCAGAATTCAAATAGAAAATGTATATTTCTACCAGTGGCTCACATAAATCATTTGGTGCGACGTCATACAGATTCGATGCTTATACAACCCCAGTTGTTTTGTCTTATTATTGTTTATGAAGTAAATACGATCCGATGTACACAGGTAAAATACCAAAATGAAATCATACAGCCTAAAAGTCAGCCTCGCCCCTTGACTTCAACACGGCGACACCTGCACTGAATGGTTAATGTAGTACGGTCGCCGTGGACTGGTCGTAATCCACGCACGAACAGTGATGTCCGTGCACGCGTTTTACCAGGTAATAAAACAATTATCATCAGCAAAAGTTTAATTAATGAAACACCGGGTTGTACAACATTTTGATGATTATTCCTATAATTAGTGTTTGGAATCTAATATTATTGTGTCCGTGGAAATACTGCCCAGTGAAAAGTGACCAGTCCACAGTGGTTCTTCTGGCCCAAACTGAACACACATCATCATGCCAGATACGTTGGCAAAATGAAGCAGGTTGTGCTTCCTATAAAACTTTTCAGACTCGTTTGTGCAAGTCGAAAATTCACCAAGGAAGATGCGCTGTTATGCCATATCGCAGGCCTGGCATTCTTAAAAATGCAGAAGGGCTAAAACTCGCTCCCCTCGCATGGCCTAGGCGAGCGATGAGCTCTCCTAAAGCTTACAAAAGCTAAAATTGCAAAATGAAGTTTTACTGTTAATGAATTCTGCCAAGTGGGCTTTGTACATTTTATTTGGTGCTGCTGACAAGGTAGTCTCTGTGAGACGGCTGCACTGCCCCTCCCACACTTCCGGGCCTTAGCAAGGCCTGGAGATGTGGGAGGGGCAGTGTAACCGTCTTACAGAGACCACTAACATACATGTAGCAGAGATCTTAAAAGATGTGGGTTTTAGGCATAGGCGGTTATGGTAATCATTATTTTCTAAGACCAAGAGGGCTAGTTTTCGCCATCCTTAATTTCTTTTAAGCGAGCAGTAGGCGAGCGAATAAATCGCTCTCCTGGAACTGTCAGGCCTGATATCGGGTGCCAGCACATATACCGGGTATCTAATTTCTGATTATTCAAAATTGATATACAATCATTAGAAAAAGCGATACATTTCTATTTTGGTGCGGAAATTCGCGGTCCAAAACTTTAAAAGTAAACTATTCCCTGTCTTTTTGCTGTTTGATTAAATTAAACCCATCAGTTCTGGTAAGCAAGATATTTGAGGAATTAAGCAATGTATTGTACCATTTTTCCTCATAATGCATTACACGCATTTCTCGTCCCGTCTGATCATTAAAGCCCCATTTTCGGGTGTTCATCTCTGTTTGAAAGTCTGACTCCATATTAACAAATTTCTGGTGCGTTCGAGTTTTGTTAGTTTGGCTTCTCCTGAAAGGAGAATACGTTTGAAATTATTCTGTTCATTGCTTTACAATATTTCCACATCCGTTTATTGATAACGATTAAGTAAATTTTACAAATCTGCTCATTCGTGGAGTTGTATGGCTTTATTCCGGGCAGAAAGCAAGGTGGCAAGAGGACATCACAGAAATTAAAAACAGTGTACTCGAGGGGTTGGTCGATTGGGATATTATTTATCCAGCTTCCTGTTTGTTTGTTTGTTAAGATGGGGTTTGTCGTGTGAAAACAAATTCATCCAGCATAACGCTTATTAACGATTAGAGGCAATATTTTTATTCCCGTGAGCACAATAGAGTTCATCTGTTTTTCAACAAATTTACTCAAGAGGTGGATTCTATGTTTATTTCATTGGGGTTTAACGACACTTTTTAACAGACAGGGCCACGTGTCGGATAGGTTACGGGTGGAGGAAGTCGGAGTATCCGTTGATAATCACCGAACAGCAGCGCCGAGCAACTGTCAGACTTATAGTACAGTCGTCGTGGAATTGTCGTAATCCACGCGTGGGCAGTGATCCATATGCGGTTACCAAGTAATAAAAATCATTATTTCCAAATGGAATAGAATGCCTTACTTTGAATGGCTGAGAGACACGGTTTAACTCCTGCCCCACAGGTGTTTATATTTTTTACACCGTGTTTAAACCCGGTATAAAAACAAGAATACACAATCTCAGAGGGAGATGTCTTAAAAAGTTCCTATTTTGCCAAATGATTTTTTTTTCAGTAAAAAAGTATGTTTATCGGTGTATTATTTTTTTTTAAATAAAAAATAAGGTATATTTTATGTTTTGAGATTGGTAGTTATGTAGAAAATGGGATAAAAACAAAAATAAAAATAAAAAATTCTGGAATTATTTGTTTATGTTTTTGTTTTCCTGAAAGTAAAAGCGAAAAGGTTTTGTTGTCTGCCCAATTTAAAAAGAAAATGGCAGAAATAAATAACAAGCGCTTTGCAAGTCACACGGATTCAGAAATACTGGAAAAAAAGAACAAAAGTTATTCCTAACAATAAAGTGAAGGCCAACAGAAAATGTGCTAATCCGCTGCGAGCATATTTATTGGAAAAGGGTGAAAATCAAAACTTTGAGGTGAAAACACCTGTAAAACTAAATGAGACTTTATAGCATTTTTACCTGGATGCAAGGAAAAGTGGTGGAGAAATGTACAAAACATCATCACTCGAAAATTTCAGATATGGACTCAACAGGTATTTCAAGGCACCCCCACATGCAAAGGAATTTGACATTATAAAAAACAATGAATTTTATTCGTCGAATGAATGTTTCAAAACTGCGTTGTGTGAACTCAAATTCACCGGGAAGGGCGAGTGTGTGCATTACCCGGTCATAACAGACGCCGATATTAGGCAATTGTACGGAAATTTTCGTTTGTCAGCAAATACACCTGTTGATTTGCAAAACAAAGTTCAGTTAGATATTAGGTTGTATTTTTGTCGAAGAGGTATGGAAAATTTCAAAGACATGACGAAGGATACATTTAAAATTGAAAAAGATTTCGCAACTGGACTGAATTTTGTAAGCAAGGCCAAGGATGAACTGTCTAAAAATAGACGTGAATGCGACAAGAAAAATTACGGTGGTGTGATGACTCAAGTTCCAAACTCACCATTCTGTCATGTGGCATCCTTTGAAAAATATTTATCCAAACTGCATCCCCAGAATGAAAAACTCTGGCAACGCCCAATTGACTCTTTCAAAGACGACGATGAAATATGGTACACCAAACAATGCGTTGGAAAAGATTCCCTGAGTTCATTCATGACTCGCTTGAGAAAATTTTGTAATTTGTCCCAGATTTATACGAATAACTCGGTGCGCGCAACAGGCACCACCATTTGAGCCAGGAACAACTTCTCTCCGTCACAGATAATGGAAGTAACCGGTCATAAGTTTGTAAATTCTTTGGCTGTATATCACAGAGTATCAACGAAAGAGAAAATCGCGATGGGCACAACAATAAATGAAACTATAGACGTCAACTGCAACTCAAAACAACTAACACGTACTGACGACAGTGGCCCTGCCGTGTCGCACAAGAAACCTTCACATTCAAATGAGGTCATGCCTATTGTTACAAGTGAAACGTCAATCTCGGGGGCGCACAATGGGGACTTTCTTGATATTGCTGCACTCGATGAGTTATTCTCTGATGATTTTGATTTAGAACCTCTAGAGCGTGTGACGGAAAGTAGGCAGGTAGAATCACTAACTGTTAGAACAGCTTCGGAGGGACCACGCAGATGTTCAATGTTCAATAATTGCTCAATTGGTAAAGTTGAAATTGTGTTTCGCAAATGAACTTGGTACTGGTACAAGCAAGAATGAACTAATATTAGCAACTTTTCATGTTCCTTGTTAAAAGTTTAATAAATCCTACATTTATGATACGGTATTGAACTGTCAATTTGCCAATAAACACTCTGCAAGATTCTGCATGTAGCCTTTCGTGGGTCCATGATCGGGAAGGGGGCCGGGGGGGGGGGGGTTATGCAATGAATTTTTCTGGTGCAGTGTTGCAATAGTAACCCAATATTTATTGGTTTTGGAAATAAATTCGTTTCGCTGCGGCCGAAGGGTGTTCGAGTTTTCAGACCGGTGTAAATTCCCATACACCCTGGGAAACCAAAGGATAACTAATATTAGCAGCAAAATTTGAATTAAAAAAGCACCGGATTATACCCCGTGCTTCATTAGTTAAATGTTTGATGATTATTCCTATAATTAGTATTTGGAATCTAATATTATTGCGCTCGTGGAAATATTGACCAATCGAGGAAAATGACCAGTCCACGGCGGTCGAACTGCACTAACGCTGCACAAACATCTTTTGAAGTCAACTGCACTCCCGACGTTCAGTACGCCTTATTACACAGTGCCACCGTGTCTCCGCCTAGGCAATCGGGATTAAGTGTCTTGACCATGGTTATAACGCCGTTACTGCTGGTTAGGATCGGTTTGTGAACCTTTCGGATTAAAGTCCAATGCTCTAACCACCTAGCAAACGCCCTCGAAGTTAGGGCCCTGCGAAGCTTCGAGATTCGACTTGATTTCGAATCTTAAGTTGGTATTCGGTTCGATTCGAAATCGGCTGTCCGATTACTTTTCCGTCGAATCATTTCACTGGAATTTCTCATTGTATCCGTCGTCTCACGAAACATATAGCTTAGACAGAAACTGTACATAATTAATGCTGAAAATATACACCGAGTGTAATTTCCGCTATATTAACATAAAAAAGCGTATGTACCCATGCCACCATCCAAGCTAATTCTAGTTTCACAAGCCAATACCACGGCTGAACACAAATTTAAAGTTTCCAATCAATATCGACGACGAGCTCACAATTGCTAACGGCTAGACCAGTGTGGTGCCCAGCACAGAATTCTCGCACCTGGTTCCTTTTTTGAACAAAATCCTCACTGGATATTCTAATCACATCACCAGGGCATGCTTTCAACGAAAGCATGCCTTGATGATGTAGTTGGGATATTTAATCAGTCGAGACTTTAACCCTTTACCCTACGCAGACGATTTCAAAATTTATTATTTTAAATATCATTTTTAATTTTTTTAAAAACATTTCAACAAAACCATATCATGTGACCCCTCTTTGGAACGAGCTCGTCGAACTCGTTCCAAAGAGGGATCACATGATATGGTTCTGTTAAAATGTTTCGAAAAATAGTATGTTTTTCAGCTGCTGAATTTGCATATTACGCGGGTGGATGCGAGCGATTCGTTGGGTAAAGGGTCAAAACGCATGTATTCGATTCGAGGTTCGAATCGATTTCGATTAATAGACTCGATTCGATTCGAATCGAAAATATGTAGTTCGCAGGGCCCTTCTCAAAGTGTTCATCCATAAAACCCCGACAAACACGATAAAAGCCACATTTTTCATTCAATTCCGTCTAATCGACTTTGCATGTTTGCATCCACATATTTGTCAATTCTGTGCAAGCATTGGCGAGAACATTCAATTTTATTAATGATTCAAATATTCATTAGACCCAAGTAAGTCGCTTTTTTGTGGCTTTCGATTTTGTCGACAATATATTTATTAAATACTTTTTTATTTATTTTTCAGTTTCTCTTGGTGGATACATGGGGTTGTTTGTGGGTGCAAGCATCCTTACACTTGCAGAGACAGCAGAATTTCTCTTCGTTTCAGTGCTGCTGTATTTCAAACAAAAATTATGGGACTGCAATGCTAACAACAAAGTTACAGTAATACGCTGAGAACACAGGAAACAAACGATATGGATTTAACACTTACGCTGCCGAAAGCGATTATCGTCACACCTACCTTGTGATAATTATATGTTCGGGCTGGTAAGCGCCGATCAAACCAACCATCGGATCAGTTAGAGTCATTTCCAACAATTAATCAGATAATAGAGTTTCAAGCATGTCGTAAATCGAATTAATCTTCCTCGCACACAGGCGTACATATAGGTTCTCCATATATGGCTAAGTGGGCGTGGCAGAACAGGGGTTAATCATTTATCTAATGCAACTGTCATATCCGTCCAGTCATATTCACGAGAAAAAAATATTCATTTAATTATTTATTAATTAATTTATTTTTTTATTTATTTAATTGTGTTTAACGACACTTTCGACAGCCATGGTCACCTCATGCCGGACATGTCGGACAGTTTTTGCGGATGGAGGAAGTCGGAGTCTCCGAAGTGAACCACCGGGCAACGGCGAATAACTCCTTAACGTACTAACTCCACACAAACAAGATTATCACGGGTTGAAGACATGTGCAACATCGACGTGCAGTACGCCTTAGTACAGAGTGCTACCGTGCCCCCACGTGGACAACCGGGATTAAATGCCCTGTCCAAGGACACAACACAGTTACCTCTGGCGGATATCGAAACGTGGACCTTTTGGTTTTAAGTCCAGTGCCGTAAGCACTCAGCCACCGCGCTTCCTCATTTTTGTTTTAATGTTTGCGTTCACAATATAGCTTATGAGCCATCCACCACCCAATGAAACGAGCCATTAAAATGTTACTATTTTTGCAATTATTGTCTTGGAAATTTGTTTCATCCTGGTAAGCCAATATTGCTTACTGGATCACCTAGAGATGGTCAATATACCGAAAAACCTAGCCATTACCGATGTCATGGAAATACCGAAAAACAAAACGAACCGAACCTATTACCATAGCCATCGCTATTTTCAAATGATCATTCATTCGCTGTTTTTTAGGCATTGTTGAGACTTTATAGCAGTTGAAGCGTTCATTTTCATGGAAGAAATGACTGCTCTTTGTTTTTCAGTTGTGTTAACCTTTAACCATTTGAACCCTAGCGGTCACTTTTCCGGCGAGGAACATGATACGTCATAACGTCATTAAATAGGATGGCTGCAATCAATATTTTCAACGTGCAGCCCCGAGGCTGCACGTTGAAAATATTGATTGGCCTACCCGAAATAATGAATATGGACTCTTCCAAGTGCTTCCATTGAACAGGCATGTAAGATGCCACTACAGTTCAAAGGGTTAGGAGCCTGGGAAATTGTCCTGAAATCCCCTTAGGCTTCAATAGGTACATGTCTAATTGCTTAGTATTGATATTTGTCAAATCTTGGCAGTCTGTTAATTACATGAAGAAGAAAAAAACTTCTTTGACGTTTGTCAGTATAAACCCCTATTGGTGGCATGTTAAGGAGGACACATGCTCAGAGATTGCAAAAGACTGAATAGGGCTTTATAGATGATGGTGTGTTTGAAACAAGTCAGAAAATTACCGTAGATATAAATTGTGTTGACAAAAGAATGCCAGTGTTGAGCCGACTGGTTGTGAATTTTGTGGCGCTGTGGTAGAATGGTACACGAACAACTCATTGTGTATTTTTCTGCTGTGAATTCCCTTTTGGTTCTCTCAACAAATGTCAGTCAAGTCAGATACTGAATACCGAACCGATGCCATGGTATACCCCACAAAAATTACAGAAACCGAAACTAAACTCGGAATTTCAATACCGCTCATCTGTAATGTCAGCGTATATGTACGGTACTATCTATTGATTTATATTTATTAATCTATTGGTGTTTTAGGTCATATACTTATACACAATCGCTAATCATGACCGTGACAGTTTTACGGGTGGAGAAAGCCGAGTACTCGGAGAGAACCAACGAGCAACGACGAGCAGCTGCCAGCTCCCCAACATCGTAACTCCGCACTGCTGCACAGGCAGGGTTAGATTGGTTGAAGACATGCGTGCCATCGACGTGCAGTACGCGTTAGTACATGGCGTCACCGTGTCCCAATGTGGACAGTCGGGGTTAAGTGCCTTGCCCAAGGATACGACGCGGGAGTCCGAATCGATCGCTCAGACGGTCACCCATCCAAGGACTAACCGTGATCGACGTTGCTTAACTTAACGCCACCACGCTCCCACGGTACTATCCGGGACTCTCGCTGAATCTGTGTCTATCGACTTTTTCAGTTTGTTGTCTTGAATTTTAGTTTTTTCCCGCTTTTGACCAATATGCATTATTGGGTCAGTGCATTTTTATTAAACTCTCATGGATGATCTTTGAAGCTATTTTGGTATGTTTGGCGCTTTCTTGCCTTGACATTTTTTTCATTTTTTTTTGTGTTGTTCCAACTTTACTGATTTCTATGTACTCTGTAATCCCACTACATGTTCTGTCAATTGGTTGAGTGTTGAAAGCCCATTCCTCAACCTAAAACTTTCGCACTCTGTGGATGCGGTCATATTAATTTTACGGGGAATTGTTTCCGTGTTTATAGATTTGTCATTTTACAATTTGTGAGAGTGTTTAACACTCCACCAGTTAAAAAATGGCAATGAGAACATTCTTAGCCGATCTGTTAAAGTGTACGCGTGTTCCTTTTTCCAGTATAATACATGTGCAAATTGTTGTAAGACTTAATTCCGAAATGTCTTTGTTATGGCTCTCTATTTGCATGCACGAAAATCATTCGAAACGATTAAATATATCTTCGGGACATGTAATATTGGGCACGTGTTGTTTGAGGACACAGGAACTGAAATACACAATTTCCCTCGACCGACTGTATTCTTACTGTTTTGAATGACCATCTGTGATGAAAAACCATCTATGTTAAGTGATCGCGTTATTTACAAATTTAGCTGCTGTAAAAAGTTATTTTTCAAATTATTTCAACAAACCATATCACCATATCACGTTACCCTCTTTGGAACGAGCTCGTGGAGCTCGTTCCAATGAGGGGTCACAATATATGGTTTTGTTGAAATGTTTTGAAAAATAATTAAAATAACAAATTTTGATATCGTGTGCATTAGGTAAAGAGTTAAGAGCTAAGCCCTTTCCATTAAAAAAATGAAGTCACTCGCCAGTGATATGAAGACTGCGTAACATACCATAAAACACCACAAAAACGCACAAGAAATATTGTCAATTTTCAAACGTTCCATTTTTATGAAAATGTAATAGCATATGTTTACATTTACTTCTGTCGTGGTGGACCTTAACACTTGCTGGGTACTGTATATTTAAAGGACACCGGGGAGGTCTGGTGCTTATATGATTTCGGTCCGTTATCACAATGATAGATCCAACAGCACTGAGATGTTTTGGGACACAAAACGAGGTTTGAAGAACCAACTTTTGTAGTTAAATATTTTATCGTGAAAATGGAATAACAATAAAATATTAGAACATGCAGGTCTCTTTTCTGTGATCTATCATTATCTACTGTATCTGACAATAAACCTGAAGCAAAAATATCGAGACGTAGGTGCTGAAATGTCCTTGTGGTGATCATAACGTCCAATGAGGTGACGCCAATGTACAGGTGCCTAAACACCTGGATAACCCAAAACAACAAAAGTATCATATCACGACTACGAGGAGCATATTCTGGAGATTTGTGTCCAGGTGTTGTCTACACTTCATTCTATCCCGTGTTTAATATCTCGTGATTTTTAAGTAGGTAGCAGAATTATCTCATGAGTAACTAAACGAAGCATACGGTTTCATGAGCAGCGGGTGCCACGATTGCCCTTTTATTCACATGACTCTAGACCTTTTCGAAACAATAGGTATTGCTTTTAAAATGCGGTGTGATAATTTCATTCCAATTAAAATATTGCTATTGCCATTAAAACATCTAAACGCCGAAAACGCTCAGGGAAATAGGTATAATCTTATTACGAACTGTGTGTCACATTCGGAGAGATTTTATTATCATATCTGTCCTGACAAAAGATACCTAAAACATTTTTTTACATACCTTGTAAGGTAACATAAATAAAAAAAATACTCCCAATTATATTCTCGCTGGGTCGATCGAGGGTTGCAATACTTCTCACATTTCACTTGCTATGAATATTTGGACGAATATTTTTTTAAACTCCTGAATGGAAACAAAATGTTCAGACCTTTTATGTGACAATTCCAGAATCCACAATATTAACCTGAATTAAACGAGGTGGTATATAAGTCATTGCACAAGGAATTAACTCTTGTTTTATAAAAGTAAATGGCTGTTCTGTAAAGTAGGGGGAGTAATTGGTCTTTCACCCACCTCCTATCCTTTTTTGTCAATGGTGAGATACCAGACGGAACAAACGTATCTTAATCATCCGCATAACACGGCATAAACGACTGAATGTCAATAAGGACGCATACTATTTTTCTTATTTCGCAAAAGCTCACCACAATCTGTTAGCATTCCTAATATATAGTATTATATGCCTTGGAAAGATAATAATATGTATTTCATCGCTCATTTCAAATATGTCATTAGACGTTGTCAACCACCAGCCCGCCCTCAAATGGATCCAGTGGCTCATGTTCACTCTTCCAAACAAAAGTATATCACATGATCATCCGAGTGGAAGAATGGATGAAAAAATCAACCTGATGGGTTTTGTTTTTGAAGTGGTGACATGCTTCTCCTGCCTGCCTGTCTGCCTCTCTCTTTCTCTATTCGTGGTGAATAGGACCACGACGACGGATGTGAAGCAGTTAATGTCTACTTCCATTTTGTTTGAAAAAACTTAATAAACAAAGCGGAGGTCACTTTCACAGTTTGTCGTGTAGATATTTGCACAAACTGCGTGTGGTATACACAATGCAAGCACGTTGCGTAGTAAATAAAATAAAGAGGGTTAGTAGTATATTGTGGAAATTTCGACCCTATTCTGGGGGAGAGGGGCCGAGGGGGGACGAGGGGGGGTCGATGACGTCATCATAATTAAAATGTTACGTAAGGTAATTAATATTACTTAACGATTTTTTTTTTAATCACTTTAATAATTAATGTAATTAATGACTGTTGCATAATTAATGTAATTAATGTAATTAATGAGTGTAATTAGGGTTGATTATAATAATTAGTATATTAATAAATGAATTAATATTGACGTACTGGGCATATGCGCATGCTATCGGTTGACTGACCCGCAAAATTGAACACTGCGTGTCTGGGTATCATTAAATCGATTTTTTCTTTTCAAACGCCAACTACTGACAGATGTTGAAGCAATTAAATCTATTGTCACACTTTAACGACCGGTCATAAATATCGTTAGACTGGACATGCTATCATATATTTAAAAATCAATGATGATCGCACGTGACAAGATGTGCCTTGCTTTTACCTGTAGACTGTGAACAACTCCATTGTGGCTATTTTTATAGGTATAATTTGATTTAATAACTTGGCGTGATTCTTTCATATTAATAATGCAAGTTTATTCTTCTCGTTTTTATGGCTGTCGAAAAACTCTCATAGACTAAAGGTATTCTGATTTTACGCCTCACGCGATAAAGTAATTTTTTAATCCGATGACCGCATGAACAAATAACATTTCGGTTTTTGAAAAGCGGGCGTGTTTGTTTTTTCCCCTATAAAGTCTGACGACTCGAACCTCACTCTTATTAGAAACTGTGTCATAAAAGCCAAGATGACAAGCATCGACTATACTTCCATAAACAGCTATGAGCGAACCAAGAAGCAGCGAGCCAACGAAGAATTTGCTTTAGCATTAAAAAAGTGGTGGGCAGCGACGCTCCCCACGAAGGAACAAGAAAAGAGACTAAAAGACTACCCGTTTGTTGAGGCTGCCAGGCGTCCTTTCGGGGAGATACAATACAGAAATCGCCCCAAACACTTGTTCGATCTTCCTGTCCACATGCAGGAGGAAGCACTAGTAGGGCCACCAACAGTTAACGAAGATTGGGAAAAGGATTTTTTCACCGAGGCGGAGATGGGAGGAAAAAAAAAAAGCTTTCTATGGAAAGCAAAAAAACAACCGGCCCTTTTCAGGGCCACCATAATCTTAAAAAGAGTTGCTTTGTCACAAACACACACTTTTTTAACCAATCAGACACCTCCATTATCCCACACCCTCACCGTCACACCCTGTATCCCCTCACAGTACCTAAAACTTTCATGAACTCCCCTCCTCCAGGTCATCTAATACTAAAAAACTTTTGGAAACCGCTCTCCCCCCGCCCCACCATACTCTTAAAAAGAGTTGCTTTGTCACAAACACACACTTTTTCAACCAATCAGACACCTCCATTATCCCACACCCTCACCGTCACACCCCTGTATCCCCTCACAGTACCTAAAACTTTCATGAACTCCCCTCCTCCAGGTCATCCAATACTAAAAAAAAACTTTTGGAAACCTCTCTCCCCCCTCCCCCAGCCCTCACAATAGCTAAATTATCTCGAACCCCAGTTCAGTTCTCTAAATGTAATGGACCTGTCAGGCCCCCGAATACGCCTTCTCCACAATTTTGAGCGATGAAATTACCCCGATTAGTCTCCTCTCATAACTTACCACTCTCTTAACCCGTATTTACTATGAGATTGTCCCCCTAATAAATAGCGTATGTTCATTTAATATAATATATTAATAATTTTCGTTAAATAATTCATTCCACAAGACACTTGTCGAAAAAACAAAATGACGGATTAGTTTGACAGAAATACGCGTATCGATTTATTCAGGAATGTCTGTCGGTTGTGTCCTTGGGCAAGACACTTCATCCCTATTGACCATGTGGAGGCATGGTGACGCTGTGCACTAAGGCGTACTGCACGTCGATGGAGCACCTGTCTTCAACCAATGCAGACCCTGTGTAGAATCTTGACAGTTGCTTGCCGTTGCTCGGTGGCTCTCTCCGGCTTTCCCCACCCGTAAAACTGTCGTGGTCATGATTAGTTATTGTGCAGACCTTAAACACCAATAAATAAATATAAATAAATAGTCGGTTATCAAAACAGCCTTGAGTGTTTAACAGTTAATTGTGGACCAGGGCGTTTAAAAATGAAAAAATTTGGGTGATAGCACTACAGACTGTGTTTAATCATAGAAAAATCACACCGCGCTATTACTAACCCGTATCATTTATTTTTGAACGTTCACTGAAGAATAGCCCACCCATCTAAGTAAAAGCATGAAAGAGCTAATATTATCTAATTACCTATGTGGGGGTGGGGTGGTCGGTAACGTTGTGAACTAGGGCGTACTACATTCCGCTAATGATAACCCTGTGTAGAACTTTGACAGTTGTTCGCCTCTGCGCGATGGTTCTTTCCGGATTGCTCCAACTGTCGTTAAATAAATGAAAAAAACTACAATTCTATAATAACAGGCCAAGACCCCTTCGTTTTGTCAGGGGGAAAATCAACAGTACTTTCACCCCCCTCATTTTAATAGTTGAAAAGCACTGTTACTCGAACAAAAAAAAAAATGGTAAAAGGATATGCGACTCTGTATTAGCCACCCAAATTTGCGAGACTTGGGAAAATATAACCCACCTAGAGCTGCACCAAATCTACGTACACTATTCGAACTCCCGCATTGTGTCCTTGGGCAAGTTAATTTACCCCGATTATCCACATGGGAGCGCGATGACGGCGTGTAATAAGGTGTACTGCACGTCGGTGATACGCATATTTTAGAACAATCTAACCCTGCTTGTGCGGATTTCCGACGTTGGTGAGATGACAGTTACTCGTCGTTGCTCTGTGGTTCTCTTTGGATATTCCGGAGGCTACCCGTAAAATTGTCACGTTTAATTATAACTTGAACTTGATGTCCGGGTGTAATGAAATAGCGTATTTTCTGCAGACATTCTAAATAAACGCAGCTGGTTTACAGACCTGTACATATTTTTTTCAATTGAGTAAAAATATAGGATAGTTACTGATGTAACACGCCGATTAGTATGTTTAATGAATCTAACTACGCCAGTCCGACCGACCCTTTGCCCACCATGATCACAACAAACGTTTCAATTCTCTCTCTCTCTCTCTCTCTCTCTCTCTCTCTCACCGATACAGGACGGGTGGAAACTAATTGCGTTCAAGCTGTTGTTTTTTTTTTCTAGGTTTTACCACCTCCCTTACAGCGCAAATCGAAATGAAATCTGAATCATTGAACCATACTACAGTGCATGTCAAAATTAATTTTTGAACGCCATTTTTTCTATGTGCCGCTATCAGCAGCTATGACCATAGCGTAACTTTGGTGTAAAATGCTTATTTTTGTACAAAACTCAAGACCTTTCTCTGACAAATGCATATATAAAAACAAGATAATACGTGAGAATGCGTTGTGTACCTGCATTTTGTTGATAAAATATGGCATGACCACATTCCCGGATATTATTAATGTACCCGCTTAATAACAGCCGAATATTTATCGGATCACAGTTTTTTTGATTTGAATAATTGCCGATTTTTTTATTAAATCACATTCAGTAATTTATGTAGATTTCCTGAACTGGGCGAATGTCAAGAAAGGCAATCTGTAGTTTAGGAGACACCACAAATAAAAACAGAATAAAAAATCTGAGATATATTGCATTTTTTTAATTATCCATATTAACCAGAGGTCAAAACTAGTCAAATTAATTAGTATTAAATTACAAATGGTTATGAAATTTGCAGTAAAATGAACACTGGTATATGCTGCTGGCCGCATTTTTAGTTGTCTGTAATGGCTGTTGTTCAGAATGTCACCCTATTGGTGTGAGTTTTCGCTTTTTCGTCCAGTTTCATGAGAGCTTCCACGAAGTCCGTTCCACATTCGCAATCTTTCCCAGGGGTCATTCTTCAAAGGCTGGTCCATCGCAGCTTTACAGAGATATTGTTTTCTTGACGACAATGTTCAAGGCGTTCTGGGTTTCCGATGAGACCCCTTGGGATATTTCGATCTTTAAGGATGTTTGCCAAAATTTTCCACCCTGTCGGTTGAAAATCTTTTCTTTTTCGCAGCAGATCATTTATTAGATCACACATATTGGAGCCCGAAATTGTAATGCCGTTATACACGAGTCGATCTTTCTCATCCCAGGATAAATTGGGTATATTCTTTATTATCTGGAGTAACAAAAGCGCCTTCTGCTGCATGGAATTTGGTATAACGGCTAACCAGTCCGGATGATTTTCCACTGAAAAACTTGTCGTTAAGGAGTGTGGTTTGGTGTTTTCTTTGCGTAAATTTGATTGGCGCTGAAAGATTGTCTGGTTCAGCAGCCCTTTCTCTTCAGAACCCGATTTTGAAGATTCAGGAATTGGTCTCATACCCTGGTCTATGGGCGGGACAGCTACAGCATTCAAGGGTGCGCGTATTTCCCGCAACTGTTCACTCCCCCATGGTTCAATACACTGAATTCTGCTTGAGGGGAGGCTGATTGAGTCATCTATAGGTTTTGCCCTCAGTGATTCCCCCATCACTAGCGATTTTACTGGCTCTAGCTTATTTGCAAGCCCCAAAATATTTCCACTTGTTAATGCATTGTTCCAACTAAAGGCTGATTTCATATGCACTGGAGGATAGGGTGGCTGGTTACAGACAGATCTGGTTGTTAACTCGGCTGTATTTGGGTTCGCTCCCCCTATAGTGTGTTTAAAATTTACATTTTTGTGTAATTGTCGTCTGTGTCGATAATAATGAGTTTTATGAGAGTAAGATTTTTGACACAATTCACAGACGTAGCGCGCGTTCATCCTTTTCAGAAGCGAGTTAATAGAGTGGCAATACAGTTCCAACACTCTTCCATTTATATGTATGAATAGGATGGGTCCCACCCCAACCTGTCAATCGCTGATTGGCTAATTATATATCAAGATAAGGTGGGTTCTACCCCAATCTGTTGATCATTGGTTACTTCAAATTCTCACACAGTGCATTGTGGGAAATTCCAGTGGTAGAGCTCTGAGGTAAAATAAGTTACAAATTGATAGAGTTTACTTCAAAAAAAGAAACATCAAAGTCACATTCATGACAAGCTGAGGTAGCACATCTGAACCACCAACTCTACACTGTTTAATCAGATAATCCATTTAATCAGATAATTACATGTGCATATCAGTTTTTCATTGGTTTTTCATCAGTTTCCATCGATTTTTCATTGGTTTTTATCGGTTTTTCATTGGTTTTTATCAGTTTTTATTGGTTTTTATCGGTTTTTATCGGTTTTACAATTCGATAAAACGGTTTTTAGTGATTTAAATCACGTAAAATGATCACTAATTACAACTAATTGGTCACTAATGGTCACTAATTGCCACTAATTAGTGACCAATGGTCACTAATGGTCACTAATTGCCACTAATTAGTGACCAATTGGTCACTAATTACCACTAATTGGTCACTAATGGTCACTAATTAGTGACCAATGGTCACTAATGGTCACTAATTGCCACTAATTAGTGACCAATTGGTCACTAATTACCACCAATTGGTCACTAATGGTCACTAATTGCCACTAATTGGTCACTAATTGTCACTAATTGGTCACCAATGGTCACTAATGGTCACTAATTACCACCAATTGGTCACTAATGGTCACTAATTGCCACTAATTAGTGACCAATGGTCACTAATTGCCACTAATTAGTGACCAATTAGTGGCAATTAGTGACCATTAGTGACCAATTGGTGGTAATTAGTGACCATTGGTGACCAATTAGTGGCAATTAGTGACCATTAGTGACCATTGGTCACTAATTAGTGGCAATAAGTGACCATTAGTGACTAATTAGTGGTAATTAGTGACCAATTGGTCACTAATTAGTGGCAATTAGTGACCATTAGTGACCATTGGTCACTAATTAGTGGCAATTAGTGACCATTAGTGACCAATTAGTGGTAATCAGTGACCAATTGGTCACTAATTAGTGGCAATTAGTGACCATTAGTGACCATTGGTCACTAATTAGTGGCAATTAGTGACCATTAGTGACCAATTAGTGGTAATTAGTGATCATTTTACGTGATTTAAATCACTAAAAACCATTTTATCGAATTGTAAAACCGATAAAAACCGATAAAAACCAATAAAAACTGATAAAAACCAATGAAAAACCGATAAAAACCAATGAAAAATCGATGGAAACTGATGAAGAACCAATGAAAAACCGATATGCACATGTAATTATCTGATTAAATGGATTATCTGATTAAACAGTGTAGAGTTGGTGGTTCAGATGTGCTACCTCGGCTTCTCATGAATGTGACTTTGATGTTTCTTTTTTTGAAGTAAACTCTATCAATTTGTAACTTATTTTACCTCAGAGCTCTACCACTGGAATTTCCCACAATGCACTGTGTGAGAATTTGAAGTAACCAATGATCAACAGATTGGGGTAGAACCCACCTTATCTTGATATATAATTAGCCAATCAGCGATTGACAGGTTGGGGTGGGACCCATCCTATTCATACATATAAATGGAAGAGTGTTGGAACTGTATTGCCACTCTATTAACTCGCTTCTGAAAAGGATGAACGCGCGCTACGTCTGTGAATTGTGTCAAAAATCTTACTCTCATAAAACTCATTATTATCGACACAGACGACAATTACACAAAAATGTAAATTTTAAACACACTATAGGGGGAGCGAACCCAAATACAGCCGAGTTAACAACCAGATCTGTCTGTAACCAGCCACCCTATCCTCCAGTGCATATGAAATCAGCCTTTAGTTGGAACAATGCATTAACAAGTGGAAATATTTTGGGGCTTGCAAATAAGCTAGAGCCAGTAAAATCGCTAGTGATGGGGGAATCACTGAGGGCAAAACCTATAGATGACTCAATCAGCCTCCCCTCAAGCAGAATTCAGTGTATTGAACCATGGGGGAGTGAACAGTTGCGGGAAATACGCGCACCCTTGAATGCTGTAGCTGTCCCGCCCATAGACCAGGGTATGAGACCAATTCCTGAATCTTCAACATCGGGTTCTGAAGAGAAAGGGCTGCTGAACCAGACAATCTTTCAGCGCCAATCAAATTTACGCAAAGAAAACACCAAACCACACTCCTTAACGACAAGTTTTTCAGTGGAAAATCATCCGGACTGGTTAGCCGTTATACCAAATTCCATGCAGCAGAAGGCGCTTTTGTTACTCCAGATAATAAAGAATATACCCAATTTATCCTGGGATGAGAAAGATCGACTCGTGTATAACGGCATTACAATTTCGGGCTCCAATATGTGTGATCTAATAAATGATCTGCTGCGAAAAAGAAAAGATTTTCAACCGACAGGGTGGAAAATTTTGGCAAACATCCTTAAAGATCGAAATATCCCAAGGGGTCTCATCGGAAACCCAGAACGCCTTGAACATTGTCGTCAAGAAAACAATATCTCTGTAAAGCTGCGATGGACCAGCCTTTGAAGAATGACCCCTGGGAAAGATTGCGAATGTGGAACGGACTTCGTGGAAGCTCTCATGAAACTGGACGAAAAAGCGAAAACTCACACCAATAGGGTGACATTCTGAACAACAGCCATTACAGACAACTAAAAATGCGGCCAGCAGCATATACCAGTGTTCATTTTACTGCAAATTTCATAACCATTTGTAATTTAATACTAATTAATTTGACTAGTTTTGACCTCTGGTTAATATGGATAATTAAAAAAATGCAATATATCTCAGATTTTTTATTCTGTTTTTATTTGTGGTGTCTCCTAAACTACAGATTGCCTTTCTTGACATTCGCCCAGTTCAGGAAATCTACATAAATTACTGAATGTGATTTAATAAAAAAATCGGCAATTATTCAAATCAAAAAAACTGTGATCCGATAAATATTCGGCTGTTATTAAGCGGGTACATTAATAATATCCGGGAATGTGGTCATGCCATATTTTATCAACAAAATGCAGGTACACAACGCATTCTCACGTATTATCTTGTTTTTATATAGGCATTTGTCAGAGAAAGGTCTTGAGTTTTGTACAAAAATAAGCATTTTACACCAAAGTTACACTATGGTCATAGCTGCTGATAGCGGCACATAGAAAAAATGGCGTTCAAAAATTAATTTTGACATGCACTGTAGTATGGTTCAATGAATCAGATTTCATTTCGATTTGCGCTGTAAGGGAGGTGGTAAAACCTAGAAAAAAAAACAACAGCTTGAACACAATTAGTTTCCACCCGTCCTGTATCGGTGAGAGAGAGAGAGAGAGAGAGAGAGAGAGAGAGAGAATTGAAACGTTTGTTGTGATCATGGTGGGCAAAGGGTCGGTCGGACTGGCGTAGTTAGATTCATTAAACATACTAATCGGCGTGTTACATCAGTAACTATCCTATATTTTTACTCAATTGAAAAAAATATGTACAGGTCTGTAAACCAGCTGTGTTTATTTAGAATGTCTGCAGAAAATACGCTATTTCATTACACCCGGACATCAAGTTCAAGTTATAATTAAACGTGACAATTTTACGGGTAGCCTCCGGAATATCCAAAGAGAACCACAGAGCAACGACGAGTAACTGTCATCTCACCAACGTCGGAAATCCGCACAAGCAGGGTTAGATTGTTCTAAAATATGCGTATCACCGACGTGCAGTACACCTTATTACACGCCGTCATCGCGCTCCCATGTGGATAATCGGGGTAAATTAACTTGCCCAAGGACACAATGCGGGAGTTCGAATAGTGTACGTAGATTTGGTGCAGATCTAGGTGGGTTATATTTTCCCAAGTCTCGCAAATTTGGGTGGCTAATACAGAGTCGCATATCATTTTACCATTTTTTTTTTGTTCGAGTAACAGCGCTTTTCAACTATTAAAATGAGGGGGGTGAAAGTACTGTTGATTTTCCCCCTGACAAAACGAAGGGGTCTTGGCCTGTTATTATAGAATTGTAGTTTTTTTCATTTATTTAACGACAGTTGGAGCAATCCGGAAAGAACCATCGCGCAGAGGCGAACAACTGTCAAAGTTCTACACAGGGTTATCATTGGCGGAATGTAGTACGCCCTAGTTCACAACGTTACCGACCACCCCACCCCCACATAGGTAATTAGATAATATTAGCTCTTTCATGCTTTTACTTAGATGGGTGGGCTATTCTTCAGTGAACGTTCAAAAATAAATCATACGGGTTAGTAATAGCGCGGTGTGATTTTTCTATGATTAAACACAGTCCGTAGTGCTATCACCCAATTTTTTTCATTTTTAAACGCCCTGGTCCACAATTAACTGTTAAACACTCAAGGCTGTTTTGATAACCGACTATTTATTTATATTTATTTATTGGTGTTTAAGGTCTGCACAATAACTAATCACGACCACGGCAGTTTTACGGGTGGGGAAAGCCGGAGAGAGCCACCGAGCAACGGCAAGCAACTGTCAAGATTCTACACAGGGTCTGCATTGGTTGAAGACAGGTGCTCCATCGACGTGCAGTACGCCTTAGTGCACAGCGTCACCATGCCCCCACATGGTCAATAGGGATGAAGTGTCTTGCCCAAGGACACAACCGACAGACATTCCTGAATAAATCGATACGCGTATTTCTGTCAAACTAATCCGCCATTTTGTTTTTTCGACAAGTGTCTTGTGGAATGAATTATTTAACGAAAATTATTAATATATTATATTAAATGAACATACGCTATTTATTAGGGGGACAATCTCATAGTAAATACGGGTTAAGAGAGTGGTAAGTTATGAGAGGAGACTAATCGGGGTAATTTCATCGCTCAAAATTGTGGAGAAGGCGTATTCGGGGGCCTGACAGGTCCATTACATTTAGAGAACTGAACTGGGGTTCGAGATAATTTAGCTATTGTGAGGGCTGGGGGAGGGGGGAGAGAGGTTTCCAAAAGTTTTTTTTTAGTATTGGATGACCTGGAGGAGGGGAGTTCATGAAAGTTTTAGGTACTGTGAGGGGATACAGGGGTGTGACGGTGAGGGTGTGGGATAATGGAGGTGTCTGATTGGTTGAAAAAGTGTGTGTTTGTGACAAAGCAACTCTTTTTAAGAGTATGGTGGGGCGGGGGGAGAGCGGTTTCCAAAAGTTTTTTAGTATTAGATGACCTGGAGGAGGGGAGTTCATGAAAGTTTTAGGTACTGTGAGGGGATACAGGGTGTGACGGTGAGGGTGTGGGATAATGGAGGTGTCTGATTGGTTAAAAAAGTGTGTGTTTGTGACAAAGCAACTCTTTTTAAGATTATGGTGGCCCTGAAAAGGGCCGGTTGTTTTTTTGCTTTCCATAGAAAGCTATTTTTTTTTCCTCCCATCTCCGCCTCGGTGAAAAAATCCTTTTCCCAATCTTCGTTAACTGTTGGTGGCCCTACTAGTGCTTCCTCCTGCATGTGGACAGGAAGATCGAACCAGTGTTTGGGGCGATTTCTGTATTGTATCTCCCCGAAAGGACGTCTGGCAGCCTCAACAAACGGGTAGTCTTTTAGTCTCTTTTCTTGTTCCTTCGTGGGGAGCGTTGCTGCCCACCACTTTTTTAATGCTAAAGCAAATTCTTCGTTGGCTCGCTGCTTCTTGGTTCGCTCATAGCTGTTTATGGAAGTATAGTCGATGCTTGTCATCTTGGCTTTTCTGACACAGTTTCTAATAAGAGTGAGGTTCGAGTCGTCAGACTTTATAGGGGAAAAAACAAACACGCCCGCTTTTCAAAAACCGAAATGTTATTTGTTCATGCGGTCATCGGATTAAAAAATTACTTTATCGCGTGAGGCGTAAAATCAGAATACCTTTAGTCTATGAGAGTTTTTCGACAGCCATAAAAACGAGAAGAATAAACTTGCATTATTAATATGAAAGAATCACGCCAAGTTATTAAATCAAATTATACCTATAAAAATAGCCACAATGGAGTCGTTCACAGTCTACAGGTAAAAGCAAGGCACATCTTGTCACGTGCGATCATCATTGATTTTTTAATACATGATAGCATGTCCAGTCTAACGATATTTATGACCGGTCGTTAAAGTGTGACAATAGATTTAATTGCTTCAACATCTGTCAGTAGTTGGCGTTTGAAAAGAAAAAATCGATTTAATGATACCCAGACACGCAGTGTTCAATTTTGTGGGTCAGTCAACCGATAGCATGCGCATATGTCCAGTACGTCAATATTAATTCATTTATTAATATACTAATTATTATAATCAACCCTAATTACACTCATTAATTACATTAATTACATTAATTATGCAACAGTCATTAATTACATTAATTATTAAAGTGATTAAAAAAAAATCGTTAAGTAATATTAATTACCTTACGTAACATTTTAATTATGATGACGTCATCGACCCCCCTCGTCCCCCCTCGGCCCCTCTCCCCCAGAATAGGGTCGAAACCTCCACAATATACTACTAGGGTTGTAAGGGGTACAAGGTAATGGAAGTGGGATACGATGATGTAAAAAGATGTCTAATGTTGACGAAACGTACGATTTAGGCGTAGGGAACATTTTCCATTTGGACACATACCCACCTTACTCCGTTTCACAGGGAATGGGAGAATCATTTTTGCCTATACCCAACTTGTCTCTTCTAAACAAAATACCCCCGTGTTGATATAGTAACAGAATATAATTTATTATACCTCATTCTAAGATAGTACGTTAATTTCCCATGGACTGTCTGTCTGTCGGTCTGTCTGTCTATGACTGTTGTCTCTGTCTCTTTCTGTCTCTCTCCCTCAATCTCTCTCTCTCTATCCCCCCCCTCTCTCTCTCTCTCTCTCTCTCTCTCTCTCTCCTCTTTTGCCTCGCGTGTGAGGTTTCGCCAACACACGCCCATAACGCATTTGTATTTTTTCAAGTCATCGATTAACAGAAAGCACATCCCCAGAGTAGAGAATGTTATGAAAGGTTTGGGATTTCATTTAAGAAAATGTAGAGGCTACTACTGAACGAGTAAATAGGACCACGACGACGGATGTGAAGCAGTCAATGTCTACTTCCATTTTGTTCGATAATACTTAATGAAAAAAGCGGAGATCACTTTCACAGTTCGTCGTGCAGATATCTGAACAAACTGCGTGTGGTATACACAAAGCTAGCACGTTGCGTAGTAAATCAAATACAGAGGTTTGTAAGAGGTACAGTGTAATGGAAGTGAGATAAGATGGTGTAAAAAGATGTCTAATGTTAGCGAAACGTACGATTGAGGCGTAGGAAACGTTTTTCATTTGGACGCATACCCACCTTACTCCGTTTCACAAGGAATGGGAGAACCATATTTGTCTGTACCCAACTTACCTCTACTAAACAAAATACCCTCATGTTGATATGGTTACAGAATATAATTTATTATACCTCATTCTAAGATACTATGCTAATTTCCCATGTCCCATGAACATTTCGGTTTGAAGTCTAATGCCGCAACTAGACTACAGATGGATAACCTATTATCACTGAGCTTCTGACAACAAATGAATCAATTCCAAACAAAACGGGCGTAAATTTTATATGTCGGGTACCAAATTCGGTTTGATTCAATATCCATTGCCAGGGATAAGAGGTTAACGTACTGTTGGAGGAAGACGTACAATCGACTAGAGGTGCCGCTGTCGCTCGTGTACATCCGTCTGAACAAGGCACGATCGCATATCTTACAACCTTACTCCCCGGTCATCGGCATTAATATTCGACTTTTGATTCTGTCCGGAATGTGTCATAGACCTTAATGAATTAAAGGGGGTATTTATAGCAATTCTGACACAAAACAATGCATTTAGAGTAATATAAGCAAAATGTAGAAAATTGTTTTTATATTTTTTCGAAACGCCGCATATGATTCAGTGACTGGTTTGTTTTTACAATTTCTTCGGCCCTCTACCGCCTTGACGTAGCGGCTGGCTGGTGGATCTTCTTGGCTCCCATTGTATACATGGATTTGGAACCCTTGACATTTACGATTATTGTTACTCACAGTATTAGGTTTTTGTTGCACGGCTATGTTTTTTTTATATTCATAAAATACACGCCTTTTCTGCAAAAACCGAATCGAACAATACATTGTTTTTTGTATTGACATTGAACAATACGGATCGCGTGCGCAGACTATTTAACTATTTCTTTTTTCACGTTTTGGGTTATTTTGGGCAAATATTAATGTTTTTAATATTAGTTTAGTAAACTGTAGGCGAGCAGTAAATACAGAACAGAATACGCGTTCGAATTGTCATTTTTTACCGCCCTCGATTGATTCCACGCAGGGATAATGTTGAACAAGAAGCCGAAGGCTTTGAGTTCAATATTATCCCTCCGCCAAAATCGATTAATATAATTATTGTTCAGTAAAATTTAGGCGTGCAAAAATAAAGAACAGAACAAGCGTTCAAACTGTCATTTTTTACCGCAGTCGATTGATTTTGGCGGAGGGGCTTCTCGTTCAATATTATCTCTCCGCCCAAATCGATCTCGTGCGATAAAAAATGACATTTCCAATGCCGTTCTGTCTCTTTCTTAAATGATGCAGAGCACAGTTTACGGTGACGTGTAACTCGTGATGTTACAAGCCCTCTGGTCCACAGATATCTCAAGATAAAAGTTCAACCAACAATCTCATCAAACACCAATTCGTTAAACTCGTCTGCCTCTATAGATGCAATTCGTCCCCAAAAATATATTGACGGTTTCCGCTTTTCATGTTCCATATCATTTCGTGTTCGCTATTCCTAGCTTTTATTAGGGCGTAACATTTTTCACGTTATCAAACGCCATAGATGGAAAGAGGTACCGCGTTGATTGACCTTACGCCATCTCGGGGTGGACGGTCTCAGATTTTGTTGCGACGTTTTTCGCTGACAGTAAATGCACTGATCTTGTATGAAAGGCAATGGGGAGCAGTACTCTCGCCGTCAAAATGCACGCAAAACTCAATGTTAGCATTGTTGAGAGGACAGTAGTCGGAAAATGTCGAGTAGATCGCGACCCCGCCTTTTTATTGGCTAGACCGTATTTATCTTTATTTGTATTGTGTTGCTGCAAAAAATCTTGAGTAATATAAACTACTAGAGAAAGCACTTATGAATTTCCGCGCGCGAAGCGGAGTAAAAGGTCAGAGCACAGCTAGGATGCAGTTCGAGGAGCAGGAATCAACGACCGATGTCGGGGTTTTTCGGGTATAGTAAAAACGCCAGTAAGTGTCATTGATTTCTGTCCCCCGCACTCTATCCAAGTTGTGTTTAGTATTTCATGAATTAAGAGATTAGATTTTTTTTTTAACAATATCACCTACGATGGTTCATTTTCTTTCTAACATGCGTGACACTATTGTTTTGTGTCGAAGCATTTCATTTCCTTGGCTCAAAGTAGCATTTCATTGATGCACGCAAATCAATCAGATGCGTTGGTACATGCTGAAGGGTGGATTTCATGTATAGTTTTCACAACATATTTATAAATGCCTTCATTTTGTAGGGTAGCCTTGAAGACACACAAAATCGCGGTATAATAGTATTTATCCCGTGTGCATTCTGGTCTGTGCGAACATTTTCACTGGCCTTAAAGCTAATACACATGTGGCGCTGCCGCATGGTGCAGCGGGCTGTCAGTCTCTTACCCAATGAAAAGTCCATACAACCTGGAATATGCAAGGATGGCGAATTTGTGCTCATTCCAACTCATTTGTGTCAGTTCCGTGAAACATGGATATTACATACGCAGTATTATTTCATAGATTTTTTCGCGCTCTTGACATACGAGCTTTAAGTGGCTATATCTACAGTCATGGAGGGGTGTATCGGTGATCCAATAATCAATTAATAACAGAATCGCAGAAATAATAAATAAGTTCCTTCACGACACTGAATATAGTGTGAAGGAATTGTTAACGGGTAATCTTTAACTGGTTGAGTGCTGGAAGCCTATATTTGGGGTTTACTCTAAAATGCAGGTACTGCAATTCAAAGGCTTCAAACTCCTTAATATTATCTTTGAATCGCAATTGTTTAGTCTGTATGGA
The DNA here is from genome assembly GCA_031216915.1 of Pictodentalium vernedei. Lineage (NCBI taxonomy): Eukaryota > Metazoa > Mollusca > Scaphopoda > Dentaliida > Dentaliidae > Pictodentalium > Pictodentalium vernedei. Next base: position 135,611,583 of record CM062297.1, on the reverse strand, counting down.
TTGCCCTTGTTACAATTTATAGGCACTCTCCCGTAAACTGTAAAAGGGAAAAGACTTGTGAACACATTTTGACGGGCAAAAATAATTCAGCACTGTACCAGTTATTATTTTTACAATCGCAGCACTGGAGGAGTAATTAATATATACAAATTATCATATAGACGACTCGTTGCCCGTAGCGCTACCGGAAACGAGTCGTCTATATGATACGGAATCAGAATGAGTCGTCTATATGATACGGAATCGGAACACATTATGTGATACGTACCGTTTCTCGTGGTTTTCAGGCCAAAATCTATATGATTGTTAAATAAACAGAAATGTATATGTTGCCAACGACAGAAATACCGACAGAAATGTGTTTGCAGTCACTTTTGCAAACGATACCTCCTCTTATGGCCTTTACAAAAGGAAATATAATATGACAATACGCAAGGCGTAAGAAGGAACCCCAAAGTATCCAACGTATTGAAATATTTCATTCCGCAACCATTACTCCAAAAACATTTTGGTTTATTCAGTCGAATTCCTGCAATTATTTAATTTCAGCCAAACAAGAATACGTTTCACAGTACTAAATATTTTCCCATAGGCGACCATTATAACGTTCAGGCGAAAAAAAATATGGTCGCATCATTTTAAATTTAGCATTCAGATATTTGTTGTCAACTATAGCCCTTCAGACAACCTTTTAATGATTTTTAAACAGGGGTCATGCAACAAATAAAAGAAAAACTAACAGAAAGGGAAGTGCTGGTCACATGTTCATATTTCTCAGGGAATTCCCAAACAAAACACACCAATAGTCAAACAAATTTTTAGGTTCTAAAAGTCCTCAAATCATCCTCTTTATTCATCTGGAACATTCAAAAGTAATGCAAAATGTCAGTAGACTTCTTCAAATGTTTATTGAAACAATATATTTCCTCAAGACTGCTTAGTTTTGGGAATTAGATAATTTCCGAGAGCAACTTTTCGAGGCATGTAAATCTAATTAACATATTTACAACAGTTATACCTATGAGCAAACCCAACCCTACCAAAGGTACAGTTACCTCTTTCATGTGATGAAAGAGTCATTTCTGCAATAAAATTCAACTTTTGGCTTCTGTCTAGTCCAAAGCATGGGAAATTTGTTCTTTTGAAGAGAGCTGTCCAATCTGTGTCAAATAGGCTTAAAAACTGTTATTGCCTCCGACAGAATTTCTACTCTGTTACCCAATAAGTTGGGAGGGATAAGAATTCACAGCTTTCTTTGAAACTACCCAAATCCCAAAATAAAACTAAAATCTGCATCAGCACACAAAATCTGTTTTAATTAATCATACGTCAAGATAAATAGGGCCCCACCACCATGGAACAATATGTCAATTTTGGTTCAAAATTGGGGTTGTGCAGGGCTTATAGTTCCTCTAAATTTGGGAGAATCCATTTGGATTCTTGCGGAAATCGTTCCGAGAATTCAGACCTGCTATGGGCCAGGATCCTATTAGGTCAGTATGATTGAACCCCTGTTGCATACTGATAATACATGTTAACCCTTTACCCAATACAGCTTTTTTAATTTTTACAACACCAACTACTGATTTTTACCCCCCCCCCCCCCACCCTCCCTCTCCCTCCTCTTTTGGGTCAGATTCAGTTAGTCAAGGTTCATGGATACTACATAGGAATAATGTTATGAAATTATTCATAATTCTATTGTCCATGTTAGATGATTATTAGCATAGGTCTTCCTGATTGCTTCCAATTTTGACAGCTGTAGACAAGTACTGCCAAACTTCCAAGGGTTGTTGTGTCACTGCACTTTGAAAGGCAAATTTTATGGAAAAGCTCTAAGGAATGGATTTGAACATTTATGAACAACCTCGAACCTAACCCACCCCTGCCCAAATATTAAGCCACAGACCTGAAATGAACAAACTCAAATCTGCCCCCCCCCCCCCCCCCCTTCCTGCGATACCAAATATGAAAGGGTTCTGACTGGCAGGAACCAAACTGGAACAAATTTACATCTGACCTCCCCAGAGATGTTGTACACCAATATTAAATCATTAAACTAGTGGGTCTGAAGAAAAAGATTTTTAAAGAAATTTTCTCATGTTGCTTTGAGTTAATTTGCACTCCCATAATGAGCCCATATATTAACCCATAGATTTGGCTTGAACAAACATGAATCTGACCCCCTTAGAGATGCTGTAAGCCAAATACGAAAGGATTCTGACTGGTGGATCTGAAAAAAAAACGAGTTTTAAAGAAATTTCCTCATACTGCACTGAGTTAAACTTTGGGCTTCAATAGATAGACCAAATATTAAACCAGAGACCCGATTCAAACAAACTTCAATCCCCCCTGCCCCCCTGCCCCCCACCCCACTAGAAATGTTGCATTCCAAATATGAAAGCATTCTGACTGGTGGATCTCAAGGAGGTTTTCAAAGAAATTTCCTCATGTTGCACTGTTGATATTTGGGTGCCCATAGGGAGCCCAAATATCAACTCGGGGACTTGATTTGAACAAACCTGAACCTATCCCTCCCACCCCTAGAGATGCTGTATACCAAGTATCAAAAGATTCTTATACATGGTTCTGGAGAAGATTTTTTTTCAATTTTGGAAAACAATTTATGCATGCTATCAGAGAAATGCTTGGGGCCCCCTGTGGGTGTGGCAACGTTATTTGAACAAACTGGAATTCATATATGATAAGGAACATGAATATCAAATTTGGTTCAATTTGGCTCAGTTGTTTATGAGGAGAGGTTAGTAATGTAAAGTTCACACCGGACAGGATGGACTGATGGTGGACAGACAGAAAGTCATCATTTAAGCGCCCCTGACTTACAGTCAGGTGAGCTAAAAATAAACAATATTCATCAAGCGTAATAATTATAGATGTTACTAGAACCGGCTGATGAGAGCCGGTTCCAATGACAGCCATATTTGTACAAATTTTATTGCCAGTGTCACAACATTTCAGGTCATGTTAGTGTTGTATTGGGCAATTTGCTGCCTTTGTGTTAGGTAAAGGGTTAAACTGACTCAGTTCTTTTCATGTGAATCCTAGCAGCAATGTTACGAGAAGCTACATGGTTTTGTTGCACGGATCTCTACGGGAATCGATTCTCAGATTCTTATAAGACCTGGCTGAGGCTATATAATCCACCAATATGAATAGAAAGTGCCATTTTATCTCAATAAATGATGTCAAATATTCTTTTACCTAGTGATGAGGTAAATTATAGACCTGGATGTACCCCCCCCCCCCCACCCCCTAGCTCTCAGTATGCATTTTTTCCTAAAACAAGAGACCCCAGGGAACCTGAGGGTGCCCACCTGTACATGGTAACCTAAATATCAACCCAGAGAATTGATTTCAACAAGTTGCATCTACTCCTCCTAAGAAAAGCTTATACCAAATATCCAAAGATTCTGACAAGTGGATCTGAAAAAAATGATTTTTAAAGAATATTCCTCATATTGAACCGAGTTATAATTTGGGCTCCCACAGGGAGCCCATATATGAACCCAGGGACTTGGCTTTAACAAACTTGAATCTCCCCCCCCCCCCCCCCCCCCCAAGGATGCCGCACACCAAATATCAAAGCATTTCAACTGCTGGATCTGAAGAAGACGATTTTTAAAGAAAATTCCTCATTTTGAACTAAGTTACAATTCGAGCTCCCACAGTGAGCCCAAACATGGACCTAGGGACATGGCTCGAACAAACTTGAATCTAGCCTCCTAAGGATGCTGCATAAAAAATATCAAAAGCATTCATCTGCTGGACCTGAAGAAGATTTTTTTTAAAAATTCCTCATTTCGAACTAAGTTACAATTCAAGCTCCCACAGTGAGCCCAAATATGGACCTAGGGACATGGCTTTAACAAACTTGAATCTCACCCCCCTAAGGATGCCGCACACCAAATATCAAAGCATTCCAACTGCTGGATCTGAAGAAGATTTTTAAAGAAAATTCCTCATTTTGAACTAAGTTACAATTCGAGATCCCACAATGAACCCAAACATGGACCTAGGGACATGACTTGAACAAGCTTGAATCTTGCCTCCTAAGGATGCTGCATAAAAAATATCAAAAGCATTCATCTGCTGGATCTGAAGAAGATTTTTTAAGAAAATTCCTCATTTCGAACTAAGTTACAATTCAAGCTCCCACAGTGAGTCCAAATATGGACCTAGGGACATGGCTTGAACAAACTTGAATCTCACTCCCCTAAGAATGCTGCATACCAAATATTGAAACATTCTGACTGCTGGATCTGAAGAAGAAGATTTTTAAAGAAAATTCCTCATTTTGAACTACATGTAAGTTATCATTCGGGCTCCCACAGTGAGCCCAAATATGGACCTAGGGACATAGATTGAACAAACTTGAATCTCACCCCCACCCCCCCCCCCCCCACCCCAACCCCCACCCACCCCCAACCCCCCACCCCCAAGGATGCTGCATACCAAATATCGAAACTTTCCGACTGCTGGATCTGAAGAAGATTTTTAAAGAAAATTCCTCATTTTGAACTAAGTTATAATTCGGGTTACCACAGTGAGCCCAAATATGAACCCAGGGACTTGGCTTGAACAACTTGAATCTCACCCCCTAAGCATGCTGCATACCCAATATCAAAAGATTCTGCTTCTGGATCTTGAGAAGAAGATTTTCAAAGAAATTTGCCTGAAATGCACTAAGTTCAAATTTGGGCTCCTATACTGAGCCCAAATATGAACCCAGGGGGCTGATTTGAACAAACTTGAATCAGATCCACCCCACAATGTTGCATATCAAATATCAAAAGATTCTGCCTGCCGGATCTGGAGAAGAAGATTTTTTAAGAAATTTGCCTGAAATGCACTAAGTTCGAATTCCGGCTTCTATAGTGAGCCCAAATATGAATCCAGGGGGCTGATTTGAACAAACTTGAATCAGATCCACCCCACAATGTCGCATACCAAATATCAAAAGTTTCTGCCTGCTGGATCTGGAGAAGAATATTTTTAAAGAAATTTGCCTGAAATGCTTCTATAGTGAGCCCAAATATGAATCCAGGGGGCCGATTTGAACAAACTTGAATCAGATCAACCCCACAATGTTGCATACCAAATATCAGAAGATTCTGCCAGCTGAATCTGGTGAAGAAGATTTTTTAAGAAATTTGCCTGAAATGCACTAAGTTTGAATTCAGGCTCCTATACTGAGCCCAAATATAAATCCAGGGGGGCGGATTTGAACAAACTCGAATCAGACCCACCCTACAATGTTGCATACCATATATCAAAAGATTCTGCCTGTTGGATCCAGAGAAGAAGATTTTTTAATGTTTTTCCCATTGCCTACAGTGTTAAAAAGTGTTTTCAAAGTCCCGAAACTGTACCCTATGATAAAACCGATGGCAATTTTTTGGACCAATCCTTTCTGTTGGTCATAAGGAAGCTTCACACCAAATAAAAATTCTCAGTGCCGTGGAGTTTTGGAGATATGGTGTTTTACTTTTTTCGATTTTTAGCTCCTGTGGTTTCCATGGAGCTACAGAAAAAGAAAATTTGGCATAAATTAGGTACTTATGACCCAATAAGCCCTCACATAAAATTTGATTCAAATCAGCCTCTCAGTTCAGAAAATAGAAATTTTGGGCGGGGCCAAAAATTTTGCCCCTCCCATAACGACGCCAAATATAGCCCATCAAACTTCGCTTAAAGAAATCCAAGTCTACACCTTAAAAGAAAGCTGCATACCATATATCAAGTCTCTGCTACTGCTGGTTGATGAGAAGATTTTGGTGCCCCTTGGGGGCATGGCACCACCCAGGAGAAGGGGGCAACTTCATTTGAACAAATCTGAATTGGCATTAGGTAATAAACATTTACCCAACATTTGAATAATGTAAAGTTAACGCCGGCCGGACGGCGGACAGAATGTGATCAGTAAAGCTCCCACTGAGCTTTGCTCAGGTGAGCTACAGTTAAAACTAGAAGTCCTGTCACGAATAGTGCGCTTATCTAGGCTTAATTGCGCGTTGGAATTGCGCGCAATTGCCATATCGAATGGCATCCAAAGCACGGCAGGCTCTCTTGGTTACTCATAGCAAACACATGCAATGTTTCTGCCAATGGACCTCCGGGTTACCCGGAGGTCCATTGGCTGACACATTGCTTGTGCACAGGCCATATCTGCAGAATTTGATAGCTTTACTTGGGCCATAACGCGTACATTAACGCGCATATCAACGTGCTATTTGTGCGCATTTCATGACAGGACTTCTAGTTTTAACTGTAAAAAACTTTATTAATTTATAAATAAATTGATGGTGACTTGAATTTCCCATTATTTTTTAATCACATTCTTGCTTCTGAACACATTTCACATTGTGTTTGATATTCTGCAATCTTTGTACGAAAAAGCCTAAGTTTTCTCAGCTAAGGCACCTCGAGTCATAAAACAGTGATTTTTTCCAACAGAATGACCAGTACCTGCTACTGTGGTGTCTCATGACACTGTTAAAATTCCTAAAATCATCAAATATTGATTCATTAGTGCTGTGCTTGTGCTGCAAATATCCACAAGTGCACTTTCACTATTTTGGTTTTAATCCCCACAGGCATGCATTCTGTCAAAAGGAGTGAACTTGTAGAAAATATGTTCACAAAGAGGACAAGTTACAGTACAGTCGCCGTGGACGGGTTGTAATACACGCGTGGGCAGTGATGTCCACTCATGCATTTACCAGTCAATAAAAATCATCATCTACAAAATTTTAATTGATGAAGCATCGGTTTGTACCTGGTGCTTCATTATTTAAATTTTTGATGATTATACCTATAGTTAGTGTTTGGCATCAAATATTATTGTATGAATTTGTATCCGTGGAAATATTGCCCATCCATGGAAAGTGAGCAGTACACTGCCAAAGTACTGTATTTGTTTCAAGTATATAATATACTCTTTGATGTTTAATATACTTGTGATAGGCTGGGTCCAAAGTACTCAGTACGCGTAGTACTTGAGTACCACTTTTTTGATAAAATACTCAATACTTGCCAGCCCAGATTTTGTATGTGTGTGTGTGTGTGGGGGGGGGGGGAGGGGGAAGGTTGGAGGGTGAAAGATAGCTGCAAGTTATTTAAAATGTTGACCCAGGCAAATGAAAAGCAAAGAAACATTTCATCCGAAGGACAGACAGACAGACATGCAGTAACAAATTTGGGAAGCCTAAATAAAAGTAGTGACTAACTTAAAATGAAAAATATAGATAGAAGAGCCAGGGCAATGTTGTCAAACAGAAAACAAACAAGAGCCCCCAGAGGGCCTGATGGCATTCACCTGACATGGTAGCCTAAATATCAACCCAGGGAATTTATTTGAACATTTAGTTGCATCTGCCCCTCATAAGAAAAGCTTATACAAAATATCCAAAGATTCTGACCGGTGGATCTCAAAAAAAAAAGGATTTTTAAAGAATATTCCTCATATTGAACTAAGTTATAATTCAGGCTCCCACAGAGAGCCCAAATATGATCCCAAGGACTTGGCTTGAACAAATTTGAATCTCACATCCCTAAGGATGCTTCTATATACTAATATCTAAAGATTCTGACTACTGGATTTTAAAGAATAATTTTCTTATTGAACTAAGTTGTAATTTGGACTTCCACAGGGAGCCCAAATATGAACCCGGGGACTTGGCTCAAACAAACTTGAATCTCACCCCTCTAAGGATGCAGCATCCCAAATATCAAAATATTCTGAAGAGTGGATCAGAAGAAGATTTTTAAAAAAATATTCCTCATATTGCAGTAATCTAATCACATAGAGTCCAAATATGGACCCAGGGATTTGATTTCAACAAAAATGTGAATAAATCTTCCAAAGATGTTATATGCAAAATATGAAAGCCTTTGGAGCAGTGGTATGGGAGAAGAAGATTCTTTAATGTTTTTCCCATTACTAAAATGATGACTCCGCATAAGTCCTGGAAAACTTCCCTATGATAAAACTGATGGCAATAATTTTTTTTTACCATTCTTTTCGGCTGTTCGTAAGGAAGCGTCACACAAAATAAAAATTCTCAGTGCCATGTAGTTTTGAAGATATGGGCGTTTTAAATTTTTTCTATATTTAGATCCTGCAGTTCCCACAGGGCCACAGGAAAATGTTTTGGCATAAATTAGGTACTTACGGCCCAATAAGCCCATCATATCAAATTTGCTTCAAATCAGCCTCTCAATTTGGAAAATAGAAATTTTGGTACAATTCGGGCTCCTACAGGAAGACCAAATATGAACCCAGGGACTTGACTTTAACAAACTTATATCTCACCTCCCTAAGGATACTGTATATATCAAAACATTCTGACTGCTGAATGTGAAGAATACTTTTGAAGAATATTCCTCATTTTGAACTAAGTTATAATTCAGGCTCCCACAGAGAGCCCAAATATGAACCCAGGGACTTGGCGTAAACAAACTTGAATCTCCCACAGTGAGCCCAAATATGAACCCAGGGACTTGGCGTAAACAAACTTGAATCTCACACTGGCTCACACCAATTAATCGACTAACCAATGATCAATATCTTGATTGATAAAAAAAGTAATTGATCGGTTAACCGTTACTTTTGAAGTACGGTACTCTTTTGAAGTACGGTACTATATGGCAGGGTATTTGATGGCTGGATTCACATCGCAAAATGCTATACAAAAATGTCCAATTGCTTACAATTTTTCTTTCATATTGGGTAAGCTTATATTCACTATTTATCATCACTTTTTGAAACCAAGATGGAAACTGTTAATCAAATTTTTAAAAACAAAAAATACCCTGTATGGGTTAACTATGGAACAAACTTGCTCCAAAACAGGCAAACGTTGTCACACTGGCTCACATCAATTGCATGAGACAGAGAAATGCATGCCAGTTACGTGCCAAAATACTTGTTCACTTGCATGATCATTATACTGTATCAGTAGCTGAAAACGGTCATTCTCAACCCTTCACCAAATGCAGGTAGCAGACGATACTTGCACAAGAAATTCTAAAGATTTTCAATGTTTGTCTCAAAAACATAGCTTATGCCCCCCCCCCCCCCCATTGGAATAAGCTCAATGAGCTTGTTCCAATGAGGGGGTCATAAGCTATGTTTTGAGACAAAAATTGAAAATATAATAAAATTTGAATGGACATGTTTGTATATGGCGCTGCCTGGTTTTGTCCATTATGCTGAGTAAAGTTTTAATTATATAAATGGTCAACGGTACAGCAATTATTCAGCTACCTATTGGGGCAAGTGATTAATTGGTTAACCAAGGTTAACCCATGCGATTAATCAATCACGAAAACCCTTTAATCGTTTCAGCTCTAAAATTAATTTAATTTTATTAAATTTTATCTGATGAAAAAATGCTAATAATTTTGGGGGAATGGTAAATATGGATCTTCTTAACAAGCATTTGCAAGAACATCAGAGGAATGAAATCACCGTTCTCGCAATTTGCAAAACCCTGGTGAGCCAAAATATAGGGTTGGCTTGAAGAAACTTAAATCTCACCCGCCTAATGATGGTGCGTGCATAGCAAATATCAAAAGATTCTGATTGGTGGGTCTGAAGAAAAAGATTTTTAAAGAATATTCCTCATACTGCACAAATTTCAACATTTGGACTCCCATAGAGGCCAAATATGGACCCAGGGATTTGATTTCAATAAACGTGTAAAAAAATCTTGCAAAGATGGTATATGTGAAATCTGAAAGGTTTTGGAGGAGTGAATTGGGTGAAGAAGAGTCTTAAATGCTTTCTTCATTACCCACAGTGTTACAGAATGCTGACTAAGCATTTTTTCAAAGTCACGAAAAAGTACCCCATGATTGAACTGACAGAAATTTGCTTAGACCATTCCATTCTGTTGGTCCCAAGGAAGCTTCACACCAAATAAGAATTCTCAGTGCCATGTAGTTTTGGAGATATGTGCGTTTTGAATTTTGTTCTATTTTTAGCTCCTGTGGTTCCCATGGGGGGATGGGAAAATATTTTGGGGCATAAATTAATTACTTATGATCAAATAAAACCAAAAATTGAATTTGGTTCAAATCAGCCTCTTGGTTCGAAAAACAGAAATTTTGGGCGGGGCAAAAATACATGCCCTCCAATAATGAAGGCAAATAAAGACCCACAAACTTCTCTTGAACAAAACTGTGTCTACACCTCAAAAGGAAGCAGCACACCACATATCGAATCTCTGCTACTCCTGGTTCACGAGAAGATTTTTTTAAGATTTAGGCAAAATTTTGGGGCATGGCCCTACTGGGGGCAGGGCAACTTGATTTAAGCAAAATCAAAATGCAATGTCATAACAAACGAGCATCTCACATTTCACTTTAATGATTAATCAGTTCAGCAGTTTTGGAGGAGAAGACGCAAACACCATGTTCACGGACGACGGACGACAGACGGCAAGTGATCACTACACCTCACCCTGACTGAAAGTCAGGTGAGCTAAAAACTCAGTGGACCATGAGTGCTGCAGTTGGGCGAGATGCTTGGTTCAAGAAGAGAAGAAACCTGTAGCTGCTGGCTTTTGAAAGTGTTGTTAAAACCCAATAAATAAATAAACAAGAGGCCCCACAGGGCCTGAAGCGCTCACCTTGAACAGAACACGATATAAACAGAGAACAGAACACGATATAAGAGTCCAAGAATGAATCTACATTAAGCAATCCATCTCCATAGGATACACTGCAAATCTTTGAGCCCCTCAGGAGTGACAAAAACAGTCCAAGCATCATGCTTTTCCTTTAGTTGATTATGATGTAAAATGTGGAGCTCCCCTCTCAAGCACCTTGATACAACCTATGTAGATTACTTGAGGGTACTGAATAAAAAATGTCTAATTCTTCAGCTACTTGGCCAATTCCGGCTCCATAGGGAGCTCAAATATCAACCCAGGCACTCGATTTGAACAAAGTTGAATCTGATCTCCTTAGAGATGATGTATACCAAATATGAAAGCATTCTGATGGTGGATCTGAAGAACAAAATTTTAAAGAAATTTCCTCATATTGCACAAAGTTAAAATTTGGGCTACCATAGTGAGCCCAAACTTTAACCTACAGACCCGATTTGAACAAACTTGAATCTCACCCCCCACCCCTCCCCCCTTAGAGATGTTGTATACCAAATACGAAAGCATTCTGACTGGTGGATCTGAAGAAGAAGATTTTTTTAAAAAACTTCCCCATACAGCCCTAAGTTAAATTTGGGCTACCAAAGGAAGCCCAAATATTAACATAGGGACTTGGTTTGAACAATCTTGAATCTGACCATCATAACAATGAGGGTACCAAACATTAAAAAATTCTGACTCGTGGTTCTGAAGAAGATTTTTAAAGAAAATTCCCCATAAAATTTGGGCTCCTGCATTGAGTCCAAATATGAACGAATGGGCTTCATTTTAACAAACTTGTATCTGACCCCTCTATGGATGCTGTATACCAAATATCAAAAGATTCTGAACATTGGTTCTTGAGAAAAGATTTTCTAAAATGTTTGCAAAAATGCTCCACCAACATTATTCTGATGCCCTCTGCAGAACTCTCTAACAACAACAGAGGGCATTTTTTTTACCATTCAATTCTACTGGTCCTAAGGATGCTTCATACCACATAACAGTTCTCTGTTCCAAGTGGTTTGGGAAACATGGGAGTTTGAAAACATTTCTATTTTTTGCTCCTGGGGTTCCCATGGGGATGCAGGGTTTTTTTTGCATGAGGTAAGTACTTATGACCCAATATTACCACGATACTGAATTTCATTCAAATCGGACCATCGGTTCGGAAAATAGAAATTTTGGGTGGTACCAAAAATCTAACCACTGCCATTACAAAGCCAAATATTGCTTCACAAAGTACGTTTGAACAAGCGTGATTCTACACCTCAAAAGGTAGTTCCATAACAAATATAAAGTCACTGTACCCACTGGTTCATAAGATTTTTAAAATATTTTGGGAGCATTTTACCCCACCCCCTCCCTATGGGGCTGGGCATGTTGAGTTAAACAAAAATGTAATACCCATTTGGTACCATTACTCACACAAACTTTAACTTGAATTGACCAAAACATGGTGTTGATGGATGACAGATGGATGGACAATGGATGGAGAGTGATTAGATAAGCCCTGCTTGACTTTGTCGAAGTGAGCTAAAAAAAAAAAAAATTAAACGGTTCATGTCCAATATTTTACCCATGTTATTAAAATTGATAAATTTGTCCCTGGAGTGCAACAAGGTTTATGCTATACATGTAGCATTGTAAAGCCTTCTTGCACTCAAGTGATGGAATACACCTCCATCCAAGCTATTCTGTAGATTATGAGGCCTAAAACAAACCAAGAACATGAACTTATGCATGAATATTATTACAATGAATACACTGTCTTACACAAAGGAATACCACACAATCCAGTGTAGACTGATTTCAAAAAGTCCTCCGTAGTGGAAGGGCAATTTTAACAAACATACAGGCCCAAATAAGCTTCGTACACAGTGTAAAAATTCCACAAAATTAATAAACATTCATATATGTTTAATAGGAATTAGGAGTATTGTAATTAAAAGTCAATTGTGTGGTTGTTTATAAACTTATATTACTTTGTTATCAGGTGTTAAAAAATATGAATATTTGTAAACACACCCACCCATTTAGATTAGTCCCTGCTCATAGCAGTGACACAGACATACAGTACAGTTGCTGGTCATAATCCTTGCATGGGCAGTGCATGATGTCCATGCATGTTTTTCCAGGTAATAGAAAATCATCATCAATAAAATTTTAATTAATGAAGCACCAAATTGTATCCTGTGGTTCATTAATTAAATTGATGACGATTATTGCTGTAAACAATGTTTGAAAACTAATATCATTGCATCCGCAGAAATATTGCCCTCCCACAGAAAGTGACCAGTACACAGCAGCACAGAGTCAAGGTAATTGTGTTTTACTGTCTTGAATTTCAAATTTTGTTGTTTTTTTTTTTGTTTATTTTTTTTTTTTTGGGGGGGGGGGGGGCACTGATGAGAGGGTCACACACCCTCTTGTCCTCACCCCTATCTCACTGCTATGTGGCTCAGGTGATTCTGTGCATCATATTCTTTATGACTCCCACTAGATACATGTATTACTCTTGCCCCTACATGTAACTTAGATATCCTGGCTAAGCACCAGTATAATGGTAAACTAACATCAAATTGTGTGCTTATGTACAGTAGCTAACATATTGGAATAGTATAATGAGCTTTGTCAGAAACTTGATCAAGTATTGATGACAAACAACAATTTTCATTACCAGTACCTGGTGCCAGTAATAAAATAAGATTTGCAAATATCACCCTGCATTTTTTTCAGCTATTAACTAACATAAAATTGTGCGCTTCATGAAAATTATTTCGTAACTACCTGTTAAAAATTACCGTTTCTTGTTTTGCTCTTTTAGAAAAAGAAATCACTCCTTTTCTGGCGGGCATACTAAACACCGAGGCAACCGAGGGATACAGTTGAAACTAGAAGTCCTGTCATGAAATGCGCACAAATAGCACGTTGATATGTGCGTTAATGTGCGCGTTATGTCCCAAGTAAAGCTATCAAATTCCGTACATATGGCCTGTGTACAAGCAATGTTTCAGCCAATGGACCTCCGGGTAACCCGGAGGTCCATTGGCAGAAACATCGCATGTGTTTGCTATCAGTAACCAGGAGAACCTGCCGTGCTTTGGGTGTCATTCGATATGGCAATTGCGTGCAATTCCAACGCGCAATTAAGCCTACATAAGCGCACTATTCGTGACAGGACTTCTAGTTTTAACTGTACCAAGGTGAAGGAAAACTGGAGAGAAACGGGTATGAGGTGGTGTGTTCTTTTTATTATTTATTTATTGGTGTTTAAGGTCACATTTATCTGCACAACAGCTTATTGTGACCATGGCAGTTTTATGGATGGAGGAAACTAGAGTACCCAGGAGAACCACTGAGCAATGGCAAGCAACTGTGAGCTCCCCAACCTACTACACAAGCACGGTTAGCCTTGTTTGAAGACAGGTGCACCAAGAACATGCAGTATGCCTTAGTACACAGCATACCTTGCCCCCACATGGGTAGTGGGGGTGGAGTGTCTTTCCCAAGGACACAAAGCTGTTGCTGCAGGTGGGATTCGAACCGAGGATCTCTCGGCTTGCAGTCTGCACCTATACCTACTGAGCTAATGCACCCCTGATGGTGTATTCTGATTATGTAAATAGATTTAAGCAGTACTAGTATGTGATTGGTTTTAATGCCATATTTGAGAATTATGGGTGCTGAAGTAATAAGAGTGCACTGAAAAATCTTCCTTTTGGTATTTAGTAGGTAGCTTGGTAATGGTAAAGTGACTTCACCTCAGTAAGCAACAGTGTGAAAGCTGGCAGCCATCTTTAATATCGGGCCGCCACACCCAAAAAACACTCGTTCTCATCCCAAGGTGATAACAAAGGTGCCCAAGAAGTTTCATGAAGATCGGTTCATAAATACAGCCTCCAGACTTAGCGTATTGACATGTGCACTTACAGTGTATAAGTAGCACTGATAAATTAAAGGTCATCTAATTTGCATAATTTCTGCAAGAGAAAAAAACCTGTATTATACAGTATTTTTCTGTGATGTACAGTTAAAACTAGAAGTCCTGTCACGAACTGAGTGCTTATCTAGGCTTAATTGCGCGTATGAATTGCGCGCAATTGTCATATCGAATGGCATCCAAAGCACGGCAGGTTCTCCTGGTTACTTATAGCAAACACGGGCAATGTTTCTGCCAATGGACCTCCGGGTTACCCGGAGGTCCATTGGCTGAAACATTGCTTGTGCACAGGCCATATTTACAGAATTTGATTGCCTTACTATGGTCATATCACGTAGATTAACACGCATATCGACGTGCTATTTGTGCGCATTTCAGGACAGGACTTTTAGTTTTAACTGTATTCCATGTTACTAAACATTCACACAAAAATTTATTCAAATCAGAACTTTCATACAGAAGTTCTGTACAAAAAACTGATCGCACTAATTTTAGTACAAATTGGCTGCTAGTGATCATCTTGAATTTCAAACTGCACCCAAAAACACTCGCTCTCATCCCACAGTGATAACAAAAGTACCCAAGACGTTTCGTAAAGAACGGTTCATAAATACGGCCACTAGCCTGAGCCGTATAGAAGTTGTGTACAAAAAACTGATTGGACCTAATTTTGGTACAAAATGGCCACTGGCAGCCATCTTGAATTTTGGATCGCACCCCAAAACACTCGTTCTCGTCCCTAGGTGATAACAAAGGTATGCAAGAAGCTTGGTGAAGATCCGTTCATAAATACAGCCCCTAGCCCAATCCGTATTGACATGTGTACTTACTGTGTATAAGTAGCACTGAATAAATCAAAGTTCATCTAATTTGCATAATTTCTGTACAAGAAAAAAACCTGTATTTTATGTGATGTATTCCATGTTACTAAACAAGCATACAAAAATTTATTCAAATCAGAACTTTCATACAGAAGTTCCGTACAAAAAACTGATTGCAGTAATTTCAGTACAAAATAGCTGCCGGCGGCCATCTAGAATTTTGGACTCCCCCCAAAAACACTCATTCTAACATCATGGTGATAACAAAGGTACCCAACAAATTTCGTAAAGATCGGTTCATAAATACGGCCTCTAGCCCAAGTTGTATAGAAGTTCTGTACAAAAAACTGATTGTACCTAATTTCAGTACAAAATGGCCACTGGTAGCCATCTTGAATTTTGGACTGCACCCCAAAACACTCATTCTCATCCCAAGGTGATAACAAAGGTACCCAAGAAGTTTCATGAAGATCAGTTCATAAATACTGTACAGCCTAGCCTGAGCCGTATTGACATGTGCACTTACTGGGTATACATGTAAGTAGCAGTGAATAAATTAAAGTTCATCTAATTTGCATAATTTCAATACGAGAAAAAAACCTGTATTATATGTGATGTACTCCATGTTACTAAACATTCATACAAAAATTTATTCAAATCAGACCTTTCATACAGAAGTTCTGTACAAAAACGCTGATTGCACTAATTTCTGTACAAAATGGCTGCTGGAGGCCATCTTGAATTTTGGACCGCACCCAAAAACACTCGTTCTCGTCCCACGTGATAACAAAGGTACTCCAGAAGTTTCGTAAAGATCGGTTCATAAATACAGCCTCTAGCCCGAGACGTATTGAATTGCTGTTCCCGAACAGACGGACAATGGACCATGACATAACCTTAAATTTGACTTTGTCAAAGTTGAGCTAAAAATGGAGAGTATCCAGAGTATCACAAAACAAAAACCTATTTGTAAAGGACTCCTCCTTTCAAGGACAATGGGGCAGTGTTGGCATTCACCACCATGCTGCCTTGAGGCTGCATTTTGAATTCCTGTGTTTGTTGTTCTAATGAAATATTATTTTATTATTATCAGTTATGATACAAATATGGTACCGATAGCACACTTTCAGGAACCGTTGATGTCTGATGTCGACTGTGTGTCAGTGCGTGAGGTGCACACATACTTTTGGGGTTCTATACACCACATCCTTCATTTTGCTATATAATTTGTGTAAATTTATTTGGAATTTATAGAATTTCAGACTTGTAAATTTCATAGTATTGTTTTTGCCTTAGTTATGGTGCTTTATAAGTAATGGGCAATTTAGTTTGAAAAAAGGGGTTCATGAATATTCAGTCACAGGAAGATTCAGCCCTCATACTTTTTCTGAGAATATTCGGTCCCCAATTGCATTCATGCCCCCACCCCTCTCTCCTGTTAACCCATATAATGAACATCCCAAAAGACATTTTAAAATCTAGATATTTATGCTTGTTCGCAACTTATTATGGACACAAATGGACACAGAGTCAAGGTAATTGTGTTTTACTGTCTTGAATTTCAAATTTTTTTGGGTGGGGGGGAGGTGCACCCGACCCCTCCACTGATGAGAGGGTCACCAGTACCTGGTGCCAGTAATAAAATAAGATTTGCAAATATCACCCTGCGTTTTTTCAGCTATTAACTAAGATAAAATTGTGCGCTTTCGTTACTACCTGTTAAAAATTACTGTTTCTTGTTTTGCTTTTTTAGAAAAAGAAATCACTCCTTTTCTGGCGGGCATACTAAACACCAAGGCAAACCGAGGGATACCAAGGTGAATGAAAACTGGAGAGTCTAAACGGGTATGAGGTGGTGTGTTCTTTTTATTATTTATTTATTGGTGTTTAAGGTCACATTTATCTGCACAACAGCTTATTGTGACCATGGCAGTTTTATGGATGGAGGAAACTAGAGTACCCCAGGAGAACCACTGAGCAATGGCAAGCAATTGTGAGCTCCCCAACATACTACACAAGCTGGGTTAGCCTTGTTCGAAGACAGGTGCACCAAGAACATGCAGTATGCCTTAGTACACAGCATACCTTGCTACATGGGTAGTGGGGGGTGAAGTGTCTTGCCCAAGGACACAATGCTGTTGCCGCAGGTGGATTCGAACCGAGGATCTCTCGGCTTGCAGACTGCACCTCTACCTACTGAGCTAATGCACCCCTGATGGTGTATTCTGATTATGTGAATAGATTTAAGCAGTATAAGTATGTGATTGGTTTTAATGCCATATTTGAGAATTATGGGCACTGAAGTATTAAGAGTGCACGAAAAATCTTCCCTTTGGTATTTAGTAGGTAGCTTGGTAATGGTAAAGTGACTTCACCTCAGTAAGCAACAGTGTGAAAGCCGGCAGCCATCTTTAATTTCGGGCCGCACCCAAAAACACTTGTTCTCATCCCAAGGTGATAACAAAGGTACCCAAGAAGTTTCATGAAGATCGGTTCATAAATACAGCCTCCAGCCTTAGCGTATTGACATGTGCACTTACAGTGTATAAGAAGCACTGAATAAATCAAAGGTCATCTAATTTGCATAATTTCTGCAAGAGAAAAAAACCTGTATTACACAGTATTTTTTGTGATGTATTCCATGTTACTAAACATTCATACAAATATTTATTCAAATCAGAACTTTCATACAGAAGTTCTGTACAAAAAAACTGATTGCACTAATTTTGGTACAAAATGGCTGCTAGTGGCCATCTTGAATTTCGAACTGCACCCAAAAACACTCGCTCTCATCCCACGGTGATAACAAAGGCACCCAAGACATTTCGTAAAGATTGGTTCATAAATACAGGCTCTAGCCTCTAGCCTGAGCCGTATAGAAGTTGTGTACAAAAAACTGATTGTATCTAATTTTGGTACAAAATGGCCTCTGGCAGCCATCTTGAATTTTGGATCGCACCCCAAAACACTCATTCTCGTCCCTAGGTGATAACAAAGGTACCCAAGAAGCTTGGTGAAGATCGGTTCATAAATACAGCCCGTAGCCCAAACCGTATTGACATGTGTACGTACTGTGTATAAGTAGTACTGAATAAATCAAAGTTTCTCTAATTTGCATAATTTCTGTACAAGAAAAAAACCTGTATTTTATGTGATGTATTCCATGTTACTAAACAATCATACACAAATTTATTCAAATCAGAACTTTCATACAGAAGTTCTGTACAAAAAACTGATTGCAGTAATTTCATTTTCAGTACAAAATAGCTGCCGGCGGCCATCTAGAATTTTGGACTCCCCCAAAACACTCATTCTAACCCCATGGTGATAACAAAGGTACCCAAGAAATTTTGTAAAGATCGATTCATAATTATGGCCTCTAGCCCAAGTTGTATAGAAGTTCTGTACAAAAAACTGATTGTACTTAATTTTGGTACAAAATGGCCACTAGTAGCGATATTGAATTTTGGACCGCACCCAAAAACAATCATTCTCATCCCAAGGTGATAGCAAAGGTACCCAAGAAGTTTCATGAAGATCAGTTCATAAATACAGCCTAGCCCGAGCCGTATTGGCATGTGCACTTACTGGGTATACATGTAAGTAGCATTGAATAAATTAAAGTTCATCTAATTTGCATAATTTCAGCACGAGAAAAAAACCTGTATTATATGTGATGTACTCCATGTTACTAAACATTCATACAAAAATTTGTTCAAATCAGAACTTTCATACAGAAGTTCTGTACAAAACACTGGCTGCACTAATTTCTGTACAAAATGGCTGCTGGAGGCCATCTTGCATTTTGGACTGCACCCAAAAACACTCGTTCTCGTCCCACGGTGATGGCAAAGGTACCCAAAAAGTTTCGTAAAGATCGGTTCATAAATACAACCTCTAGCCCTAGTCGTATTGAATTGTTGTTCCCAAACAGACGGAAGCCCGAGTCGTATTGAATTGTTGTTCCCAAACAGACGGACAACGGGCTATGACACAACCTTAAATATGACTTTGTCAAAGCTGAGCTAAAAATGGGGAGTATCCAGAGTATCACAAAACAAAAACCTATTTTGTAAAGGACTCCCCCTTTCAAGGACAATGGGACAGCATTGGCATTCACCACCATGCTGCCTTGAGGCTGCATTTTGAATTCCTGTGTTTGTTGTTCTTATGAAATATTATTTTATTATTATCAATTATGGCACAAATATGGTACCGATAGCACACTTTCAGGATCCGCTGATGTCTGATGGCGACTGTGTGTCAGTGTGTGAGATGCACACATACTATACACCACATCCTTCATTTTGCTATATAATTTGTGTAAATTTATAGAATTGCAGACTTGGAAATTTCATAGTATTGTTTTTGCCTTAGCTATGGTGCTTTATAAGTAATGGGCAATTTAGTTTGAAAAAAGGGGTTCATGAAGATTCAGTCACAGGAAGATTCAGCCCTCATACTTTGTCTTAGAATATTCGGTCTCAGTCGTGGTCGAATGTCATCACCTCTTGAGGTCAAATCCTCACAGAATTTTTTTTTTTTTAAATATTCTATGCATTTTTTTCTATTGTTATATGTTAAGGATTTATGATTACTAATTATGACAAAATTACAAGTGCGATATGAAACAAACCTTAATGAAGCTGGAACAAAAAAAACCTTCCCAAAACAAGCTGTGAGAGGTTCTCAGCTCGAATCTCAATTGCGGCAACTGAAATAAGGCATACTGCACATCGATGGTGCACTTGTCTTCAACCAATGCTAACCCTGCTTGCTTGGAGTTACAATGTTGAGAAGCTGACAGTTGCTTGTCATTGTTGCTCGGTAGTTCTCTCTGGGTGCTCTGGCTGGGTTCCTAACCAGTAAAACTGTTGGGTGGCCCTGGCTGTAAAAATTGTTTTTATACCCAATAAATAAAGAAATCAAATTTGCTGAATCCAAGACCTTTGAATGATGGTTTTGATTGGGGTGTGTGCGTGTGTGTGTGTGTGGGGGGGGGGGGGGGGGCGGGTTATACAGTTGTGCCCACTTAATTGGATATATCTTAATTGTATGCAGTTGAAACTAGAAGTCCTGTCCTGAATTGTGCGCTTATCTAGGCTTAATTGCGCGTAGGAATTGCGCGCAATTGCCATATCGAATGGCATCCAAAGCATGGCAGGTTCTCCTGATTACTCATAGTAAACACAGGCAATGTTTCTGCCAATGGACCTCCGGGTTACCCAGAGGTCCATTGGCTGAAACATTGCTTGTGCACAGGCCATATGTACAGAATATGATAGCCTTACTATGGTCATAACGCATAGATTAACGCACAAATCGACATGCTATTTGTGCGCATTTCATGTTAGGACTTCTAGTTTTAACTGTATCCCTGTTAATAGAATATAATTTCCTAACACAAAACCATTTACCTCCAGTACAAATTTGACCTGGTAATTGAATATAGGTTATAGACCTATCTCCTGTTAATTGAATAAAAAATCTTGTAACATGTTGAGAAATTGCCCTGACTCTTCCCAGTTTTCCTTTGGTTATAGACCAATTTGGCCTCAGTACATTCACTACAGGCATTTAATCTATTATATCTTGTTTGACAGAGCTCATGGAGCTCTGTCAAACAAAATATAATAGAATAAATGCTAAGTTTATTTCTGGAATACAGGAAAGTGACACAATCCCTGTTAATTGAATACTCCTGCTAATTGAATAATGTTATTGGCAAAGTGGCTCTTCAATTAACAGGGTTCCACTGTACAGCAAAAACAAATATCACAAACTAATAATGAAACTATGTACTTGTGAAATTTTCATGTGGTCATTCTACAAAATGTTTTAGCTGGTACTATACAGTTTTGAAGGTTAAAGGGCTCAGTACTTAGAGGTGGAGGCTGCAAGCCAAAGGGTCCTCTATCAAATACCACCTGTGGCAACCACTTTGTTTCCTTGGGCAATACACTTCATTCCCAATGCCCTCGTAGTGCCATTGCGTACCAAGGCATACTGCATGACAATCGTACACTTGTCTTCAACCAATGCTAACCCAGAGTGTGTGCTGTTTGTACGTTAGATGTTTGTAATTGCTCTGTGGTTCTCTCTGGCTTTTCCCACCTGTAAAACTGTCCGACATGAAGTGACCCTGGCTATCGAAGTGTCATTAAACCCCAATAAATAAATCAATAAGAATCATGTGTCCCTATTCTGGAGAACAGTTTGGGGCAAATTAACAAAGGATGGTTTGGGTTAGATTAGTATCCAGTTTGGGTCAAATTGTTGGAGGACAGTTTGGATGCAATTCTCGCGAATTCCAGTCACTTTGGCCCCAAGTCATTTTGGCCCCAATCATTACAGCCTCAGGTCAATTCAGCCCAAATATACCAGGTCATTTCGGCCTCTTTAAATATTTTCAAATATTGTTTGAATTTTAACATTTTTCTATTTAATTTTTTTTCAACATACATATCTCTCAATTAGATATTCAGGTATACATGATATATGTCTAGTAGATTTTCTTTCATGATGAATAAATAAAAGAAAAGTTTCAGCATGTCGAAGATGCACATGGACTATGTGGGATTTGAAATCACTTGTGACCTGAATAATTTTATTTGCTTATGAATCTATGAGAGCCGGAAGCGAGGGTAAGTAATGTGATTTGGTTTGAGTGTACGCCTTGGAAGTGGGGCACTGGGATCAGACCCCCGTGGACATCGAACTGGAAGGGGACTAGGAATTGCGCATAACTACAAGGATTCTGCTCTGTGTTTTAGAAAATGTGGACATATTTATGGTAGTATCAAAATCGCAGTTTGGTGGTTGTTTCAGAAAAAAAAAAGAAAAAGAAACCCTGTGAACCTCAAACTGGAAGGTGGCTAGGAATTATGCATAACAATATGAATAAATGACTGCATATTCCGGTACTTTGCAAAATTTCAAAGTAAAATAATTTCTCTTACTTAAGTTATACAGATAGCATCTTAAATGTATGTAAAATTGAACACATGGATAATTTTTAATGTCATGTATAACTGTTCTGTACACTATGTAAATACAAATAACTGAACATTACTTAACTGGTAGAGTGCTAAATTATTTTTGACCATCAAATCTTGTACACATGTCTTTGTCTTGTTACAATTTAAGGGAAAGTGCCTATGGGCACTTTCCCATAAATTGTAGCAAGGCAAACCCTTACAGATTAAATAATATCACTTCAAACATAATACAAAGCACATGCATTGAATATGAGCCTTCAAGCTGTGGTGCCTACACTTCAGAGTAAAGCCCAAATATGGGTTTCCAGCACTCTACCAGTTAACCCTTTACCCAACGTAATGGCCAAAACCGGCCAGCGCTATTCTCAAAAATCGCCAATTAATTTTCACTATTTTTTTCATTTTTTGTCTCAAAAACATAGGTTATGACCCCTCGTTGGAACGAGCTCGTCGAGCTCGTTCCAACGAGGGGTCATAACCTATGTTTTTGAGACAAAAAATGAAAAAAATTAGTTATTCAAGATTTTTTTTTGCAAGTGTCGTCTGCTTTTCACGTTAGGTAAAGGGTTAATAAAAGTAATTACCCATTATTTCTAAACATGAACTATGCACTGATCTTTATAGATCTCTACAGTTAAAATGGTGCCGAAATGACCAAGGGACAAAAGTGACTAGGACAGAGATGACTTTGAGGTCGAATTGACCAGAGGACGAAATGACTTGGAGCCGAAGTGATTGGATATCATTCTAACAGATGAGAGACGTTAATTAGGCCCTATTACAGAACACATTGAATGTGAATTTACTGCAGAGATAATTGCTCGACGATATATTATATTAATATTTTTTCAATTAATATCGAACAAATTCAACAATCTATTAATATTTTTTAGTTTTTGAAACTACGAAGCACTGTTCAGAAATACAGATTCACCAAAAAGTAACACATTATTACTTTGTTTTGGTTTCTAACGGGACTGAAAGCAACCTGTCAGTATCACTTTTTCGAATTACACCCATTTCGTCTGCTAACCAAATCGTCTGCTGCAATTTTACCAAAGTCGTCCTCTACAATTATACCCAACACGTCCGAAACTCGTTCGCTGGGGGGAAAGTATTCAAGTATTGCATTTTGAATCATTTTTTATTTATATAATAATTTTATTGTATAATTTATTGTATATTACCTATTGTAATATATCTTAATGTACCTCCATTGTAATATATCTTAATGTAGCTCCTTGCATTAAATTTCATATATGTGTATGAAATTCTGAAAACAGAAATGTCAGAACAAAATAAACTAACCAGCCATCTAATAAATTTTAATTACTGTTTATTCAATGGATTACCAATAAAAATTATATTATTACAGTAAGAGTTCTTAAAGTATATGTACGGTATATTAAGTTCCACAACATAATCTTACATGTATAATTTTGCAATTTTTCATTGAAGAGCTCCACCGGCACCTTACAGTGAATAATTGCAAAATTATTAGCATAAGTATTATAAGAATTAATTATATTAAGAAATGCAACAAAATTTGTTATATTAAGTTCTGCAACATAATCTTATAATTTTGCAAGTATTCATCGAGGCGCACCGTCGCTTTACAATGAATAATAGCAAAATTATTAGCAAATGTATTATAAGAATTAATTATATTAAGAAACGCATCAAAATTTATGGTTTATTAAAATTCTGCAACATAATCTTACATGTATAATTTTGCAATTATTCTTGGAAGAGCATCACTGGTGCTTTACAATGAATAATCACGAAATTATTAGCAAATGTATTATAGGAATTAATAATATTAAGAAACGCATCAAAACGTGTTATAATTATATTAAGAAATGCATCAAAACTTGTTATATTAAGTTCCGTAACATAATCTTATAATTTTGCAATTATTCCAGGGGGAGGGGGGTCCTGTGGGGCGGGGGGGGGGACCAAAAATTTGCAAGACGTGATGTGGGGGTGGGTGAGTCTCTTGAGTGCACCAAAAATGTGCATTTCCAACTTGTGCAATTTTTTAAAAACATATCAATATATCAGCCAATATATGACATCATTTGTGTTTCAAACCTTAAAGATGATGTTGTACATCACACTCTTAATACAAATACAACATCAGGAGGCTTTATATGTGAGAATATTGGGCTTAATCTGGGGAAATGTCACACGTTAGTAGGGGGTGGGTGTCTTGTTCGAAATGTAGAAAATGTGCAGACAATATTTTCCTTGACAAGCGGACGACTCGGCTTGCGGACGAAACGTCCTTGTACCCTTTTTTCAAGCAAACTTTTCCTTACTTTTACAACACCTTAATATTCGGATAATTCAACAACTGAGTTTCTGTTCATCTTGATATTTCACGAGGTACGTGTCAATGCATATCTGTATACAATCGCACCAATATAACAACAGTTATCAGTTATATTATCGGTTATATGTACGTTTTTTTCGATTGAGGTTATCACTGGCAGACAAGCTGCAACGAAATCAGGACTGCGAGTTCGATCTGAAATGACGAGATCATCAGCTGAGCATATTGACAAACCTCCAGAAGGACAGAACTCGAGTAATAATAGTAACACTTTGGCCGGCCGCTGATTTGTCGTGGTTCTCGATTGAGAAGGCCTGGTTACCCCTGAAGTGTAGATATGTAGGCCAATGTATCACGCAAAGCTTTGAGGCGAAACAAAAAACATTTGATTCCCAGAGGGGGCCAGGCCAATTGCAACTGCATGGGCAATTCGACACCGGAAGTTACGTGTTTTTTTCACTGAAATTTACTGTCCACTTCAAAAATCACATTGACGGCTATAGAGAATTCTGTTCTGGAACACATTTATCTGACTGGGTATGTGGAACCCTTTGCGGGCCTACGGCCCGCTTGGGGTTCCTATAAACATGATACTTGGACGGGCACCATGCTACGGTAATACCCGAGCGGTATGGCGATGGTGGTGGGGGGGGGGGGGGGGCAGGGGCATTCTCCCACATGACGCTGTCTGTTGGAATATTTTGTTGTCCGTCAAAAACGTTCTTGGTCGCTCGAATGCCAACATTTTCGCTGGAAACCACCAACTTGAAAAGAAGTTAACCCTATAGCGAAACTACAATTTTCATAATGGAAATTACACTTATGTTTCAAATATCCTTTTTATGAACGCGCTCGTTAAAGGTATATACCACCCACGTGGGAACCCCGCGAAGTGGAGCAGTGTTTGCTTACTATGGCAAACAAGCCCTGTTTTTTCTGGTAATTAACTGTTGTTAACAAGCTCTGTTTTACTGGTAAACGAGGACCAGTCACCAATGTGTGGACTTGAGTGAAAGTTCTCTAAAATGGGGAAGATGAGTATAGTCGATTGACTAAACCTTCTTGTATCTCCATGTTGCAGTTGCGATTAGACATTGTGCAGAAATATGTGACCTTAAATACCAATAAATAAATAAATAATTAAATCAATAAATAAATGCATAAATAAATAAATAATGAGAATCGGATAGTCAGGTACATTATTTCGTACTTTATTATTTTATGAATTACTAGCGTACAACAAAAGTAATTCTTTTAAATTTCGACACGAGGTGACACCCTGCTGGTCAAAAATATCGTTAAACCTCAACAAAGGAACCAATTAAACTCTTTAAAATAATGATAATAAAATAAGGTTTCCGATCTGTTTCGTTTCTTATAGTTTCAAATGAGTAAGTACAGGGAGCCAAAATTTGGACTCCATTCTTAACAGTAGGCCCCACAACATAAAAGTTGTCTGCATACACCCTCCAATAAATTATAACAAGATAAATACTTGTAGACAAATTTCGGTAACCAAAAAACTGTTAGACCTACAGCAGTCAGAGAAGTGTATTGAGTTAGGTATCAAGTTTGTATCGGCGGTCACTGACCCAGGAACACGATCCGACAATTAAATGTTTAAGGAATAGTGCTTGGCTTGGAGTTGACTACGCCCATATAGTGCCCAGTGACGTGGTGTAGTTCCCGACGCGAAGCGTAGTCAATGACAAGCCATGCACTAGTCCTTATATTATATCGAACAACCCGAAAATGCAAATTAACCAAATAATCTACAATCTGAATTGTAAACACGTCATGATGTTTTTATTTTAAACAATAAAGGAGAAATGAGAATAATGTGTGGATATTGCTAATTGTTCGACACAATGATACTCTTCCTCGATTCTGCCAATGTCTCACTCCGGGTTCTACGGGTAGATCACGACGAGTCTTCGACTCGTCGTGATCTGGAACGTAGAACCCGGAGCTCGACTTGGATACATATGTTGTACATCCACATAATGGTAATACTATCTATTTATTGGAACTTATCACCTCGGAAAACTTTGCGGCTGTTCTTGCGACACTAAAAAACGAAGTGTATATTTTTTATGTAAAGCGAATTGTCTAATTGGTGGCCGGGATTTTCTGCCACCATTTTGGATAAATCGTTGCTTTGTATGTTTTTATAACCAGAAAATGCATATAGTGCTCGTGCTAAAAATAAAAAACATATAGTGCCCGTATGTAGCTACCCTTCAGCTATGTGCTGGACAACTACACGAAATAGGGTATCACCTTTCAGCCAATCAGAATGCAAGGAAGTCACGTGAGGTATAATATAAGTTAATAATTTGGATCCAGTTCACTAGGGTCACACAGGTCTCATTAAGTCCTTTTTCAGAATTACTTGAAATTGCATTTTATAAGCCCGATGCATTTCTGTCCATCGAGATTTTAATCCTTTTTAATTTTAGTATGAAATAGGGGGGGGGGGTACTCCCCCCCCCCCCCCACCCCGCCTTATCACCATATCTCTGAATGGCAGTAATCGTAATAGAGTTGGGATCACAATGTTCGATTATTTCCCCATAACACTGGACTCTACAATGCTACGTAAGGTTAGTTTTGTTTACGGAAATTTTCAGGAATTTTATCGCTAATGGTTCTCTCTTGCACATGTAAATACATTAGTGATTCCTTAGTTATAAACTCTTCCATGTCCATAGCACATTTCAACATGGTCAATAAATAACAAATTTACTTCTTACTAAAACGATAAAATCTCGATGGTCAAGTTGGAATATCTGGATGTTTCATTTAAATACCCCTCCAGCGGCTCGGTGTTTAAAAACCTACATCCAGATATTAAATCTCCATATACCATACATGTTGGAGGAGATAACTTATAATCATCCCAACTGACTAATTTTCAAACAACATCATCAAGGCATGTCTTCAATGAAGAAAGTGATAGTATGGATTTTCGAATTTCTTGTTTAAAGGTGTAAATATTTTCCGTAATTTGTCTGACTGGGTTAAACGTAAAGCGTAAAGATAGGTATAGGACGGACTCCGAAAACCAATATGTCAATCAAACAGACCAGCAATAATTCAAGCGCTAACAATTCAGCATGTAATGTAATTTCCATTATGGAGCACTTGTTGAACGCCATATGGGCTATCTGATAGCATATCAAAAGGAGTAAGAGAGACAATATTCTCCTGTAGTCATTATCTGTGTAATTATGGCCAGTTAATGGATAATTGTGGTGAAACCAGTACATCAGGACACTCCCATATTACGCATTTAGCCTGTCACGAATGTCAGGAAATATCGAAATGTGAGCCTTTCAAATGAACTTTAAAGTGAGTATTAAATTAAGATAGATCTAAGCGGCGAAGTTCAAGAGAAACGATTAAGCTGTGAATTAATGTTCTGGCTGTGGAAATAAAATTCGGAGGGCGGGAGGAGGAGGGGGGGGGGGGTTCTCGAAAAAATACTTCCAATATAAAGGTGTGTAAGGCTGTGGGTCGTTGCGAGTAGATGGGGATGTCCCATGCTATAGGTTAGAGGCGGTGCCGCATCGGTGCGACAGTATAGGCACGTTGTGATGTTGGTGGCACACAGAGCTCACATCTAGAATAGGAGCAGTCGCGGGCCAAGTTGTTGGCCATATACGAGAAAAGGATCGGAAACACGAAGTACGAGTTCAGGGATCTGCATTCGCATTTAGGTAAACAGCATTACCTGTTTTAGAAGGCATGCCACACGTAGGCATTGTGGGCTTTGCCTGTAGGAACATTATTCTGATACAAACGTAAGGGAGAGTTTAACTCTATTGGTGGCGACTGCTTGTGTGAAATGCGACTAGTAAAGTGACAATAAGCTAGTGGCTGTGCGGCGGCAAAGGTAGAGTGACACTCCGTCACATGTAAGATCAGAGGTGTCCGTTAAAGTGACAATACGTTAGTGGCCGTGCAACGGCAGTGAAAGGGTGAAGTGGAGTGAAGAGGCGACCAAGGAACAAATACCAGCGAGAAGGAGGAAAAAACAGCGACAACAAAGAATGTGGGCCTGGAAGTTTCTCAAAAACGGTGTGGGTAGGGTGTGATTGGCGTTTTGTTTATTATATTCATTGGATTCCATGTAAGTCACAAATTGCCATTTTTATTTATATGTATATATATTAAAATTATTGTTTTCACTGAACCCCTGTTGAGTTATGCTTTTCGAGGAAAAGTTATTAACCCTTTCAGGTCAAGAACCACCCCATCAAAAGTGAAACGGTCAGGTTCGCCACGGTGAGACATACGTTCGCACACGAATTCGGTCGACACTCCTTGAGTTTTTGGCTGAATACGTGGCATGAATCTGTTTCTTACACCAGTGACAAAAACCCGGTTTCCGACGCCTATCCCAAGTTGGTCATC
Organism: Pictodentalium vernedei; assembly: GCA_031216915.1. NCBI lineage: Eukaryota > Metazoa > Mollusca > Scaphopoda > Dentaliida > Dentaliidae > Pictodentalium > Pictodentalium vernedei. Next base: position 135,582,403 of record CM062297.1, on the reverse strand, counting down.
TTTGCTACGCCCCAGTAGTCATTTGTCTTGTTATCAAGAATAGTTTTTCAGACATTTTGCTGTTGGCCGATAAGAAGTATAAACAGCTGAAAGATTTGCAAAAAATTGAAAACAAGAGAGAAATGAAACCTACCGTGTGATAAGTACAGAACCAATTATAGTCTATTTCACATGTAAACTATCCGGTGTGACAGGAATGATAGTCCGTAGGAACGTTAGTCCCTCTGAACTATTATTCCGCGTAATTTATAGTCCTAGGTCTAACATTCCTAGGAATAGTAGTCCGCCGGACTACAATTCCTAGGAATGTTAGACCTAGGACTATAATTCCGCGGAATAATAGTCCAGAGGGACTAATTTTCCTACGGACTATTATTCCTGTCACACCGGCATCCCCACTGATTGTCCGATATACACTTTTTCTTTTAGTTGTGCCATATACTCGACCTTGGTGCATCTATAATAATAAACTGAGTTATGTATATTTATACTTCTCTTTTGAAATTTGGTATTTTCTATCTCCAGTTTGAATTGCTTAAGCGACAGTTAGATCAGAACATTCCAACCGCAGTAAATAAGTGATGCCGATTTCAACTCTTGACCCTTTAACAAGGTGGTATCTTCCATGTCAGTTTGATGGAAGCCATCTGAAGAGTTCATATTTACAACCTATACTGTTACAGCCCCGCATAATGTTACACCAACGCATAATGTTACAACAAAACGCGTGTATACAACTGATAATGTTATAAACTCCGCACAATGTTATAACTTTTTCTAACGCATGCTATTATAAAAAGCAACGCATAATGTTACATTTTTCAACGTATAATGTTAAACACATTAACATATAAAGTTGTAACTTTAAATAAACTCGTATCGTAGGTAATTTATAGTGTTATGGCACCAATTTCAAGGGACTATGATGCGACCGTTTGTTGATTTATGCAGAAGTAATGATAATGGTGCTCATGGTATTGAAGGGGGCTACGTGTGGATAGGTTGTGTTCGGTTAACAGACAGCATTGTACAACAGTATCGAGAGAGAGAGAGAGAGAGAGAGAGAGAAGATCAGAGAAATAAATATCGGAACCGAGTAATCGTGTTAAAATAATAAAGGATGAATCTCTTGATTATCGTATCGTTAATATCTCCGAATGTCCCGTGAGTTCTTCGAATAAAGTTTTATTTGATTGTATTTTTATGACAGTCCAGTTTTGTGACAGTCCGGGGAATAATACCTGAAGCATAGCATCGTGTCATTAGCGCAAATGGGACGTTAATTGATTTCTCCTGTAAATTTAAAGCCCAATACAATTTAATCGGGATGTGTAAATTTGTTATGTTTCAACACAAAGAAAGCAAATGTTCAATGTTTACATCGCATTGATCATGTGATTAATAATACAACGGCTAATGATTATCGACCAACGCGTCAAGACCAGTAATAAATTGCCTGCAATGTTAAAGCGATTGTTCAGAAAATAAGTCATTCTTTCTGCTGAAGGACTATTACTTCTGTGGTGATGACCATGAAACAACTTATGGGTGACTTCTTAAAACGCACAACACTGCATGGATGTGAGCGTACAACCGACAACAATAGCTACATCATATCTAGGTATGTTACTCTATGTTTCTACTATTTTCTGCTATTTTCGTGATCAATTTAACTAAGCCAAGAGAAGAGCTGACCTTATTCTATAGGCATTGCAGACAAAGGATGATAAGTAAAAGCAGAAGTGGGCACAAGTGTCCAAGACGTACAATACATACTACAGTTAAAACTAGAAGTCCTGTCAAGAACTGTGCGCTTATCAAGGCTTAATTGCGAGTAGGAATTGCGCGCAATTGCCGTATCGATTAGCTTCTTAAACACGGCAGGTTCTCCTGGTTACTCATAGCAAATACAGGCAATGTGTCTGCCATTGGACCTCCGGGTTACCCGGAGGTCCATTGGCTGAAACATTGCTTGTGCACAGGCCATATGTACATAATTTGATAGCCTTACTATGGTCATAATGCGTAGATTATCGCGCAAATCAACGTGCTATTTGTGTGCATTTCATGACAGGACTTCTAGTTTTAATTGTACGATTCTATGGCGTACGAACAGGTTCGAAAATAATTATTGAGGTACATACTATATTATTTGAGGTCCATCCTATATTACTTCAGGTTCATCCTATATTATTTCAGGTTCATCCCATATTATTTCAGGTTCATCCTAAAATAATATTTATGACCCTCTCGTACGCGATCAATAATTTGTCCGACCCTGGATGGACTATAATTATTGTTTCATGTTGAACCAGGTTCGACATAAATATTTCAGGTTCATCCTATATCAATTGAGGATGAACCTAAAATAATTTGTCCGACCCTGAATCGACCATAATTGTTATTTCATGTTGAACCAGGTTCGACATCGATATTTGAGGTTCATCCTATATTAATTGAGGATGAACCTGAAATAATTTGTCCGATCCTGGATGGACCATAATTATTGTCTCATGTTGAACCAGGTTCGACATAAATATTTCAGGTTCATCCTATATTAATTGAGGATGAACCTGAAATAATTTGTCCGACCGTGGATGGACCATAATTATTGTTTCATGTTGAACCAGGTTCGACATCAATATTTCAGGTTCATCCTATATTAATTGAGGATGTACCTGAAATAATTTGTCCGATCCTGGATGGACCATAATTATTGTTTCATGTTGAACCAGGTTCGACATAAATATTTCAGGTTCATCCTATATTAATTGAGGATGAACCTGAAATAATTTGTCCGACCCTGGATGGACCATAATTATTTTTTCGTGTTGAACCAGGTTCGACATAAATATTTCAGGTTCATCCTATATTAATTGAGATTGAACCTGAAATAATTTGTCCGACCCTGGATGGACCATAATTATTGTTTCATGTTGAACCAGGTTCGACATCAATATTTGAGGTTCATCCTATATTAATTGAGGATGAACCTGAAATAATTTGTCCGACCCTGGATGGACCATAATTATTGCTTCATATTGAACCAGGTTCGACATAAATATTTGAGGTTCATCCTATATTAATTGAGGATGAACCTAAAATAATTTGTCTGACCCTGGATCGACCATAATTATCCAGGATGATACTAAAATCCCACGATGCAATACGCTCCACGAGCCAATCAGTTGAGTCGTTACAAACGCGAACAATGGGACATAACTGGGGGGAAAAAGCAAGATAAACTTGATGCAGGTACACAGCTTCAGACAAAGAATCCCGCTGATAGATTGTTTTGTATGCGCTTCACACGATTTTTTTTCGACCCTTTGTAATCACGCAAAATTAATAAGATTTTTTCCCATGAAACTGTCAGATGGGCAGTGTTGATTGTTTACTGTACTGTTACAAACAAGTTGTGTTTTAATATTGAAATATGACTCGCTAACCAATAGTGTTGCGGACCGGACCGCAAACAAACGGTCCGGTACCGGTCCAGGCGTGGTCCGCGGTACGGCTGTATTGGTACACGGACACGGGGTGGTCCAAGGGGTGGTCCAAGGGACCGGTCCAGGAGACGCAAAGGGAAGTTTTGTACTCTCCCAATTGATACACAAACTAATAATTTCCTCTTGATAGACGGTGAATACATTGAAGTCGAGTAAGTTTGAAGTAACTGTAAACTATATTGAGCCAATCTGTCACCAATCAACCACCTGCATCCTGCGATTCCTGTCACGGGTGTCGGGTGAAGGTATCAGCGATGAGCGGTTCTACAAAAAGGTTCCCAAAATAGCGAACGCTCAAATTCGGTGACACGAAGCTGTCATTCAATTCCTTTGTCGGCAAAGAATTTCAATGTGTATTGTGTATCTATTTCTATAAACGCCGATCTGGATTATGTGCACATGGAAACTATTTAGTTGGTAGTAACTTGGTTCCTGTATTTCATCTGGTAGGTTTGGTGTGGTGACCCTATTAAATTGGACCATGTGCCCCACAAAGTTTTTCGGGGGGGGGGGGGGATTACATGTTATGTCCCCCGCGCCCCTCCCACATATATAGGTCCGATAGCAGCTGATATTGTTCGAGCAATGCTGCAATAGGCGAAAGTCGCGTATTTTCAGCTTGCTTTTTCAAAATTTCCTCCCGCAGGGCCAAACCATGCTTGGCCCTGCGCGTTGTGTGTCCGAGTAATGCTGCAATAGGCGGAAATCGTGTATTTTCAGCTTACATTTTCAAATTTTCCGCCCGCAGGACCAAAACATGGTTGGTCCTGCGCATTGTGTAGCCCCTCCCCCTCCCCCCCCCCCCCCCCACACACACTCTAAAGAGAAAGACCTGTGCCCCCGAATTGGACCGCCTTGGACCGATCCATCTAGAAAAAAATGGACCGCCTGCCCGAATATCGGACCGCTATTTCTTGGACCGGACCGGACCGGAACACCATTGGCGGTCCGGTACGGTCCGCATCACTGCTAACCAACACATCGGGAAAACGTCTCGTGAAGTTTAAAAATTTAATGGAGTAGTTCAAAAAAGTGCCTCTGTGGGGTAGGGTGGGGAAGGGCAAAAATGATGGATTTCGTATGTATGTTTGTTTGTCTGTGTGTCTGCTATAGAAATAAATATGGGGCCATCCATAGTGCCCAAAATTGGCCTACTTGATGGCGGAGGTCATTGTCAGGTTTAAAAAAGTGCAGGGGTGGGATTGGAGAGGAGCACCAAAAGCTATGACCAATTTGTTTTTTACTGATATAGGTCCTCAAAGGGGTCTACTAGTGGTGACTTTTTATCTTAAAGGTTTAAAAAAATTGCCGGTGGTGGTGTTGGGGAGGGGCAAAACGCAAAACTTGTGGATTTTGTGTGTATGTCTGTGTGACCACTATAAAAAGGCATACGGAGCCACCCACAGTGCACAAGCTGGTTCTGCTAGGGTTTTTTTTCTACACCGGGAGTCATGGATTGAAAAAGTGCCGGGGTGGGGAGAGTCACCCAATGTCATGACAGTTTTTCTTTTCACCTCTATAGATATTCAAAGGGGTCTACCTGAGGTAACTTTTTACCGGGAATATTATGGTGCGGTTAGGGCCGCAGGCCTGCCCAAGTTACTCTTTTGTAGTCAGGGCTGTGGCTTTATGAACTGTTTTTTCTTAGAAATATAGCGTACAGCATCGGGTAACCCTGCTAGTATTTGTTAAAACCTGTTTTAACTCATCATTTTCACACAGGTAACAATGTTGGGAAGCGGTTTAATATGCCTGAATGCTCGAAATGCATCCCCACCCCTCCCCCCCCCACCCCACAGAATTTCAAATTGCTCTGCGGCTCCTGGGTCAGCATGTTTTCGGTGTCATTGTGGGGGCATGTCACGGTGTTATGTTCATGGAAGCAGGTGACTGTTTTGAACAAATCACGCGATAATGCCTCAGCTGTAGGGCCGTCGCTAGAGCCTTTTAATGGGGGTGGGGGTGGGGTGGGGGTGAGAGCCCTCGAAATTCCAACTGGGTAGTGGGCGCGTTCTTGACAAACTATTAGAACTGTAGATCTTCATAATTCGGCAAGCACGGTCGCGCCGGGGCGAGCACGGTCGCGCCGGGCCGACCATGGTTCGGCCCGACGTGAGAAAATTGTTAAATTTGGCATTCAAAGGAGCAATTTCCTTTCTTCGGAGGATCAATTCCCATTTCAACGTACCCCGAACAGTTTGTTTTTTTTCTGATCAAATAACAAAATTCATCTTTTGAAAATTTCGATTTCTGTCCAATAACCTCTGAAAAACTATGGAGAATTATTATATGTTCTGCAAGTTTTAGTCAATCGTTTATGCCAAAGCTGCACAATTTAGAGAATTCCATCCATTCCAGGCATTGATTACTGGGTCCCATTTTACCATTAATATAGAACTTGTTCAGCACAGTATAGAAACACTGCTTCATTCCCCGGGGTTGCCACGAGGGTATGGTGGTGGTGGTGGTTGGGGGGGGGGGGGGGGGGGGGGGGGGGGGGGGGGGGGGGGGGCTTATAACACCAATTTAATTGATAACACCCTTGTAAAAAATAATAGTCAGCTTTTTCAACTTCTAATTTAAAAACAAAAACATTGCAGGAAACATTTTGCCCCATTGACAGCTTTTGTTCCAGAGCGCATGAAAACAAAAATGAATAATAATTGACCTGATAGTTGGGGTATTCCATACTTCGACCCATATGCAGTAAAATATATATTTTCTTTCGTACGTCCTGGTTGACAATGGAGTGGGAGGCAGTTGTCCTGGCTGACAATTGGAGTGGGGGCAGTTGTCCTGTCCACCCACTGGACTGGAGGGGAGTCGTCCTAGCTACCAAATACACTTGGGCGAGTCATCCTTGCTGCCAAATACACTGGGGCAATTGTCCGACTGAGCATTTTTGGACGGGGATGTGGGGGGGGGGGGGGGCACTTGTCCTACAACCTCAATTTTCTCCTATATTCAATTACCACTCATCAAAAATAACCTGCTATTGAACATAATTTCTTTTGTTAATTAAATAATGTGCTCCTATTGTCATAGCTGTGTGTAATCTGTGTGTTGAATAAACATCGCAGTGATAACAATATAGACTCACATATAGGATTACAACTAGTTTAATAACAGACATGAATTAGTTGCTCGTTGATGGAGAAAATGGATCAAAATGATGCGAAATTAAAAAAAAAAACAGTGTCTGAAAATTTTGGGGGGACGGCAAACATTTTTCTTGGGGGTGGGCGCGCCCACCCCCTCCACGCCCCCTCCCACCCACCCCACCCCTCCCCCACCCCGGTTGCAGGCCTGCGATATCTCTTGCAACGTTCTGCTACTTTGTAGGGTATTCATCACTGACAGCTGAGCAGGGACGTCGCGACAGGAGGGGCGGTGTGTGTGTGTGTGGGGGGGGGGGGGGGTCTAACCACCACCCCCCGCCCCCAATATTTGTCAAAATATCAGTAGTTGGAAAATCGGAGGGCAAAAATATCAACAGTTGGACATTGAATTTACTGAATGTATAATACAATTAACTAACAAACATATATTTTTCCGACTGGAGGACCACAATGAGGACAAATTCCGACTACCGAGACCTTCGGGTGAAAATCGGGTCGAAGGATTCCAACTGAACATATAACTAGACATGCAGTCTCCACGTTACACGTTTTTTCAACAGCCGCTGAGAGTCTAGGGGAGATAATTTGTGCCTGTGAAATGCTAAAAAAAATTTTTCCTAAAAACGATTTTCCAAGCCTTTAAATTAAACCAAATTCAAGCCGATAAACGGGGTGCCCAAGTTACAAAAATAAAAGACAAAAAAAGTTCGCTAGCCTACGAAACTGTCGGGATAATAGTCGAAAATTTCGACATTTTTCCCGCCCTAAATCGGCCCAAATGAAACTTTTTGAGGTATTCTGAAGCGGGGATTGACACTCCAGAAGCCAGGAAATTGCTCCTTTTAATGCCAAATTTAACAATTTTCTCACATCGGGCCGAACCATGGTCGGCCCGGCGCGACCGTGCTCGCCGAATTAGGAAGATCTACAGTTCTAATAGTTTGTCAAGAATGCGCCCACTACCCAGTTGGAATATCGAGGGCTCTCACCCCACCCCCCCCCCCCACCACCCCACCTCCATTAAAAGGCTCTAGCGACGGCCCTACAGCTGAGGCATTATCTCGTGATTTGTTCAAAACAGTCACCTGCTTCCTTGAACATAACACCGTGACATGCCCCACAATGACACCGAAAACATGCTGACCCAGGAGCCGCAGAGCAATTTGAAATTCTGTGGGGAGAAGGGGGGTGGGGATGCATTTCGAGCATTCTGGCATACTAAACTGCTTCCCAACATTGTTACCTGTGTGAAAATGATGAGGCAAAACAGGTTTTAGCAGGGTTACCCGATGCTGTTGGTAAATTTCTAAGAAAAAACAGTTCATAAAACCACAGCCCTGACTTCAAAAGAGTAACTTGGGCAGGCCTGCGGCCCTAACCGCACCATAATGTTCCCGGTAAAAAGTTACCTCAGGAAGGCCCCTTTGAAGATCTATAGAGGTGAAAAGAAAAAAATTGTCACGACATTGAGTGACTCTCCCCATCCCGGCACTTTTTCAATCCTGACTTTTTCAATCCATGACTCCCGGTTTAGAAAAAAAAAAAAAACCCTAGCAGAACCAGCTTGTGCACTGTGGGTGGCTCCGTATGCCTTTTTATAGTGGTCATCCAGACATACACACAAAATCTACAAGTTTTGCCCCTCCCCAACACCACCACCTGCAATTTTTTTAAACCTTTAAGATTCCTGATAAGAAATCACCACTAGTAGACCCCTTTGAGGACCTATATCAGTAAAAAACAAATTGGTCATAGCTTTTGGTGCTCCTCTCCAATCCCACCCCTGTACTTTTTTAAACCTGACAAAGACCTCCGCCATAAAGTAGGTCATTTTTGGGCACTATGGGTGGCCCCATATTTATTTCTATAGCAGACACACAGACAAACAAACATACATACGAAATCCATCATATTTGCCCTTCCCCACCCTACCCCACAGAGGCACTTTTTTGAACTGCTCCATTAAATTTTTAAATTTCACGAGACGTTTTCCCGATATGTTGGTTAGCAGTGATGCGGTCCAAGAAATAGCGGTCCGATATTCGGGCAGGCGGTCCGTTTTTTTCTAGGTGGACCGGTCCAAGGCGGTCCAATTCAGGGGCACAGGTCTCTCTCCTTAGAGTGTGTGTGTGTGTAGGGGGGGGGGGGGGGGCGGGGGGCTACACAGGGCCAACCATGTTTTGGCCATGCGGACGTAAAATTTGAAAATGTAAGCTGAAAATACACGATTTCCGCCTATTGCAGTATTGCTGGGACACACAACGCGCAGGGCCAAGCATGGTTTGGCCCTGCGGGAGGAAATTTTGAAAAGCAAGCTGAAAATACGCGATTTTCGCCTATTACAGCATTGCACGAACAATATCAGCTGTTATCGGACCTATATATGTGGGAGGAGCGCGGGGGACATAACATGTAATGCCCCCCACCCCCGAAAAACTTTGTGGGGCACACGCCCCCTCGTCCCCCCCCCCCCCCCCCCCCCATGATCTGCGCCCATGGTCCAATTTAATAGGGTCACCGAACCAAACCTACCAGATGAAATACAGGGACCAAGTTACTACCAACTAAATAGTTTCCATGCGCTCATAATCCAGATCGGGGTTTATAGAAATAGATACACAATACACATTGAAATTCTTTGCCGACAAAGGAATTGAATGACAGCTTCTTGTCACCGAATTTGATCGTCCGCTATTTTGGGAACTTTTTGTAGAACCGCTCATCGCTGATACCTTCACCCGACACCCGTGACAGGAATCACAGGATGCAGGTGGTTGATTGGTGACAGATTGGCTCAATATAGTTGACAGTTACTTCAAACTTACTCGACTTCAATGTATTCACCGTCTATCAAGAGGAAATTATCAGTTTGTGTATCAATTGGGAGAGTGCAAAACTTCCCTTTGCGTCTCCCTGGACCGGTCCCTTGGACCGCCCCGGACCGGTCCAACGTGACTGTGTACCGGCACAGGTCGGACCGGTACCGGACCGTTTGTTTGCGGTCCGGTCCGCAACACTATTGGTTAGCGAGTCATAGTTCAATATTAAAACACAACTTGTTTGTAACAGTACAGTAAACAATCAACACTGCCCATTTGACATTTTCATGGGAAAAAATCTTATTTATTTTGCGTGATTACAAAGGGTCGAAAAAAAAATCGTGTGAAGCGCATACAAAACAATCTCTCAGCGGGATTCTTTGTCTGAAGCTGTGTGCCTGCATCAAGTTTATCTTGCTTTTTCCCCCCAGTTATGTCCCATTGTACGCGTTTGTAACGACTCAACTGATTGGCTCGTGGAGCGTATTGCATCGTGGGATTTTAGTATCATCCTGAATAATTATGGTCGATCCAGGGTCGGACAAATTATTTCAGGTTCATCCTCAATTAATATAGGATGAACCTCAAATATTTATGTCGAACCTGGTTCAACATGAAACAATAATTATAGTCCGTCCAGGGTCGGACAAATTATTTCAGGTTCATCCTCAATTAATATAGGATGAACCTGAAATATTTTGTCGAACCTGGTTCAACATGAAACAATAATTATGGTCCATCCAGGATCGGACAAATTATTTCAGGTTCATCCTCAATTAATATAGGATGAACCTCAAATATTGATGTCGAACCTGGTTCAACATGAAACAATAATTATGGTCCATCCAGGGTCGGACAAATTATTTCAGGTTCATCCTCAATTAATATAGGATGAACCTGAAATATTCATGTCGAACCTGGTTCAACATGAAACAATAATTATGGTCCATCCAGGATCGGACAAATTATTTCAGGTTCATCCTCAATTAATATAGGATGAACCTCAAATATTGATGTCGAACCTGGTTCAACATGAAACAATAATTATGGTCGATCCAGGGTCGGACAAATTATTTTAGGTTCATCCTCAATTAATATAGGATGAACCTGAAATATTTATGTCGAACCTGGTTCAACATGAAACAATAATTATAGTCCATCCAGGGTCGGACAAATTATTGATCGCGTACGAGAGGGTCATAAATATTATATTAGGATGAACCTAAAATAATATAGGATGAACCTGAAATAATATAGGATGAACCTCAAATAATATAGGATGAACCTCAAATAATATAGTATGTACCTCAATAATTATTTTCGAACCTGTTCGTACGCCATACGATTCGGTCTTTTGAGAAAAAAAATGAAAATTATTTTTTGAAAATGCAATATCGTTGATTCTCAAGTTTTGATCATTGCGACTGAAGTCGCTAGAAAGCGCTAGGATATCGTTGCATAATGGAAATTGTTGTTTCGACAAATGGTCAACTTGTTTGATTTTTTTTAAATTAGCTGCTTTCTGAGAAAATATTGGCTTTCGTGTGACCGACAGTTGTTTCCGATAAATAACTAAAAATTCCAACAGAGACCTCGACCACCCTCTCAGCTTCGGGTTTGGTCCTTTCGTATCAGTGCACGTATTATAATCATCAACAAATTGCCAAAACTTCACACACCGTTCTTCTTAGGAATATATGTCGTGGCCTGGCCTGGTCTTGTCATAATTTGGTCTGTTCTGGTGCTTGCTGGTCCCCCCAAAATACGTACGAAGGGGTCCTCGAAACCTAACGAAATTTTTATTCCTCGAACCTAAAGAACGCTGCTTCCATGCGCCTGAGCGATTAATGACATTCCTCATAGAGGGTACTCTCGATGGAATCCTTGTATCATCTTTGTCGTTCTTTTGGCATACATGGTTGAATGGTTAAACCGGGGGTGGGGGGGGGGGGTGGGAGGGGGGAGCGGACTCATCAGGCCGACCATAGTTTGCCCAATGGGAGAAAATTTAGATTTTTCGACCCGACAGAACGCTGTTTTCTTGCTTCTAAACGATGAATGGCAGACTAGCCTGATGCTATATCGAAATGTAAATGTCCTCTATGTGGACTGGCAGTGGTCATTTCGATAAACCGACAGCTTATGCATTCAGATCCATTTCGCAATTCGGCCATTTTTGCGGAATTTCATGCTCAATCAGGCAATGGGCTGCGCAATGTTTGGGGGCTGTCAGTAAGTGAGTGTGTGGGGGGGGGGGGGGCGGTGGAGGAATATTGTCCGGTGGCCAACACGGCCAATCTCCTCTCGGTATCTTTCTTCGGTTTCAACAGTTTCTTTTCCGACAGACAACGAAAAATTCCGACAGAGACCACACATTGTCACGCCATCCCCCTAGCTTCGGGTCATTGTCCTTTCGGGCCAGTTCACGTATTTTACCATTTTTTATCAACACATTTTCAAAACTGCACCGACCGTTCTTCTTTGGTATGTATGTGATGGCCTGCTCTGATCTTGTCATAATTTGGTCTGTTTCTTCTATTTCAACCATCCTTCAACCCGATGCTGGTCGAAGGACAAGTAATAGACAGAATCGGCTAAAATTTAAAGTGTTTGGTCAAATACTAACAAATGTGTTTTAAGTTTCAGGTAAAACCTTACTTGACTGTCTACGCACGGTTACGTTTGCATGCATTCGTTGATTAGCTCATTGGACAGTCACGTAACGTTTTAAGGACCCTCCTCCTCTTATTAAGAGAGACTGGTTTATTCCCAGAATTACAGATAGACTTATATTCAGCAGTAGAATGCACTGCATTTCAGAGTCACTGTTACTGGTGAATTTCCGAAAAAGCTATGGGTCCTCGGGTTGTTTCTTGTGCCTGTCTTCTATGCGCCAATTTGAGCAGTCAGAAACGCTTCTTGTTTGGTGTTGCTGAATGGTCGTCTCTAGCACCTAATTCATCGAGGATGTTACTTTGTAATATTTCGAAAACCAAGTTTTAAATGAGGTCTGCAGCTACAAATATCAAGCTCTCGAACCATGGATACTCATGAACAATGTCATCCTTAACAATGATATCTGCAAATGGGCATCCATTTTGTACCTTTAGAGGTGGTTAATAATAATTTAATCCCACGAACCTTCAGAACTGTATGATAATATTGTCATTTGTCCAGAATAACATTAATCATATCATACATCTTTAATACACCTTTTCTCAACAATCTACCCCCATTACGTAAATTGCTAGATGCCCGCCCACCAGTCTACCACGACAAATTCCAAGTTGGAAGCATAAACGCGTTCAACGGTGCCCTACGGCTCTCTATTACACGCCTGTTCTATGAAATCCCCATCTACAACAACACTAAACCATGCGGAAAATGAAAATCCGTTCCCAACATATGTGCGGAACGGAAATCGTTGACGGACTATTTATAAATAGATGCGAAATTTCACTGATCTACAAAATCGTCCACTTTGCTCCAATGTGTTCTGTGTGCTGGTAGGCACATAGAACACACTGGAACTCAGTGGACGAAAGAGTAACACGGGTTCCCCTCGTAAAATTGGTTGGTGTTAAAAATGTGTTCTTTTTTGTTGACAGTGGTCAAATGAATTGCTGCGTGTCGTCTGATAATTGTTTTTTTTATAGACAGGAAGGCGCGTAATAAACACAGAACGACACGCGCGTGTGAATGGGTTAATCGATATGGCACTTATGCCATCGCGGAAGGATAAACCTCGAGGCATGAGGCCTCTCGTTTTATTCTTCCGCTCTGGCACTCGTGCCATATCGATTAAACCATCCACATGCGTGTGTTGTTCTGTGTATAACTGCCTTAAAATTCCTTGCCCACAAACGCAGCCTCTTTCCAGATCAGATTGTCATCTGGGCGCGACTGATTTGCATCAGTTATTGAAATTTCATCAATAAAATATCGTGAAAACAAAATCGAGCGAGGTAAAAAAAAACGACAAGCTGAATTTGAGATTCAATGTTTCTATTTTTCGACAGGCGAGATTCTGCAGTATTTCAGACACGAAAGTGGGCGGAGAATTTCATCCGGTTCGCGGCTCAGTCGCGATGAGGTTGGAATGATTTGTCGACTTTCATGAAGACAGTGCTGTACACCACAGGGAGCGAGGTGGTTGAGTGGTCACAGCATTGAACTTCACTCTCGAAGGTTCACGATTCTATCCCGCCATGGGTAACTGCGTTGTTTCCTTGGGCAAGACTCTTCACCACCACTGTCCACGTCGGGGCACGATGGCGCTGTATACTAAGACGAACTGAACGTCGAAGGTGCACTTGTCTTCAACCAATGCTAACCCTGCTGGCGCGGAGTTAATACGTTGGGGGGTATGACAGTTTATCATCATTGCTCGGGCGTTCTCTCCGGGTAATCCGGCTTCCTTTAGTCGTCCGACACTAGATGACCCTGGCTGTCGAAATTGTCGTTAAACCCCAATAAATAAATAAATATATACCGTACATCACGAATAACTTCATTACTATTTTAGGGAGGTAAGGGGCATATTTTTGGCGAGCTTATACTGCTTTCTCGCACGTACTTTAATTTTACGAACGAAACTCTTAGCAAGGCCAACAATAAGGATTTTATGTTCGTATCTCAGGCAAACAACTAGTTAGCATTTGGGTTCGTAGTCTAACGGACTGCATTTGTATCACTGATAGCCGGCGTTGGAATATTTGCATAGATCAGTGATTCCTGACGGTTACACCCACCATTGTTCCTTTGACGTCCATTGCCGAGATCCATGAACATTTTTTGCCAAATGTATTTTGAAACCGTGTTTTGGGCGAATTTAACAAAACCAGAGTTTAGCACACTGGTCCAAATATCGCCGATCAGGTGGCTCAAGCATATGACGCACCTGACCGATACTGGTTCATCGGAAAAAAGGTTTAACTCCTATATATTCTGTAGCAGTGATCCTTGTAACTGTTTGCCAAGTCATGCCGTCCCTGATTTTATGTCCTAATTCTTTTTAAAGCTCTCTACACGAGCTTCAAAAGGAAACTTACCTCAACTTCGTACTTTTTTTCAATGGTTGATTGATCAGTGACTTCAAAGAGTCATCTGGTGCAGTGGTGTTTTAACGGTGTGATAGAGCTCATCCATTTTTTTTTATTTCTGGACACTAGAAGGCTGGTGCATGCTTATCCCCACCTCAGTTTAGTTGAGTATTATTGTCTACGTGTGATGTGGGGGTGGGATGGGGAAATTGCACACGAGGGAAAAGATATTTGACACAGACCTCGGCAAGCCTCGTTTCTGGACCAGACGGCGTTCTCGTCGGGCGAGATTTTCCCATCTTACCCCCACATCACCAGCAGATGTATTTTTTCCCACTGCATCCCCCATGACGTCAATCAAAATCAAAATTTAGCCCGAGTGATGACTTATCGCAGAGTAAAACGAATTGCATGTTCGTAAAGTGCATCAAAATGTTCAGTATGCACCAGTATATACTGGGGAAACCGATCTTAGTGCATAACAACGATGGATTAACCATTTCACCACTGGCGTCCTGGAAGGTATCATTTCATTCAATGCTATCAAATGGGGAAATAGGCGAAACAATCCTAGTTGTTAAGATGTTCAGTAATAATTTAATTCAACTCTGTCGATCTGTTGGTTTAAATTATTACCGAGCCTCTTTATAATGCGTGAGCTGCTCATAGATCCCATTCCCCCGTTAGGGGATTTTGAAGGTTATAATTTTATGAAATCTTATGCAATATGCTATAATTTGTCCCAATGTTTGACATTAGGGGTTAGGGCATTACTGAATAATGTGCATGTAAATACCACGACCCCGGGTAAACCAATGGTTTCTATTTGAATAATGGGTGTTTTTACCAAAACAACAAAGCAGAGTGCTACTGGATCATGTGATACGACTTTACTTGAGATCCATCAGATGAGATCCGTAAGACAGGGTGCTGGGGGAGGGGGTCCGGGTATAATGATTTACTTTTTACCATAAAAAGTGTGCATACCTAATAATATTTCATTTCATACCAATCTTATGGATCAAATGTGGTGGATATCATGTGACGTCATAGTCACGTGACCCAGTGGCGCCAAGTTGGGTTGTCATGGTAGCCCCGTGAGTGGCCATTTTTTTAAATAATTACCATTGTGATACATTGTCTTAGTGCGCATGTGCAGTGTGTGTTGTTAGAGTGATACGATTTTCCTTCGTCCATTTTGTATATTGGAAGCCACCATCTTGGTTTCTATTGTAGCACATGGTTGCTATGAGACCCAAAATCCTTTAATAGCAAAGTGGTATGTTCAGAGGTTGTGTTCAATTGAATAGGAGTATATCTAATTACCCAAACATACCTGATAATCCTTCAAAACACTAAAATCAGACCAAAATCACTTTACTTGATGATTTCCTCAGAATACTCCTTTGTCCAATAACAAGTGCGTTCCTTTGTATAAGATTCAATTCAGTTACCCAGAATCCTCGGTTAGAATTACCAGAAACAACCCGACAAATTATGCTACTTCGGATTCTTTGATAATCCTTATTTTAATAGGAGAACATAGCACTACAACACCAAAAAGGCTTCTAATATCATCAAAAGGCTTATAAAACTAGGATGTTGTGGCATAAGGTGCTTTTCTTTGTATGCGGGCCAATGTAATTACCTTGAATTACCACAAAATACCCGACAATTGTTGTTTTATTAGTTCAGATTCCTTCGCAATCCCCGCTTCTGCTTATCCTCGTCTATTGCAACGCTTATTATTCTCTCCATTCCTTGGTTTGTCATGTCTATATTATGACTTCCCCAATTTCTCTATAAATTATCCTGACTTTCCTAGATGTGCTAGATGTGTTTGTGTGCTAGTGCATAGTGTGTACACATTACATGTAGTATATGCAGGATGTACCGATATATGCTGGCGTGGTAGTGAACTATATGCGCACATCACTTGTAGTACTTTGGCACATACAGGTATATGAAGATTCTTATGACATGGTGATATAGTTTTTGAGGATACCTTTTGAGGATACCTGTTGAGGATACCTCTTGAAGAATACCTTTTGCAGGGTATTTATCTGAAGGCAGTTATGGCTCCTAATCCTGTTCAGCTCCTGGCTTCTGATCTACCCCCTCAAACTCTTCATAGCTTTAAGACTACCGCTGCCGACTTCTTCATAGTCACCATCATCTGTTCTATATTCAGTATGTATTATATTCAACTTTAGTATGGTGTTCTACTAGCCTTGCAGTCTCGTACCATTGTTTCCTTGCACCATTGGCTACCAATATTCTGTCCTGATCTAGAATTTTTCAACCATTCACAACTTGTTATACTACTACGGCTCTTAGAACACTAATTCCAGAGGAGGTCCCAATTCATATCACAATCAATGTTGTATTCCACTAATGCTTGCTCGATTGACTCGAATATTATCGATCAAATGAACTATAGAGCAATTGCTTGAGCGAGTGACTCCTCATACTACTCTTCGACTTATTGGAATAAAAAAAGAATTCTACGAGGATTCTGGGGGAGGGACAACATAAATGGAATTTCTGTAAGTGGGATTTCAACTCCAATACAGTTCCAGGTAGACTTACCATTGGATTCCATCTTGTCTTCAACCATCTGTCATATGATTTGCCTCTGTGTAGTCACCCAATACTATAGACTTTCACCACAGTAGTATAGCATGTACCCGATCGTGCCACATTGGCAGGACCCCGGGCAGGACCCCGGAAGTGACGTCATGTCACGTGACCTGGTGGCACCATGTTGTGTTGTCATGGTAACCCGCGTGAGCCAAAAAGGATTCCATAGCCACGGGTGTTTCCCAAAATGGGATTCTATAGGATATACCTGTTAAATACCGAAATGAGGCTAAGAGTCGTAGTAAATTATACCTCATTGAGGGATTTTTCATGGCCCTTATGACCTCAAAATTCAATGAGGCTATGAAGGATAATAAATGAGGCCTCATTGAGGGTTTTTACATAGCCCCCATGGCCTCATACGACAAAAAAGGGATTCCATAGCCACGGATGTTTCCCAAAAATGGGATTCCATGGGATATGGCCATTGGATATAGAGGTGATGAGAATCGGATACGACTTCGTTGTAACAAGGGGAGATAAGTCTGCATACAGATTATGGGGAATCAAGCAATCTGACTGGTTAGTTATATTCCAGATAAATGAAACAACAAGAGTACTCGGAATAGGGTCAGAACTAACAAGAATAGACCAGAATAGCGAAATATAGTAATAATAAGCAAAGCTGTACCAACTAATAGGCTCTTCTACGCTACTGGAGTTTACTCTAGAACAAAGGAACATGGCCAGATTGGCGAAAACTATTGTATATATAGATAGAAGCAGAAAATGTTGAAAGAATTCGAAATAGTAAACATTATCGGTTGTTTGTGGTAATTAATCGAGGACTCTGGGAGAATTCTGAGCCAAAAAAATACCCCTATACAATCGAATGCACCCCCTATACCCTTTGGTACTATAGCACTACGTGCTACACCGATAAATTGGGGAAATAAAGTCCATTTCGGTGATTTGGATGGATTGTCGGGTTGTTTGTGGTAATTCGTGATACTCCGATTCATTCGAACACACCATCCGAACATACCCCTGTCTTGTTAGAAGGTTTTGGGTCACATAGCAACCACGTGCTACCATAGAAACCAAGATGGCGACCTCCAGGATACAAAATAGACGACGGAAACACGTGTCACCCTAACAACACGCGCTGCGCATACGCACTGACACCACGTATCACTATGGAGATGACGTCACAAGATGGCCACTCACGCGGGTTACCATGACAACACAACATGGCGTCACGTGGCATGGCGTCACTTCTGGGGTCCTGCCCGGGGTCCTTCCAATGTGGCACGATCGGGTACATGTTATACTACTCACCACCCTTACAGCTTTGTACCATTGCTATTGACTTGTAGCACATCTCCATACTCCCTAGCTATGCCTGATCCTGTCTCAATTCAGCCCTAGCTCAGGTCTTTAACAGGCGCAATCAGGTTACCCCATTCATTTAAACCTTACCAGTCTCTACAGTGTCTAGACCTCGTGAAAGCTAGGGTATCTTACACAAAGCAACTGTATGTTGATCATGCCGAGATGTGCTTATGCGTTTATACACATTGTGGTACACTGGCACACACTGGATTTGCCGATTTGTACTCGAGTGTTTATGCACAGCGTGCACACAAATCATGCTGCTTATAGGCGCAAACAATGCAAAACGAATTCTGGAAGTATAGTCGGATACTAGAGTGGGATTCCATGGAACGTTGGTCTGGTAGTTGATTGAATGTGCTTGTATGCTAGTACACACTGCGTCACCGTATGTGCACACATCGCATGCTGGATATGCCAATATGTGCTTATGTGCTAATGCACAATGTGCCCACAACACATGTAGCCCTTACAGCAAAAATGGTGTGGGTAGGTCGTGTTTGGGTGGGTGTGTGTGTTTGTGGAGTGTTTGAAGTGCTTGAGGTTTGAGCAGCTGAGAATTGGGCTCAAAAATATAGTGGCCCATAGCCTTGATGATATGGTCAATTTAACTAATTCAAATCATCAGCTTGTAAAACCTTGCATACATTTGTTTTTAAAAAAAACAGTGTCCAGGAGGTTTTATAAATAGGCCAACGAAATGCTTGTAAATTATAGAAGCTGCTGTCACCAACTGGGAAACCTGTTTTCACTGGTTGAATGTGGGAAGCCACTATTAGGGTACTTGAAAAAATAAGTGTTACAGAGCATGAGCTTTATTTTCCGTACTCATGTTTCATATTCAGTCAAATTCAAATATATTTTGTTTATATAAAGTTGTTTTGTTACATTTTATTGAAGAGTACCTTTGAGCACTCTCCAATAATTCATTATAGTATAAATTTCGAATGTCAAATTCAGACCACCACAAATTTTCTAGCCCTTATGTAATTATAACATTTAAATGTTGGACTTTCAAAAAACACAACTTTTGAAAATTTGTTCATGTTGATGGTTTTGGGCGGGGTGAGGAAGTGTTGGGTGGAGCTGGGTGGAGTTGGGTGGGACGTGGGTTAAGCGGTGTGAGTTTCGGGGTTGGCGTGACTATATATTGATTCACAGCCACAAGGGTATGGTCAGTTATGTTTGGTAACGTCTTTCAAATTTTAGACCAATTTTTGAAACCTTGTTTGTGATTTTGTTAAATTTTGAACACGATCTTTTATAAGGTGATCCATCAAATGCCTATAGCTTCTCAACACCCAAGTCGAAAGATGGCAAACATGTCTTAAAATGTATCTTTTTTATCGGACTTTCAGACAAACATTGTCTGGAAAATTCCCTAACATGTGGGGGCGGGGGGGGGGGGGGGGGAGGAGTGTGACCATATACTGGCCCGTCGACTATTTTTATTATACGCCTGCTCTATGAAATCCCCATCTACAGCAACACTAAACATGCGGAAAATGAAAATCTGTTCCGCACATATGTGCAGACGGAAATCGTTGACGGACTATTATAAAGAAGCGAAATTTCATTGAAATTTTCTACAAATCGTGCACCGCAATAACAATTTAAATCACTAGCGACAGCTGAAAAATCGTCCCCCGGATACCAATATGTTCTATGTGCCAGTAAGCACATAGAACACATTGGAACTAAGGAGAGGAAATGGTACCTTGCGTTCCCCTTGCAAATTTTGTTGGCGATAAAATGTGTTCTTTTTGTTGATAGTTGTCAAATGAATTGCTGAGTTTCCTTCTAATAATGGTTTTTTTTCACGTGAAAGAGTGTAATAAACACATAATGACACGCGTGTGTGAATGGGATAATCGAAATGGCACTTGTGCCGTCGCGGAAGGATAAAACTCCAGGCCTGTGGCCTCTCGTTCTATCCTTCAGCGCTTGCACTCATGCCATATTGATTAACCCATTCACGAACGCGTGTCGTTCTGTGTATATATCTGGTCGTCGCTATCATTTTTTTCTTCACGCAAAATATTATGCACACCGAGTTGGAAGGGTTGTCACACTGACACGAGTAATGAATAGCTGACATTCCGATGACGTCATGTTTGGAAATGCTGATTTTATGTGGCGTGTGGTGGAAGAACATTCATCCTTATGTGATGTGGAAGTTGGATGGATAGCCGTGGTGATGGAATCGAAGTTGGACGCCATCTTTGATTACAAAATGCAGATGATATGATCACGTGAGCTAAGTGGGGAAGATCAGTCTCATCCTGTATCTCAGGTGGGACACGCGTATCGCGATGGGCTGGTAGTGGGAGAAAATAAACAATTCATGCAGAACCGATTAATCAGTCTGCGATAACAATTTTCGACGAGATTGAGCACACAGTGAATACATTCTGTGTACGAACGAGTTCCACGTAAATAGCTGCATGTAGATGTATCTGTTGACTTGGTTGCATGGCAGTTGAAACACCTATTTAAGTTATCAGTGCAAGGAGGATTGATGACTGGAGTGTGTTTGTGACATTGCCAGTTCATGCACAACATTATCGTTCAGTTCTGTTTGATCGTGTTTTATTTGATTAGATTGAATGAGTTCACCAACTGGGTCCCGCCGGTTAGTAAGCCGTAACAATCCGGATTCGAATTACATTGTACACTGAATTGACAGAAGCCCATGTTTCGAAAAAAGACCCTTAAGTTCTTATTCTGAGTCAAAAAAGAAAGTATAATAGAAACAAATGTGGCAATGCTGCACGTTTGTGGACAGGAAGTCGTGTAAAGAGTTTAATGACATGTTGTTGTTGTCCACCCAACCGGACTTCAAAATAGCACGTGCTACCCGAGAATGCCAAATTGATTGGGTGACCGACGATTTTCTTTGTGTTATGTTGTGCTAGCGAGCCTGGGTTTTTGAGAAAACTCGCTAGTTTTTGTCTTCCGACATTTTAAAAAATGCCAAGGTTAACCGAACATCAGAGGTTGCGTGCCATTGGTATGCACGAGGCTGTGTTACCTCCAGGAGAGCTCCCTGCTGAGTTCGGAGTCATTGTGGCCATTATTTATCGTCTCATTGGAAGTTATAGAACCACTGGATCTACTGTCGACCGACCGCGTTCAGGTCAACCAAGAGTTACGACCCCTGCACAAGACAAACACACACATCAAGGCGTCTCACTCGCGGGATCGCTTCCTTCCGACGATGAGGACAGCAGCAAGTACGCCTGGTAGAACTAACAATAGAATCAGTGCACAAACTGTCCACAACAGACTCGCAGAACACGGCATCCAAAGTAGGCGTCCATACCGCGGACCAATCCTTACCCAACGTCATCGTACCGTCAGAATGGAATGGGTACGTCAGCGTGCTCGCTGGACTCAGCAGCGTTGGAGCACAGTTCTTTTTAGTGATGAATCACGATTGTGTCTACGGTGCGCTGATGGTAGGGCAAGAGTGTATCGCCGACGAGGAGAGCGGTTTTCTGGTGTTTGCGGGTGGGAATGCGATCATTTTGGCGTGGGTAGTGTAATGGTTTGGGCAAGAATTTCCTTGCACCATCGAACGCAGTTGATCTTCTTCATCGATGGTAATCTCAATGGACAGCGATATAGGCACGAAATTCTTAATGCTGCTGTTGTGTTGTTGTTCAACGCTAACGTCGGAATGCAGTTATGTAAATGTGTAAAGAGTTTAAAGACATGTTGTTGTTGTCCACCCAACCGGATTTCAAAATAGCACGTGCTACCCGAGAATGTTAAATTGATTGGGTGACCGACGATTTTCTTTGTGTTATGTTGTGCTGGCGAGCCTGGGTATTTGAGAAAACACGCTAGTTTTTGTCTTTCGACATTTTAAAAAATGCCAAGGTTAACCGAACATCAGAGGTTGCGTGCCATTGGTATGCATGGGGCTGTGATACCTCCAGATGAGCTCCCTGCTGAGTTCGGAGTCACTGTGGCTATTATTTACCGTCTCATTGGAAGTTATAGAACCACTGGATCTACTGTCGACCGACCGCGTTCAGGTCAACCAAGAGGTATGACCCCTGCACAAGACAAACACACACATCAAGGCGTCTCACGCGCGGGATTGCTTCCTTCCGACGATGAGGACAGCAGCAATACGCCTGGTAGAACTAACAATAGAATCAGTGCACAAACTGTCCACAACAGACTCGCAGAACACGGCATCCAAAGTAGGCATCCATATCACGGACCAATCCTTACCCAACGTCATCGTTCCGTCAGAATGGAATGGGTACGTCAGCGTGCTCGCTGGACTCAGCAGCGTTGGAGCACAGTTCTTTTTGGTGCTGAATCACGATTTTGTCTACGGCGCGCTGATGATAGGGCAAGAGTGTATCGCCGACGAGGAGAACGGTTTTCTGGTGTTTGCGTGTGGGAATGCGACCATTTCGGCGTGGGTAGTGTAATGGTTTGGGCAGGAATTTCCTTGCACCATCGAACGCAGTTGATCTTCTTCATCGATGGTAATCTGAATGGACAGCGATATAGGCACGAAATTCTTAACGCTGCTGTTGTGCTGTTGTTCAACGCTAACGTCGGAATGCAGTTATTCCACCAAGACAATGCCCGATGTCACGTGGCGCGTATGTGTCGTGAGTTTCTTGGGGAGCGGAGCATCGAACGTCTTCCCTGGCCCCCACTTTCGCCAGATTTGTCGCCAATCGAGCACCTTTGGGATCAATTGGACCGTCGGGTACGACTTCATGATTTTAAGACGTTAGGCGCTTTACGCAATGTTCTATGGCAGGAGAGGAACGCAGTACCACAGGGTGACACCCAGAGACTTACCAGGTCCATGCGCCGTCGATGTCTTTTCATCCAAGACGCTATTGACTGCATTTGTGAACGTTTCCTTTCACCCCATGTCTGAATTGCAACGTCCTAACGTGACTCTGGCTACAGTATGAGCATGGAATTATAAAAAAAAAAAATCATACAGCGAGACTCGAAATATGAATTTACAATAATTTGTTCGGGATTAAAGTCGATAATACTAATATAAATGCTCCTCGAAGTTTATTATACTTTCTTTTTTGACTCAGTATAGTTAAGGTACCTGACTTGCGTTCAATCCTGAACTCATCTGCGATTTTCACTCGAATGGATATTTATTTTTACAATAATGTAAAAACTTAGCTGAGGTCAAAGATTACTTTACCGTTCATGATTTTCCCAGTAGAAATCAACAGTTCCTTGCTTTAAATGACTCTAACCCTATCAAGAGTGTTCCTGAATAGTTACGAACATTTATTGTTTGATCGATGTGTCATCTTCTCCTAGTTTAGTTTTCTGAACGTCTGCACACCGGGTATTCGGGTACGCGGAACCAGGACGACAGAAAGGAACGCAGAGCAGAGAAAGTTGCGGGAGAGACACGGGTGAGTATACGTTTTGCTAAAATTTCAGCCATGAGCAATGGCCTTTAAATTGCGGAGATTATCATTTCCACCGTCATTTGACCGATCTCTGATGAAATATGCAAAGGAATCGCCTGTAACACGTTATATTTAGCAATACGCAACGTTTGTATTAGCCAATTGTCTTCTGAAATGCCACGTAAAACAACTGTGAAAGAAGTAATTTCAAGCTGTCAGCAGATTTCTGTATAGGATGCATTTTAAGAACATGGGGTCTGAAAATATGGGCCCTAAAACCCGCGTGACAAATTGCATTAGTGACGCTTGGAACACGGATATCGGACATTTGAAACAAGTATTGTCATTTGCCCAAAACAGGGCTATAACTCGTCGGGATTGTGCTACTGATGATCGGGGTTGTATCGGTACTTGCTCTACCGCATACGCATATGCTTCGTAGACAGCGAGAAATGTAGGGTACCGTTACACAATTATCAGTAAAATGCCAGTTTCAAAAAAGCATATCCGGGAAAGTAAGGACCGATACAATCCAGAACATCAGCTGTACACACCCTAGGAGTTAATGTGTGATTGTTCCAAGTTCTCTGAATTACTTCCACGTTAAGGGAGAAATAACTTCAAGGTTGATTTCGTTCACGGATAATAACAACGATTGATACAGGCGAGACGCATCCAATTGATGGCTCATTTCTCGACGTGCCAATAACTGAAGAAGTGTGTACTGAAAACCCAAAGAAAAAAGAACAGAAGTGTGACACATGTGCCGCCAAGTTTACACGCAAATCCAACTGAAACGTGACATGAGGACACATGACTCGGAAGCTCGCACCGCCCGTTTTTCTGAATGTAATTAGGAAGTTTCTAGGAAAAAGAAAAGCATTGTGGAAAAAAATTATAAAAGACGAAGTGATCTGAATACACTTTTGCACATTCGTTCAGCAGAGAGATCACCAGCATGTGCTCGATTGACATGGCCATTCGAAGGATCCGGAAAAGTATTTTCTCGTAAGAACATGTATCAGGATCATTTGAATACGCATACTGGACAGAAACCACATGAATGCACAAAATGTCGACAGACATTTTCATTTCGGTATGCCAGAAACGATCATGAGCGTATTTGTAGAAATTTGATTGAAGTTAAATGTTGTGAATGCCAGAGGACACTCCAGCGTCATTCCAGCCGACACAACCATAAAAGTGCCGCACACAGTAACAAGATGTTCGTTTGTGCATGTGGAGCAGCTTTTAAGTACCTAAGCGGACTTTCTCGAAACAAATCTAACAAAAAACATATGTTACTTGTTGGTAGAATACTCATTGTTTTTGTTGTTTTCTTACGAGTTTGTTTCCTAAATACTGTTGTTTACCATGACAGTTTATATGCCCACAAAGTATTGATGTATTCGATGATATGTTTTGAGGATATTGTCGACAGTACAAGTATCCGAGCGATTTATGATACATGTTAACAAAATCTTTCAATAGTTTCAAAATGTTCTGTAGTTGTCTGAGATAAATAAAGTTTTGTCAAATTTTGATATCTTAACAGGAATGTAGAATTTGAATTTGTTTCTGAATCAGATTTAGATTTTTCATTCTCAAGGAAGGTCTATTCACCGTCGACTATTCGATATGACCTCCGTTAGACAAAATTGGTTACCTTATTGTAATTCAGTGAATCAATATGACTAAAACTTTACACAAATATTATTAATTTATATCAATGTCGGTGTTGGTGACTACATTTTACGAAAGCAGGGAAACTCGAATAGACTCGCCACAATATATGTTTTGTATACAATTAACCCTTTACCCAACGTAACGGCCAAAACCGGCCAGCGCTATTCTCAAAAATCGTCAGTTAATTTTCATTATTTTTTCATTTTTTGTCTCAAAAACATAGGTTATGACCCCTCATTGGAACGAGCTCGTCGAGCTCGTTCCAATGAGGGGTCATAACCTATGTTTTTGAGACAAAAAATGAAAAAAATTAGTTGTTCAAGAATTTTTTTTGCAAGTGTCGTCTGCTTTTCATGTTAGGTAAAGGGTTAAGTAATATTGCTGTGAAGTATTAAAGTTATTTGTTATTAGTGGCAAGAATATAAGCTTAGTCAAAGGGACGTTAGCTCGAACAGCCACCCATGACATAAAACACCTATTTAAAGATGCATTAGTGGTGTAAAAAATTTCAACCCTGTTTGTTATAGCCGAAGAGATACAGGCGATCAATCTTTTTTTCTATATTCGTCTTGACTATTTAATTTCTGATGTCCGACAAAATACACTTGTCACTTTTTAGGGTAATTCATCTGTTTTTCATTGCTGAAAGAATTCAGTATTTTGAAAGTAGTTTTTAATATGTTTTTAATTTTTTGAGAATAGATATCGGTATTTTGATTTATTTATGTTTTTATATGCTTGAAATATTGTCTACAAGGAATATCATAGATTTATTTTACTTTTTATTTGTTATTGTAGACTTTTACTTTAATTGTTCAATAAAAAATGAATTTCTGTTATGCCAGTACACTATAATCTCGATAAAATCTTTCAGAACTTCAGTTCACAAGATAAAATTGTGTGTTCGAAGTTCACTCTGGTAAATCTAATAATCCAGGTCTGCGGTGAGCTACAATTTTCGTGTCATCTCTTGCATGGAATTGCCGAACTTCTCGTTCGCCGTGGGCTGGTCCATCAGGTATCGTAAGTAACCATTTCTTGCGACGGCGTCGTCGTTTACCCCTTTCCTCTTGGTCAAGGGCGTGGTTTCTGAAATGAATAAGTAGTGCTGAATTCTTCACGGAGAAAAGATACAGACTATGAGTTGCCGATGCTGTGTCAGCTTCGTGGGGTACGATTGGTTAAATTAATTTTGTTAGGGAATTGAAACGCTAATTAAATTGGATTGTCCCTATATCTCGATAAATTCAGTCTTTTATTTGGTCAGAATGCCTTGGACAAATAGCCATGGCAAAGGATGCACCCAACATCCAAGGTATATGAGGGGTTGCAACATCCAGGGTATAAGCGCACACGAAACATCGGTGGTATATGCCTTAAACGAAAGCTGTCCGCTTTTGCTCGCCTCGAAATAAAAATAAAACTAAAAACCCCGAAAATAGTCACAAATATCATCAGATGTCCGACAATTCAATCATATTTATTTATTTATTTATTTATTTATTTATTTGTGTTTAGGGTCACATATTTCTGCACAATGGCTAATCATGACCGCGACAGTTTTACGGTGGAGAAAGCCGGAGTACCCGGAGAGAACCACCGAGCAACGGCGAGCAACTGTCAGCTCCCCAACATACTAAATCCACACAAGCAGTGTTAGCATTGGTTGAAGGCCAGTTCACCATCGACGTGCAGTACGCCTTAGTACACAACGCCACCGTGCCCCCACGTGGGCAATGGGGGTGAAGTGTCTTGCCCAATGACACAACGCGGTTGCCGCAGGTGGGATTCGAACCGAGGACCTCTCGGCTTACAGCCTGCACCTCTACCTACTAAGCCACCGCCCCCACCCGACAATTCAATCATAAAAATAAATTAAGAGCAAATAATTCGTCCCTAAGTACCAATGTGGTCTTTGTGCCAGTAGGCACAAAGAACACATTGGAACTCAGGGGACGATACAGTACAGTCGCCGTGGGCAGTCACTTTTCCACCTGTCCACAGTGGTTGTGGAAAACCGTGGGCAAATTACCTTTCAACTGCCCACATAAATTTCTGTGGACAGAGACATTTCTAGACCGTGGGCATGCTACCTACTTGCCCACAGAATCAAAAACTAACACGGCATTTCCCGTGGAATCCACAGGATCTGAGTTTTTATTACACTACTACAATATTTACGTTACGTAATTTTTCTACACGATAGCTAAGAAAAAAACATCGGAAGGAGGTCAAAATATCAGACTAGTTTCTGTTCTTCCCTGTCACGACAAATTCCCGGGATAATCCAACGGACGAAAATGCAGAAACTAAAAAGCTCGGACGGAATGGTTTCGCGCGCCGAAGTCGCGCAGGGACGGTTTGGGTTAAGCCCCTTTCGACCAGCGTTGACTGTTCGTTTTTTGTTGAATGTCAAGGCGTGGTAGAGGAGGAAAAGGAAGGAGGGGAGGCTTACCCCCGCATGGGCTTCTTCCGGCTCTTTTTCTTTGGAGGTGGTTGAGATGATAATGTGGAAGTCGATGTTGAGTTTAGTGATTGGATTGCGTCTAATGCCTTTTTTGGAGTTTGCCTGAGATTTTTCCCTGAACTCGCGGGTTTCGGAGATGGCTTGTCCTATCTTAGTTGCTCGTTCTATTGCTCTCTTCATGTCCAATCTCAATTGCTCGTTCTATTGCCCACTTCATGTCTTCGGTGGTGGCTGCAGACTGAGGTGGCTTTTTTGCTGTGATCGACACACCCGGGCTATCCGGTAGAGAAGGAAGTGGGGAGTGAGGGGTGGGAGGTTGTGAAAACGCAACCTCCAGTTCCTCCTCAGACTCCACCAGACGTTCCTCATCGAACAGTACCGGCTCAGAAGCTGGCAGTTGGTTGGGTGTACTAGTGGGACCAGGAGGGGAACTGGCGACTGCCTCCAGAACCTCCATCCTCTCGCTCACCTCTTTCTTCCCCTTCCGGGGGGGGGGGGGGTCCTCCAAGAACCGGACGTCAATGCGCTTGGTCGATGGACTCTTCTCCCTGTTCTTTCTCTTTCTCTCTTCAGTGCCTCCGTGCCCCTTCGGGTGAGGACCAGTGGGAGAGGGAATCCTCTCGCCAAAGGTACTACCTCTTCCCGAAGGGGGTGGTGACTTGGTTGTCTCTGTTTCAAATTCCAGGTTCAGGTGGACTCTCTTACTTGTCTCCTGGACAGTCCAGGTGACAGGGCAAGAGATGCCCAGAGCTGAGATGGTTCTGACGAGTCTTTCTGGTAATTCCAGTGTATCCATGATTGATTAATCAGGTGCTCACACTCTGAAGTCAGAGGTGCGAATGATGTGAATGTGATGATGTTGGCGAATGGCGATGTCCAATGACCAGAAATAAAAAGCTTGTGGACCATGGGATATTCATCTACTCATCTGTTTGCCATTTGTTAACCTTTTACCTAACGCTAGGAGAAGACGACGCTCGTGATTTTTTTTTTACTGTAACTAAAAATTTTCATTTTTTGCTCCCAAAACATAGGTTATGAGCCCTCATTGGAACGAGCGTGACGCGCTCGTTCGAATGAGGGGTCATAACCAATGTTTTGGGAACAAAAAGTCAAAATATAAAATAGATTGAATGGCGATTTTCGTGTATAGCGCTGGCCGTTTTTGGCCGTTACGTTAGGTAAAGGGTTAAATAAAAAGGAGGGATATTTCCACCAATTATGAATTTATCGTCACCAAATAAGGCCTCTCCAGTTCCCCCTCACGGCGTCATTTTTATCTTCCGCTTCCGCAAAGTTCCGGTTCGTTTTCGCGACAGCTACCGGCTGTCTTCGAAATTCGAATCAAGAGTTAAGAGTATAATTTCAGAAAAACAACTTCTACCCCAAGCATTGGTTACTGGGTCATAATCCACCAGTAAAGCAGGGTTTGTTTACCACAATGAACAATCACTGCTTAACTTCCCGGGATCCCCACGGGGGTCGGCCCATTACAAGTGGGATAAGCACCTCTCGAGTATTCGCTTACCAATACCTGATGTTGGCTTTTAACCCTACCCCGTCGATATTAATTAAAGTTAGCCCCAGTGGTCTGCGTCAGACAAGATAGATCCATTAGTCTCGTGAACACAAGTCGTTTGAAGTTTTTAATCCTTTCAAACGCTGCTGAATATAGTATACACATGCCACTAACTTTTGTAAAACTACTTCAGAAGGATTATAGCAGGTCATAAATCATAAACACAAGAGCACCATTAATTGCCGATTAACATAAGTCAATCAAGTTAATTAATTTAATCATTGATGAATAACAAACAATCTTGCAGAAAAATGATAATAACCAAGAGAATACAAATGTTTGGTTTATATTTTTTCATTCTTTCACTTTAACAATTAAAAATATACATGTACATTGTAATTTATCGATAGGGCCGGGTTAAAAAAAAAACGAAATTAATTTGACGATGCATTTTTATTGTACGCTGAACTATCAGAATTACTCCGAAATTATCCACTAAAAAGCGCGAATTTCATATTGCACTTTTTAGTGAATAATTCCAAAGTAATTTATCGTTAGGGCCAGGTTAAAAAAAACGAAATTAATTTGACGATACATTTTTATCGTACGCTGAACAATCAGAATTACTCCGAAATTATCCACTAAAAAGGGCGACTTTCATATTGCACTTTTTAGTGAATAATTCCGAAGTAATTTATCGATAGGGTCAGGTTAAGAAAAATGAAATTAATTTGACAATGCATTTTTATTGTATGCTGAACTATCAGATAATATATCCCAAATGACAACAAAAGAATTTAAAAAAATCTAAGTTAAAATTACAGCATGACGGTACCCTCCATTAAACAATTTCGCGACGGAAGGACTGACAGACGGGGGTATAAAAAACGAAATTAATTTGACGATGCATTTGTATTGTACGCTGAACAATCAGAATTAAAAAAAGTTCAAGGCCAGGGGGTGCTGTCATGAAATAAATACATAAATAAATAAATACATACATAAATAAATAACTAAATAAATAAATACATAGATAAATAAATGCATAAATACATAAATACATAAATAAATACATAAATACATAAATAAATAAATAAATAAATAAATAAATAAATAAATAAATAATTGCATATAAGCGATATTCGCAGGTGTACTCTTTTATTTTGAACTATTTTGTTCGTTTTGTACACATTTGTTTCAAAGCACTCGTTCGCAATCGACATGGGTTTGTCACTGTATGTCTTGTTTTCACAGTGTGGGTTGTGCCATTCACTTTTCAGATTGAGAAAATGTGACGTTAACAAGTTATCAGTTTTTTTTCCTTTTTGTAAATACACAAATAACCATATACATGTGCTTGCAAATTGAAATGATGAAGAAATAAATATTCTTAATCAGAGTCATATTTTCTAAAGACGTGTTAAAAATTACTTCCAGTTACATTTCTGTGGGCAGACGTGTTTCGGATTAATTATGTGGACACTGCCGTCCGGCATTATCATCGTTCAGTAATCTTTTCCACAGAAGTCCACAGGCTTTTGCCCACAGAACTACATGCCCACATAGTCCACAGAAATTGGTAGCAAACGGGTTTCTGTGGAAAATCAGTGGGCGCCCACTGTGGATATGTGGAAAAGTGACTACCCACGGCGACTGTACTGTATGTCAACAAAACACTGTTTACTCGTTTCCTTAACGACCCAAAGGATGTAACTTTATATGTTGTCTTCTGCAATTTTATAAACAAAATAATTATCACGAATTTAGTCCATGTGATTGTGGAGCTGAGAAATGCGTCCACAAATTTCTTTCCACTATGTTTGTATTGTGTTTCAAACGGGACAAAAGCGTTATCTCCGCCAAACTGGCATCCAGGTGTTAAATCTCCATATAGCATACATGTTGGCTGTGATAATTTATAATAGAATTCGGAGGAAGTGTACCTTGCATCGACAAAAATCTTATTACTTAATTTTCAACTACCTTCGATAAAACTCAACTTAATTTACTTCTTGAAATAATATTTCAATGTGTCTTTTTGAATATTTATACGTTCACCGACACCAGGCCTTTAAACGTTTTGCAGTGTTTCGGCAATATGGAGCTTAGCCAAGATTCCCTGATGCTTGCAATGCAGCTTGGAGCTTACCCTAGAACCAAGCAATGCAACAGATAAATATTTTTAAAAAAAACATAGAAGAGCAATCGGCATCGATAGTGTCGTATACTACACTGTCGACGGCGATCGCTTTTCTGTGGCGAATTCTATATGATCATGGACTTAAAACTTGAGATCCATTATATTCATGTTTGTGGCATTTCTCAGTGAACACCATGCGTAATTTACATTCAAATAGACCTTTGGCACGACACTGGGAAACTAAGAAGCCTTCTCGAGTTGGTCGAATAAACTTACGTCGAAGGGTTGTGGGAAGGAAGTAGTGATAATGGTGAAGACCTATAACAAGGGGGTGTAAGCTAGTATTTTAAGACGGTGAACATACAATAGACGCCAAGAAGAAGAAAATACCGGTACTTTATCTCCAATCATGCAGTCGACATCCATATTTTCCGTTGTGCCCAAATTAGACTGATCTAAAAGTCTGACCGGCATATCATTTCGAAATAAAGTAAGGTAAAATCGAAATGCATTGCAACTGATGTTACAAATAAATTAACAATCGCATTCACAAACTGGTAACGACAGAACATTTTCTTTAAAACTCAGTGTTCTTTGTGTCCGTAACTCTTGCCAACTTCGAGTTCCATTTTGCCGTGGGTTTTAGTGCCCATTATTTCAAACCCCGTGTTTACAAAATGTATATTATATCGAAATATGTTGATCGCCTGGAGATATCACTTTCAGAGTGGTTTCAGAGGAAATGTCGGAAGACAATTGGCTAATAAAACAGCTGCGTATTGCTAAATTTAATATGTGACAGGCGATTATTTTACATATTTCATCAGAAATTGGTGAAGGGACAGTGGAAACGATAACCTCCTCAATTTAACTGCCATTGGTCATGGCTGAAATTATATCGCAGCATACCTTAACCAATACACAATGACGTCATGAAAACATTCCAGTAGATTGTTTCTTCTGAATATGTTTTTCATAGCAAAACGTGTACTCACCCCTGTCTCTCCTGCAACTTTCTCTGCGTTCTTTCTGTCGCTCCGGTTCCGAGTATCCGAATACCCGGCGTGAAGTGAGGTAGGACACATTTGTTCAATATGAAGGAAGGGATTAATAGACCTCTTTAAGTTACTGAATGTGTAACTCGCGTCATTTCTGGGGAGGTATTTTCTTACATATCGTCCAATGAGTGGAGCAAGGCGCCATCTGCATCGCTGAGGCATTGCAGATAGCAGCCTGCTCCACTCAGTGGTCGATATAACGCATAATAATTTTTAGCTATTTCCGGCTATCATACACTACTCAAAGTTTGCTTAGCACCAAGTATATCCAACTACCTGTTTTACGTTTTAGTTGAAATATTGTTATGAAAAGTGTATATTTTTTTTATTTAATTATATCTTCATTGATTTAAGTACAGAAATTAAGATTTTCTTTGTGTTTGGCATTATTTTTTAGCTTTTGAATACGACAACCATGGCAAATGGATATTATTGTTAAAAGAGGAAATTTTTCAAATTTGCCCAAAAGTTGATGGAACGAACGGGTATGGGTTCAGTATCGAGTATGAGACCCATTACTGTTAATTACAGCTTGAGGACGCCTTCGCATGGTCCCTATCAGTTTCCTGATGGTCATTTGTGGGACGTTGTTCCATTATTGGACCATCATACCACCAAGCGCCTGGACACTCCTTGGCTTGACTGGACGGGCTGAAATTGCAAGCTGCAACTCATTCCAGACATGCTCGATTGGATTGATGTCAGGGGATCTTGCTGGCCAGTCCATACGCTCAATCCCCTCCCCCTGTTTGTACTCCCGTACTACATAGGTAACATGAGGACGGGCATTATCGTCCATCAGAATGAATCTATCACCCACTGGCCCTGCATACAATCTGACGTGGGCATCCAGGATCTCATCAATATACCACTGTGTTGTCAATGTACCACGGTCACGGACACAGAGCTATGTACATGCATCCCAGCTGATGCCGCCGCCAGACCATTATTGACTCTCCACCATAGAAGTCATGTCCAGCAATGTTGGCTGCATGGAATAGCTCTCCTGGACTTCTCCATACCCTAGAACGCATATCTGTGTAGTCTGGGCAGTACCTTGACTCTTCTGTAAAAAGGACAGGTCGCCGATCCTCTCTGGTACATCCAACATGGTCCATGGCCCATTCCTATCGTGTCTGGTGGTGGTTCTGGGACAGCGTAATGCGAATACATGGTCTTCTCGATCAGAGACCACTTTCTTGCAACCTTGCCCGGATAGTCTGCGTCGAAACATTTACCTCGGATGCATTCTAAAGGTTACTGCGAAGCTGGGTTGCTGTTGTAAAGCGGTTCATACGGACCTGGATGATCAGAAAACGGTCATCAGCTGCAGATGTTGCCCTGTCCCTGACACCACCATGTCGTCTTACTTGTGTGCCATACTGCTGAAATCTTGCCTAGGCTCTGGTGATCAACGTATGGTGCACACCAAGGGCTTCACCAACCTGACGATGGGTAGCCCCTTGCTCCACCATCCTAACAGCCCGCCACATTTCCGCTTCAGACAAATGTCTTCTTACATTTGCATTCGCCACATTCAATCATTAAATCACATGGGTTTGTGTTACAATGAAGATTGAATACCCTACACATGTCATGTATATGTAGACAGCACACGAAAACGTCACGAAAATCAAGGGGTACATGCTTTCCATGACTGTCACAAAAAGTCTGCCTGTCAAACGAGCTAATGTAAACACTGGGGACCATCTCAATACATTCCTCAATTATATCCACCAAGTATATCGCAAGTATGTCACAAGCAAATTTCACAATGATGTGTCAGATATGTGGTGCTTAGCAAACTTTGAGTAGTATATATAATAAAATTGTATGTCGTCATTGATGTTTTACCTTTTCTATCTTCAGGTGCTTATGGTTCCTGTTCATTTTAGTTGAATTTGGAACTCTCCTCTACCTTGTGATAGACCTGCAGTTGCAATACATCAAGTATGGGACCACAACAAAAATTAACATCAGAACGCTATCGAAAATGCAGTTTCCAGCAGTTACCATCTGCAATTTGTCTCCATATTCCACACACAATGTAAACATAACGCCTGCCTTAAAACATTTTTTATTGGCAACACACCCACAACTTCATCGTTATTCCCCACCGATAAATTGGTCTGAACCAGAATATAAGGCTCTCAACGAAGGAAACTTGTTAGAATGGCATGACATGGCATCGGTAAAGCTAGAGGACACTTTCTCATTTTGTACATTAAGTGGCCTGGATGTGAATTGCTCGGAGTATTTAACTATAACGGAAACAGATATAGGTCGATGTTTCACATTCAATAAGAACGGTAATCATTACACCAGCTTTTCGGGGTACCAAAGTGGACTAGGTCTAAAAATAAATATACACCAAGACAACTACGTTTCCAGTAATGTGCTATCAGCAGGTATCAAGGTAAGTAAAACCGAAAATTTACTGTCACAGAATTGCATTACATGATTTGTTGAACATGGCTGATGATCTTAACCAACTAGAATACTAAAAAACGTTTCTTTCGCCCGATAAACTGATAAATTGATGCTGTCTTGGTTCATTTTTATCCGATTAAGAATTTGTTTAAAAAACGAAATAATATATCAAATAATAATCTCAACTTTTGGTTTAGCTCTACGACGGCAATGTGCAGCTGGGCGGCGTACAAATGAGGTTATCGTTCACGCAAAAGTGTTTGTGAAATTAGTGCATGGGCGACATTCAAAGGAAGAGCAATATAAAAAAATGCAACATATTCATTGGATGGAACAAAACAGCAACCTTTTGGATTATTTTGTTTCGATGAAAGGTTTTGGTCTTGAAAGTAAAACAGAGGGTTTCTTTCGCCGTTAAGACCAGTCATCTTCTACACGTAACGCCCGTCAGTGGTTTTGAAGAAGAATGAAACCCCTAATTGTCGACACTGTGATGAGTTTAATGTAAATGTTCAGCATCTCATCGGTGCATGTCCTATTTTAGCACAAATATTATGAGTGAAACGGAATGATCATGGACGTAAATACTGGATGGGGGGGGGGGGGGGGGGGGGAGGGGCGTAGCGCGCCCCCCCCCCCTCAAAAAAAAAATTAATAAAATAAATTTGCCGTTCATGGGTTACTGCGGGCAGAGGTTGGGCAAAAAATTATCAAATACCAAGTTAGACAGCCGTTCTTCCTTGCCCGACGAAAATGTACACACGCTCTGGAGCACTCACCTGGACAAAATCTCTTGCTTACTCACAAAAAGTATACACAGATTAGAAACTCTTTCCAAAAGTTCCGGGAGAAATTCCATCTCAAACAAAATGTCATATATCCCCGAAAAACTGAATGATGATGTACACTTTAAAATCACATGGGTTAAAAAATATCCCAAATCATCTCGGGTGAGTGAGTACGAACCCAGCTGTGTTCATATTCGCTCAACCTAGTTGATGCGGGTTGTCTTTGAACCCGATTGCTTTTAAAGTGTCTAAAATCAGTTGGTTTAAAAAATTAACCAAAATCTGCGGGGTTGAGAGTTGATGTGGGCTGAATTTTAACCCAACTGAATTTAGGGTGTAGGAGGGTACGGTACTGTACATTTTATTTAAACTATGGTATGTTTAACCCTTTACCTAACGTAACGGCCAAACCCGGGCAGCGCTATTCTCAAAAATCGCCAATTAATTTTCAAAATATTTTCATTTTTTGTCTCAAAAACATAGGTTATGACCCCTCGTTGGAACGAGCTCGTCGAGCTCGTTCCAACGAGGAGTCATAACCTATGTTTTTGAGACAAAAAATGAAAAAATTTAGTTATTCAAGAATTTTTTTTGCAAGTGTCGTCTGCTTTTCATGTTAGGTAAACAGTTAAAATGCAGCATTTTATCAGTGGAAAGTATGTTTGTAACATATAAGTCGTTGATAATGCAGTTACGTGTGTTCCAAATAGTTGGGTGATATGACAGAGCCGCCAGGCATCAACCTCCTACCCCCCCCCCCCTCCCCCCAAACTTTCTTGTCAGTTCAGCCCTGGGAATGACAACATGGCTCGTTGCCTGCGTTATCAACTTCAGAATATTTGTTGTTTTAACCCCAACTCATATTTCGAACCCCGAATATGTCAGGGAGTCATACAAAATTAGAATTTAAATCGTTTGTGAAATAAGCCCTCATGCAGCCTAATGCCATTAATTTTACAGCCAACAAACCCGGTCGTGCTGAATAACCGGAGAAAATATTTACATTGCCAAATCTGTTGTCACTTTTGACACAAACTCAACTGCAAAATTGGAGGAAGAGTATACATAATAGATGCGCGGTTTCAGATTTCGAAATGTTGCTCTCGTCTTAACAGATTTTCAGACCGTTGGGCGTCCTCGATGCACTGGGTCGTGTGCCTTCCGATTTGTTAGGGTGTGTTGGGAGTGTACCATACTTCGGCGCAATGAGAGCAGCGCTCCGCACACAATTGACAATGTAAAATGCGCCTGTATTGAGGAGCTTGCACACTTTGAGCAAGGTTTTTGGCAGGCTTTCAGGCAGCGCTTAGTGTTAAGCTGAAGCTTTCAACATAAAGAAAACAGAAATGAGAAAAGGAGAATAAAATTGTGAAATAAAACAAACTGTTAAATCAGATGCAAAATAGTTTTTGTTCTTTATGCACAAAGTGAACATTTCGGGCCGCTGTCATTTATAGGAATCATGTGTTGATAGTGCTACCATACGTAACAATCACACCGCCGTTCTGTTGTTTGTCATTCGTCCATATTGCCACAACCATATAATCAAAACGTCCAAATCGAACACCGCGACAGGGCTCATTAGTATTCGAATCCTGTACTGAAAACTATTTCCCTGTGTCCAACCAAATTGTATCAGATGGTTCAACTAATTGCTGGACACACTTAGTCTAGTTGTGTCTGATTGGTTTTGAAGAGATCGTGAGATACTGCTTCCTAAAAAGGAGATAAAAGAAATCCAAATAACGACTACTTGTTAGAACACGAAATATAGGTTATTTGCATGCTATTTACCATGCGTAGTGTCATCCTACGGTTCGTCAAACAACATAATTTACTGAAGCAGAACGGGGTGCGAACGGACAATTGTAAGAAAAAAAGAATGGTGATGATTTCAGATGAGGCAAAGATTTACCTTCGAAAACTCCCAATATGTTGGATTACCAACAATACAGCCGACGATTGGATTTTGAAGTATATGCGATTAATTTGCATCCATGATCAACTAATTGTTTTACTTAATTATTCAATGAGCCGCTGGACTACTCAGTTTGAGATATATTTAAAAGAGAGATTGATGACTTCAGAGTGAATTACGATTGAGGGGTCGGCCAGAATAACTTCCGACAATTTTTTGAAAAAATTCCACAATGCCCAAAATACGCATTAAATAGTGAATAACGACATATTATATACCAAAATAATGACAAAAGTATACAAAACCTGAATTTATCCACTTTTACAAAACATTTTTTTTTTGCTTTTGGTGCAAAGAAATTACCAGACGCATCGGAATTAACAAGGAATAGATCGGTACTTCGAATGTCTGAGTTGTAAATAATTGACGTCGCACTCCATACTCGGAGAAAGCATATTTATCATTTCATCACTAACGTGGTGAGAACGCTCAATAAAAAATGGAAAAAGGAAAATGGATGGCACAAACAATAGACTGCTGGGGTGACATGTTTGTCTTGACCACGCAAAACCCCGGCATCCATTACTCATCTTCTCTGTACTGACTGCCTTGAACTGTCTCATTTCCAAATGAGAATCGACATTACAAACCCAGAGTATGCTCGGTTGGCCATTTTCCAAAAATATTGACATGTCGTATGTACTTGAAAATGCTACGCTTTGCACTTTGAGCGACACAAGGAGAAAGCGGTTCTTTCGTATAACTGGTGGAGGCATTATTAAATATATGATGGATGGTAAAGCTTACACATACCTCAGAAACCAAGCGAGAGATAGACCACATAACGTTCACAAAAAGATAAACTCAGAATGCTCACATAAAACATGAACTCAGAGCGGAATTTCAAGCTCAGTGCCCGTAATAATGTCAAAGCCACCTATTCTCGTTGTATCATACTCCCTTGGAGTCGATGACTGAGGAGAGAACAGGGTGGAACTTACACTCCTAACTAGGAGGCTCATGTTGGATAACAGTTCCCACTAACTCGTTCATCATTAATTCGTTTGTACTTGCTATGTTAATTTGGAGACGTGGATCTTGATTAATGTGAAAGGTCTTCCTGGAAGAATTGTTTTACACTTTCCAACGAATGTATTCATCCGAGAATCCCCTCCTTAGCTTGTGAATACTAATGCTGAGAGCAAG
The DNA here is from genome assembly GCA_031216915.1 of Pictodentalium vernedei. Lineage (NCBI taxonomy): Eukaryota > Metazoa > Mollusca > Scaphopoda > Dentaliida > Dentaliidae > Pictodentalium > Pictodentalium vernedei. The sequence goes on along the minus strand of CM062297.1, from coordinate 135,543,313 downwards.
ACATTCCACTTAACCCTTTACCTAACGTAACCGCCAAAACCGGCCAGCGCTATTCTCCAAATCGCCAATTAATTTTCATTATTTTTTTCATTTTTTGTCTCAAAAGCATAGGTTATGACCCCTCGTTGGAACGAGCTCGTCGAGCTCGTTCCAACGAGGGGTCATAACCTATGTTTTTGAGACAAAAAATGAAAAAAATTAGTTATTCAAGAATTATTTTTGCAAGTGTCGTCTGCTTTTCAGGTTAGGTAAAGGGTTAAATGTGCTTAGGAGGGCAGTGGCTTAGTGGTAGACTGTTGGACAGGTCCTGAGTTCAATCCCCGTCCGGGACGACCCGTGTTGTATCCTTGGGCAAGGCACCTTATCCTGGTTGCCTACATGGGGGCACGATGACGCCGTGTACTGAGGCGTACTGCACGCCGATGGTGCACATGTCTTCAACCGTTGTATCCCTGCTTGGGCGGAGCTTGAACAGAGTTAGAATGTTGAGGAGCTGACAGTTGCTCGTCGATGTTCGGTGGTTCTCTCTGGGACTCCGGCTTCCTCCACCTGTAAAACTGTCACGGTCGCGATTAGCAATTGTGCACAAGTATGTGACTTTAAACATCAATGAATAAATAAATGATACTAAATGTGCGTAATCTTGGCTTGAGTATTGACTTCGTTGTAGGGTTGTGCTGTCAAACAGTCCAACTGTGGCACCAAGCCATGTAAAATTCTTGGAGAAGTCTGTTCAGAGCCGTGTCTTCAAGGAGTGTTTTTCTGGGGAAACCACTACATCGTGTTTATATGCCCTTCGTTGGTCATAACAGGAACCCTGGAGATTATTTACTTGAATGAACTCGACTGGTATTAAAAGTGAAACAAAAGGTTTAGAGTTTTCCACCCAGTCGTTGGCCAACAGAACGTGAGGAAGTAATATTGAGGCGGGCCGTCAATTTGAATTGCCAATCCCAGGAGAGTTTTGGGAAAATGCCCGGACCTCATTAGTGAATGCCCTGTTTTCGCACAGACGCTACAGCTGAAGCGTCACAAAAATATGGCACTGTATTTCCATTTGCGCCTACACCATGCTTGCGGTTTTTGACTCCGAGGTACTTCTACTAGGCAGGACGTCATAGAAAATGCGGATACCAAACTGCTGGGCAAAAGGCATCATTTAATGTTTAAGGCCACTTGCGGCCAAATACCGAATTGAGGAATTGAGTGTTCCATCTGGCACTTATTTCCAGGATAAGATATAGGAGATGCAAGTCAAATACACTTGCCTCGATTGCGAAATTTATCAGTTGCCTCTCAAGTATTACAACTTATTGTGATGAACAAATGGAAACATACGCTGAGGTTTGCGGCTCGGAACTTATAAACATAAGCCCCGAGCCTTAAATCTCAGTCCATGTTACCATCAGTTCATCACAACAACCTGTATGTTCCAATGCGATCCTACACACAGCCAAACAACCGCATTGTGAAATGTACTATGCAACCTTTAATGATAACTAGTGTAGTAAATAAACTTCCCATGCATCCCACGACGTCACTGGGCAAATAATCACAAAACAGATAAAGGTCGAGATCACTCTATCTTACCTCAAATCGTAAACTAATTTGTAATTTAAACAATACTTCACTTGGAACATAGTCTACAGCAAGTGTGGGAAATCTAAAAAATGAAACTATTTGTAAGTCACTCCGGTGCTGGAATAATTGCGAAATGGACAATGCCATTTCAAATATTTCTCGCGGTGACGCCAGACGGTAGCATATGCCGCTAGAGCCGTAAACATAAAATACGATCTCTCATCCAATCAAAGGGCGATGATTTTAGTCTTATTGGTGACTTTTGGTTTGTTAGGGAGTATCAGAAGTGTGCACGGCTTCAACGAAAACAGGACAACAACATACCATACAGTGGACTCTGCACAAAGCAGTCGTGCATGCAAGCCCACATATTTGACACAAGGTTACTGTGGCGGATTCATGAGGCCGGGTTTTCGGGGAGCAATCTGATTCCCTGTCTGGGCTCTGTATTATTGTGATGAATTGACGGTAACATGGTCTGAGGTTTGCGGCTCGGAGCTTATGTTCAACCGAGACGCAAAGCGGCTTGGTTGAACATACGCTCCGAGCCGCAAACCTTAGGCTAAGTTACCGTCATCTCATCCCAATAACGTATATGTTCCAATAAGACATCACCCATAGCCCAAACCCTACATTGTGAAACACGAGAGGTTTATTTACTAAATATGTGATCGCTAAAAGTTGCCTTCTGCAAGGCAAATTTTAACGACCACGGGTAAATAAACCGCTCGTGTACCCACGACGGCACTGAATAAATAACCACTAAACCGGATAAACTCATTCTATCTTAGTTCAAATCGTAAATCGGCTTGTAATTGAAACAAGACTTTATCTGCACCGTCCGCTGCACATGTGATAAATCTATAAAAAAATGAAGCGGCTTGATAGTCACCCCGTTGATGAAGTAATTACGAAGATTTGCCAATCTCCAATGGAAACGTGACTGGATCAAGCAGAAACGTGATATCGACTGTATTACTGTATCATCCGTTCTTGTGTTGTTGCAGTAGATTCGAATATATTTATTTATTTATTTATTGGTGTTTAAGGTCACATATTTCTGCACAACGGCTAATCATGACCACGGCAGTTTTACGGGTGGAGGAAGCCGGAGTACCCGGAGAGAACCACCGATCAACGGCGAGCAACTGTCAGCTCCCCAACATACTAACTCCACACAAGCAGGATTAGCATAGGCTGAAGACATGTGCACCATCGACGTGCAGTACGCCTTAGTACACTGCGTCACCGTGCCCCTACGTGGGCAATGGGCGTGAAGTGTCCTGACCAAGCACACAACGAGGTGGGATTCGAACCGAGGACCTCTCGGCTACCAGCCTGCACCTCTACCAACTGAGCCACCGCGCCCCCCCAGATTCGAATATAAGAGAGGCAAACATTGAATGTTTGGAACCCCTGTTTTGTGAAAATCATAACCGATTTCCACTCTTTGAACCTTTTTTGCCCCGAATACCACATTTTGAGGACGCATAGAGAGCGTTGTATACACGATATGCGCCCATTGTTCTTCATGAGTGATCTCGGGTGATCTCCTCTTTACAAATCCAGGAGATGAGATTGGAGACACGAGTAGGAAATAAAATTGGCTATCAGACGACAATGCGGTGTTCCACGAAACTAAAATGCCATAAAAGCGTACAAATCACGCAAGTTAAAAAAATCTAAACACACGAGTCTTGTTTATATTTTAAACTATACACGGTACCAAAATTTCGTGAAACGTGGACGCAATTGAATAGTTTAGATATTGCCCTCCATTGACGTGTCTGGTCATGTAGGCTGTAGCTCCTTGCATGCTGCTCGCAGACATTTCTGCCCAAGAGAGGAAATCTCAGGCCATTAACCCTTTATCCAACGCAGACGATATCAAAATTTATTATTTTAAATATAATTTTTTAAAGTTTTTCAAAAAAGTTCAACAAAACCATATCATGTTACCCTCCATTGGAACGAGCTCCATAAGCTCGTTCCAAAGAGGGGTCATATGGTATGGTTTTGTTGAATTTTTTTGAAAAATAATATTTGTTTCATCTGCTGAATTTGCATATTACGCTGGCGGATGTGATCGATTCGTTGGGCAAAGGGTTTAAATATGTAAAATTTAACCCTTTACCTAACATGAAAAGCAGACGACACTTGCAAAACAAATTCTTGAATAACTAATTTTTTTCATTTTTTGTCTCAAAAACATAGGTTATGACCCCTCGTTGGAACGAGCTCGACGAGCTCGTTCCAACGAGGGGTCATAACCTATGTTTTTGAGACAAAAAATGAAAAAAATAATGAAAATTAATTGGCGATTTTTGAGAATAGCGCTGGCCGGTTTTGGCCTTTACGTTGGGTAAAGGGTTAAGGATATTTCGGTCACGATTAGCCATTGTGCATAAGTATGTGACATTAAACACTAATAGATAAATATAAATAAGGATTTTTAACCAAATCTTTCCCTATAAATTGTATAGACTTTTCAACCAAAAATTTCTCAACTCACACCTTCAAGAATTTTTAGTCAAAATCTAGCCATGGCTAGATTTGATGAAAAATATACTATTGAAAAAATGTCGGGGATATCCAAACTGATGTTGATATATTCGGAAAATGGTATTGGATACGCGTGATTGGACACATCAATATGTTACCAAGTTCAGCGTGGACCATGCATGTCACCGGCCCACGAAAACTTTGTCTAAGTTTTTCGCACGAGCGCTGCGTTAATATCTGTGGGGTACGTTTTGAAATTTAAATTTGTACTGGGCGGGCCTTTTCGGAGGTCTCATCGTTCTTTTCTTGATATGAACTCGTTCAACAGTAGTTTCTGGTCGAAACATAACTTTCGAGGTATGCGAAGACTGACACGGGAAGAACGTTTTCGTGCCGTGGGTATATTGGAAACTGGCAACAGACAGAATGCAGTGGCTCAAATTATCAACGTTACTCAATCAGTGATTAGCAGGTTGTGGTCAGGCTTCTGTCAGACAGGCAGTGTTGATGGCAGACGTCGGTCAGGTCGTCCAAGGGTGACGACTTCTAACCAGGATCGTTTCATCCGAACCACAGTATTACGTAACCGCCATCAAAGTATATAATTCCGCGTTTGATCGAACGTCACATCGCAGCATGGCGTAATTGGTGTGGAGCACGACAAAGTTGGGACAATCGTCGGTGGAGCAACGTCATGTTTTCCGATGAACCGAGTTTCACTCTCGATGTCCACGACAGGCGGAACGAACGATACCATGACGTAACTGTTAGGCAGCACGATTGTTTTGGTGGTGGATAAGTTATGGTGTGCGGAGGCATAACCATGACAAGCAGAATAACATTACATGTTATCCAAGTGCGTGTCACAGGGCATACTACAGTGACAAGATGTTAGCAGCTCAGGTGGTGCAATTTGCGCGACGTTACGGCCGTCGGTTCATTTTCCAAGATGACACTGCAAGAGCACACAGGGCTCGTGTCGCTATATAGTTCCTCTAGGAGCGAAACATCACTACACTGCCTTGGCCAACACTAAGTCCACGCAGGCACCTAGGACAACGCCGACTGCTTCCTGCCAATGTCCACGAACTCGTCGCTGCACTGCAGGAAGAATAGAATAACATCAGACAAGCTGGTATTGGACGTCTTGTGAGGAGTAATTCTCTGACTGACCGTCCATGTCTTCTACAGTTCCGTGCGTGGCATTTGTTCTTGTCAGACACCCAACTATCGCTAAAACAATTCACCAGATGTCACAGTGCAATGTCTCAACTGTCTTTTTGATGAATATATATATATATTTCTTCATGTATCTCACGTTTATCAAATAGCCCGTACTTTGTTTGAATAGTCTATTTTAAAATTGCACAGCAGGTTAAGAGTTTACCATCTATAATTTGCCAAGACTGCAAAAGATTTTTAGGTATGTTTTATAAAGTTTATATTCTCAAAATTATAAAAAGTTGAGCACAAAAATTGGGCTAAAAAAACCCTAAAGAAGAAACATACAATTCGCATTGAACACATCGCGAATGGAAATTGAATAAAAGAAAAGACGATGTAAGATGTAAACATATTCGAATGAAGAGTGTCTGAAGCTTCAAAGCTATGTGTGTCAATAATATCTACGGAGCTGTGTTTGTCGAAAAATAGCCTTTTTAATGAAAGCTGACCCAATTGGCTTAAAACGATGACGAAATACTTCCGTCTGCAATTACGTCATATCTCCGTTTCAGTAGTCGCAATTTTAAAGTAATCTTCAGCTTTGTGTTTGGAACCATGAGTAGTAAATTGCCCTTTGGATCGTAATGAACTAAAATGTCACTTCATTTTAACTTTATGCAGTAAAGTTTAATGGTGACGTTCTGTGAAACTCGGTCACATTTAACGTCACTGCTTAATATATTTTGACAATCAAATTAAAAATACGACGAGATATCAGCATACAGTTCATGAAAAAGATGTAAATTTAAAATTGTGCTGGATAAACGCTAAAATTTGAAAGAAAATGATGTCCACGCCCTACACGCTAAAATCATCTGGGTTATAGATCAAACCCAAATTAACTGGGTTGAGTGAATATGAACCAAGTCTGGTTCATAGTTACTCAACACAGTTGTTTGAGTTAATTTTAACCTAAATAGTTTTAGAGTGTAAAGTCAGCAGCAAAGGAATAATGTTTGGAATGCCAGAGACCTGTGTGTATCGAGACGGAACTGTGTGTATCAGAAAACTGAGGGGGTTGTTTGATAAAATATGTCCAAAACCTCAAGTGGCACACACTGTCGAAAATTGCGATAACCTGAAAATCAAAACACTTGGTTTTTCTATCATTTTGAAGCTTTTGAGAATGCAAACTTTTCATGAAAAACCGGCGAAATTGAATTTTTCGTCCGTTGGTCGCAATGACTTCACTCACAAATTTGAGAATGGCCTGGTTTCCATCACATTTTTAAATATGAATATTGAATACTGGCGATTACGTTTCCAAATTTGCAGAATTATAGGGTGCTCGGAAATGAAAAACAAATCCTCAAAAAACGAAAACTGTTGGATCAGATATATGGAGAAATTTGAAAAAACTAATGTATCTCGAGTTCGTTTCGTCTCTTAAATAAAAACTATGTATGCCTCCGTTCCGACAGACTATCGTCGTGAATCCATAGCTCGTTCCATCGCGGAATGATTGTAAGTTATGTTGTTGTGGCAAACAAGGAAAATATTCAGTTATTCAAAAAGGTTTTTTTTAAGTGTCGTCTTGAAGTGTTGATCAAAGAATAAATTGATAATCACTGACTTTTGATGAAATCAATGTTAGTAATTTCGACACATTTTTCAAACTCCATTAGTCTACCACTTTCTATTGTATATCTTCCTGTACAACTTCTGAGTTTTTTTTGCCCGCCTTAACGTCCATCTTTTTTACAACCCTATTATTTATCACTAATAAGGCCTAACACTTCTGCTACTCCCTGAAACTTTCTTTCGACACCTTGTCGTAAAAGCGCTTGTATGCCAAACCTTATTGTTGTTGTCAGTGGTTCCTTCTTTCACAAAGACGGCTTACATATTACGCCTCTACTTCCACTAATATAACTGTTGTTACATATTGCCACTTTTGGACCACTTCTTCTGCAAGCACTACTACTCCTACTGCTAAAAAAATTTTTCAGGTTACCCCAGTAATACAAAAATAGTCACCTATTGCCACTTTTGGACCACTTCTTCTGCAAGCACTACTACTCCTACTGCTAAAATGCTAACAAAATTCTTCAGGTTACTCCAGTAATACAAAAAATAGTCACCTGGCTTGAGGGTGACATTGCAGATTGTCTCTCCGAAGAACCAATATCTCCCGAGTCATGAACCGAGGGAGACATTGATTGCAAGGGGAGGCAAACTGCAATGTTACCATAAAGCCAGGCCATTATTATTTTTTATTTTTCCAAATGATTTCATTCCACCACCGCCTCCACCCTCTAATCAGTGAGATTTGAAAAGAACTGATGCCCAACAACTCTACACTAGTACCTTAATACTCAACTTCATGTTCATCACAAGAGTCTCAACAAGCCATGAGACAATATTGTATAAAAGAACCCTGCATAATTTAATTTGACTGTTTAATGTTTTTTTAATTTGATTAATATGGTTTATTTGACTGGTTTGAATACAATGATCATGAATCTGAGAGAATGCAACATGAAAGCTTATTCTTCTTTCGTTTCCGGTATCATTTTCGGGGAAACTCGGCCAGAATGGGAGACACTGCCGAAAATGTCATATGGGAATAATACCTGCGAAGGGAATATTAGAGAAAAGCAAAACAAATCGTACGCCAGTTTACTATATTGACTTTTGAAATACGGTGTAATAATGCTCTACTATCACTTTGTTTGGCTGTCTATTAACTGGTTCCGTCTAATTAATCAGTTATCTCCTTGAACAAGATCGAGTGTAGGGGTTATATATCTAAGCCAATCGCGAAAAGTTCTTCTTTGTTTAAGCCTGAGTGTCGAATGATTGCTGGCCACCTTCCCCTTTCTCAAGTAAAATGATATTTTAGCTGATTTATTCGAATGCATTATTTAAAATGTTCAACAAATTACATGTCTTGATTGTAAAGATTTGAAACATGCTGCTTTGTATATTATTTCCACAGTTGATATTTGGTAGTTTAACAGTTGTGATGACGAGATTCAATAGAGCTCACATAACTCACATTTTAAAGAGAAAATAGTTTCATTCCCATAAAGATTACCAGACATTAAATTCACACGAACGGTTGGGCGGTTGCAGAAAGCTTTCCAGCCCTTTGAATTCCCAGACAGCACATCGGCTCAAACGATCTCTGATGTAACGCTATTGCAACATCCATCTGAATACGAACTAAACAAAATTGATCAAGTAGAACCCAAATCAAGTCCTGGGGTTATGCAATTAAGCTGATAAAATGTATTATGAAAGAGTCCATTATAGCATTTCCCAAGCCACAGCCATGTTGGTCTTTTGCCAGAGTAGAGAAGAGTCTGTCATTAAAGCGGATTTGCCTCTGCCAGTCGTGTATATTATTGGCTAAGCTTTGTAATATGTACATTGCGTCGCGTATCTTTGTTAAGAATCTTCGTTGTGAAGTCATTTTTGCTACTGGGCAACCATTTGGAATCCGCGTTCAAAATTTTGAAACAGGATTTTCCGTTAGGTCAAATAAACGAGCAGTTAGGAAAATCGAATTCGTATGATCGATCTATCCGCGCATGTTTTTGTGCTTTGGTTGTTAGGAAACTACTTTAGTTCGCTTTTTAACCCTTTACCCAACACATGTGATATCAAAACTTTTTATTTTAATCACTGCTTTTTAATTTTGTTTTCAACATAATTTCAACAAAACCGTATCATGTGACCCCCTCATGGGAACGAGATCGTTTCAATGAGGGGTCGCATGATATGGTTTTGCTGTATTTGTTTTGAAAAATATATGTTTTCAACTGCTTAATTTGTAAATTACGCGGGAAGATGCGTTTGATTCATTTGGTAAAGCATGTGATAGATAAAGAGATGCAACAACTAATAATCATTTTTTTAAGATTGAGGATTCCTATAAATCTTTTGTTCTGGGATGGAACACATTTAAGTTTCTTGTTGTACTAGATTTGGGTTTAAGTTATTCTGTTGGTTCATATTTGCTTCCGCCTCTCTCTCTCTCTCTCTCTCTCTCTCTCTCTCTCTCTCTCTCTCTCTCTCTCTCTCTCAACCCAGCCCTCTTCCTGTATAGAGTGACAAGATACCATCTATTTGAAATGCAGCAGCGGTACAGCTCTGTGAGGGTTTATATTGTGATTACTGGTTATACGTGTGTGCGTGTGTGGTGTACGTTGTATCGGTTCGCATTACGTTCTCGAAGTTACAAAATATGAAATGGCCGATAGCTTTCAATTATGATTGCGTATTCTGATAGTCGCGAAAATGGCCGAGTTCACCAATGTGGAAAATACATTGCTGTAACTTGCAACAAGAAGGGTATTCTATTCGAAATATGATTGTGTGAAAAAGGTGTATAAGCTAAACATTTTCACCCCATTCGACTTCACTCTTCATATTGGTTATCGATTACGAGACGGGCGAATCTCCCCACCAGTCACACCATGCCATACGTGTAAATTCGAAGTCGGATCCTCAATTCCCGTCACTTCAGTGAGTGGAAGAGACCCTTAACCCATTACTAATTACGCCCAATTTATCCATATATGGAAGACCTCTATGTACGCCTGAATGCGAGGAAGTTTAATATAACTGGAACGTGGAACTCTATCATCTGATTAATTGTTGGAAAGGTCTCACTGAGCCCCTTCCAACAAGTGGTCAGATGGTAGGTTTGATCTGCGAATACCAGAACGTACAGATAATCATTATAAGATGGGTGGCAATAGTCGCTTTCGACAGCGACCTGTTAATTGTATTGTTTCAATTCAGCGGCGCAAATGGTCTCTCTGCCATCCGGCGGCATCCATGTATGTTAAGTCTGGTAATTGTGGGTCTGTGATGGTGTAATACGGTCATGCAGACCTAACGAAAGATATGGCGTATGTGTGTTCTACATACATGGTGGAGCAAGCTGATAGCGTGGCGTCGAGAAAAGGGAACGTATATGTAAAAATACTACATCTGTGTTTCACACTTGGAAGCTCTTCTACACATTGTTTATGTTTCTCCCCTCGTTTAGATTCGCACCAGATCCGTCAATCATATACTATTCAAATAAGTAGGGAATATGTGATAAAAGTGAGATAATTATTTGAAGAAATACATTTATATTTTCATCAAAAAGACAGATGTGGCATTGCAATGTGACATCTGGTGAATGAATTCTGTCTGAAAAGCACACATTCCACACGCGGAGCTGTAGAAGACATGAACGGTCCAAGACCTCAATACCCTGTAAATCCTCCTCGGTTCGCGAGACAAGCGCGGGTCCGACGTGGGATACGCCCCACCAAAGGTCCAATATCAGCTTGACTGAGGTTATTCCATCCTTCCTGCCTGCAGTGCAGCGGTGAGTTCCTGGACATTGGTAGGGTGCTGTTGGCGTTGTCGTAGGCGGCTGCCAAGCATATCCCAGACGTGCTTGATTGGTGAAAGGTCTGGACTTAGTGCTGACCAAGGGAGTGTAGTGATTTTCTGCTGCTGGAGGAACTCTGTAGCCAAGGGCCTTGTGTGCCCTTGCATTGTCATCTTGTAAAATGGCGCAAATGGCACCGCCTGAGCTGCAAACGTGTTGTCACGGTAGTACTGCCCTGTGACACGCCCTTGAATAACATGCGTTGCTTTTCTGCTTGTCATGGTTACACCACCCCACACCATAACAGATCCACCACCAAAATGATCGTGTTGCCTAACGGTTTCGTCATGGTGTCGTTCGTTCCGCGACCGACACACTCTGTTTCGCCTGTCGTGGAAGTCGAGAGTGAACCTCGATTCATCGGAGAACATGACGTTGCTCCACCGACGATTGACCCAGTGCTCCACACCAATTGCGTCTTACTGCGATGTGACGTTCAAGCAAACTATTTGAGGTCGTCGAGCGTACAAATTCCATCTGTGTAGGCGATTTCAGATAGTCTGACCACTGAATCACGCATGTCGCTCGGTGCAGCTGCTGTCCAATTTCTGAGGCACTTTGATGGCGTTCAGGTAATGCTGTGGTTCGGACAAAACTATTCTGGTTAGCAGTTTTCGCCCTTGGACAGCCGATCCGACGTCTGTCATCAAGATTGCCTCTCTGACGGTAGCGTGACCACAACCTGCTAAACACGATTGAGTGTCGTTGTGAATTTGAGCCACTGCAGTCTGTCTGTTGACAGCTTCCAACGGCACGTAAACGCTCGTCACGTGTCAGTCTTCACATACCTCAAAATTTACGTTTCGACCAGAAACAATTGATGGACGAGTTTATACCAAGAAAATAACGATGAGACCTCCGAAAAAGCCCGTCCAGTAGAAATGAAATTTCAAAACGTACCCCATATACATTAACGCGGCGCTCGTGCGAAAAACCTGCTCGAAGTTTTCGTGGACCGGTGACATTCATGATGCACACTGAACTTGGTAACATATTTATGTGTCCAATCACGCGTATCTGATACCATTTTCCGAAAATATCAATATCAGTTTGGATATCCCCTAATTTTTTGAATAGTATACTTTTGAACTGATGTACCCATGCCGTGGCACACTGATATGCACGTAGTAGCAGAATTCATCCGCCACTCGATAACTCAACCCTTCCACTTTTAAAAAAAATCTTTTATTCTCTTATGGTTTCTTTAATCCCAGAAATGAATTTCTTATCGCATGTGCAGTACTGTGCTCGCGAAACCGGTGCTTTTCTCGGTCCGATCGCGATCTCTTCGCTACACACTTACAAGAGAGTGTCGAAATTTCTTGAATAAAATAACTTGAAATAAATACAGAATGAAACAAACTAATAATAAAATTGCATTTGAAAAATCAGTGCTCGAGTTTTTCCCTCACGACTGGTTAGGTTATGCACTGTTGTGGGTGGAAAGCAGACATAGGATTTCGAACAGATTGCGACCCAGTCCCGATCAGGCCAAAATTTCCTAACCGCTTTTGTAATCACAGTAGTGTTTTTTAGAAACAGTATTGTAACGTGTGAAGCACGTGTAAAAGTAACTTCCTTTATGTCACTTGACACTATTGATCATGTCTGAACTTTATATTTTATTTTTTATTCACAATATTTCTAATTTTGAGTGGGAGAAAAGAAAAGGCTAGTGAAGCAGTGTTCTGTTTTACTGATAAAATAGGAGCCACCAATAAATGCATGGGGTGGAAGTCCTTTAAAATGGGCTCCGTGGGTATAAACAACTGTCTAAACTTACTTTATATCCATGTTGTTGTAATGATTATCCATAGTGCAGAAATATTATTAGTTATCCTTGTGTTTTCCAGGGTGTGTGGGAATTTACACCGTATTGGGAACACATATACCCTGAGGCAAAGCCGAAGGGTGTATGAGTTCCCAAACCGGTGTAAATTCCCATGCACCCTGGAAAACACAAGGATAACGGATTTATTTCCAAGAATGTTGGTGTACTTAATACTTTAATCTACATTGTGGGCAAAAACTGACAGAAAATTTGTACATTGCAAATTTCTTAAATAAAACCAGACAAATATGGATGTCATTGGAACTGGCTCAACGAGCCAGTTCCAATGACATCCATATCTGTAATATTTTATTGCACATGAATATTAAATTTCCTGTATTTTTATTTTTGTTCTAACATAACCGAGCAGAAGGTATGAATTAATAATTACAAATTGGTACTTTTTTATCCATATAGCTTGCACTTGTTTATTCTTGTTTTTACACCGTGGTTAAACACGGTGTAAAAAATACCACTATGGAATGAAAGTTACACCGCACCTCTCAGCCAATCAAAATGCAGTATTTTGTTTCACCGGATACATTATTTCCGTAAAACAATTTGCGCGATGAGCTTTATTGACATGATGCGGAATATATAATAAAAAACAAAACAAACGAAAGCAACAATTTTATTATGGACAGCCCTTATCAAATATTCATGCACCGTTGCTATATTTAATCATTAAAGGTGTTTGTTCACGAACCAGGCGACGAACCTAGAGTGCACGACAAGGGAACATTAATTGCACCGGGTACGGAGGCTTATGTTCAAATCCAGAACAGAAAGGTAGATATGTAAACTAGACATTGCGCTTTCATTTTTAATACAAATCAAATTTCAACTTTACATTCTTCAGCTGTCTCAGTGCTGGAATATCAGCATAATTTATCACGAAGTGTACATTTACAAAGCAGATGTGGGGTGAAGTGTGCACGACAAGGGAATCATTAGTGGGGTGGGAACAGAGGATTATATGCAATTTCCGACAAGAAATGTTTAAAAACACATTTTGTCTTACACAAAAGCTGACTCTACATTCGAAAAAATAATAGAAGATTAAAATTTTAAAAAAACAAAGTTTTGTATTTGCCACACAACAAAGCTCATTAGTCCTCGTTGGAACGATCTCGATCAGCTCATTTTAATGAGAAGCCATGAGCTATGCTGTGAAGGGAACAATTTAAAAAACAAATAGAACCAAGATGTTTGCGAGCACGTTAGCAGGATATAATGGTGACAGTAATTTTGGCGTCAGTGATATCAGCGTCTTTAAAAAATCAGTTTAGGCGACAATATTAGTTATACAGTGTGTTTATAACCTAACTTGGAATTTACTCACACTGTACACACCATATTAGGTCACTAAAAAACTATATGGCGCATAAGTCTCATCGACCATTTTCCCATTACGCCGTACAAGCAATTGCAATACATAACAAATGATTGAATTATTACTTGTTAAATCTGAAGAATTTAGTCTATCGTCGCATCAATGGGTGAATAAACAAAAGGGAGATCACCTTTACTGTTAGCTCTGAATATATTTGAACAGACTAAAATGCAATTACAATATCATAAGTTTCTGGGAAATAAGTTAAAGGATTCATATTTTTGGAGATGCTTCCTAATCAATCAAGCAAAAATAAAATAAAAATTAAAAAAAAAAAAAAATTTCTCAAACTATCGCCTTGCAACCAGTCACATTATTAGATGCACATGTTGTCAAAAAAGTTCAGAGCTACATGTAGAAGCCGGAATGTCTTTCCCAAAACATGCAAAGTCAATTTAGTGCAGAAAGGCGCCATCTACAATGCTAAAATTTCATTGCAGATGGCACACTGTTGCACTCAAGTGACGATATACAGTACATATTACTCTAGAGAGACGCGCCCAAATAGACGTGTCCCTGATGGGCGCTTCCCAGATAGACGTGTACCAGATGGACTATTCTCAGATAGACACGGTATGATATAGACGCTTCCCATTTAGGCCATAAATCGAACGTCACACGATAAAAACGCAAATCTGTAAAACCTGGGTTAGAATATTATTATCGCTTAAAACCCTTTGAATCCCAGAGGCCGTTTTCCGGCCCAGTAACATGATACTTCATAATTTCATTAAGAAGGTTGACTTTTGAATGAAGGTGAGGTGTAGACCAATCAATATTTTCAACGTGCAGCCCTAAGGCTGAACGTTGAAAATATTAATTGGTCTACCCCCAAATAATGAATATAGACTCTACCCGTTGCTGCCATTGAACTGATATGGAAGATACCACTACGGTTCGAAGGGTTAAATAAAAATAATATTTGGATTATTATTTAATTATCTGGGTTTTTATTTTCATCGAAGCGTCCACCTGAGACTCGTCCATTTTGATAAATATCCATTTGGAGCCCATGTACCTAGAGTCTGTTTGGAACCCTTCCCATTTAGTGAACCTTTGCCTCTATCGGGGAAGCGTCCACCTATGATTCGCCTATGTGGCAAACTTCCATCTAGGACATTTTGTTCACTGACAATCGTCCATATGAGACACGCCTATCTGCAAATTGTCTATATGTGCTCGTCTATCTGAGAGATCCCCTAACTGAACAGGGTCTATATACGCTAACAACATCAAACAAGACGAAGAAAAAAGGCACCTATGATCTGACCGATCTACTCCCATCAACGGGACGGAATACAACACATATTGTTTGACGGCTATAACAATCCTTTTTTATTATATAGAAATCTTGCATTTAAATGCAAAAAGGCACATGAAAAGTTAAACCGACTAATGAGATTGCTGAACATTTTAAAGTGACCTTCTTCTTCAGACAGGTATGATCAAGCTCAACAGTCACCAGTCTACTTCTGTGAGGAAGTCGATGTTGTTATTGCCCGGAACCAGTCTAGTAGAAGTAGTCAATCCCCCGTGTCTAGAATCCATCGGCTGGAATGTTTAAGTTGGCCGAAGAAAGCGAACCTAAGGTTCGCTTTTCCCACCAATTGAAATATTCCACCCAACTAAATGCGAAAAATTCGATAAACATTAATTTCCTTGGAAACCAAATAAGAAATGTACCTTAATTCAGGCATACCTTGACCAAATCTTTGATGGCATTTACCATACTGAATGAAAACTCATTTTTATGTTTACCCTTCGTAAATCCAATAATTACATTAATATTTTGATGTTTCGAAGGGAATTTAACCATTTTACTGCCACGCGCACGTTATCCTTACATGTATATGGAAGCTCGCTATGTACGCCGGTATGTGAGGACGTTTCAGAACATTTTTGACATACTTGAAACTCTATCATCTGAATAATTGTTGGAAAGGACCAGAATGTACGGATAATCATCATGAAATAGGTGACAGTAGTCGCTTTCGGCAGAATATGTGTTAAAGGGTTGATGTCTTTGAGAAACGAGAGAATCTTGTGAGAAATAATATTGTAAAATTGTTATCAGAGACGGCATGTAATAATGTCGCCGTCTGAAGTCATTAAAATCAGTTCAATCTTATAGAATGTCCTCCTCGGGCATTGGTAAGGAACAAGTTCTGGTCGCATATTACCCTCTGACAAAAAGGAATGTGCAAGCCACGTATGACCAACATGACAATGTGTTCATATCACGTGCTAGTCGTATATTTAGGCTTTTCCCTCTGGAAAAGACTATTGTTTTTCTACGGATTATTATTTTTTTATTTTTTTTTATTTTTTTTTTTTCACACATTTTGTCCGCACGATTCCGAAGCCATTTTCGGACCGATTTTCACAAAATTTTGCACACGCATAGAGGGGCACAAAATCTAAAAATGTACCGAAGCGGAATTTTCGATTTAACCCTTATTTCATCAGAATTGGCAAAGAACTGTCAAAATTGGGGTTTATCGGCACTTTCTCGAAACACGTCTTGTAGATTTTTTTTAAACCTTCATCATTGATAGACCTGCCTCTGCCACGACCTTTGATACACATGACATATCTGGCGATGCATATGGTAACCCTCCACAGGCTGCCAAACATCGAAATTTTGATATAATGGGCCGGTTTTAGGCCCCCAGAGAACCCAAACGATACCCGAGAGATAAACATAACTTCCTTTATTGGAAGTGGAATTCACCGGAGATCATTTTTTGTAAGTAATAAGAGCGTACAAAAAAACAAGCGTTAACCCGTTTTGGTTGGTTAAACAGCAATACCCCCATAAAGCTAAAAAATTCAGGTTTTCCGTGGATTTCTCTAAACGAGTCTTGTAGATTTTCAAGAAAAAATTGTCACTCCCAGGCCTTGATGTGACAATAGAAGTTGCATGGCCAAAATACTGCGGTGAGCATTTGTTAACCCTCCAAGGGCTGCTAAAAGTCAAAATTGTGATAAAATGGGCTGTTTTTGGACGCCAACAGCACCCAATGGGTACGCCACAAAGAAACGTGCCTTCTTTTATCGATCGCACAATCTATACGCAAACAGTTTTGTAAGTAGTAAGGGTATTCAAAAGTCGATGTTTTAACCCATTTTGGACAGGCTAAAGAGAGAGACCCCCTTAAAATCTTAAAATTCCCATTTTCTGTGGATTTCTCTAAAAACATCCTGTAGGTTTTCAAGAAAAATTGTCTACTCGCAGGTCTTTGTGTGATATTACAAGTTGCATGGACAAAATATTCCGGTGAGCGTTTATTAGCCCTCTAGAGGCTGCCAAGCATCGTAATTTTGTTGAAATGGGCTGTTTTCAGGCATGCACATCACCCAACGTGTACCTGAGAAATAAACATAATCTCCTTTGTTGGAAGTAGAATTCACCGAAGACCATTTTTGTAAGTAATAAGGGTATTCAAAAAACCAAGCGTTAACCCATTTTGTGGTTGTTAATAGTGATATTCATCAAAGGCTTAAAAATTTATGTTGTCCCTGGATTTCTTTACAAACATCTGGTAGGGTTTTCAAGAGAAAATGGCCATTGATAGGTCATGTTGTCACATTACCAGTTGATTGGATAAATTATTCCGATAAGCATTTGTTAACCCTCCATGGACTGCTAAATGTCAAAATTTTGAAAAAATAGTCTGTTTTTGAACAACAACAACATCAAATGGGAATACAACAGAGAAACGTAACTTCTTTTACCGGACGCAAAACTGACAGGGAAACATTTTTGTAAGTAGTAAATGTATTCAAAAATCGAGGTCTTAACCCATTTTTGACTGGTTAAGGAGATATACCCCTTAAAAGCTTAAAATTCCAGTTTTCTGTGGATTTCTCAAAAAAAAAAAAATTCAAGAGCAATTGACCATTCGCAGGTCTTCGAGTGACATTACAAGTTGCATGAACAAAATGTTTGGGGTAAGCATTTGTTAACCCCCCAGAGGCTGCCAAGCATTGACATTTGGAGAAAATGGGCTGTTCTTGGGCAACCATAACACCAAATGTGTACCTAGGAGATAAACATAACCTCCTTCATTGGAAGTGGAATTCACTGTCGATCATTTTTGTATGTAATGAAGATATTCACAAAACCAAGCATTAACCCTTTAGAGCTGGTTAAAGAGAGATACCCCTCAAAAGGTTAAACATTCATGTTATCTGAGGATTTCTTTAAAAACATCCCGTAGATTTTCAGGAAAAAAGGCCATTCTCATATCTTAGTGTGACATTACAAGTTGCATGTACAAAATATTCCTGTAAGCATTTGTTAACCCTATGCAGGTTCTCAAGCATCAAAATGTTGATAAAATAGGCTGTGTTTGCGTACCCAGAGCACCCGAAGTTGGGAGGAGAGATCAAAATAAGTGGAAGTAGCATTCACTGAGAATTATTTTTGGAAGTAATAAGAGTATTCCAAAAACAACACTTAACCCGTTTTGGGCTGGAAAAACAATGATACCCATCAAAAGCTTAAAATTCCTGTTCTCCCTGGATTTCTCTGAAAACATCTTGTAGATTTTAAAAAAAAAATGGCCATTCACAGTTCTTGGTGTGACATTACAAGTTGCATGAATAAATATTCCTGTTGGCACTCGTTAACCCTTTACAAGCTGCCAGACATCAATATTTTGGATACATTTGAGATAAAATGGACCATTTTTAAATTAACACAGCACTCAGTGAGTATGTGTCAAATAAACATAACTCCTTTTGTCGGTCATTGACTTCTTGGACGACGATATTGACATAACCCACTCCACCGTTAATGATGGTTTTTACCTAAACAATTTTTTTAGACATTTGAGACTACTATCTTCACCTTTCTCATAACATCAATGAAGGAACTTCAGTGAGACAGTTAAAAACAATTCATCAGACACTGTTGGGTCATGAAAAATCATGGAATCTCATCGGGAAAAGCCATGATTCTCCAGAATCATAAAGTCTAGTTATTATTGATATTATGCCGGTAACGAGGTGCTTGTTTTTTGTTGCCCATCCCATTCCACCTGCCACACAGCCCTGTGTGTCTTGTGAGAAATAATATTGTAAAATTGTTATCAGAGACGGCATGTAATAATGTCGCCGTCTGAAGTCATTAAAATCAGTTCAATCTTATAGAATGTCCTCCTCGGCTGTCAACGGGCATTGGTAAGGAACAAGTTCTGGTCGCATATTACCCTCTGACAAAAAGGAATGTGCAAGCCACGTATAACCAACATAGCAATGTGTTCATATCACGTGCTTGTCGTATATTTATTATTGATATTATGCCGGTAACGAGGTGCTTGTTTTTTGTTGCCCATCCCATTCCACCTGCCACACAACCCTGATGTACTTATTGATATATGGTTTTACTGAAAGGAATTTTAAACCCAGGGGAAGGCTTGCTTGAGGCCTGTTTGGGGATACCAGCAAATCCGGGTAAACAGTACAAACACGGTATCATATTGGGCAGACATGAGACTATTCAACTTTTCACAAACTTCCAAAATGAGAGGGTTCTTTAACCTGGGTTTGAGTAAAGCTAGTAAAAAGGAAAATGAGTCGGAAAAGCTAAGCGACTTCCTCTCCAATACAGTCACGATGTGTTCAAGCGCTTGTTGTAAAGTTTTAACGTCAGCTGTGTGAAAATAGAACTTTTGTTTGGTATTCTTATTCTGTTGATTTGATCACCAGTAACAGCGGCTGATGATACATTGTCACCATCGTTAGAACCATCTGTATAGATCCTTTTATATGCAATCTACTTGGACTTAATTTCAGCATATTTTTTTTTAAATTGTAAAGAATTTGTCTTGGACGTTCCAAAATGTCCTAATCAGCTCGACTCGTACAATTTAACATGGAATCGAATTCCGAAGCTTCACAATGTCCTATGCAATAGTCGACCATTTTGACCATAGCTATTTATTGTGATGCGTTTCGGGATCCATTTTGAAGCCCTTCCTAGAATCGTTATTGTCATTATCTTCGGAAATGCATACAAAATCCGTAAAGGAAGCAGACAGGGGAAAACTGTGTACCTATATCATACAATCAACATGCTTCCCACCTATATTGCTGGGACCACCTATCTACGGTTGTTTTCTACGACCAAGAACTCTACCAGCGTTAATAACGACCACTACCCTCTCTTCTTCACCGACTGTTTTTACCGTAGACATATTGCAGTCTGTGATTATTATCGCCACCATTGTCTTCCAGTACTGCAGTTACAACATCTGCTTTGAAATACCCTCGCCACCACTCCTTTAACCCAAATCAACCAATCGGTGTGCTGTGCCATCCATAAAGATAGGACAGGCATACACTCAGGATTTCCCCAGAGTCATGCAATCTATTGATGGTATCTTTATTACACTCCATGATTATCAGTATCGTTTATACACGGAGAGCCTTTAGAAGGGAGATGAATTAAAATACCCACATCCCCGCCGTTGTCGAGTAATACTTCCTTTCCGTAAGTTAGGGTTTTCGACAAACTGAAATATTCCGGCCGACTGAATCTTAAACATTGATAATTGACGATTTCAGGTGTAGAGTGGTTCCATCCCAAAACTGGGATGAATGGCTTATCAAATTAGACTTGAGAATCTGTACGGAAGAGAGGACGCATTTGATAAATGCGTTAGGGATCATACATCGCCCTGCTCCGCTACTTTCTGTCCAAAATGTGAAAATGCTCTCCTCTCCACTGGTTAATAGATCTGCGGTTAGTCCCAATCTCTTAGTTTTGTGTGATAGCGATCGCTTGCAGTGATCTCTCAGGTCGTAGGCTTGAGCGTCGGCTCTCGCTACTCTCTCCACCTGTTACATTTGAGTGGCGGCCGACCCTCAGCAGTTGGTGATAATGTAAGCTTTACCCAACCTTTAGGGAACGTGAAGTGCTATTCACATGTGGTGAATAACAAAAAGAGCGGGATAACAGTGTAGTGGTCGAGGTGTATAGGACATTTACCAACCATCCTGATTGGCCCGGATCACTTAGTCGCGTGGTAACCAGTTTCTCTCTGTATTAGGAGTCGTGAGTTCGAGCCCGGGTTCTCGCGCTTCTCTTTCGATCTGTTACAAATAGAATGACTGATAAGTTTCGGAACCTGCTTATTCTGTCAATACAATTTTTTGCGAAATATTTTAATCAATGCCTGAATGCATGACGTTACGGCAGCGTTCAGGCGTTATTAGAATTATATTTTGAATTGTAGTTACCATTCACTAAATCGTAATTACGGTTTATTAAATTTTAGTTACGGTTTATTAAATTCAATACCCTGCTGCAATTTATATAATTTTCAAGTATTGTTTTTGTGTGAAGTAACGACTGTCAATTCTATACACATGTTTTTAGTGGAGACCTACATGCTCTGCTATGGTTGAACAGAAGACCATATCTTTATATAGGAGACTTCGTTTTCCGATCTATATGTTGCGAGAAAATCAGTGGCGGCGCTACGGGGGGGGGGGGGGGGAGCGGCATGGGGGGATTTTCCCCCAAACGAAGGCTTTGCCCCCCCCCCCCCCCCCAGTTCCACCCCCCCCCAACCATCTCGCATGCATTTCCATCCACCCTCACACACAAACACATTCAGTCACTCTCTCTCACACACACACACACCCCTCTCTTTTTTTATTCCCATACACACTTAGCCCAAAGCCTCAGGTTAGCTGATGAACACATCCAGGCAGTAGAGATTTAAAGACTCGGATGCAGATACTTATAAGTTATGAGCCAAGTTTCTCTCTCTCTCTCTCTCTCTCTCTCTCTCTCTCTCTCTCTCATGCACAGACCCACCAGACGCGGATCCAGATTTTTTGAAAGGAGGACCGCTAATTACCATTACATTTAGTCGAAACTTGGACCCAAAGTCCGTAATATACTTTTTTGGTTTGGTACGTCCGCAGGACGTACCAAACCAAAAAAGTATATTACGGACTTTGGGTCCAAGTTTGGACTACCTCATAACAAAGTAATGATATGATCCTTTACGTATTTGCCCCCCTACATGGGAGTCTGCCCCCCTAGTTGCCCCCCCCCCCCCCACAAAAAAATTTCTGGCGCCGCCACTGGAGAAAATATATAACCAAAAATTATATACTCGAAATCTCTCTAGTGTTTCGAACATGAAGTCTTATGTTTTTTCATCAGGTTCCAGTGAAAGAACGTCATTTTTTACACGTCTGCTCTATGAAATCCCCATCTACGGCAACACTAAACCACGCGGTAAATAAAAATCCGTTCCGAACATATTTCGTACAGAAATCGTTGACGGACTATTTTTAATTTCTCTGGAATGTTCTACAAATCGTGCACCGTAATGACAATTTGAATCGCTAGCGATAGCTAAATATAGTAGCACGGGTTCCCTTCGCAAATTTGGTTAGGGATAAAATGTATTCATTTTGTTGAGAGTTCGTCCCATGAGTTCAAATGTGTTTCATGTGCCAGTAGTTGTCAAACAAATTGCTGAGTGTCCTTCCAATAATTGTTTTTGTTTTTTTTTATATAGACACGAAAGCATGTAATAAACGCAGAGCGCCAAGTGGGTGTGAATAGATTGATGGATATGGCACTTGTGCTATCACGGAATGATAAACCCCGGGGACAGCGGCATCTCGTTTTAACCTTCCTCACTGGCACGCGTGTGTCGTTCTGTGCATTTCTCCTGATGAGTTACCATATACAAGACAGTGTCGTATTGAAATCCGATCTACAGACGTGTTTTTTGCATCTTTTTCCTCCGGTCTGCATGTGTGTAGTGATCGAATCAGCCTTTTATCGTAACTTCAGAATAAATTCCACGAAAGCAGTGCCTGGGTTAAGCTTTAATTCGCGTATCACTATGATCGCTACGAGTCTGGGTAACAATCTAATCTGAAAGTTCACTAACGTAATACAGACTATATCAACACCAAAAGAACATTGTTCTACCGGATAGGGGAGTTTTGATAGAAACACTGGCAGATTGACACGAATTTATAATATTCAGGATTGGGCAGACAGGAACAAACCCTCATTTACATCGCGCGCGCGTATATTTGCGATTTAACTTCTTGTTTACGTGTATTTTAACATTGCACCTATCTGTGCCCCGGTGGCTCCCAAAAGGCATGAAATTGTTTGTTTTTATCTCGAGATCTCGTCATAATGTCGCGAGATCTTAATATATATATTCCGATATCTCAACATAATATCTCGAGATCTTGACATAATATCACCGGACCTCGATGCGTTTACTGGGAACTCGTAATAATACATCAAGACCTCGACATAATATCTCGAGATCTCGACTTTAGTATCTCGGCATAATATCTCAAGAGTTAAGTTATTGAGCTTCTCCCGTATATAAACGTCAGCAAACTGGCCATCACAACACTTTGCCACTAGCCTGTGTTAATTCAAGATGTTTTTGGTCCGAAGTAGCTTTTATATTGTGAATTTTATGATAGTATCGTAAAAATAATTATACAGAACCGTCGACGAGGAATAGGCAAAATCATGGGTGTCTCTATTGCACAGTTCTGTCTATACCTACTGGGGCAAGAAAAGTGGGGTTGTGCTAGAAGCGCACTTACTGAAACTTTTATGTAATGATGTTTGAGGTTAATTTTACCAGGCCTGGATTTACGCGAACATGGCTATCGAGTTCGTTGCAAACACAGTTCCGGTTAATTGGAGTATTCACAAACTACAGTTAAAACTAGAAGTCCTGTCACGAACTGTGCTCTTATCTAGGCTTAATTGCGCGTAGGAATTGTACGCAATTGCCATATCGAATGGCATCCAAATCGCGACAGGTTCTCCTGGTTACTCACAGCAAACACAGGCTTGTTTCTGCCAATGGGTTACCCGGAGGTCCATTGGCTGAAACATTGCTTGTGCACAGACCATATGTACAGAATTTGGTAGCCTTACTATGGTTATAAAGCGTAGATTAATGCGCAAATCAACGCGCTATATGTGCGCATTTCATGACAGGTCATCATCTAGTGTTAACTGTACATATAAATTTTAAATTTTATGATTGAACTTGAAATCGATCTAATAGGAAACTATGCACTTTCATGCAGCAATCAGTGTCTGACCTTCCACGTAAAATATTTGAAATATCATCGACTCAAAACGTAAATATACTACTCAAAGTTTGCCAAGCACCAACTATTTGACACATCATTGTGAAATTTGCTTGTGACATATTTGCGATATTTTTTGTGGATATGATTGAGGAATGTATTGAGATGGTCCCCAGTATTTTCATTAGCTCTCTTGGCAGGCAGACTTTTCGTAACAGTCATGGAAGGCATGTACCCCTTGATTTTCTTGATGTTTTCGTGTACTGTCTACATGTACATGACATGTGTAGGGTAGTCAATCTTCATTTCAACACAAAACCTTGTGATTTACTGATTGAATATCGCAAATGCAAATGTAAGAAGACTTTTGTCTGAAGCAGAAATGTGGCGGGCTGTAGGGATGGTGGAGCAAGGGGCTGCCCATCGCCAGGTTGGCGAAGAACTTGGTGTGCACCATACGGTGATCACCAGAGCGTGGGCAAAATTTTCACAGAATGGCACACCAGTAAGACGGCATGGTGAAGGCAGAGACAGGGCAACACCTGCACCTGAAGACCAGTATTTGATTATTCAGGCCCGAAAGAACTGCTTTGCCACAGCAACCCAGCTTCGCAGGGACCTTCAAAATGCATCCGGGATAAATGCTTCGACGCAGACTATCCGGGCAAGGTTGCACGAATGTCGTCTCCGATCGCGAAGACCATGTGTTCGCATTCCGCTGTCCCAGAATCACCGCCAGGCACGATATGAATGGGCCATGGGCCATGGATCACGCTGGATGGACCAGAACAGATTGGCGACCTGTCCTCATTACAGGTGAGTCAAGGTACTGCCTAGACCACACAGATAGGCGTTCTAGGGTACGGAGAAGACCAGGAGAGCGATTCCATGCAGCCAGCATTGCTGAGCATGACCGCTATGGTTGAGGGTCAATCATTGTCTGGGGCCTCATCAGCAGGGATGGACGCACAGAGCTATGTGTCCTTGAACGTGATACATTGACTGCACAGTGGTATATTGATACTATCCTGGATGTCCACGTCAGATTGTATGCAGGTGCAGTGGGTGATAGATTCATTCTGATGGACGATAATGCCCGTCCTCATGTTGCCCATGCTGTCGGGGAGTACCGACACAGGGAGGGGATTGAGCGTATGGACTGGCCAGCAAGTTCCCCCGACCCCAATCCAATCGAACATTCTGGAATGAGTTGCAGCTTGCAATTTCGGCCCACCCAGTCCAGCCAAGAAGTGTCCAGGAGCCTTGTGCCATGGTGGGTAAAGAATGGAACAACATCCCACAAAGGAGCACCATGAACCTGATTGGGAGCATGAGAAAGCGTTGTCAAGCTGTAATTAACAGTAATGGGTCTCATTCTCGATATTGAACCATACCAGTTCGCTCCGTCAACTTTTTGGCAAATTGAAAAATTTCCTCTTTTACCAACAATATCCATTTTCTATGGTTATCATATTCAAAAGCTAACAAACAATGCCAAACACAAATAAAATCTTAATTTCTGTACTTAAATCATTAAAATCATTAAAGGTATAATTACAAAAAATATATATACACTTCTCATTACAATATTTCAACTAAAACGTAAAACAGGTAGTTGGATATATTTCGTGCTTACCAAATTTTGAGTTGTATAGATTGTGAATTCCACAGGACATTTAATTTGTCGTCACTCCATTGACAGAACGTACAAGTCGGCGATTATCTGTTACGTAACACAGCTGATGAATATTGTCAGTAATACTCGGTTGACCGCTACAGCCTAGTGTGGATTAGTGTGGATTAGCCAGTGACCATTGGAATGGCGACAAATAATAACATGTATGCCTGTCCTTTATTACCCTCCAAAACAGCACATAACCATATATGTCAGGCTAATTTCATTTTGACAAAGTCTCTGCTTCTCAGTGGCCGTCTCAGTTGGCTGTCACGCAACTCTAAATGTACACATTTTGCGTTTCAGAACGGCACCACCTACTTCGTGCCATCGGCATGCAATCGCGTCAACTAAATTAATTTTCAGCTGGCCTAATTACACACCGTTAATTAAAAGCGACACACGCTCAGCGTTTTTTTTTTTGTAACATAAATGACATCAACACTTTTCGGTTTATATTCAATTCAAAATGCAAATTTAAATGACTTTCAACCCTGCTGAACACTCAAATTCGAATAAAATATTATTGACTCTCAGTCAGACAAGCCTGAATGTCGACAAGACTTGCACTGTCCAATCTCGCTGAATAATTAATTGCCATACATTATGTAACACCTCTAAAATAGGAAGCGATGGTACAAACAATCAGCTGACTTCCATGGTCATGCCACTGTCACGATATAGCCATAGATAGTGAAAATGACCGGAGACACAATAAAAATTAAGTGACTGAGAGGTGTATCACGCCTCTTACGGATGGTCGTACCCCTCATATTTATTTATTCATTGTGGTTTAACAATACTTTGAACAACCAGGGTCATATTGTGTCGGACAGTTTCACGGGTAGAGGAAGTCGTAATATCAGGAGAGATTCGCCGAGTTAAAAGTCAATGCCAATTACCCACAAAGTGTAATGAGAATCAAATCTTAAATCTCTCGGAAGGAGTGTATACTGAGGGATAAATCAGATTAATGTACCAACGTGTATTATGTCAAGATCTTTTGACAAAAAAAAATAGTTTTTGTGTCATACATCCGCCACACTACGCTACAGTATATATTAATTTTTATTTGTTTTTATATTTTTTCGTGATTTTGTTTTTCTTGTGTGTGTATAACTTGGTCTATTGACTGTAATGTAAACGAACTTTGATTGGCCAATAGATAAACGATTTAAACTCGTATCGTGTGGAAAACGCCCGAACCCACGACATTTCCGCTCATCCACACGAATAATTTTCCGTATCGTGTCTCGTTCCGGAATTTCATACCGTGTGTTGACAGATGAGTGAAACAGTCATTATTGTGAAACTAAAAATGTCACTGTTAAAAGTTAAACGATTTGCAAATGGGCCCCAGAGTATGTGCAAACATTCACAGTCATGGTTGTCAGTATATAAAATTGTCACCCCGAGTCTTGTCACCAGGGCTGGGAGGAGATAAAATTTTCCTTAACACGTTAACGTATTAAATAATCTTGCTTTAACGAGTTAAATGACGTTAAATGTTAACACGAACAAAATTTTAATAACCTCGGCCATTTTTATTGATTTGAATCTGAATATAATTGAACTTACGCACAGTTCGTCTCTTGAGTTCCAATGTGTTCTATGTGCCCACTGTCAAATAGAACACACGGGAAGTCAGGGGACGAGTAGTTAACCCTTTACCTAACATGAAAAGCAGACGACACTTGCAAAAAAAATTCTTGAATAAGTAATTTTTTTTCATTTTTTGTCTCAAAAACATAGGTTATGACCCCTCGTTGGAACGAGCTCGACGAGCTCGTTCCAACGAGGGGTCATAACCTATGTTTTTGAGACAAAAAATGAAAATATTTTGAAAATTAATTGGCGATTTTTGAGAATAGCGCTGGCCGGTTTTGGTCGTTACGTTGGGTAAAGGGTTAATATAGTTCTCGCAGGTCATCGTAAATTCTAACATTCAGCGATGTTTTCATTTAAGAATACAGACGGACGTATCCATAGAAAGAGATATCCGCCGTTGCTCGAATACCAGTCCTTAAATGGAAAATGTCGTTCGAATGAAGCAGATATTGCTGTATCGTCAAATATCGGCGGGCCAACTTCGCCAACGTTGGTAGGAGGGCTACTGACATCAAAATTATTCGTGCTCTTCAATTTCGTAAAATGGCGCAAACCTCGACGTCATCGGCACGCGCGATATGGCTTGGTTAAACACAAGATAACGACGCAATGCTACATATTATGCAATTATAATCTTCAAAGTTTAACGTTATTAACTTGGCTAAAAATTTTTAACGTTGTTAAAATAATTTAACACGTTAACGTTCGAAACGTTAACGGCTCCCAACCCTGCTTGTCACGTAGCACAGGTAATTTACCTACCCGAAGCAAGCCGTAGCTCATGTGATAGGGCTGGCTTCGGGTAGATAAAAACTATGGGAACAGACACGGAATAAATAATACTCTATACCATTATTCATCGCATTCGTTAATTTGAATATAGTTTATATCAATTATATTTTGTTGCAATGTTGCAGTTTTATTTCAAGCCGTACCCATACAATTCAACAGGGGACCTATACTGCATGGACATGGACGCCGCTGATTATGCAAATCCATTGAAACACTATTCCAAATACACATGGTATGGATGCGTCTACGAATGCATATACAGCAAGGTTTATGAGAAGTGTGGTTGTGCTCCTCCAGCACATGCAGGTAATTTTGATATTAAATGGGATTTGATTGCCTTTTCATAATGGCCCTGCGAAAACTTCGACGGTTCGACCTGATTCGATGTGCGCCGCTCTGATTCGGAAGTTTGAGAATGTGGACATGTTATCAAAATCCTACCAACCGTCTCCGCCGCAAGCCCGCATCTTATATCACCAGGTCTCCTGTTTGGAGACCTGATCATAGGAGAAGAGTCCAAGTAGGTTCCGCTTCTGAAACGACCATGATTTTGTTTCTGGAATATTCCGCTTTTTAGTCGACTTACCACAGACGAGTTGCCTTTGTATGCAGAGCACGTAAGTGGAAGCAAGTAATATTTAACCCTTTGAATACCAGGGGTCGCCTTTCTGACCAGGAACATGATACGCCATTACGTCATTACGCCATTAAATAGGATGGCTGTTCAGTAAATGTGTGGGGTAGACCAATCAATATTTTCAACGTGCAGCCTCGAGGCTGCACGTTGAAAACATTGATTGGTCTACCTCATATAATGAATATGGACTCTTCTGATTGCTGCCATTGAACTGGCATGGAAGATACCACTAGAGTTCAAGGAGTTAAAGATGTAAGAAGGTGCATTATCTACAACTTGAAAAGCGGAGAGATTATATTCGATTCGAGTCCAAACCATCCATCAGCCTGTTTTTTATTCACGGTTCGAGGTCCCAATACTTCAACGTTTACTCTCCCAAATACACCGGTCACGATTAGCCATTTTGCATAAGTATGTGACCTTAAACACCAAATAGATAAATAAATCCCAAATACACTAATAATATATTCCGAACTTGGAAAGGAACTGCTGAATTAACATGTACTTCCACTCCCCTTTTTTGTCTGGGCTATGGTAATTCGTGACTATTTTAATACTTATCACAGTTTATAATGTTTTTTTCATCTCTCGTCTTAATTCTAGTGAAGTGACAAATCTCATATATTTTTCAAGGAGATAACATTTTAAATATTTTTTTTTATAATGTCCCCACTGCCATGTTGATACGAAAACGGGAAATATAAATCACTTTATCCTTTTACCGAACGAAACTGTAGGTATTCACAGTAGACAGTTTCTCGAAAAGTAAACATTTCCATTGTTTGTCTCCAGAATATTGCTTACGACCCATCATTGGAACAAGGTGAACGAGAGGTTGGAGTGAGACATCAAAACTTATGAGTTGGCGGCAAAAAATTGAAAAGAATTTGAGTGACCTGATGAAAACCTCCGTCACCTGCTTGCAACGGGTAAAAGTCGCTCATCTTTTAAAATTTCGACATTCGAGAGGTTAAACAAAATCGACAATTGGCCATTTTTAAACAATGTTTGACTTTTTTGTGATTAAGGTAGCCCTCCAGTATAGAAACAAAATCGTTATACGGATCTTTGCCATGGCATTCGTCTACGAATGCATATACAGCAAGGTTTATGAGAAGTGTGGTTGTGGAGAGTAAACGTTGAAATTGGGAGAGTAAACGTTGAAATATTGGGACCTCGAACCGTGAATAAAAAACAGGCTGATGGATGGTTTGGACTCGAATCGAATATAATCTCTCCGCTTTTCAAGTTGTAGATAATGCACCTTCTTACATCTTTAACCCCTTGAACTCTAGCGGTATCTTCCATGCCAGTTCAATGGCAGCAATTAGAAGAGTCCATATTCATTATATGAGGTAGACCAATCAATGTTTTCAACGTGCAGCCTCGAGGCTGCACGTTGAAAATATTGATTGGTCTACCACACACATTTACTGAACAGCCATCCTATTTAATGGCGTAATGACGTTATGGCGTATCATGTTCCTGGTCAGAAAGGCGACCGCTGGTATTCAAAGGGTTAAATATTACTTGCTTCCACTTACGTACTCTGCATACAAAGGCAACTCGTCTGTGGTAAGTAGACTAAAAAGCGGAATATCCAGTCTGTGTACCATATCGGGGACCTGTATATTTAAGATTATAGTCACGTCACATTGCGTTGTCAGTGTCTATTATATTCTACAATATAAGGCAGCAAGAAAGGTCTAAAAGATATATTTCTATATCTGTTGCTACGGTATGTATACGAGAATATCACTCCTGGGAAGTTATGATTAATGTCATGTGTTTTCGATGTTCGAGTGTTTTTACTGCAATTAAACATGTTTCAATAGCAGTTAAATATCATAACTCATATACTAGCAGAATAAATATTATTTTAGAGTTGGTACCAAAATTCGTGTCTCATATTTCCTTGTGCTCCCTCATGGGATATTTCTGGTATCTACTCAAACACAAGAAAAAGTAGGACATGGAAGTAGATGAATACGCAGCATCTTTGATACCTAGTCTTTTGGAATAAGCCCGAAATACACGTAGGGCCCATAATATCTCAAAATTTGGGCCACGTCTAATCTCGAATAGAATTGGGCGGAGGAGTTCGAATCGAATCGAACCGAATTTCAAAGCTCTTCAAATTGTAAATACTGCATCGTAAATATTGTCAGTCTCCCCTCAACTATTGGATCCAACGGCGACTCTCCTGTTTTGGAAAAGTCGGTCGAAAAAAACGGAATATATTCTTGAACGAAATCAGAGTAGTTTGGAGGCGGAAGCTTCTTGAACTCTTCTTCAGTCTTCTTCTTCAGAACTCTTCTCCCGTTCAGGTGACCTGAAGACAAAAGGAGACAATTGGGAGTTTTTGGAAAACATGTCAGCAAATCGAAAATAATATTATCAGCGGGACTCGAATCCAATCGTATCCTCACTCTGTCGAAACGCCAACAGAGTACAGAGATACATCAATCGTTTTCGGTGATTTGAAAGAATTGCCGTGTTGTTAGAGGTAATTAGATTTACTTCTATTCAATCAAACATACCCTCCGAACATAACCCTTTCCTGTTAGAGGTTTTTTGGTTGCACAGCAAGTACGTACTACCAGAGAAACCAAGACAGCGTCCTCCAATATATAAAATGGACGACGGAAACACGTATCACCGTAACAATACGCGCTGCACACGTGGGCTAACATCATTATGTCAATTACGTCATAATATGATCGCTCACGCGAGATACCTTGAAAACTCAACATAGTGCCACTGGGTCACGAAACTATGACATCTCATGAGAGGTGAACAACATCTGACATACTACTTGTGTGGTAAGTGTTAGATTAAGTTTAGTAAGAAAGTCCATGGTCACCAGGAAGGAGCGAATCGCCATCCAAGACTCCTATTGAAACAAAGTATCCCAAATGGAAGATTATGGGGGGGGGGGGGGGGGGGGGTCTCCATTTGTCCCTTCCCTTTATTTTCCTCATGTAAGACAATCGAAGTTTGAATTGAAGCTTTTTCCCTTTAAAATAGAACCAAATTCAGAACAAAATATGAATTACTTTTAGTATGCCTCGTTCCAAGACATTTTGTTAATTTATCAGTCGATATTGTTAGTTTCTTCGCAATGTTCTCCACTCGTGGAACTTTACCAGTCAACATGTCCAGCCATATCCACCTCTCAGGCCGAGGCGTCGCAATGATGCGCCACCGAAACACCCGAGGTGAGGTGAATTGCGTGGCACGGAACATTAATTACCACTTTACCCAACAAAACGCCCGCATCCGCCTGCGTAATATGCAAATTCAGCAGTTGAAAAAATATTATTTTTTAAAACATTAAAAAAAAACGTATCATGTGACTCCTTGTTGGAACCAGCTCGTCGAGCTCGTTCCAACGAGGGGTCACATGATATGGTTTTGTTGAAATTGTTTGAAAAATTTGAAAAAAATGATATTTAAAATAATAAATTTTGATATCGTCTGCGTTGGGTAAAGGGTTAAAATAAATTTCTACAGCCGTCAGTCACTAAACTGTGTTAGTCTATTATTGTCAAAAGCCAGATCTATGGTCTAATGTGGTGGGTTTGGGCTGATTAAAATTGTTTCCAAAAGCAAAGTGAATAATGGATTCTTGGTCTTAGCGCACATGCGCAGCGCGTGATGTTAGGGTGGCAAGTGTTTTCGTCATCCATTTTCTATACTGGAGGCCGCCATCTTGGTTACTATGGTAGCACATGGAAAGCTTCTAATAGACCAAAGGTATGCTCTGTTATATTTATTTATTTATTGGTGTTTAAGGTCAGATATCTCTGCACAATGGCTAATCATGACTACGACAGTTCTACGGGTGAAGGAAGCCGGAGTACCCGGAGAGAATCACTGTGCAACGGCGAGCAACTGTCAGCTTCCCAACATACTAACAAGAAGGGTTGGCATTGGTTGAAGACCAGTGCACCATCGTGCAGTATGCCTTAGTACACAACGCTACCGTGTCCCCACGTGGGCAATGGGGTGCAGTGTCTTGCCCATGGGCACAACGCGGTTGACGCAGGTGGGATTCGAACCGATGACCTCTCGGCTTGCAGCCTGCACCCCACCTACTGAGCCACAGCGTCCCCAGCTATGGACTGGTGGTATTTTCGACTGAATAGCCGTAAATCCAATTACCCAAATGGACCCGACAATCCCTCCAAACACCTCTCAAGACTATCGAAACCGACTTTAATTGGCACGGATTCCCCCATTTGTGGACAATACGAGTAGCATGCAGTGCTATAATAAGACGCGTTCCTTTGTATAAGGGTAATTTTGTTGGTTCGGATTCTTCGTAGAATTAACCGAAATAATCCGACAATTTATCTAAACTTCTAAAATCCTCGGTTTCACTCCTTTGTCCCCTAGAATACTCCTTTTCCAAATAACAGGCGAGTTTAACCTCTTGTTCTCATTCAAGGTCTTGTGGAGGGTCCACTTTCAGAAGGACCATGAAGTCCTTCTTGTTCTTATCCACGTGTTCATGCTTTTGGGTATGATAAAAGAAAGACAATACATTTTTGAACATTCTTAATTTTATTTATTGAGATAACGAAACCGTTTCTTTTTGGTACATTCTTCTTTGTGAAGACACTCATCTATGGTATGGATATTGTCAGATGTTCATAAGCAGCCGTTCTACAGATCGGGCATCTTCGTTATCCTTTCCAGTAGTCTCAGCATAGGCACACATGATTACATGGTCGCGGAGCGACATTAACTTCAGCAAATAAACGGACACAACATTTCATTTCATCTTCTGGGAATCGATTTCTGGAACTACTTCTTAATACAAACCCCCTAATACACGTTTCATCTAGCCGGATCACCTTACTGTACCGCCAAGTCCTGTGGCACCTCACTTGCAGCACCCCCAAATAACGAACGACTGGCTTCCGGCAACCTTTTGCTATCGTGTGAGGCCATGGGTGTCATGAAATATACTCGAATGAGATGTAATCTACGTCCCTCTTACCCTCATCTAGGTATGGAACGGCCACGTCCCGCAGCGCACTACAGTTGAAACTAGAAGTCCTGTCACGAACTGTGCGCTTATCTAGGCTTAATTGCGCGTAGGAATTGCGCGCAATTACCATGTCGAATGGCAACCAAAGCAGGGCAGGTTCTCCAGGTTACTCCTAGCAAACACAGGCAATATTTCTACGAATGGGCCTCCGGGTCACCCGGAGGTCCATTGGCTGAAACATTGCTTGTGCACAGGCCATTTGTTCAAAATGTGATAGCCTTACCATGGTCAAAACGCGTAGATTAACGCTAAGATCGACGTGCTATTTGTGCGCTTTTCATGACAGGACTTCTAGTTTTAACTGTTCTTCCAGCACCACTAAATAATGAATGACCGGCTTCCGGTACCCTCTTGTATCGTATGTGGCCACGAAAGCAATGAGGAAATCACCGATTGTGGTACCACCCCTTTTAGCCTCATCTTGGTATCGAACGATTAAGTCCCGTGGCACCCCACTTCCAACACCTCTAAATAACAAACGACTGGCCTTCGGAACCCCCTTTCGTCGTATGAAGGCCATTAGGAAATATCTAGTTTGAACAATATTTATTCAGAATTGAACATGATATAATACATACAAGAGATTGTTAATATTACATTAACTGTACAGAATTTATAATAGAAGGTATGCATTATAGCAAGACATATAGAAATAGCTGACAATATCAAAGGAGAGGATTCGGCAGAAAGCGCTTAGTTTATATAAGCCGAAATATCTGAATGAGGTATAATCTACCATTCCTTTTATATTCATACGGGTGTTCTACTACCACGCTCCCTGACACCCCAATTCCATCACCCCTTACTAACAAAAAGGTGTTTGAATGGCTAATAGTAGACCCCTTTGGGTAATAACGTTAACTGTATACTACTGTACTTGACAACTAAATATACCTCACTGCATCACAAGACTAGAAGGACACCATTTAGTGTTGGAGAACGCGCTTCGATTTTTGATGTTTGTTTGAAATGTGCTTGGGCAGAAAAAGATCACCGATTTACTAGATGACAGGCCAATGACTTTGATATCCAGCACCTATCGCTGAAGTTTGCTTTTTGAAAGTCATCACAACTCAGAATACCTCGATCCTTTTCCCACCACAACAGAGACTATTCGAGAATTTTCTGAAGAAACCACAGAGCATATGTTTACAACCGATCTAATGGACAGTGATGTATTTGTTGATGACGCCAGAGATGGAACCCACCACTAGATGTCGCTGTGTTAAAGACTATAAAATGACCGTTCGTGTGAAAAGAAATTCATTTGTACTTCCACCACCGAAAAAGAAAGATGTCTACGAATATGACTGTCTTAAAAATCAGCAACGAATTACAAATTCAGCTGTTCCAGAATGACGTTGGATGCCAATTTAACACTAGAGATTGGGAACAAGTGGCTCGAACAGATGATATAGCAAAGAAGAGGAGTATTGATAAAGGATAACCCAAACCGAAGAGAGAAAGAAAATCGAAGAAGAATGATTAAAGAATGTTCACAATTCCATGTTTGATGCAGATGGCGTTGGAAGACAGAGAATTAAGGAATCGCAGAGACTATCCAGAGGGCGTTATCTCACCCCCCCCCCCCCCCCCCCACCCACACGCGTACTGGAGCAGCTTCTGCATGGCGAGAATCCACCTAGAAAAATAGTAGCTCAAAGTACAGTACGGAGGCACCAAAATACATCAGTATGCATTGGCGGAAACCCGTCTCAAGACATTCAACTTCATGTTGTCAAGCGAATGTACAAAAACACCAAACGAACTAGCAAGAGCCGGATTATTTTATCTTAGTAGCGAAGACAGAACTGAATGTTTTCACTATTGTACTGTATTGAGTTTCTAAGATGATGAAGATTATGTCGTACAAAAGCACTGAAATCTGCTCCAGACTGTTATTACAGTCATATTTCACGACCATGATTCATGGACGTCGAACAAGTTCAAAAAGAAGTTCCAAAAATAGAGGATTCGCAGGAGATGAAATGCTGTGTCTGCTTTTTTAGCTGAAGCGAATGTCGCTCCGCGATCACGTAGTCATTTGTGCCTGTGCAAAGAGTTCTGCAAATCAATGAGAAGATATCTAATCTGCAGAAAGAATCTTTATGAATATATGGCAAGATATATCTATATACCATAGAAGAGTGTTTCCAAAAAGAAGAATATACCACGAAGACACTGTTTCATTTTTACCTCAATAAAAGTAATTTGATGTTAAAACATGTGTTGACTCTATGGGACAGCATATAGAAAGCGAGGATTTGGGAAGTATAGGTAAACTGTTGGGTTGTTTGTGGTAATTCAGTGAAGTATCCGAACCAATAAAATTACGCTTATACGAAGAAACGCGTCTTATAGCACTGCGTGCTATTGTTATATATTCAAACTAATTAAGGTCCGTTTCGGTAGTTTTGGGTGTTTTTGGATGGATTGTCGGGTCTATTTGGGTAATTAGATTTACTCCGATTCAATCTAACATACCCCCAGAACACACATCCGGTCTACCAGAAGCCTTCCAGTCTCATAGCAAGCATGTGCTACCTTAGAAACAAAGAAGACGGCCTCCAGTATACAAAATGGACGACGGAAACACGTTTCATCCTAAAACACGCGCTGTGCAAGGGCACTATTACGTATCACTACGGAGGTGACGTCACAAGATGGCCAGTCACGCGGACGACCATGACAACCAACTGGTCGGTACTAAATCACGTGACTATGACGTCACACGATATCCATCCTAAAGGGGTGAAGATCACGATGACGTTATGCTATTACGTTCTTGGGCTGTGCATAATGTAATTCCCTTTAAGTGTTCCACTTGTACCAGAACCACCGAAGTTTATAGTAGAGTTTCATCTGTGTGTTTCTTTGTTTTATTTTTCGGCTTTTGATCTCGACTAATTTATTTCGCTGAGTTATTGATGTATTTGTCGTGCAATAACTGTTAACAAAACGGTGACATCGACAAGCGGAATCAGTTTTTGAGTGTAGATAAAAACCTTTTTCAGAATCGAATGATCGCACGTGCTCGCAGATATTTCTGTGACTGATATATCTTTGAATCAGTCTAGACGTTTTAGCATCTCTCGCGGGAAAAATCGATTGATTCCAAGATATACAGACACAAACTCAACTATTTTCAAACGCGTACAACAAAAGAAAGTACTTGATGCATACAGATATACACAACACGCCACTCTTTCATATGTCTTTTGTTTTTACAGACCTTGATGAGAAAAGGGAACCAAGAATTGAATTCGTTTCTTTGTTTTTCGTTAAAATGTTTTGCTAACATGTCTAGTTCATATTTTTATATTTCTTGTGTTATTTCAGTTAGATTTAATACTACTGTGTGTAGTAGAAGAGAAATATTGGAATGCATTCTCAAAGTCGATCCAACAGGTAGAATTAATGTTGTAAAGAAAATGTGTCACTTCTTCAGTGATAATTTGAAATTGGTCAATGATAAACCTCTTTGTTTCAAAATCATGCGCTCATATCAGACTACCTGTTGCAAAGAGGTATCCTGGCGCGAGCTGTACTGATCACTTCCACAGGCTAATTAATCGATGCTGATGGCATGCATTGTTCCCTTCAGTCGACCGCAAGCATTGCGCAATTGACGGAGTGGGCTATTTCGAATAATAATAATCTTCACTTGATTCAAAGAACGCTTCTGTGTTGTGGAGACTAATGTGGAGACTAATAGGAATTACATGCGGTTGGCACAGGGGACTTCATTATTTCAGAACATTCGTTGGTTTACAATGCGATGCTATTGGATCGCATTGATAACTGTGTTATCATACTAATGGACAAGTCCAGCTACTGTGCAACTTGGTGTCATAACGTGATTATACCGAAGTTATCAGCAGTCATGCCGCCGCTTTGTGCGGAGTGCAATGTATACGTCAACACAGTCATGTTGATTGTACTGCACAGGTTTTCACAATGGCAGAATACCCCTGGCCAGGGCGCCGTCTTCAACGCCTTCACATCACAGATGGCGCCATGTTCCAATCAAGGGGCGATATACTTTGTTGTACACCCGTGACGTAACGCGACCTCCGCTGTCGCTTAAATGACATTGTAAGGATCTTCCGACGGAATTTGTGTTATCTAAGTAGGCTGGACATGGTCAATCAAAGCCCTCTGAAAACTACAATCTTCAGAAAGTCGATAAAAAGGAAATTTATCATATTCATTAGTGCTTCTTGCCTCAAAACAAACCGTATTCTCACTCACAATCGCCGAAGAATTGTATTTCACTCCCTGTATCGAGTTTCACACTTAGCGATAACGAACTATTTTGTTTCGACATGATTTGAAAGTAATCACGGAATCAATTATATGGAAAACAAATAAGGGGACAATAAAATAAATACATTTCACCGTTGTGAATCGAATACGATTTTATTTTCCCGTGGGCTGTGCGAATTATTTCACTCGGCTAACGCCTCATGTTAATAACCAACTCCCTGCTCCACACGAGGATAAAAATCGTACTCGAATCCGAGCAGTGAACGAAATATTCGGCGCCTGAGTGCTACGGGACATAGGACATTCTAGCACTCAGGCGACGTATTATCTATGCATGATATCCCAAACTCTCCGTGATTGGATTTTTACGGATACTCAAGATGGTTTCGCATCGAACCAATTCAGTAAAAAGATTCGAAACCGCATCAAATATCGAGCGTTCTTAAGCCCCTATATATAGACGATTTAAATACAATTTTGCCCAAAGGCGAGGGGACATAAAACAAGTCTATGCCAGGCATCACTCATTATAACATGGAGACAACATGAAACCGATGTAATTTTTTGTTTTGCATTCTGTGAAGAAAATTGATTGGTCAAGTTCTTAGATAAAAGATTTAATAAATTCATTGTGATGTTCTCTCTTTATAAAGCATACCTGAAAGCCAGTGCTTTAATGACAATAAATTATTTGATTCATTTTACAAGCGTATAAATTTCAGTGCAATGAAAACATTTTTTGTCGGCGTTTTGGAGTAACATGTAGCAGAAAAGAATAAGAACGCCCTCAAACTCCTCCTCGTCATCCCAGCGGAAACTGAGCGAATCAGTTGTGCAGCAAAAGTTTGTTTCGTGCTTTGTTACTGGTATACAGCCAAACGTAAAGAATATGGGAACGTCTCAATGCGACTTTTGTACATTTTTAAGGCCGCGGATTTTGGAACACTCTATCGTTTCTAAAATCGTCCGCAAAGAATAAAGATGATGAAGGACAAATCGGTTATCTGAAAAACTTAAATTCGCATGTCTGCTGTACATCTTATGTATTAAATTCTCAACATTTATCTTTTGTTTTTTATCGATTCTTTGTTCAATTTGTACGCATTAAAGGGGATAAAAAAGTTACCGATTACTCGACCAAGTAAATTATTAATCGAGTATGCAGTGAAAAATCGATAGTCCATGAATCATGTATTCGTGACAGCCCTGATGTCAATATGAAGGCAAAACCTTCATACATTTTCTGCAAATGTAAAACATAGAAACACTTTGGCCAGTGCATTCTATCATTAGCTAGTTCCATCTATTTCATCAACTTCTGCTATTTTCCAACCCGAAAGCTAGTTTTCAGTTTGTTATTTGTCTCTGTATTTATTTATTTATTGGTGTTTCGGGTTGGAAGATGACTAAAATAGAAGAAATAGACCGTATGATGATCAAACAAAGGAGAGAGACTGTCAGGTATTTGTTCATTTGGTGACATGAACAATATCTGTGGCGTCTCTAGATTGACAGGAAATACGTCATCACCCGTGTCCATGCCATGATATACATGCACAAGTGCCGAGGGGGGGGGGGGGGGGGGGTGAGCTGCAACTACCCCGGTGCCCGGCATGTTTGGTATTTCAAAAGCTGAAAGTCGGGGGAAGGCTTCTGGCACGAGCCTTCGACACAGGTGGAGGTGGCAAGAGTACTTAGTTGCATCACTGACAGGGATCTATTCATATAAAAACACACTTTCTCCTGTTTGATGGTTTTCTATCGGCCTTTCCTGCATCCCGGTGGTCGCGATTATCTTTGGAGAACAGATGCACCATACACACAGAAATACAGATAATCAAGTACCCAAATGCACCATACACACAGAAATACAGTTAATAAATTACCCAAATTGTCAGAAAGTAATTGAATAGATAATTAACCCTTACCCAACGTAAAAGCCAAAATGGGTCAGCGCTATTCACAAAAGTCGTGAATTTAGTTTCATTATCTTTTCATTTTTTTGTCTCAAAAACATAAGTTATGACCCTCTTTCGAACGACCTCGCCCAGCTCGTTTCAATGATTGGTTATATCCTATGTTTTTGAGACAAAAATGAATAAAAATTAGTTATTCAAGAATTTTGTTTGCAAGTGTCTTCTGCTTTTCATGTTAGGTAAAGGGTTAAAATGCAAGAAAATGCTTATCCGCTTATCCTAACACTAATTTAAGACATTTTCTGAGAAGGACCCACATAACCCCCCACCCCCTCCTCCGCTTATCGCTTCGAGCCTTCGGCGCTCGCAGGACCCGTAACAGCCGTTCTACACGTTGCCCAGGGGGCCATCCCCGCGCTTGGTGGCCCTGTATACATACATTTGTCGCCGACCTTCTCCCTCCCTCACACGCGAAATAACACTTTTTATTATACTTTTTGATAGATTATCGTAAAAAATGAGAAAAGACAGAAATCGTATCCCCCACTGTGACGATATAGAAATGTTCTCTTTCATGGCATCAATCATAATGGCGGCTTTCAAAGCATCACTTCAAGGTGAATACGGGTCAAATTATCACTGGAAATGATCAATTTGTTCTAAAACGTACAATGAAAATAAAATATAATGTTTTTAAGTGGACACCGATCATTTCCGGCAATAATTCAACACGTATTCACCTTAAATTGGTGCATGAAACCCGCCAGCTGAATCAGATCGCAAGACGCTACCTGTTCCGAGTATCGATCAAATCACTTCGGCATCAGCTGTTTACTTTCCTGCATAAATTCAAGGTTGAAACGAGTGGAATTATAGATACGAATGATCAGATCCTTATTAAAAAGCGTATAACAAAAATAAAGTCCAGTGTTTTTGAGTGGATATCCAAAACACTAGATATCCTCCATATTTTGCTCGCTTCGGAAATCAAGGATATGGCATTC
Source organism: Pictodentalium vernedei (assembly GCA_031216915.1). Classification (NCBI taxonomy): domain Eukaryota; kingdom Metazoa; phylum Mollusca; class Scaphopoda; order Dentaliida; family Dentaliidae; genus Pictodentalium; species Pictodentalium vernedei. The sequence goes on along the minus strand of CM062297.1, from coordinate 135,502,326 downwards.
CAGTTTTCAAATATTCTGACACCTGGCCGAACCATGGTAGATTACTTGTGGCTTGGACATCTTACCCCCCCCCCCCCTCCACACACACACACACACATACACAAACATATACACTGTGTGATATGTTGTTTGCACTATCATGCGAAGAATGTTTGATGCAACAAACCACTGCATATCAGACAGAATACTGCCATTCTGCGTTAATTCCCTACACACTAACAGAGAAATATTAAAATTTTAGGCTGCAAATTTTCCTATAATACAACTTGGAATTGACATACTCAACCTTGTTTGAAAGATCTTTGGCAGTGAGATTAGTCAAATAGTCCAACACGAAAACAATGGTTCAATTCCTAATTGCATTATGGAAAAAGAATATTACTTGAAATTCCAGTATTTTGACATCAGTGGTTAGAGACTAAATCAACTCCACTCTTCTTTTCCTTTAGGTAAGGTTAGACTTCAGTTTTAATTGTCGCAGCAACATATTATCGATAGTCCAGTTTTCATATAAAATGTAATACACTGTAATTCATAGATAGATAAACTGATAAATGGACAAACACTATTTATGCTAAGCTTATTTCATTCCCCAGTATTCTTTCCCCAGTGTTCTTTAGTTCCTCTGCCATGATCTTTATCTCGGGTTGTGTCCAGTAACATGAACTGATCGATCAATATTGAAGCAGCAACACCAATGTTTTAAAACAGTAAACTCATGAACACCGATTACCTTATTTTTGTGGCAAATTTTGTATCTCACATATTGTCGTACTGCAAAGAAAATTGTCCTATTTTGATTGGTGTCTTTGACAGGTTACCTTCAGCTATGTTCATGCTTTTGCCGGGGTTCATAAATTCACGCGCATTTCAGCGTAGTCAGGGGATATATAAAATTGAACCGAGAAGATGATTCCGTCCAAAAATGAAGTTACGTATGGTTTAAATGTGACGAAACAAGTAAAAGTAAAAAGATATGTGAACCATACAGACCTGAATTAGAGGTAGCTAACAAAAATAATAATTCGACAGCAAAAACGTTTCATAAATATTTGTGTGACAAAAAGCCAGACATCATCCGATATACAAAAAGCCACTGAAAAATAGGCCTACTTTAGTTTCTCCGGAAGAAGTTTAGAAAATCACTGCACGCGGAACATATCACGACAGCTTTACTGTAAGACAAAATGAATGTGTTACCCAGGACTTTAGCAGGATACATATCTATGTACCCTGTCGGAACTTTATGTACCATGTGGCAGCAGCTCAGTGTGCAAACAATTCTGACAGGATACATGGGGCTCTCAAAAACATTGGAACGAATATTAACCCTTTACCTAACATGAAAAGCAGACGACACTTGCAAAAATAATTCTTGAATAACTAATTTTTTTCATTTTTTGTCTCAAAAACATAGGTTATGACCCCTCGTTGGAACGAGCTCGACGAGCTCGTTCCAACGAGGGGTCATAACCTATGTTTTTGAGACAAAAAATGAAAAAAATAATGAAAATTAATTGGAGATTTTTGAGAGTAGCGCTGGCCGGTTTTGGCCGTTACGTTAGGTAAAGGGTTAACACATCACAATGTTAAATTCTAGGACACGGCTTGGTTTGAAAGAAACACTTATTAAAGATGAGTGTTCTTCATGCCTTGAATACAGGAGCGCTACATTTCATGATGGAACTACCTCAATGTAACCGCGTTTGCTGGGGTACTAAACCGCTTAGTAACGGTCATTCATGTCAGAACAGAAAGTTGATAAAACTAGGCGCACATGTCTGCGCTGCGGCGACGATTTTTTCCGGATCCGTTTGTCGTGCAAAACCACCCGCACATGTTCATGTTTGCGGTTTCGTTCCGTTGTGGTCATGCGAAAGCTGCCCGATAGTAGTGCGTTTCAGTAATCTCCGGACATATCAACTACTGTATACACAGTGATACAAGCACGTGTAGCCGTATAATAACAATAGCCAATGGGAGACAATTCTATGCCAGAAGTGTATTACTTACCATCGACAGCTTTATTTCCTATTTTGTTCTACTATTTCGTTCCATGCATTGACCGCGTTTTAGCAGTCGTGGGAATCTACATGCTGGGTATTGTACAGATGGGGCTAGGGCCTATCTAATTTGCAAAGATCTTCTACCTTCTTGGCGGTAATGGTTATCGCTTGAGCACAAGGCATGAAGAACTGAGCGGTTTTCCCAGGATGACGTAATAAAATCACGGAATTTCCCTTGCGGCAGGATTTGGAATGCCGAGTTTTCCCACGCAGAAAATACCGACATTTTCTGTCCGATGGGATTCGCAACGGCAGATTCAGTTTCGGACCGCCAGCGAATACATGCGCGCTTGCAAGTGCATTCCGATATTCTCTCCGTCAAACACGTCCGTTAAAAATAACGTATCGGACCCTAGATCCGATGCCGCAACCGCAAACTTGTGTGCCTAGCTTTTAACCACGTTAAAGCCCGATTATAAGAGATATTATCACAAATGTCTTGCACTGTATTGGTTAAAAAAATTCTCTTATTAAAAGATGCACGAAACTTATAACGAGCAATGTTCCCAATGCTGTTTTCTGGTAAGGTAAGTGTAGGTAGTGTTCAAATAAAAATACCTATCTTTTTGTTTGTTTTTATTTAATTTGTTCTGTACACTCAGATTATATTTTCATAACTGCACTTGTCATAAATGTTTGCAGCTCTTAGTCACCTAATTTTCGTTTAATGTGTATCAATCGAATTTAACCGTGGACTGGGACTTGAGTTTGAAGCTTTAGTGATTACTTTCGGTCCGTCGGTCCGTCCGTCATTCGTCCGACTTTCGGCGAAAACATTACATTACGATTCCCATCATAAACTACTGTACCGAACATCTGGATCTGAAGACCGTTTTTTTTTATCACTCAAGCCCGTAAGAACCTCTTTTCTACAGCAACCCACCTTCTCAGTGACCTTCAGAATGCATCCGGGGTAAATGTTCGACGCAGACTATCCGGGCAAGGTTGCACGAAGTTGGTCTCCGATAGAGAAGACCATGTATTCGCATTTCGCTGTCCCAGAACCACCGCCAGGCAAGATATGAATGGACCATGGACGATGTTGGATGGACCAGAGAAGATTGGCCACCTGCCCTTTTTACAGATGAGTCAAGGTTCTGCCTAAAGTATCTGGTGCGAAGCGTTCGTTGGCTGAAATCTTCCGCTCCATCAACCTTCTATAAGCGTTAGTGATAAGGAAATGTACGTAATTTGATTAGCCGATTTCATTTGACCTCAGCAATCAGGGCAATGGGTTAGGTTTCCGAAACGAACACCAACTACGATCTAGCTCACAACACATCTCAAAACCGGATGTCGAAATACCAGTTTCTTGTTTAATAGCAGACATCTTGTTAATTAAGCGCATTATAATTCAAAACAAGAGGTCGCGGAACCTTAATCGATCCTCTGCGAAAGTTGTTTAAAGAAGATTTTAATTACGCATTCAGTATCAGTAAATGAAGTTAATCTAATTTAATGTTTATCTATAGAATCTCATATGTCGAAAATAAAATGTGAGAGCATTGAAACTCAGATTCGATTTTCATTTGTATTACTAGATTTAATCTGAACTTCGCAATGACGTGTTTATGAAATCTCTGCCCATCCTGGCGACATTGTCCCAATCAGATCGCTATCTGATCGAGACATACACCATATCTGCGACCACAGAATCGTAAACAGAACAACAAACACACCAGATTGATCTCTGTCATGAGATTACTCCATTGTCTGCCTGTGTTGTGTATATGTATACGGGAGAAACAAAAAGAAAACCAAATTTCTATACATTAGCATTTCAGTTTCCTTCTCCGTTTTCTCTCTGGTTGATTCGTAAGTCATTTATTTGGCCACTATACAAGTTCACTATCTTTGCGAATGCTTATGCGGAAGATCGAATGAACACAAAACGTAACGACGACTGGTGACGGGCCACGGACTAGCAACAAGAAATATACGATCAAATGCTGAGTTACAGTGTATCTCTGGAGGAGAATACAAACACCGCGAACATATATGAAGACATGTCAGGCCACCGGACCGCTGGCCGGATTTTTGATCGCAGACAAATGTTTAGTATTAAATTGTTCCGTAAAGTTTTCCACGGCGGCACAATCTTTCGGGGCTAGCTGTACCAAATAGCACGTGGGGCCGCGTAAGGATTTATATGCAACGCGACCTAATTTTTATCAAGTCAGTTTCTCTCTGTTTTTGTTAATTCAGGTCAATGCATTGGTCAATTCGGCGTAGTGTTAGTAAATGGCCGAATTATTATAACCCGCGCCGCATTTTCTGTACTATTCCACCAAAATAAAAGTTATGTGTGTCAAGTGCACTATCTAAAGTTTTATTGACACCTCCACCTCTTCCCTCCAACTTTCTTATCTTGTCCATACTGACGTTTTCTTTGCTTGGAGAACACGTGACCTTTGCGCCATTTAAAGTTTTCTTGAAGCTGTTCCACGCTGTCATTTCATCAGGACGGATTTTAGTATTACTCAGATAAGTCTGAGAAGTCATTTTATCTACTGTGTAAACAATGTATTGGTCATAGGACACTCTTTTATTGCATGCCCGGGTTCCTATTTGTTCGGCTGTGCGGATAATAGGCATTCCCTTCCCACTTTAATTTTGCTAGAACACTCGGCTTGGAATTTCACATGGGCCATCCTTTTCGAATTCAATTTCTCGGCGTTTGTGGGGAATCCACCCAGTCCCTGGCGGACTGCCTGTTGCATAAAACGGACAGCTTCAAGCCGCTTTTTGTTATATTACATATTGGGACTACTGACTTGTGTAGTGTCAGACCTGAAGTCGTAGCCTTTTCAACAGACGACTTAATATCTTGCCTGCATCAGGTTTACGGAGTGTGTAGAGTATATGTACATCGGCGTTTTCGCTGAACGGCACTTTCCAGACGCCATGTGACCATTCCGAATCTTACTATTGACAAATTCAACAAATCTGTTGCAATAGTTAGTACGATTGTGGAACACGTTTTCGACGTTAACCCGGTGTGACAGGAATGATAGTCCGTAGGAACGTTAGTCCCTCTGGACTATTATTCCGCAGAATTATAGTCCTAGGTCTAACATTCCTAGGAATAGTAGTCCGCCGGACTACTATTCCTAGGAATGTTAGACCTGGGACTATAATTCCGCAGAATAATAGTCCAGAGGGACTAATTTTCCTACGGACTATCATTCCTGTCACACCGGGTTGCACGATGTATTCCAGTTCACGATGGGAAAGGGATGTGGAACATTTTCTGTTCGACAGTGTTCACTTTACGGAACCAGGCATTCGTAAACAAATTCGGAGGATTCGGGGGGGGGGGGCTACCCTTCATTCTCTCAATCCTTTCCCCTCAAGCGAAAGTGCCTCTGCTAATTCAAGATATTGGTGGGTGGGGTAGCTCTCTATAGTTCGGAGCTCGGCTTCGATCTTAGTGTGAGTTCCTCCCACAACAATCCCCTGTTATTGCTTGTTAATGTGAGCTAATTATTCTCTCGCTGTATGGTTCATGTGGGCCACATTACTGCAGTGTCCCCTTTATTGTTTTACATTTTCATATTTATGTTTTATATCTGCCTTGCTTTATATGCTGATCTCATCCTAACTTCGTGGTCAGGACTTGATTTAAATTCAAAATTTTGAGTGTCAGTTTGCTAGCATTTCGAAAGCACTTCATTAGCTGTCCTTGAACATTGGTTTCGACTCAAATTTATTGCATATCAAAATTTAGAGTTGGTTGCGAAATGTTACACAGACTCGATTAAACCATGTCGTGTTTTTTTTTTGTGTGTGTGCAGGCGGTATATGAGTGAGGCTTAGCTATCGTTTTTATTCATTTGATTACCTCACCGAAGCCTAGAATCTTTGGTGCAGGTGGTACCTGAGTGAGGCTTCATTATTATTTACATTCATTAGTGTAGAAGAAGATGTTGCATGTAATCGCCATGGTTCATATTGTTTTCTGGACATCGTGACATTTGTCTATTTCCTGCAAATTGGCAGTCCTTGTTCTAGCGGGGGAGGAATTCGCTAGAATTGTGCACTTGGTGATACCTTCCTGAAATTTGGCATGATGTAAGGGTAGGCATCAGAGATTTCAAAATCGATCGGCTACAAGTTGGCACCATCCTCTAGCCACCACTAGCAGCGAAATCCAAAATGGCCGCCAAGCGGATCGAAAAAAAGCTATTTTCGCCGATCGCACAACTGAAGCTCCAAACCTAACACCATACATGTGCTGTAATTGATGTGAATGATGGAGTGAAGCCCTTGGAACAAGTTGGGGGGAAGATTAATGGATAATGGGATCAGAATTTCCGTCGATGTGTGCGTCTGTGTGTCTGACTGTCAGTATGATCGTCCGTCCGTAGATAAATTAGTGTTGAATGTTTCTCGGGAATGCAATGGTCAAATGAACATGGTATGAGAGATTCCTGTCAACACATGAACAAGGGTACTCGATAGTATGCAGCAGTGGGGATACTTGGACATTTGATAATCCAATTAAAGTGACAGTCTATTCTCAACTTCCGGCATTTTCGATAGATTTATTTTCTAAGAAAATAAAACTATCAAATTTCTAGAGGAGTTCTGGTTCAATCTCAACACCATAGCGACACGTCTGCCAGCAAGGGCAGTGCTGGAATGAACTCGGGATGCATTAGTTCCCGTTGTTAATTATACAATGTTATCTTGCCAGTATAGAACATTGGCAAAATGGGACTAGAAGGGGTGAGTGTATGTTTGCAGTCATTCGAGGTACAGGAATATTTTTTGACTACAAGTAGTATTCTTCATTTTCGGCCAGTTAAGATGTGGTGTGTTCCAAGTCAGGATTAATGTTGCCGACACTTAATGCCCATCCCTCATGGTATGCTACTTTACCAGGGATATAGAGATATAGCCACCACTGGGAGCCAAAACATGACCTTTGATGTCGATGAGTGGTCGAAATGTTTTAGCGAATAACTTATCGAAATATGATCCGGTATGGCAATTTGATACCTTACGTTAGATTTATTAGATCAACTCAGGTATGGATTCATTGAGACATGAGTGCGCTACAAGATGAAGGATTTCCAAGTTGATTTGCTATGGAGTAGGAACTGACTAGTCACATGTGGCCTATGGCCAGAGAAAGACAAGGATACCATAGATGAACACACGGGTGAACGAAGGTATCAACTGTTGTACAGAGGCAAAATAGTTGGGGATATTGTATCATGCTATGCATGAATTAACACCGTCTTGTGCAGTAAATAACAGACTATTTTCCGAAATCTAAAACTGTATTCCTATACCCCGGACAATGTAGCAAGCCACATGGGATGAACATTTGTTAGCAAAATCAACTCAACTAGAAACATGACATGTGTTAACTGGCCGAAAATGGAAAAAAAAATACCAGAATAGGAGATGACTGGTCCTAACATGACAGTATACTACTCAATATTGTTACAACAGCCACCTTCACACTTACACAAAGGTGTGCACCTTAATCCAGCTTTCAAGCATTTGCAATTGCCCTTGCAGGCCTTGGCACAACTACAGTGGAGCATCAGTGCACATGCAGCACTTGCGTCTCCTAGGTGAGTCCAAAATGGGACCAGAATATTGAGACGTGGATTCCACTCCCATCCGTACTGTGATGGGTCTGGCACACATAAGTGTTTCTGCAGAGCACGATGCCAAATGAAAGATGACACAAGAATTACCCTTTTTACATGTTGATACAGAGCTGCTTTGGTGGGCGGGATGTTTTCCATAGACTTAAGGCCATGTGTGAACATATGCCGTCTCGCATCATTGACACGTGTACTGACACAACTGTTACTGTACATCTGTATGGTGAGTTTTTCGATATGCTGCATATGAGGGGAATCCTCTGAAAAGACTTGCGGATTCTCAGTCAATTCTATCATCATTTCAGTTGATGCGGGAAAATTCATCCATGCATTCCATCCTGTCTTCTTCCCAATGCCGAGCATGCTGGATGTTACATCACAACCTGTGAAGGCGTGGAAGAAAGTCAGGGCCTTACAGTAATCAGGTCCAAGTTGTGAAGCTATCTCATGAATTGGCATATCTTTATATGCCTTTCCAATTCCAAACCCAATCCACAGCTCACTGAGTCCAAGGTCACGGAATGTTGCGAAATGGTGCAAAGACAGAATGACGACATCAGAATCAACCGTGCGAAGAAAAGCTATTTTGTGACCTTGTGAGACTGCATGGTTGAGATGAAGCATCATGCGCGTGTCTGCTTCCTCGTGGTTCGATGGAGATATGTCACATAAGCTAACATCCTTATTGCATAGTACATATTCTCCTGATGTCGTTAACAACTGGTACTCGGATGTTGATGTTAATTTCAGCAGTTCAGCAGACAGGAACTTGAAAAATTCGTCTTTATTCTCACTAACTTTCAAGAATGCCTGCCAATTCTTCCCTTTAGGTAAAGGGACGTTCTCGGACACCCGTATCAACCTAACTGCTGTCTCACCGAGGCGTTTTGCTCGCGTCTGATTCTTCAAACTGCCTTCGGGGTAACAGTCATAGATCGCATCAACCCTTGTGGTGTTCGTGTTAATCAGAGATTCGATGTATGGCAATAATTGCAATCGAGCATATTCTCCAAACAGATCCGCTTTCTGTGGTTTGATTACATGGACTACAGCAGGCATATCCAAGATGACAACTGAAGCTTGTCTAGCTGCTGAATTCTTCCCTTGTGCAGGAATAGCTGGTAAACAATTGAGAATTTGAGATTTTGTCCCACTCCGTAGCTTACCTCTATCGGATAATGCTGGCGGATCACGTGCATTCTCGTGCATGAAAAACTCATCCATGTTTGAATCAGGCCGGGCTTGCAGTGAAACGAACATCTGGGTAACTATTGCGGCAGTTGCTTTACTTGACATGAGTTTGTCTCGGCCTTTGTCCAGGTTGGCTGGGGATGGGTTAAGGAAGGTATATATATTTGCCTTGGGAATAACATCATTCAGGGGTACGGTGCATTCCACAAGCCTTTCCTTCAAGAAAGTGGAATATAAATGCTTGCCCCTTTCGGGTAATGACCGTAAACTCTTACTAACTTCGGGGTCCATATATTCACCAGTATCTAATGTCACCAGCTGACCACTAGTTTCATCATAAGGGTTGATAATGAGTCCCTGATTCACCAGATCGAGGAGAGATTTCAATTGATTCAGAAATTTTTTCTGCTCTGATACCGAACTTTCCGGGTGTTCCGTGTTATCTGATGATGTTGTGTGGAAACTTGCATATTCATACTCATCTATAACACGCAGAACTTCTGACCTTGAAAGCTCAATAACGACTTTCTCTTCAGCCTGGCCATAGAGACCTTTTGGACCACTGTCTTCTTTGAGTAGTTGGATACTATGTTCTTGGCTCTGATCTAAACCCATCATACTGAACTTCCTCTCACTACGCTGGACCACAAAATGGCCTTCCATGAATTTGTTGTGGATTGAAGGATGCCGCCTGGGTAGCTGAGACATGTCTCTCGGAAATACGGGGACCCACCGACAATAATTTGTATGTCCTAGGGCAAAAAAGTAACTGCACAACTCATCGATAGAACACAGTGTACCAGGCCAGTTACCGATTCGTTGGTTCCGAACGAATTGACAGCTTGTCAAGAGAAAGTTCCGAACGATTTCACCCCAATAGCGCGCAGTTGGAGATTGTGAAAGAATCCTCTGTTCCCACATTTCAAATGACTCATGGGGCCCAGTCTGCTGACAGTAAATCTCATAAGCATTCTTTCTGAGGATCTCAAGCCAAGCTAGAGTGAGAAGATATGCCTGTCGCGTCCTCTTGACATGTTTCCCACCAAGTAGGGATGATGCTACACCGGGTGTGAATATCTTTGCGAGGTGAAACATTCGCTCCCAACCAGAACCACCCATAAGCTTACCACCAGCTTCTTGGGTGCACATTTCAAGATGCAGGAATCCAATCATACACACCATTCGATCCTCACCTATCTCCTCTGGGAACAGCCATTGACATTTTTTCTGCCTGGCATACAACGGACAGTCACCTTCAATGACAGGTATCTGGCCGGGGTTTACGAAAGCAGTAGCTTCCCTGACCACATACATAGCATGCTTCTGCATACTGAGTGAGTCCGCTTTCTGCTCACTGAAAACAGGGAATACCCCAATAACTGCACGAGGTTTGACATTGTCTTGATCTTCATGTTTTGAAAAGAAGCCTGAAAAGGTCACAGGGACTTCATCAAGCTGCCAGCTGCCATCAACCTTCCCTTTATTGCTGATCTGTGACACATGAGACAACCAGTCATTCTCTCCCACGTTCAAATCTGCATATTCATTGGGCCGTACATTACATTCATCTGGAGATTCAAGCCTGATGTCCCCACCAAAGTCTTCAACGAAAGGAACAAATGCATAGTCGTCTGGGAGTTCAATTTGTGTGTCTTCTGGAACATCTAAACTCAGTGGTGGGGGATCAGTACCCACATTGTCCCTGCTCAGTTGACCAATGAGTGTGATGGACGTACCATGCATATCAGATCTACCAGATACATCAATGTTATCAGTGGTTCCTATCGAGAAAACATTACGTTTGCAGTTAGCTGGGACTACAACACCTTCGTTCTTGAACCGCAGTGAAACAGCTCTCGCGAAACTCCTGCGAACATCCATTACGCGATCATAAGAGACAGAGAGTCCCATTTGATGAAAATCTCTGATAAGATTTTTCATACGATCATGGGCATGCAACTTCAAACCCACATAAAGAGGCATTGGAGTTTCTCTGTCACGTCTCTGGTGAACATTTTGTGCATGTTCGGAGCGTTTCGCTGAATTGCTGATCAACATCTGTGAAATAGTACAAGCCACTCGAGTCTTGGCATTAACAGTCTCATCATCGCCTAAGTTCTGTATACTACATGTGCCCTCAAGTAGAACTCTAAGAAGAGTCAGGAGTGAGTTGGGTACAGGCTCGCTCAAGCAATAAGATGAAAATGATCCCGTGAAAGGAGCTTGAGATATGAGTATGTGTTTACGCAGAAGAAGACCCACATCAACTATCTTTTTTGCCTCTTCCTCAGACACTATACGAGTTAAAGATTCGGACAACAAGGAGCCAACTCGAAACCTACTTGAAATAAACACATCTCTACCCTGTGTGAAGGCGTCCCAGCCATCGCCCAATTTCTGCAACAAATGTTCTTTGAATCGAGTGGAATGTATTTCTTCACTAAGCCAATCAGAACCGACTTGCTTCAACCTCCGACTGTACAGATTCTTGAGATCGACAAGCTTCATCGCGGAATCGTTGTGTTCAACAAATGTTATGAGCTCTGCCATAACGAGAGGGTCATAGGGCAGGCCTGACGCGGAATGTTCGGCGTTCTTCGACTTTTTAGATTTAGCCGCTCGTGCTTCATTGGCAAGCTTACAATAACAGGTTTTGTGATAGTAAAGATCACTAGCAGCGGAATCAAATGCTGCATTGACCCGAGAAAAAACAACCCAGTTCTCGGCTTCCTTTGCCATAATTTTGAGTTTATTGTTATCAGACATTGATCTGCAAATAGGCTCACTGCTGTCACCTTCGCGTTTGTGACAATAAACACACTGGGGCAGTTTCCTGTCACAGCCAGATTCAAAACTTGTCCGTGTTCTTTTAGGACTCAGCGTGGAGCAGGATGCCACTGCCTCATTTCGCTCTCGCTTGTGTAGCACGCGCTGTACGATGTGAGTCCGAATACTGTCACGGCATGTCTTATGATATATTGCCTTATTCGTCAACAGTGACATCGACATACACTCATCACTCTCTCTCATCAAACAATCAATGGTCAAATTATATGGAAGCTCAACGCCATTATCTAGGAAGCGCGTTATGTCTTCCTCAATAGCTTTATAGGCGTCATGAAAACGAGATTCTCTATACGGACGCATCAATTTCTTGGAACTGTCTTGCTGGCAAAAGCAACAACGTTCCCAGTCAGTACTAGTCCGTACACGAAGAGGATTCTCACTCATTCTGTGAATGATTTTTGTGAACAATCGCGTTCTCGAATTAATTTCGACAGACAAATCAGAATTGCTTGCGGAATTACGCCAAACAAGAGATTGTATGGCAAAGAGACTGCTTCATAAAGAGCGTTGTTTCTCCGGGATCAGCGTCATTCAGGTTTGCCTGAATGACGCTGATCCCGGAGAAACAACGCTCTTTTCAAGTTCCAAGAAATTGATGCGTCCGTATAGAGAATCTCGTTTTATTCTACATCATCTCCCACGTCTGTTTCCAACACGTGCGTGGATCAGAGTTCACTTTCGCGCCCTTACAATCGGATGTATAGTCGGTAGACCGTCGAAAAGGAGGTTCCCTTCAGCCGCTGGCGGCCATTTTGGATTGTGCCGCTACTGGTCGCCACCGGTCGGTGTCAACTTGTAGCCGATCGTTTTTGAGAACCTCATAGCCTACACTAACAGTGTGCCAAATTTCAAGAAGGTATCACCAAGTGCACAATTCACCTGTATGTGACGAATTCCTCCCCCGCTATTCCTAGGGACAGTGTGCATGCGTATTCATCAATGTTTCTACAAGCCATTGTTTATACTCATTAAGGAAGGCAAACATTCTGCCCGTATTCGTAATTAACGAGATTTTGGGTGGGGGGGGGGGGGATATGGGCTCCAGGTTGTGTAGCATGCATGGTGCATTTCCCGATCGTTGGCAGTTCCTGTTCCCATGGACAGTGTGCCTATATATTGGTCTATTGTCTAAATTAACAGCCACACTGTTCTCTGATTCAGCACACTTCTTACATAGTTTTATTTTAAGGCATTACTTTGTTCTCGTTTTTGTTTCAGAAATGTCACGCAGGAAAATGCCTATCCTCGCTGATGGGCTCTCTGAAGTTTTTCGCAAACAGCATGGAGTTCCTCAAGCTAGAATTTCTTCGATCATGTCGACCCTGGCAACTGCAGTCGTGACAATGGTTGTGTCAGCAGCATTATCGATTTCTTCGATTGGAGCATTTTAATGGCAAATGCTTCTTCGTTTTACCAAACCCTTGGCGTTAAACGAGTCTCGCAACCTGTACACAGATGTTGTATTCACGTTCGGGTGTGGGGGTTGTTTGGTTGGGAGTGTTTTCTGTATACCTTGGGATCATTCTTTCCCGACCTTCATTTCTCTGCGTTGGAGCTTTATCCATTGTTCTGGCCATGCTCTGGGGGCATTGTCTGTTTTATCAAGGTGTCATTTTCCACTCCGACAACCAAGCTGTGGTTGTTATAACCAATGTTCAAACTTCAAAGGACACAACCATCTTAACTCTTCTCCGCCAACTTGTATTAGTATGCCCCTGCCACAATATTTACTTGAAAACACAGTATATCCCCGGTAAAGTCAATAAATTATCTGATTTTCTCTCCCGTTTGCAGGTTTAAGACTTCAAGAGGCTGTGTCCTCACAGCAATACAGAACCAACCTCAGTGCCGTTGGAATGGAAAATACAGAACTTGTTGACATCGGGGAACAGTTATTACAACATGCTGTCGCTCCAAGTAGTCGGCGCTCATACACGGCAGCTGTTGAGAAGTATAGGGCTTAGGGTTTTCTGCCTGGCACAGCAGTTGCCTTTCAGTTCGCCTATCCCTGTTTCTCAGCTTTGTCAGTTTATGGTCCATATTTTTCGGCTTAACTTGGCCTACAAAACAACAAGGTCGATGTTTTCTGCCTTGTCTTATATTTACAAAATGTCGAACCTTTCAGATCCCACCCAATCATTTCTCATTCAAAGGATTCTTATCGGTATTCGGAGCTAACGGCCGATTCCATGATCTCCGTTTGCCTATCGCATTGCCAATATTGCTCACGCTGATATAGAATTTGCCAGCCTGCTGTGCGAGTGTTTTTTGTCAGTTTTGCTTCGTGCTCTTTTTGCGACAGCTTTTTATGCGTTTGTCCGGGTGGGGACTGTGCCCAAGTCATTCGTCAGACACTGCGCAAGTCCTACAAATTTATGATGTTCATTTATCTGCGCAGGCCAAGGTTACTCTTGCTTTTCGTCAATTCAAACAGAATGTTGGGGTTAAAATACACATTGTCGTACAGTTAAAACTAGAAGTCCTGTCATGAAATGCGCACAGATAGCACGTCGACCTGCGCGTTAATCTACGAGCTACAACCATAGTAAGGCTAGCGAATTCTGTACATATGGCCTGTGCACAAGGAATGTTTCAGGTCCATTGACAGAAACATTGCCTATGTTTGCTATGTGTAACCAGGAGAACCTGTCGTGCTTTGGATGCCACTCGGTACGACAACTGCGCGCAATTCCTACGCGAAATTAAGCCTAGATAAGCGCACAATTCGTGACAGGACTTCCAGTTTTAACTGCAGTTCTGGACATCCCAGACACTCCATATTGCCCAGTTGAACTTTTAAACGAACTTCTAAAGTTCCGGGGACAGGTTCCAAGCCCCTATGTTTGCTTACCCTGATAGATCTCCAAATGGATCTTCGAGGACCTATCTTCACACAAACGCTGAAACTTTGCCTCTCACGCTGTGGGTTTGGCTATACTTTTTCAATGGACACAGATTTCGCATTGGAGCAGCTAGCTGGGCAGCAGCTAGAGAATATTCCGATGCGCAGATTAGGAATATGTGTAGGTGGAAATCGGATGCCTTCCGACACTACATTCGCGGCACTACTTACCACTAGTCACCATTCAACACAAACATAATTTTGCGGAGATAGTGTGTCGCCTGTGAGTGTGCCTCTCTTGTAATCACATGACTGTTTCAGGTGTCGCTTGTGTTCATCCGAGTATATTCTTCAATGGGCGTCACCTGTGTGTGCCCATGGAGGCTATCCATCAATTCAAAGCTGTTATGATGTATCCCATTCCATGTCACCCGTTTGCACCGTGTTACTGTTGTTTGTGTGTAGACACTTTCTTTTTCGGTTTCCACTCGATTGTCTCGCTTGCGGTATCGTATTGCTATGCTCCTCATATTATTGTCTGTGTTAGTGTATAGATAGAGGATATTCACGAAAATTTGATGAATACCGAAAATATCTCGTGAGTGGCTACAAAGAAATATGAGGATCTTCACGAGCGACGCAGTCGCGAGTGAAGATCCTCATATTTCTTGTAGCCACGAACGAGATATTTTCGGTATTCATCAAATTTTCGTGAATTTTCTTTTTATTTAATGCTCTACGACTACAGACTCTCCAAATTGTGGCCTTTATTTGCCATTAAGGCGCAAAATTTATGTGCCGAACCGGCGTCCATACAAAAATTACAACAACCAAACTCCAACCATTGGAATGTGTGAATATCCGCACAAAAAGTAGTCCCGTCTTATTTCTCCCCTAACTTTACGATTTACCAAGGCTGGCGAATTGAAATAATCGCAATGTGTTTCGAAGAAATAGAACAATAACAAAAAACACCACTTTCTTATTTTCAATAACAAGACACGTCATTTTATTTTTTTTTAACTCAATGCACTGAAGACGTGTGAAGTTGAACTGAAGAAATTTGAAAGTGATTTCGGCTTTTCGCTGGAAGGTGAATGAGAAAGTCAAACTTTGAAACCGCTGATTTAATGAATTGATTTAGTCACTGTCACTATCAATTATTCGAATTCGTTTGTATTTGGGACTCTGGAATTCATTACTGATGTGCTGACTCGTTTAAAGTACATGTGATTCGTCATCCGAACCTACGATGAAATATCGATTTCTAAATATCATTTTGATATTTCGTTTTGCCGACCGACAGGGGAATATGACTTAATTTTTCAGCGTGAATTGATGCCTGAGCATTAAATAAATTACAGTTTATAGTTTTCTCATGATATTTTCCAATTTTCAGGTGACGTTTGGTTATTTTCATCCCTGACCGTCTCTGGACAGCACGCTCGCATCCGTCTGTTTCTCAGTTTCATCCTGTTCATTACGTCCACATCTCTCCCCGTTTGACTGCTACCTCGCTCAACAGGTGTTCCTTTGACGAGATGCGTCTGCCCACGGGGCATCCCCATTGGTGACGTTTTCTTTGCCAGCGGAACATATGTTACGGGAAGGGGGAATTTTTCATTGTAAATAGATGAAGGAATATATATATAAACTTCTGTTGCTCTATATTAGTGTTTTTTCGGCTGCACTGCAACCTAACGTTCCAATGATCGAATGAGATAAGTAAAGTTAATGGGCAGCGTAGCATAAATCGCATTTAGTATTGTGTTCTCGTTCCTGCCTTTAGTAGATCTGTCTTTGCGAGTACAAATGAGAGGCTACCGGACCCTTGGCCGGATTTGTTATCGCGGACAGATTTTTAGTATTAAATTGCTCCATAACGGCACAGTATTTCGGCGCCAGCTAC
The DNA here is from genome assembly GCA_031216915.1 of Pictodentalium vernedei. Classification (NCBI taxonomy): domain Eukaryota; kingdom Metazoa; phylum Mollusca; class Scaphopoda; order Dentaliida; family Dentaliidae; genus Pictodentalium; species Pictodentalium vernedei. The sequence goes on along the minus strand of CM062297.1, from coordinate 135,485,850 downwards.
AACAAATAGTAGGTGGGAACGCGTAAGGATTTACAACGCGACCTAATTTTCGCCAAGTCAGTTTATCTTTCTTTGTGTTAATTCCGGTCAATTCATTGGTCAGTTCGGCTCAGTGTTACAGAGTAATTTTCCCGATTATTATCACCCACGCCGAATCTTCAGGAATATTCCACCAAACGGTCTCTGTGTCTAGTGCGCCATCTAAAGTTTTCTTGACACCTCCACCCCATCCGTCCACCTTTGCTTTCTTGTCCGTACTCGCGTTTTCTTTGCTCGGGTAACACGTGACTTTTGGCGTTTTTTTTTTTTTGGCCCTGCGGTTTTCTTTGCCTATATATATATATATATATATATATATATATATATATATATATATATATATATATATATACAACTTCTGTTGTTCTATATTTTTGTTCATTCGACTACGCCGCAACCTAACTTCCCAATGATCGAATGGGATACGTAAAATAAAAGGGCAGTGTATCCCAAATCGAACTTAGTCTTGTGTTCTCGTTCCTGCCCTTAGTAGATCTGTCTTAGTGAGTACCAAATGCCTGCGCGCACATACATGTCCCTAGGCCCACAACTTCTGTGCCACGCACTATCACGTTGTGCAAGGGAAATATAAAAAGGTGTTATCTGACAAAGAAATGTGTGAAATAAATGTTGTATTTATTTTTTAGGGTCCGTTCATTCCTATGATGCAGTTGCAGTTTTAAAAGACTGTGCTTGTGCGAAACCGTGTATTGAAAATCAGTACTTTACTTTCACTTCAACTGCAAGCAATCCGTCGATACCAGTATCGAAGTTCCTGATGAATCAGTCGGTTATTCCCAATTTGGAATATGCAAGGTAGTTATGTAAAGTAATATTTCGTATTATTTTTTAGATATGATTGTCTTTACCGAAATGCCCAATTATCAAGCTGGGAAGATATGGCTTCAAACTCGGCTGTGACGACGCCGTTCCCAAGAGACATGGGTACAGTTTCAGTTGTTCTCATTGATGCGTCACTAGGCACAGCCAATTTATTTACTTGGTTCACTGTTATTCTTTTTTTTTAACATATTTTATTTCGAAATCCAAATGTTTTGGTAAACAGGCTAAGCCTTTTGAATACCTCCCAGTTACATTGAAGAATTTACAAACAGTAAAGGTACTTGAACGGGTGTATTGTGTGAAGGGAACTGTCTGATGTGATTACTTGGTGTATGGTGGCGGGGCGTTGGACAGATTTTAAAAGGGGGGGGGGGGGGGTTTGGATCGGGCGATGGATGGTCGTCGGGATGACGGGACGACCATGGTTGGGCCCGTCGTCCGAAAATTTTAAATTCCAGGGTCCCAAAACTCCCATTTCCATGCATCTGAGCGGATATTTTGGGGATTTTTCAGATGCATTTGAAAGATTTCTGAGAGCTGTTAAAAAGTCGGTAAAGTATGCAGGTGAGGCCTATTTATCAGCTTTGGTCATAACGACCAAAGCTGATAAATAGACCTCACCTGTATGCTTTACCAGACGTTAACAACAATTATACTGTCTGTGTTTTATCTTGTCTGGGGTGGATTTGATACTTATATTTGTGTAAGATTACGATCTATTTCAGTTAACCGATTTTTTAACAGACTGTATACATTTTAGCGTTTGTTGCCACTTACTGCAAAAAATGATCCGAAATCCATCAAAACTGAACCAGTACGAGAGAAACATAGCTGACGAAAATATGGAGAGGCTCTGGATCCGTCGCTTGTTTTACCAGTCATTGGTTGTGTTAAAATATATGCATACAAAAACATGCCCCGGCAAAAAAGTGGAAGGGCTGAAGCCTCCCCCACCCCCACCCCCGGTTCTGCCGCCCCTGTGTTGTATTTGTGACTGTATAAACTTATCATATATTATCCCATGGGTTGGAGCCCTCTACTAAAGTCTCTTCGTTTCTTCAATCTGCTTCTGGAAGGCCACAAAGACTCTTTGATAAACTGCATTAGGCCATTCTGGGTTACCGTACAGCATATAACTGATATTGTTGTTAGATTTTCAGTGTTTAGATGAAAAGGTTGCCCGTCACTCATCGCTCGCTATTGGAGAAACTGGCGCTACCGGACATAATGCAATGATCTGAGGTTGAGCTTTTGTATGACGAGGTATTAATGACAATCAAAAAGGATTGTTTAAGTGTGAAGAATAAACAAAAAAAGAGTTGTGTAGAAAAATCGATGAAATTCAGAGTTGCAAGCAAAGATTTGTCGAACTGGGAGAAGGGAAAACGTCGTATTTTGTGATTAGAATGAGAAACACTGGACAATCGCGGTGAAGTGCCTTGCTCAAGGACACAATGCAGTTACCCCTGACAGGGATCCAACCGAGGACTTCTCGGTTTGAAGTCCAATGCCAGAACCACTAAGCCACCGCGCCCCATATCCACGCTATCGGTAATACTTAGCCCTTTGAACACCAAGTGCCGCCATACAGGCACTGGGGATGGCACGTCAAACTTTCATTAAGGGGACGTCCAACCTAACTTTGGTCAAATTTCATATAATTTTCTTTCAAGTCTAAAAAAGGCCCAAAATGAATAACTCCAATAAATTATATACCAAAATGCTTGGAATGAAATGAAACATAGAACATGTGGAAACTGAAATTTGCCATGGAACTGCTGCCATGAGTAAATAGCACCACCTGAAAGTCTGCTATGGCATAAGTAAGAGAACAAAATTTTTACAATAAAATACCTCAAAATAAAATAACAGCTGTATTCTATAAACATTTAAGTACATACTCGAAGAAATCTTTTCCTAATTCATGAAAGTAATGAAGATTGAGACCAAATATTATAAGTGGAGTGCTCACTGACTGAAGGCAGACATTTTCTTTTGTTTATCTTTTGATTTGGGGAGTTCAACAAAGGTCAACTTGAAGGAGTCCAGCAGAAGAAGTATGGAAGGACAAAAGAGTGTCTCCCAATATCAAGATGTATGTGTTACTGTAATGGTTTGGAAAGAAAATATGATATTCTCCTATGTAGAATGCACTGCAAAGTCATACATTGTAGTTGAATAAATATATTTACAAACCCCTTGCACTGTAACCCCTTTTATCCCATGCATCAATTTGATAGTGATTAAATTGTTAAATTTGTCTGGTTTATCAATAAGTATATTAGCTTTGTTTAACTCTTGGACACCAATACACTCACGATATCTGTTGGAGAAGAAATGAGGGTAACTGTAACCTGTCACTGCAATAAACCATCTAATGTACTTAAAAGTACATTGTTATTCAAAACACATCAAATCAACCTTCCATAACCATTATTGCATGTACTTTCCCCAAGGAGGCTTATTGACATATTGAGATCAGAAGGGCACAACCAGAGGGTCTCACATATTTTTTTCAAGAACGCAGTACACAAAGCAATCCCCAAAAGATGACAAGTGAGCTCCATTTGACACAAAAAATTTCGGGGGGGGGGGGGGGGGGGGCTCTTCCTTGTATGACTCTACCTCCGGCACTCAAGGCATATGCCTTTTTTCAAAGTTTAACTCTTTTTTTCTTTTTTGAAGATCCTGGCCACACATGTTCCAAACACTATCAGACAGGTAAACCTCCAAATAAGTGTATCTGCAAAAATCATGTTACATTGCAAAACATTTTTTTTAGAGTTTTAGTTCTGGACCTTTCATGCTTCTTACTTCCAACTATAACACTTAATTTATTGATTAATGGGTGAATAGAAAAGTCCTGCCATAATCAACATTTTGAGTTCCATAAGCCTTCAAAACAGCTCCGATAAAAGTGTCAAACATCAGATTGGTGGCTTTATACAGAATATTCATTAGGTTGTTGCTTGATAAGTAATAGGAACAAAATCTTAAGCAGAAAATTCTGTAGCAATACAATTGAGGGTATTAGCAGGCACTTTGCAACAAATTGTAACAAATCAACTAGTTATAAACAAAATTTTCTAGCTCAAAAGAGTGAAAAAGTACCACAACTCTGAAAAAATGTGGGAAGAAACACATGCTACAGCAGCTACGCAGGCATTGTTTCCCCATGATGCTCGATCACAAAACCAAATATCCTTCAAATTGGAGTAGCAATGGTTGAGATACAAGGGGGAATGTTGGTACATGTAATGATGAATGGGTAAGACTAAGATTAAGAGGACAGGGGTCACCACTGCACAGTCCTAGATGCACCTTTGATTTTCCAACTTCCAGGTCTGGGGCATAATAATCGCAACACACCCACCTTATCAGTTCAGAATTTCAGTAAAATAACAGAAATTATCAATTTGAATTAAATAATAGATGATGGAAAATATTTGGCTTCCTTCGCCTTCTCGTACTATTTAATTACCACAAACAATATCAGTTTGATGCCGACAAACGAAACTGAACGCATGTGGTTTGGTTAAAAAGTAACTCGGCATGAATAATGAAGAAATTGCGAATATTTCATTTATTTAAAAGCCAATTGCAGCTAATATTGACCGTGCATTCGATAATTCGTTTCGGTTTTGACCACACGGCCACGCTGACACTCCGTGACAGCGGTTATGTTTATTGTGATATGCAAATTGGGGGATGGATTCCGGTGAAGGAGATTTGTCACATTTGTCAGTATAAAACGATCATAAAAGACACTGATCGACGCTTGTATTACTATGGTTGGTTGCAAGAAAAAACTAAATTCTCAGCATCGTCCAAGCGCACCTTATTTAAAAGCACGAATGCATCATTTTCAACCCATCTTCAATCGGTCCTTTGCAGACATCAAACATGCCCGCCTTCAAATTCCATGGTTACTAGGAAGTAAATAACTTCGCAGCGACAGGGGGAAATTAACACGCTCAATATAGTTCCAGGTCACTTGGAATATACTTCGTGAAAAAGTGATTTCTGAAGCATTCTGCTTACTTTGTTATGAATATTGCCTTATTTTATGTGTATCGTCCCGATTTTATACACTCGGTTATTTTTTTTACAAGTGGTTCATGTTGTCTTTCTAGTGAGCAATAATTCAGATTTTTTGTCAACAAAAAAGTTCAGACGGCCTGTAAACACGAGAGGGAATTTCGAACCATATTTTGCAGTTATGACATTAACAGCTCAAGTACTTGCTGTCACCTGTTTGCAAATCCGCTCATACATTGCCTCGAACAAATAAAGGGCGTGATCACGTCCTTGCATTCTTACGATTGCCCAAATTGAGTATTTCTGCAAGAACCACATCGTAATCACATGACCGGAAAAACATCGTTGAAACATGGCCACATCCGGAACATCAAAAATTTGTGTTGATGTTATTACATTCAAACGTCAAAACCCACCAGAGTGTGTGTCAAAAAAATGCTTTCTCCGAGTCTGTAGTATGTTATCATTATATTGAGGACAAGGCTTTCGAATTACCGATTATTTTGTGGTTTTACCGGTTCGTTACTTATGCAATTTGCAAATTAATCTTCTTCAAAATCATAAAATTCACTTTTTTTCCTGAAAAAAAATTATATGTACCTTTTCTATGCATTTTACTCATTATTTTGATATATAATTTGCCTTTCCTTACTTCTCTTATCTGTTTCTGAGGCATTGGGAAAAATGTCAAAAAATTGACCAAAGTTAGGTTGGACGACCACTTAAGTCTACCCCTAAATAATGAATATGGTCTCTTCAAATTGCTGCATATGAGCTGACATGGAAGATTCCACCAGGGTTCAAAGGGTTAAGAGTGAGTTTTGTGACAACACTGTTAGTAAACTGCAAGAGATGTGATAACATTGTGTAATTATTTGTGTTGGTTTAAATAATAAAAAATATTATTACTTGGTTAGTTTCATATTCGACGAGACCTTTCGCTCTAGGACGACATCTCGGCCAATGTTAAACTGACCAAGTGATAACCCTCCTTCTATTATAGTTTCACCAGGCACAACATGTTGCCACTGACATTAACCCTTTTTCCCGAAGGACCGTCTGTTCGGTCCAGGATCAAGATAATTCGTAATTTCATTAAGTAGGATGGTTGTTCAGTGAATGTGTGTAGCTAGCCTAGTCAATATGTTCAACGTGCAGCACTGAGGCTGCACGTTAAATTTATTAATTGGTTTACTCCCAAATAATTAATATGGACTCTTCCAATTGCTTCTATTAGACAGACATGTAATGTACCAGCAGATACCATGAGGATTCAAAGGGTCAACCTGCAGACTAGGTAACTCGTCGTTCAACAGAGGAATATTGTTGAAACAATGCACTCGACTTGAAGTCTGGTAAGATTACACGACTTCACAATGACGGAAGGCTATGCAATTGGTCATGCCATGTAACATGATGTGTACGTGCTACTTACAATTATCACACGTATGGGCGTGTCAGTCGATCTTAAGTAAAAATGGCAACTTGATGACAATATGGTTTTGTTTTTGTTTTTACAGTTTTTTTATGATAAATAAACATTTGGTAGAAAGATATAAAACATGTTTTTTTATAAAAAACAAATATTTTTGGAATGAAAATGAGGCACGTTTTTTTTTTCTTTTGTTTTATTATTAATGTTGAAAAACAATTTTGATACTTCAAAATGATTTATACCCTAACTAAAATATAAATAGAGGATCATAAACGAGTCCCCATTCAGATCGTTTGTTATGAAATGAGTCACGTATTTTTGGAACGATCTTCAGCGAGTTTCAATTCAAATTTACTGGATTAATTTCATAACACAACATGTCCACACGGAGTAGAGTTTGAAATCATATTTATTATATATTTATTTTCCTTTTTAAATGAAGAAGAACTAGCTCAAACCCGGGCAGTATTTTTTCTTTGTGTAACTTCAAAGCAACTCTGACCATGCCGGATTATAAATATTAATTACTTCCGGATGATGTGTGGAATTCTTTGCTTCAGTGCGTGCGTAGATTTACATTCTGATGCTGTTAAATCTAGTTGTCAAAACTTCGATCAAACTGATGGAAAAGCCATTTACTGTTGTGTAACTTGGTTTCACATCTTGATTACACCGACAAAGCTGTCAAATGTCGTTCCGTCACTTTATGTGATGTACAGTTCACGAACCAACGCCGGTTGTCGTGTTCATTATCATGCACAATTTTCCTACAGTTGAAACTAGAAGTCATGTCACAATTAGCGCTGAAAATGTTCGATGGTTAATGCGTCCTTACTTCAGAAGAATACACAAGAGCGAGTGCGCTATACAATGCAAAATATAATGTGAAATTAGTTAGGTGAAATCACAAACTGAACCGATTAACCAGAAAGAAAATATTGAGACTACAGTATGTGGGGGAGGATTACTAGTAAATTTCCGTGGGGTAGGTTTTAGTCTAAATAATTATTTACAATGTATTAGGACAAAACACAAGAAGCACTTGCAAACTTTCATCATATGGACCTCCCGGATGTCTATTTGAACGTTTGCGGATGTTTCATGTGCTGTTGTGAATAATTATAAATACTTTTCGAGTGGAGAATATATGACGCTGTGATTAAGTAGTAATTCACTCTCTTCCTTCTGCATAAGTGGTCAAATTTTAATATATATTTACATCATTGCTTACACATGTATCTCAGAAGAGGTTAGGAATGATGTTATTGATCTCTATTTACTGGCATGGTGTTGTTGGGCGCTCTGTTTTTTCTTCGGAAATTGAGTGATGCTAATGGGGCGGTTTCAATTTGATAGGAACAAAAAGTCCACTTACTCGGCGCGCTATTACTTCCAAATAGTGCACAATACAGTGACAATATTTCTAGTTTCAAGTGTAGGTTATAACACCGCAGCCACCCATATTTATCTTAAATAAAATGATGGTATCAAATAAAGTAGCAATTTTTACAATACCCCAAATACTAACCGGTAGCAGTTAATCCCTGATGGACAGCTCAATTTTGAAGCCGAGAGGGCCGCGGAGAACCATATAACAATACCAAACACACTCAGATTAACTGAAATTTGAAATTATCACAGCCATTAAAATTAGAAAACTGTTCTTCTTTCCATCAGGAAAAAACAATTTACTGTTAATTTCAGCGGCAGATATGCATCGCGAATGGTGGGAACTTTGACAACAAAAGCAAAGGTGTCGCCAAGATAAACGATACGAGTGTAAACCTGGTTAGCCCCCACTGTGAATGTTTAAGTCCCGACTGATCAGCATCCCAACTGTCTTCTGAAGGCATTATTTAATGATGAATTCGAAATATTTTCAGTCGGGATTACAGTTAAAAACCTCAATACATCCTGGAAATTTAGGTGTGTGTGGAACAGACAAATAACATGGTTACACCTTTGTCAGCCTTTCTGGGAATCTCTGTTTGTATCGGTGTACTAACTCCGTACATAGAATAGGTATTTTTTTGTATTACACGCCTGTTCAATGGAATCACACTTGCAGCAACACTAAAAATGAAAATCTGTTGACAGAACTCGTTGACAGACTATTTTTAAATAGAAGCTAAATTTCCCTGGAATTACCAATAAATCGTGCAAAGCAATTAAAAATTTGAATCCCTAGCAATAGCTAAAAATCGTCCCCTGAGTTCCAATGTGTACTATGTGCCAGTTGGCACATAAAACACATTGGAATTCAGGGGACGAAATAGTAACACGGGTTCCCCTCGCAAATTTAGTTGGCGATAAAATGTGTTATTTTTGTTACCAAATGAATTGCTGAGCGTTCTTCTAATAATTGTTTTTTGTTGACGTGAAGGTGTGTAATAAACACAGAGCGATACACGCATGTGAATGAGTAAATCGATATGGCATTTGTGCCATCGCGGAAGGATAAAACTCGAGGTCTCTGGCCCCTCGTTTTATCCTCCCGCGCTGGCACTCGTGCCATATCGATTAACCCCTTTCATACGCGTGTGTCGTTCTGTGTATGTGTTCTAATACGGCCCTGATAAACACGCACCATTCGGCCATTCGGTGCCAGGATATAGATTAACTGTGGGGAAAGTTATGATGCTTGATGCACTCGTATACAGTACGTGAAGAGTGTATTATCACTCTATCACCCGCAGAGTGGAGATTCCACCCAAGCAATAATTGCAAATTTGTTGCAAAGCAAAACAGCACAAGTAAAGTTTCAGCCAATGGACCTCTGGGTTAAACCCGGAGGTCCATTGGCTGAAACATTGCTTGTGTTTTTTGTCGATATGTACACAAATTGAAAGTTATAGCTTGGGTGACAACTCCACTCCGCGGGTGTTTTAGTTACAATCCACTCTCCACGTACTGTACACGGTAAACATAATATACCTCATTTGTGATTTTTTGAATGGACGCTTTTTTCAAATAAATGATACACATACATTTTTGTGAAATGGAATCTCCATTAGCTGTTGAACATAAAACTGCAAAACATGGTAAAAGCGATGAGTATTTATTTGCTCCGAAAAACAGTTTGAGCTCTGGTGAAATATCATCACCGAAATACAACCCCCCCCCCCCCACCCCCGCCTCCTTCCGATCGCCTACTTTGATGGCAAAACACTAATTTATTTATATTTATTTATTTATTGGTTTTAATGTCACCGGAGAGAACCACCGAGCAACGGCGAACAACTGTCAGCTCCCCAACATACAAACTCCACACAAGCAGGGTTAGCATTGGTTGAAGGCAGGTGCACCATCGACGTGCAGTGCGCCTTAGTACACAGCGTCACCGTGCCCCACGTGGGCAATGGGGGTGAAGTGTCTTGCCCAAGGACACAACGCGATTGCCGCAGGTGGGATTCGAACCGAGGACCTCTCGGCTTGCAGCCTGCACCTCTACCTACTGAGCCCCCCCCCCCCCCCCCCTGCCCACATGCAGCAAAACACTAAACAGTGCAACGACAGACAGGATGCATTATTTTAAGGGGTCGTCAAATATTTCGTTTTACTTGAACAATCTTATTTTCCTTTTCATTTATCAGGCAAAATTTCATAGACTTGTATGTATTTTTTGGAGAACTGGTCACCGACGAAGTTATCTATGAACCTGAATATACAGCCGAGTCAATCCTGGGTAGGCATTTTTATAAATGTTTTAGAAAGAGTGAAATACATGAATATCCATTTACACTTTAAAATTTAATTTAATTTAATAACAAATGTTTTTTAAACTTTTAAGAATAGTTCTCCATACTGAAAATATAATTTCTGAGGATTCAACATTGCTATGCAATCAATAGAATAAATATAAATAAATAAATAAATAAATACCCCCCCCCCCCCCTTTGTCCTCCTCCTTCATCTTCATCGAAATCACCCCGTGCACCTCTGTAGACCACCACCCCCCCCCCCCCCACCCCGTGGGGAATCAGTGAAGCAAAACCGTGCCTGTCCACCGTGGTGAAATACCCTGTTTTTTCTAGTAATAGACCTCAATCACCAATGCCTGAGACATATGTCCGTTAAAATAGGAAATACGGGTGTACATGACTAGCCAAACGTCATTTTATATCTGTGTTGTGGTCACGATTAGTCTTTCGTGCATAATTATATGACCTTGAACACAAATACTCTCAAATGAATTATTCTCCTGAGGCAATCAACAAAATAAATTTTGTGCACGCTTCATATCCCGTTTACGTGAACTCAAATCACGAATTCCAGCTTTCTGACACACTACAAACAACCAAACAAATCGATCAAGCGGCGTTCCAGCTGACAACGTTTGTTTGTCAGTACACACAAATGATTTCCAAATGCAATAAGCATAGTGAAGTGAAAATGGGTGATAAATCCTGGGTCTCCCCGTGGGAATCCGGGATGCAACGCTGGGCCTGTTCAAGGTGTAAACAAGCCCTGCTTTGCAGTAGAGTAGTCCCTAAATTTAGTGTAGAAGATCTCAAAAATGGACAACATGTGTATAAAAGCTCAGATAAATTTAGACTGGTATCTGTGTTGGGTTCACGATAGGCCTTTCTGTGCACAATTATTTGACCATAAACGCTGTAAAATAACTTGCAACTTTTGAGTCTGTCTTTGATTGATTGAATGGAACCTGTTTGGGACTCAATGGGGTTATAGATGGGGTGTCTTATAGATAGGGTGTCTTTGATTGATTGGATGGAACAGATTTGGGACTCAATGGGGTTATATATACCGTGTGTTGGGGGCACAATGGATGTGTTGATTTGACCCTTTGCCCACGCTGCCTTCGAGACAAACAATTGAATGTTTTAACTTTTAACCCATAATTTTGAAAATATTTTCATACAAATATAAAGGTATGGGAATCGTTGCAGTCGGCTTGGTAAGCCGATTCTAATGATGCCCATATTTTTATTTCTTTTTTTTTTTTTTTATTTATTTCTTTTCCCGTGGGGAATCCGGGAAGCAATGCCGTGTTTCTTCACTGTGGTGAACAAGCCCTGTTTTTGCCGGTAGAATAGACCTCAGTCACCAATGCTTGGGGTAGAAGTCCTCTAAAATGGGCAACACAGGTATTTGTTTGTTTATTTGTTTATTGGTGTTTTTACGACACTTTAACATCCAGGGTCATATCGTGTCGGTGGCAGGTTGAAGGGTGCAGGAGGCCCTACTTGTACCCTACTTGTACCGCCCACACCTATTAGACCACAAATGTACAAACGGACCGCCGTTAGGGGGAGATCTGAGTGCAGCTTTACTGTTCCGAAGTGCATGTATAGTTTCTTATTTTCTAGAAGCAAGCATTACACCGTCTAGCAGCGCGATGGGCTGTGCTTCCCGGTTCCACTTAATGTGCGCGCGGGAGCGCGCACGGTATGTGCGCCTAGGTTTCGAAGCCCGTTGTCATGCTGATTTCACTTCTTATTACAGAATGTAACCCATTGAAAAGGTAATGACTCACGTGTGTATTTCTCGCCGTCGCCAAGTAGATGTTTTGTATTTATTTTATTTATGTCTTTTCGAAACTTGTTGCTGATTTCGTGTTCGGGTGGCGACTTGTTACTCTTCTGAAGCATCGATGTGCGTGGGAACATTACGGGGTGTGGTGGTGTTACTTTCGCGGCTTTTAGTGCATAATGCATAATAAGAGACGTATCACCACACCTGGAATGGTGAAGCACAAACAGTAAGCTTATCATGATTCCAAATGAATCTCACTTTCCTTCATCTAAACATGTTCTCAAGTATTTTATTTTATCTCAGCTGGTTTTAAAAACTGAATAGAATGTGTCCAAAAAATAATTGGTACATTCAGTTCTTGAAACGACCCTCTCATCTGCACAACCTCAACATAAACAAATATTTGACTCTGACTTCAGCACTCTGTTCACATTTTAGTCCTCAGATCAAGAAAACTCTTTTTGGTAAATTTGCCCTTAATTTGAAATTTTCAAATGGCTAATGTACTCTCATTCGATGAGATACAGAGCAGCAGAACATTCGACTTCATTTCCCAGTTCAACGCTGGACTGACTGAGAATGATGCTGACAATTCAACCACCCCACTCATTTTAGAAAAAAATAATTGCGAGTATTACACCCCGGAACAGTTTAACACGAAATTCGCAGATAAAAATAACCCACTTGTGCTTTTAAACTTGAATTGTCAAAGCTTAAATGCCAAGTGGGAAGCTTTCTCTAACTTAGTCAGTAGCCTACAGAATCAATCCAACGTGTTGGATGTAATAGGCCTGACAGAAATCTATACACTTAAAAGTAATTATTCACTGGAAGGTTACCACCCCCTAATCTCAAGACAAAGGCCCGATAAAGATGACGGCAGAGGGGGCGTAGGTCTTTACATTAAAGAAAAAATTCCCTTTAAAATTCGTGAAGACCTCTCTGTATTTATCCCCCACGTATTTGAATCATTGTTTGTAGAAATCTCCACTAAGAAAAAAACCATTGTAGGTGTAATCTATAGACCAAATACCGCCCCAAAAGCGGATCTTGACCTGTTTTTGAAAACAATGACGGACATAACTAACGTCTTAGCTGGAGAAAACAACCATGCGTACTTGATGGGCGATTTTAATATTGATTTACTAGGTTTTAAAAAACATAATAAAACGGACTCATTTATTGAAAATATGTTCAGTACTGGCTTTATGCCGCTCATCTCCAAGCCAACAAGAGTAACAGAATTTTCGGCAACGATAATTGATCATATTTTTTCCAACAAAGTTTGTCCCAACACATCCGGAATAATTATTACAGACGTTAGCGACCACTTTGCCACATTCTATGTAGACGAATCTGCTAGAATCCCGACTCGTCCTACCCAGACTTACAAACGATCTTTCAAACAGGAAAATATAAATCGATTTAAATCATTTCTGTCTGAAGAAGATTTCACCAGTGTACTGACCTCGCACTGCCCAAATGAAGCATACAACAGCTTACTTAACACAATCCACGTAGCATTTGAACACGCCTTCCCTGAAAAATTGATAAATATTCCACAAAGATACGTTAAACGGGAACCGTGGATGACGTCGGGTATCTTACAGTCATCACAGGAAAAACACAAACTATATTTGAAGAAACTAAAATCACCGACGGTGGATAATAAAATGAGATACAAAAATTACTGTGCAAATTTCAACAGGCTCAAAAGGGCCCGGAAATCAGATTATTATAGCACGATATTGACAGAAAACAAACATGATATGAGAAAAACATGGGAAATTTTGAAAAACGCAATTGATAAAAACACCCCCAGTTCAGTGTTCCCGGCAACATTCTTTGAAGGTGGTGATGAAATATCTGACCCAAATGAAATTGCCGATAAATTCAACACCTACTTTGTTAATATTGGTTCGAAGCTTAACGAATCCATGCCCACAGAAAGTCCCCCCTTTACCGATTACATGGGGGAGAGTAATGTCGACTCATTTTATATTACACCAACCACAACGATTGAAATAATACAATGTGTTAAAAATCTAAAACCCAAATCGTCTCGAGACGCTGATAACATGTCCAGTAAGCTACTAAAGGAAGCAATTGAAGTAATCGCAATCCCCTTAACGCATATAATCAATTTATCATTTGAAACTGGCATTGTCCCAATAAAAATGAAGGCCTCGAAAGTAATTCCAATTTATAAATCAGGTGACAAACAGTTGTTCAGCAACTATAGGCCAATAAGTATTTTGCCCACTATGTCAAAAGTAATAGAGAAATTAATGAATACAAGGTTATTATCTTTCCTTGAAGACAAAACAATACTCCATCAGTACCAATTTGGATTTAGAAAATCACACTCAACTTTTCATCCAATTCTGCATCTACTAAACAGTATAGCGGAAATGAATGACAAACCAACAAAGGATGGCACATTTGGTCTCTTTCTTGACTTTTCGAAAGCGTTCGATACCATAAACCATTCGATTCTCTTGCGGAAGTTGGAGCATTATGGAATCCGAGGGCATGCCAATTTCTGGTTTGAAAATTATCTGTCAGAACGATCACAGTCAGTTCACATTCCAAATGCCAGCTCAGAGTATCAGACAGTTTCTACGGGAGTTCCACAGGGCTCTATCCTCGGTCCGCTACTCTTTATCATATATGTAAACGATATAATAAACTCTACAAACCTTAAAATTTTATCGTACGCTGACGACACAACAGCATATATACATGGCCAAAGTCCAGAATTAGTCATACCTGTGATCAATGACGAATTGAAAAAGATTCACAAATGGTGCGTTGCAAATAAACTATCATTGAATGAAAAGAAAACCAAATATATGGCATTTCATCCCCGGAATGATACACATTCGTGTAGCACTGACACCCAAGTCACTATTAATAATACAAACATTACGAAGGTTGCCAATAATCAGGAAGAAACTTCTTTGTAATTTCTCGGTATCTACGTGGATGAAAACCTAAATTTTAAAAGCCACGTTGCGACACTCTGTTCAAAAATCTCTAGAGCAATATATTGCATGAATAAAGTGAAAAGAATTCTTCCCAAGTTATGTCTAAAAAAGTTATACTATTCCCTTATTCACAGCTACATGTTGTACGGCATTCAAATCTGGGGGCACTCTACCTCAACCGGAAATATTCTTAAACTACAAAAAAAGGCTATTCGCATAATATCGATCAAAAAATACAATGCCCACACTGAGCCACTCTTCAAACAACATGGCATCTTAAAATTTCCCGACCTTTATAAACTTCATGTATCATTATTTATGTATGACTGGTATAATAACAATCTTCCAGAAAGTTTTAAAAATACTTTCAAGGTATACCACAACCCATCAGGCATGAATACGAGACAATCCGGGAAACTCCATACTCAAAAACCCAGAACCCAATTTTCTGCAAATCTCCCTATCCACACTTTCCCTAGACTGTGGAACTCAATAGAACCATCAGTACAAAACCTCACGAGACCTTTATTTAAAAGAACACTTACTGAACAGTACCTTAGCCTATACGCGCCACAAGTAAACTGCAACAACCCACATTGTCCCGATTGCGCACTGGTACGTTATTCTAACTAACCCACAGTGTTTGTACAAAGCCAGAATTAATATCAGGCTAAAATGCTCAGGCATTAGCTCTGAAATCTCATCCCCAATTCCGATTTATCCCTTTACACAAAACACAATTTGTTGTCGAAGATCTACTGGTGACAAAATCAATGAATACACTGTTTTTGGAACGAATAATTCTTCGACAACTACCTTATTTCACTTATGACTCTTAATCAAAGAACTTTTCACGTGGAGGATTTAAACTACCGAACAGAAATAGTAGTGAACGCAAATTTGATAGGACATCAACATAAATTTATGTACATTGTTGCTGTTGGGGTTGTGCAGTAGTATTCGCCTTCGGATCTAAGGGAATGACGGGAAGACGGTCCTTGAGGCCACGTCATTTCCCTGCAGTACCTCTAACCACACGATGTATATGCTAATCTATGTATACTTGAAGTTTATGTTATACTGTATTTTTTTTTTATAAATGTAAAAACATGTACTGCAAAATAAATAAATTGAAAATAGAAAAAAAACGATCTATTTTGGTGAGGCAATTCGCTGTGCAAAACCTTAAAAGAGAAATTACTTCCTATCTTTTTGCTGCTTTGAATATATTATACCTATCAGTTTTAGCAAGCAGACCGTTTAAAGGATTAAAAAATATGTTACATTTTTTATAATAATGCATCAAACGCATTTCTTGTCCCGTTCTCACGCGTTTCATTTTTCGCCTGCTATCAGGCGTTCACCTCTATACGAAAGTCTGTCGCCATATTGAGAAATTGCAGGTGCGTTCTGAGTTATGTTAGTTTGGCTTCGCCTGAAAGGAGAATGCGTTTGAAATTATTCTGATCATTGCTTTAGATTTTTCACCATCTTTTCTATTGATAACGATTGAGGACATTTTATAAATCTGCACTTTCGTAGAATTGTAGGTCTTTATTTCTGGTACAAAGCAAGGTAGCAACAGAACATCACAAAAAAACCCTCTGGTGAACTCGAGGGTTTGATCGAGTGGGGATATTATTTATCCAGTGTCCTGTTGTTTTGTAGGATGGGTTTTGTCGTCTGAATACAAATTCGCCGTGTTGAATCAAACATTACCCGTGTTAACCCTTTACCCAACGTAACGGCAAAAACCGGCCAGAGCTATTCTAAAAAATCGCCAATTAATTTTCATTATTTTTTCATTGTTTGTTTCACTCAAAAACAGTTGTTATGACCCCTCGTTGGAACGAGCTTGTCGAGCTCGTTCCAATGAGGGGTCATAACCTATGTTTTTGAGACAAAAAATGAAAAAAATTAGTTATTCAAGAATTTTGCAAGTGCCGTATGCTTTCCATGTAAGGTAAAACAGCCAGGGCAACTCCGACTGCAAGTGCCGTCTGCTTTCCATGTTACGTAAAACAGCCAGGGCTACTCCGACTGTTTTATGGGTGGAGAAAGCTGGAGTATCCGTTGAGAGACAAAGCGATGTGCAACTGTCAGCCTACCCCTCTTTGTAACGCTGCACAACCAGTGGCGGCGCCAGAAATTTTTTTGTGGGGGGGGGGGGGGGCAACTAGGGGGGGGGGCAAACTCCCATGAAGGGGGGGGGGGGCAAATACGTAAAGGATCATATCATTACTTTGTTATGAGGTAGTCCAAACTTGGAACCAAAGTCCGTAATATACTTTTTTGGTTTGGTACGTGCTGTGGACGTACCAAACCAAAAAATTATATTACGGACTTTGGGTCCAAGTTTCGACTAAATGTAATGGTAATTAGCGGTCCTCCTTTCAAAAAATCTTGGATCCGCGTCTGGTGGGTCTGTGCGTGAGAGAGAGAGAGAGAGAGAGAGAGAGAGAGAGAGAGAGAGACTCATAATGCCCGTCTGTCATAATGCGAAATCCATGGATTTTTTTAGACAAGGGATATGGATAGACATGCCTTTTGTTGGCTCATAACTTAATTATAAGTTATAAGTATCTGCATCCGAGTCTTTAAATCTCTACTGCCTGGATGTGTTCATCAGCTAGCCTGAGGCTTTGGGCTAAGTGTGTATGGGAAATTATTGGGAATAAAAAAAGAGAGGGGTGTGTGTGTGTGTGAGAGAGAGTGACTGAATGTGTTTGTTTGTGAGGTTGGATGGAAGTGCATGCGAGATGGTTGGGGGGGGGGGGGGCAACTGGGAGGGGGGGCAAAGCCTTCGTTTGGGGGGATGCCCCCCCCCCCCCGTGGCGCCGCCACTGTGCACAACCAGTAACTGAAGTCAATTGACAATCGACATGGCTACAGTGCCTCCACAATGCCGTTACGTCTGGATCGACCCATGGACCATTCTGTTTAAAGTGCAATGCTCTAACCACAGATCAGAAAGTGAATAGCAGGGACTACTGGAATCAAAACTAGCTGTTGAAGTCACATTGAATGAAAACCTTGTAAACACGATAGCTGCTACATTTGTTGAACCGATTTGTATCAAACATCTTCAAAGTGTTTATACAGTTAAAACTAGAAGTCCTGTCATGAAATGCGCACAAACAGCACGTCAATTTGCGCGTTAATCCACGCGTTATGACCATAATAAGGCTATCAAATTCTGTACATATGGCCTGTGCACAAGCAATGTTTCAGCCAATGGACCTCCGGGTAACCCGGAGGTCCAATGGCAGAAACATTGCTTGCGTTTGCTATGAGTAACCAGGAGAACCAGTCGGGCCTTGGATGCCATTCGATATGGCAATTGCGCGCAATTCCAACACGCTATTAAGCCTAGATAAGCGCACATTTCGTGACAGGACTTCTAGTTTTAACTGTATGTAAGACTGTTTAAAACGGTTTCGTTTCCTTTCGAATTGCCTAACATCGAGTCAAAAGTTAGCTCATCCCCCCGCCCCCAATAAATTTGAACTCTACAAAGATACTCTTATTCAACCGACTGTCACTAATTTTACCCGTGTATATGTTTATGAGTTTTCTCCTCCTTTTCCACACAGTCAACGAATAGAGTGGGGTCTAGCAGCATTTGGATTCGGATTCTGTGCAAAGAAATTAACCTAGAAACGAACAATAAACCTGTTACTCCTCTGCATTGCAGAGTTTGTCCTAAAATGGAAATATGGCTTTCGGACTAGTACATCCATGATATATCGATTAGTGTCGAAAATGGATCGCACCAAGTCTACACCTATCCCAAAATGTTACAGTAAAGATAGAACATGTGAATAGGATGGGGATTATATTTTATCTGACTTTTAGGAAGTTTACCTAAGATTTTATATAAATCAATGAGTTTCGTTTTCTTTGGAAAATGAGTAGCCCAGGTTGAACACCTCAACCCGTCACCTAACGAATCGGCTGCAACCGCCCGCGTAATATATAAATGCTAAAGTTAAAAAAACAATTATTTAAAAAGAAATTCAACAAAATTGTATCATATAACCTCTCATTGGAACGAGCTCGTAAAGCTCGATCCAGGGAGGAGTCACATGGTGCACATCCAATGAGGAGTCACATTATATGGTTTTCTTTAAAGTTTTTGGAAAATTTCAAAAATTAAAATTTAAAATGAAAGAAATTGATACCCCTGCGTTGGGTAAAGTGTTATCTGTGGAAATACCTGTGAACACACGATAAGGGTCATATTTTTATCCAGTTTCCCCGACTTCACTTAACCCTTTACCCAACGAATCGCCCGCATCCGCCCGCGTAATATGCAAATTCAGCAGCTGAAAATATATTATTTTTCGAAAAATTTCAACAAAACCATATCATGTGACAACTTTTCGGAACGAGCCCGTCGAGCTCTTTCCAAAGAGGGGTCACATGATATGACTTTGTTGAATTTTTTTGAAAAAATTTAAAAAATGATATTTAAAATAATACATTTTGAAATCGTCTGCGTTGTGTATAGGGTTAACACGTAAATATCTACGCGTTCTCGGTTCGTTTTGAAAATCGGTGATATTAGGTTCATTCCAACTAAATTAACTTTGTATGTTTATATCCAAATATTTATCATTTCTGTGCAAGCATTGTTGAGAGCGTTCAATTTAATAATGATTCAAATTTTGATTGTAGCTTTCTGTCGCTCCCGATATCGACAATATATTACTTATATTATTTTTTTTTCATTTTTCAGTTTCTCTTGGTGGATACATGGGATTGTTTTTGGGTGCAAGCATCCTTACACTTGTAGAGATAACCGAATTTCTCTTTGTTCCAGTGCTGCTGTATTTCAAAGAAAAATTATTAGGCTCCAACGCTGAAAACAAAGTTACAGTAAAAGGCTAAGAACATGGGAAACAAACAAAATGGATTTAATCCCTTGCCTAATGTAGCTCTCATATCCGTCCAGTCCTGTTCACGGATATTGCAATTCTCAGAGTTATTCATATTTTTTTTAATGTTTGCTTTCAAAATATAGCTTATGACTCCCTCCCTCATCCATGGGTACCAGCCATTCAAATTGTACTCTTTTTCAATTCCTCTCTTGGAAATATTTTTTCATCGTAATAAGCCAGTAGTGTTCACTGGGTCATCAATTTCCCGAGAAACCGAACCGACACCGATATCATGGGAGTACCGAAAAGTCGAATCGAACCAATCATTAAATACCACCGAAACTATCCGTATTTTCAAACTTTCTAACATTGGCTGTTAAAAAGGTTTTGTTGACGCTTGATAACAGTTGAAGTGTTCATTTTCTGATTTTTATTTCAGTTTTAATAACCCTTTAGAGCATGGAAAATCATCCTCCATTCCCATCAGGCTACAACATGTACATGTCCAGTTGCTAAGTAGTGATTTTTTGTCAAGTCTATTAACCCTTTAACTAACGACTTGCCCGCATCCGCCCGCGTAATATACAAACTGAGCAGTTGAAAAAATTAATTTTTTCAAAATATTTCAACAAAACCATATCATGTGACCCCTCATTGGAACGAGCTCATTGAGCTCGTTCCAATGAGGGGTCACATGATATGGTTTTGTTGAATTTTTTTGAGGCAGCCGAGACTTGACAAGAAATCACTACCCAGGTGATATGTTTTTTGCCAGATGTATCCCTTAATGATGGCTCGTTAAGGGCATGCTCTGTTTTTTTATTTTATCTTATTTGTTTTACAAGGATTGGCGAACAAGTTATGCAACTTATATTAACGCCTCTCCTTGGCCCAATGGAGTAGGTGTGTGGGATGACCTTCATATCGACAGCTTCGTGGCCAAGATCTTCTCGAATACTACGAAGGGATCTTTAGCCTGCACGGAGTTTGTCTCTCTCCGCACAGAGGACAGCCATTTTACGTCCCCACCCGATAGGACGGTACGCTGTGACAGCATCAACCCTACAATTGTTGCTGACAGAGAGTGTTCGGGCACCTCGAAAACTTTCCCGACCGGGGATCGATCCCGGGACCTCTGGCATGAGAGACCAACGCACTTATCCACTCGGCCACCACATGCTCTGAGATTGCAAAAGCCCGAATCAATCTTTAAAGGTCAAGAGGTGTGTGGAAGAAGTCACGAAATTACTGTCGATATGATTTGTGTTGGCAAAAGAAATGACAGTGTTGATCTGATTTGTAGTGGTATTTGTGTCGCTCTGGTAGAATCATCCAAGAACAAGTCATTGTGTATTTTCCTGATGTGAATTCCGCTTTGGCTGTCTCGGCAAATATCAGTCAAGTAAGATACCGAATACCGAGTCGATGCTGTGGTATTCCCCCCTAAAAGTACCGAAATCGAACTCAAAATTCCAACACCGCCAATCTCTAGGGCCAGCGTAAATGTACGGTACTGTCAGGGATTCTCTGAATCACTCTTGGAACATGTCGATTTGGCAGTTTGTTGTCTTGAATTTTATTTTTTTCCCGTGATTGACCAATATAAATTGCTGGGTCAGTGCATTTGCATGATATTCTCTCGGACCATCTGTGAATCTATTTTACTACATTTGGCTCTTTCTTGTCTTGAGTCGTCCTTTTTCATTTTCATTTTGTTTGTGTGTTGTTGCTACTTTCCGCTACATGTTGGGTTAATTGTCTGAGTGTTGGAAGCCCATTCTGAACAGGTACATGTGCCTCAATCTAAAACTTTCATATTCTGTAGATGCTGGTCATACTATTTTTACGGTAAAATTATTATGTGTGTATGGATTTGCCTTATTACAATTTATGGGAGAGTTTATCACTCCACCAGTTACAAAATGTGTGAGAAAAAATTCTTAATCGATTTGGCAAAGTGTGCAATTGTTCTTTCTTTCCAGTGTAATACACGTGTAATTGTTGTAAGGATTAATTCTGAAATGTGTTTATGGTTCTCCATTTTCGTAGATGAAAATCATTCGAAACGATTAGACATATCTTGGTGATATGTAATATCGGACACGTGTGGTTTGATGACTCAGGAGGTCAAGTACAGTTTCTCTCAGTTGACTATATTCGTACTGTATGGACTATCTGCGATGAACAGCAAGCCATGTAAAGTTATCGCGTGTGGTAAATGTGTGTTTAACATTTTACCTCATGAAGCGGCAGCATTCTTCCGCGTAAATTTCAAACTGGGCTGCTGAAAAAGTTATTTTTCAAACTATTTCAACAAACCATATCATCATATCATGTGATCCCTTCTTGGAATGAATTCGTGAAGCTTGTTCAAATGAGGGAGCCACATGATATGGTTTTGTTGAGATGTTTTGAAAGTTTAAAAAAATAATTAAAATAACGAATTTTGATACCTTGTGCGTTAGGTAAAGGTTTAAGAGCTAAGACCATCCCAATAGAAAAAAAAATATGCTGTGAAGTCATGCGCTGGAGACTTGATGGCTATGTAACATTCCATAGAAAGACCACAATGACTCATAAGAAATATCACAGATGCTCAAACGTTCCTTTTTTTGGTGAAAAATGTACTATTATATGTTTACATTTAGTTTATGTTCTCGTGGATCTTAACATTTCGTCCCCTGAGTTCCTATGTGTTCTATGTGCCTACTGGCACATAGAACACATTGGAACTCAAGGGACGATTTACTGGGTAGTGTCTATTGAAACGGGTGGGGTGGGGGGAGGATGGAGGCTGGTGCCTGTGTAACGTCGGTCTTTTATCAGATTGGTTGATCAAAGGCATTGTGTTGTTGTGGAGCACACCAAACGATGCTAGAACAATTTTGAATGCCATACCATTCCTCCTATCCCCTTGTGCATCTGAATCAACGTTTGTAGCAACATATTCTATCTGTAAAAAGGAATAGCAATAAAATTTCAGAACATGCCCGTTTCATGTCTGCAATATGTCACCATCCACTGTATCTCACCATAAACCTGGAGCCAAAATGTCCTGACGTGGGTGCTAAATGATCAGAACGTCGAATGTGTTGATGCTAATGTACATTTACCTGAGAACATGAGTATCTCCAAAATAATCAAAGTGCCCCGTTACCACTACAGAGAGTATTTTGTCAGTATGTTTCAGAATTATCTCCCGAGTAACCGAACGGAACTTAAGTTTTCATGAGCGGCATGTTCAACGATTGTTCTTCGAACCACGAATTAGAGGATTCTGGACCTACTCGAAACAATAGGTATTCATTTTAATATGCGGCGAGATGATTTCATTGCAGTTAAAACATTTTTATTGCAATTATGTACTGCGTGTTCCGTTTTCTTATGAGGTAATATATACTATTCAAAAAAAAGTAAGGGATATTTGACAAAACTGAGAAATATGAGGAAATATATTTATATTTTCATTAAAAAGTCAGTTGAGGCATTGCACTGTGACATCTGGTGAATGATTTCAGGGATTTAGGGATGTCGGACAAGCACACAGTCCACACGCCGAGCTGTAGAAGACATGGACGGTCAGACAAGGATTTACCACATTCAGTAAAAGACCTCAATACCTTGTAAACCCTCCTCGGTTCGCGAGACCAGCGCGGATCCGACGTGGCATACTCCTCACCAAACGTCCAATATCTGCTTGACTGATGTTATTCCATTCTTCTGAAGTGCAGCGGTGAGTTCCTGGACATTGTTAGGGGGCTGTTGGCGTTGTCGTAGGCGCATGCCAAGCATATCTCAGACGTGCTCGATTGGTGAAAGGTCTGGACTTTGTGCTGGCAACGGCAGTATAGTGATGTTCTGCTCCTGGAGGAACTCTGTAGTGACTCGGGCCCTGTGTGCTCTTGCATTGTCAACATGGAAAATGAATCGACGGCCGTGGCGTCGGGCAAATGGCACCACATGAGGTGCTAACATGTTGTCACGGTAGTAATGCCATGTTACACGCCCTTGGATGACATGTAATGCGGTTCTGCTTGTAATGCTTATGCCTCCCCACACCATAACCGATTCACCACCAAAACGATCGTGCTGCCTAATGGTTACGTTATGGTATCGTTCAATCCACCGCCGCCACACTCTGTTTCGACTATCATCGGAAAATATGGCGTTGCTCTACCGACGATTGTACCAGCGCTGTCGTGCCTCACACCAATTAAACCTTGCTGCAATGTGACGTTCTGTCAAACGTGGAATTATTTGAGGTCGTCGAGCGTACACATTCCAGCTGTGTAGGCGATTTCGGATAGTTTGACCACTGACTCACACATCTGTCGCTCGGTGCAGCTGCTGTCCAATTTATGAGGCACTTTTATGGCGGTTACGTAATGCTATGGTTCGGATGAAACGACCTAGTTAGCAGTTGTCGCTCTTGGACGACCTGACCGACGTCTGTCGTCAACATTGTCTGTCTGACGGTAGCGTGCCCACAACCTGCTAATCACAGATTGAGTAACGTTGAGAATTTGAGCCACTGCAGTCGGTTTGTTGCCGAATTCCAGCATGCCAACGGTACGTAAACGTTCGCCATGTGTCGGTCTTCGCATGCCCCAAAATTTACGTTTCGACCAGAAACTATTGATCAATGAGTTTACACCAAGAAAAGAACGTTGAGACCTCCGAAAAAAGCCCGACCAGTACAAATGAAAATTTCAAAACGTACCCCACAGACATTAACGCGGCGCTCGTGCGAAAACCTGCACAAAGTTTTCGTGGACCGGTGACATTCATGAACCACACTAAACTTGGTAACATATTGATGTGTCCAATCACGCGTATCCAATACCATTGTCCGAAAATATCAACATCAGTATGGATGTCCCTTACTTTTTGTAATAGTATATAATAAAAATCCCCCCCCCCCCCCCCAACTGTATTCTCACTGGATCGATCGAGATCGAGGGCTACAATTTTGCTCACGTTTGGTGTTTTCACTTGCTATAGATATTCTGGCGAATATTGTTAAACTCCTGAATGGAAAGAAAAGGTTGAGATATTTTATTTGACAATTTCAGAATCCACAACATTGAACTGAATTTAACGAGGCGGTCTGTAAGTCCTAGCACAAGGAATTAACCTTTGTTTCATAAAAGTAAATGGATCTTCTGTGAAGTAGGGGGATTAATTATTCTTTTCACCACCTCCTATCCAATATATGTCCATGGTGAGATACAGGGCGGAACTTATCTTAACCATCCACAAGACACGGCATAAACGACTGAAGGTCATAAATAACGCATCTTGATATTTCTCTCATTGCGTCAAGGCTTATTACTATCTGTTCGCTTTCCTGGTGTATAATATTATATCTTACCTCCTACAAGTATCTGGGAATTTCATTGGTTCAAAGACGTCACATGAAGACTGCATATAAAACCATATACTGCTTGTCAACATCAATGTACTCTGACAGCTATGGGTAATCTCCCCTTTGTTCATTGATTATTCAAAATGGCGGCAGCCGATAAACGCTTCAAGTTGAAAGATTGAGTGTTGAAAGCCCATATTTGGTCTGAAGTGCAGGTTAGGCAACTTAAAAGGTTTCATATTCTGTGGATGTGTGTCGTGTTACCTTCGAAATGAAACTGTTTGGTATGTGTGAATTTGCCCTGATACTATTTATGGGAGAGTGCCTGTAGGCACTCTCCCATAAATTGTAACAAGGCAATGACACGAGAACACATTGTGAGAATTCTCTCATTTAATTTTGATCGCTGTTGTTATTAGTTCTGTGCATCGATGCAGTAGTCGGTAAGATATATTCGTTACACAGTTTGTTGGTGGCCTAGTATGGTATACATGGTGTCAGTTAATTCCATATTGGACTCGAGCTCGAGTCCAATATGGAATTAACTGACACCATATATACCATACTAGGCCACCAACGGACTGTGTAACTAATGATATGTGGTGTATAGTATTATATGCCTTGGGAAGATAATATTATTTCGTCGCCCTTTTTAAAATATGTTATTACAGTTTTTCAACCACTGGCTCCCCCTCAGATAGATTCAATGGTCCATGGTCACTCATCCAACCAAAATTATGACACGTGATCATCTGAGTGGAAGAATAGCAGAACAAATAAACCTTGATGGGTTTTACTTGTGAAGTGGGAGCATGGTCCTGTCTACCTTCCTGCCTCTCTCTCTCTCTCCTTCCCTCTCTCCCTCTCTCTCTCTCTCTCTCTCTGGGGGAAAGAGATATGCACCATTCGCTCCGCACGCCTCGTGTACTCGATCTTGCCTCGCGTGTGAGAGTTTGCCAACACTTACTCATAATGCATTTGTACATTTGTGTTTGTTCAATTAAAGTCATCTATGAACAGAGAGCACATCTCCAGAGAAGAACATAATTATTATTGTGAAAGGTTTGGGTCTTGATTTGATAAAAAATGTAGAGCCCACTTACGAGTGAGTGAATAGAACCACGACAGCTGATGTGAAGTGGGTAATGTCTGCTTCTATTCTGTTCGATGATATAATAAGTACGATGTGTTGGAAGTGGGATATGATGATGTAAAAAGACGTTTAAAGTCAGCGAACCTTAAGTTTTAAGCGTAGGAAATGTTTTCCATTTGAACGCATACCCACCTTGCCCCGTTGGACAGGGAAGGACAGAACCATATTTGTCTGTACCAAAATTTTCTCTATTAAAATAATTATTTTAATGTTGATATGGTAACAGAAAATAATTTAATATTCCCCATTCTAAGATATTATGTTAATTCCCCACGGGTTTTGTTAGTTATTTCTCAATGTTTCCCTCCATTGGACCATCACGTCAACGTTTGTGCATTGTTCACCGCTCACACCGAGACCTCCCAAAAAGCACATCACGGAAACACCCGAAGTGAAATGAATTACACAGAATGGTAATCACCATTCCAAATAATTTTCTCTAATTGTCACGTCACTCTGAATGTGACCTGCGCGAGTCTGCCAAGGACAAAGGCAGAACAATGAGATGATGGGGTGTTAATATTCTTCCACGAATAATGTGAATATTTAATTTGTTGATATATCCATTTGCACTAATTACATTTGTGTTACAGTTACAATTATAATCACTGGCATTCAGTATAATGTTGATGACCTGGCAGAGAGCGCGGTGGCTCAGTGGTTACGGCATTGGACTTCAAACCGAGAGGCCCATGGTTCGATCCCACCAGGGAGAACTGCGTGCGTTGTGTCATTGGGCAAGACACTTAATCCCTACTCTCTTCAAACAATGCTAACACTGCTTGTGTGGAGTTGGTACGTTGGGGAGTCTGACAGCTGCTCGCCGTTACTCGATGGTTCTCTCTGGGTACTCCGACATTCTCCACCAGTAAAATTGTTCGACACGGGGTGAACCTGGCTGTCGAAAGTGTCGATGAACACCAATAAACAAATAAACAAGAGCAACGCTGACGCATGTGCTGATGCCCCCGAAGGTAGCAAAGTCGGACTTGCATGTACATAAATAACTTCTGAATGTTTGAGGAGAACTGGTTCACCCAAACAACTTTGAATGAACGGAATTAAAAAACACTATGATTCTTGTGTCATCCATATTTATATGAATATATCGATATGTAGTAGGTTAAAATGACATGCAAACCTGCCCTGCTAACACTGGGCAGTACAGAAATAGTGGACTAGAAAAAAAAGAGATAGTGGACTAAGGACTAAAAAAAAATTGGGCAGCACTTCCCCTATAAGACACTGGCCATTAAGAATAAAGCTGAAATTGGCATATTTATATAGTTATATCGGTATGTGGTAGGTTAAAATGACATGCAACCTCCCCACCAAGCACTGGGCAGCACAGAAATAGTGGACTAAACAAAAATTGAATTCCCCCATAGGCACTGGCCAGTAAGAATGAAGCTGAAATTGGCATCCGTATTTGTATGGTTATATTGATAAGTAGTTTAAAATGACATGCAACCTCCCCTGTAAGCACAGGGCAGTACAGAAATAGTGGACTAAACAAATCGGGCAGCACTTACTCTATAGGCACTGGACAGTAAGAATAAAGCTGGAATTGGGAAATTTGTGATTTTTTTTTAATTCAAAAAAGAGGAACTTGACCTGTATTTTGGCATTAGTAATAAGCAAATAAAATTTGAAATCGATTGGTGCTGTGATACAATTTTAAATGGCCTGGAACCAAATCACTATAATTCTTGTGTCTTCCATATTTATATGGATATCTTGATATGTAGAGGTCAAAATGTCATGCAACCTCCCCTGCAACCACTGGGCCGCAGAAAAATAATGAACTAAAAAAAACAATTGGGCAGCACTTTGCCCTATAGGCTATGGTACAATTTCCCCTTAGTCAGAAACAGAGACCAAAAACAATCAGGGGCCATAACTCTACCAAACATGAATGGACGAAACGCTCGGTACGAGGAGATCCGTTCCCCCAAACGTCCCTATCACCATACCAAAGAACATTAAAATCCGACAACTGATGCTCGAATTACAATACAAAATATTCGTACGAACGGACGGAAGGACGTACGGACGTATGGAAGTACGGACGTACGGATGTATGGACGTACGGAAGTAGGGACGGACGGAGATCTGGACTATATACCCCCGAAAAATGTTTTCGGGGGCATAATAAATGATCTGGCCTGGCCTTGTGTGGGCATTGTGTATAGTCTACCCTTGGATCCATTGTCTACCACCTCGAGAGAAAATCCGCACTGTCCTCCTCGAACCATGTCTTCATTCATCATTTTTATGACTGCTAATTGTGTGTATTGCAATCTGGGGCCAATAATATAAAACGTTTATAATTGTATTTTCTAGAATTGTATTGTCCACCCATTAATATATCTGACTAAAATGATTCACGAAATCATTAGCATTTTAAAAGATATGGTAATTTGTCACTTGGCAAATTACCATATCTTTTAAAATGCTAATGTTTTTTTAACCCATTTGAAGTCATAACTACAAAATACAATTCCAGAAAATACAAGTGTATTTTTTTGATTGGTCCCTGGTGTTCACAAACACATTACACAGTTATGCAAACCACTTATCGGTCGACCACTTTGTTTTGTATATACAAGACATCATTACATCTATCCAGTAACAACGGCACCTTAAACGACAGATTTTATCCCAACAGTCAAAGCAAAATTCCTATCAATATATTCCTTTCCAAGAATTGCTCATGTTCTAGCTCGAGATGTCGGATGATATGACAAAGAACTCGGCTGATATGAAACAAACTCGAGTTGCCCCCTCCCGATGCGTTAATACCGGCACTCAGTTCGTTTACATGGAAACTGGCAGCTATTCATTGAGTGCAATCAAAAAAAGGTGGGGTAACCAGGGATAACGGATGGGGTTTGAAGCCAAGCTTGTTGCTCGAGGAATCAATTATGACAATAAGTAAACATTGGGAGTATGACGAGAAGGAATAAGATAGTTATGCGGACAATTCATTGCAAACGAAGTTTTAGAGTCGGTTTTATCGTGTTTTGGTGGTGGTGGGTTTAACGACACTTTCTACAGCAAAGTTTTCTCTTGTCGGACAGTTTTTGCAGGTAGAGAAAGTCGACGTACCCAGAGAGAATCACAGAGCAGCAGCGAGCAACTAAAGACACCACAAAATACTAATTACGCACAAGCAGGGTTAGAATTGGTCGACAAGCGCACCATCGACGTGCATTAAGCCTTAGCACAATGCGCTACACTTCCCCCACGTATGCAATCGGGATTAAGTGCCTTGCCCAAGAACACGGTGCAGTTATGTCTGGCATAGCTGACAGGTCGAAGATTCAAATGTTCATTTAATATGGAGTTTGTTTAATTGAATTCATCTTTTAATATTTTTGCTATTTCGATATTCATTATGTTGTATGTTAAAGTGAAAGTAATGATGGTCCTCCTTTCGCATTCTCCTTCTATGTTCATACCAAATGGCCAGAGGGTTTGAAGCGTACGGATCCCAAAAACTTCACGTTTTTTTTAAATGCATTAGTTTTTTAAATTGTGTCTTTAATTGGTGGTTGTTCAATAGGATGGATTTCGAAATCGTCCAAAGAATGGCCTGGAAGGTTAAAATGTTGTTCTTACTGGGATATCCGCATTATGGTTTATATCATGTTTGTATCGCGTAGCATGCATTCGGAAAACATGTTGACTTTGACCTACATACTGCTTCCGACAGCGTTCACAAGCAATAAGGTAAATAATATTTGGTGAATCACAATGGAGGGAATTTCGGATCTGATAATGATTTTTCGATTGTTCGGAGGGAACGTCCTCTTTCTGATCAGGCATAACAATATGCAATATACAACGAGGCTTTTTGTAATTTAATAACGCGCCCTTGCAATTCTGCAATGGTCTGGTGTATTCTTTTTCAGTGGTTCGAAACCAGTAATTTTTTTCAGGACATTCCATCTTCTCTGCTTTAGGGTGTGTGTGAGGGCGTGTAGTGGGATGATTCGGAGTGGTCTGTCTTCCTGAGTACCTAAACAATAGTGTGTGCGTCCCTGTCATGATTTCGTTTTTCTCCCAATGTCCCCACAAAGAAGACAATGGGTTAGGGTTTGTCTTCTCTGTTTTGTGGGGGCTTTATTTGGGTCATTTTTTGCGGGGTCATATTCGCTCAACCCACCTAATTCTGTTAATTTTGAACCCAACTGATTTTAGAGTGTCACTTGGGCAACTGTGTTACATCATCTCGGGGCAAATATTTTGCACCAAGGCCAACACACGACTGTTTACTTCATCATATTCTCTCATCTACCTTTATACGTTCAGCTGTCAACAGATACTGTAAAACGTTTTCTAGAATTCTATTTCCTACTTCTACTTATTAATATAACTGACTAAAATGAATAATTAGCATTTTAAATATATGGCAATTTGCCGACTGGCAAATTGACACATCTTTCAATATGCTAATCGTTCATTTCAACACATTTAAAGTCGTAACCAGAAAATACAGTTCTAAAAAATATAATTGTAAATGTTTTGTAGTACTGGGCCCAGATTAACACTTATTCAAAGAACGGAATTTCTCTATTTGGCGTTCTTACAAAAACAGAACTGAAACGAAGCGACCAAAGAGCATGTTGGTGTCTATTCACAATTCCTCTCTGTGAATGCAGCGCTTAACACAGCGAATGTATGTGCGGAAGTCTTCTCTCCCTAATTTCTTTTCAACTGTATGGTTATATAAATTTGGCAATTATTATAATAAGATATTGATAGCTTATAGAGCCCCACGCGGGGGGGGGGGGGGGGGGGGGGGGTATATAAAACAATGGCATCCATCAAAAAAGTAATGGAACGGGTTTCCACACACTCTTTCCCAAACAATCATTTGCTCTCCTCAACACTCATTCTGTGCCCTCTGTTTACGGAATTCTAAACAGTTCATATCAAGTATAACAAATATCTGATACCGCCCCCTCCCCCTTCCCTGCACATGGGATTGGAAGTGAGACAGAAAGAGAGACAGAGACAGATAAAGACAGACATAGAGAGATGCAGAGAGAATGGGGTTCATCCAGTTAATTTAGAATTCCATATTTGATCTGTCATAGAAGAAATCTCGAAATTGAGTAATCGTGTTAAAATAATAAACGATGGACCGTTTCATTATGGTATCGTTTATATCACTGAATGTCCCAAGAGCTCATGGGACAAAGCTTGATTTGATTGTAGGTTTATTATAGTTTAGCACATAGTACCTGTAACACGACATCATGCCATTAGGGTAGATGAAATATTAATTGATTTATGCTGTGATTTTAAAGCCCAATACAATTGAATATGGGTATGCAAATTTGTTATTTTTCAACACAAAGAATGCAAATGTCTAATGTTTACACGCCATTGATCAGGTGATGAATAATACAACGGTTAATGATTGTCGAAAAAAGTTTCAACCCCGACGATAGAATATCTGAGATGTTAAAGGGATTGTTTAGAAAATCAGACATTCTTCCTATTGAAGGGTTATTACCTCTGCAATGATGACAATGAAGCAACTTATGGGTGACTTCTTAAAACGCACAACACTGCATGGATGTGAGCGTATGACGGATAACAATAGGTACATCATATCTAGGTAAGTTTCTCTATTTTCATGGCTAATTTAAGGCAAAGCGAGAGCTGCCCTTATGCCTAGCATTGCAGACAGAGGAAGCTCAGTAAACGTAGGACAAGTGGGCACAAGTGGCCAAGACGAATAAGATATACCACGATTTGGTCCTTTGAGAAAAAAATCGAAAACAATTTTTATAAAATGCGATTTTTTTAATTCTCAAGTTTTGATCACTATGACTGAGGGAGCAAAAGGGCCCTCGAATATTTTTGCATAATGAAAAATGTTGTTTCGGCAAATAGTCAACTTGTTTGTTTTTTTCCAAATTGGCGGCTTTCTGAGAAAATATTGGCGTTCGTGATGCCAACAGTTTTTTTTCCCGACAGACAACAAAAAAATCCGACAGAGACCACCCCTTCCCAGGCCACACTCCTAGCTTCGGGCCTGGTCCTTTCGTGTTTGTCCACGTATTATAATACTTTTTATCAAAAAATATTTAAAATTCCACTGACCGTTCTTTTTCGATATGTATGTCATGACCTAGTCTGATCTTGTCATAACCTGGTATGTTTCTTCTGTTTCAACCATCCTTCAACCCGAATGGTCGAATGAGAAGAAATAGACAGAATCGCCTAAAATTAGAAGCGATTGACCAAATACATATACATTTGTTTTCATTTGCCTTACAGAACTGTCTACACACGGTCACGATTGCATACATATAGCGTTTAGCTCATTTGACAGTCACGTAACATTTTAGTGGAAAAAAGTGTGGAGGAGTGCTCGGTCCCTCCGCCTCTTAAAAAGAGAGGCTGGTTTATTCCCAGATTTAAAGATAGAGTTATATTATGTAATAGGGCACACTGCATTTCAGCGTCGCTGTTATCTGTGGCTTATGGGAAATAGTTCTGGGTCCTCGGATTGTCCCTCGTGCCTATCTGTTATGCGCTAATTTAAGCCGCCAGATAGAAATATAGATAGATACTTTATTCAGCAGGATGCATGTTTTTACAATGAAACAGTTTCAAGCAAACGACGTATAAACAACATATAAATGGTAACATATAGCACATACTTCTGGGAGAAGGCATTTCCAGATTAGCTGTCTACCTGCCATCTCCATCAGGTTGGAACAATGCCTCAGAAAGGCCTCTGTTTGGCGTTGCTAAATGATCGTATCTGACGACTACTTCATCGAGGAGGTTACGTGGGAATTTTTCGAAAACCACGTTTGAAATGTAGTCTGCAGCTACAAATATCAAGCTCTCCAACCACGAATACTCACGAACAATGCCATCCTTAACAATCATATCTACAAGTGGGCGTTCAGTTTGTACCTTTAGAGGGGGTTAATACATAATTTAATCTCACGGACCTTCAGAACTGTAGTTCATCTTTCTTCATTTGTATACGCCCATTTTCGTAAATTGCTAGACGCCCAGCCCACCTTTCAACCAAGACAAACTCGAAGTTTACCCACTTAGAAGCATACACGCTCTCAACTCTCTCCTGCGGATTTAACCCCCTTGCAGTATCGTGTTCACAAAAGATGTTTCTTTCGGGATTAGATGGCGATCTGGGCGCGACCGATTTGCATCAGTGGATCGACATTTCATGAACAAAATATCGTGAAAACAAGACCGAGCGAGGTAAGAAACAATTGGAATTTGAGATTCAATGTTTTTTTTATTTTTCGACAGGCGGGATTCTGCCTTATTTTATGCATAAAAGTGGACAAAGAATTTCAACCTGATTGCGACAGAGTCGCAATCAGGTTGTAATTCTCTGCCGACTTTCATGAACACAGTACTGTACACCACAGGGAGCGAGGTGATTCAGTGGTCACGGCATTGGAATTCAAACCGAAATGTTCACGATTCTATCCCCACCAGGAGTAACAGTGTTGTGACCTTGGACAAAGCTCTTCATCCCTACTGCCAGTGCCAGTGTCGGGGAACGATGGCGCTGTGTATTAAGGCGAACTGCACGTCGATGGTGCACTTGTATTCAACCAATGCTAACCCTGCTTGCGCGGAGTTATTACTTTGGGCAGTATGAAAGTTGCCGGTCTTTGCTCGGTCGTTCTGTCTGGGTACTCCGACTTCCTCCACCCGTAAAACTGCCCCTGGCTGTCGAAAGTGTCGTTAAACACCAATAAATAATTAAATAAATAGTGTACAACACGAGTAGCTTCATTACAATTTCAGGGGGATAAGAAACAGCTTTCTCGCCCACACGTGCTTCAATTTTTTGAACGAAACGCTTAGCAAGGCTAACAGCAAGCGTTTTAATGTCGGTATCTCGGGAAAACAACTCGTTAGGATTTGGGTCCGTAGTGAAACGGGGTTAATTTGTATCACTGACAGCCGACGGTGGAATAGTTGAAAAGATCCGTGATTCCTGAAGTGTCCAATTGGAGTCCATTGCCGAAATCGATGTACTGTTTTGGACAAAAGGTCCTTTGAAACCGTTCTTTGAACGAATTTAACGTTAGCCGCTATGCAGTCCAATGCTTTCGAAATTCCCCCAGAGCAAGACAGTAACATGATTCTCGATTTACGTATAACAGTATTTGGGGGTGTCCCGGATTCCATTTGATTCCTGTGTGACGGCTTCTTTCACAGAACAACAAAAATAACTAGAATAACTAAAACGAGTCTGTGATTAAATTTGGTCATATGGTCATTTATTACTTTTCACGGGAAGCAGTCGGGAACATATTGAACTTCCTGTTAGTTCTATCGTAGTAAACATTTCCCGAAAAAAAAAACACGAAAAGCAGACGACACTTGCAAAAAAAAATTCTTGAATAACTCATTTTTTTCATTTTTTGTCTCAGAAACATAGGTTATGACCCCTCGTTGGAACGAGCTCAACGAGTTCGTTCCAACGAGGGGTCATAACCTATGTTTTTGAGACAAAAAAAGAAAAAATAATGAAAATTAATTGACGATTTCTGAGAATAGCGCTGGTCGGTTTTGGCCGTTACGTTGGATAAAGGGTTAAAAACGGCTGCATGAAGCTGTTACTCAAGCAGTCTACATTCTTCCATATGATTAGGACATTGTAAGAAAGATTGTCATGATTCCTTCATATCCTGTTTAATATTGATCAACTTTGTAAACAATAATCAACTGTCTTTGCATTGATACAGGGAAAGAAAACCGGGTTCTGAGGTAGTCACATGTCTAAGCATTGTCAGAGATTTTCACACAACAATGTGATGTTGTCAGGAGAGTGCCAACCGTGTTATGGGCCTGATAGCATAACAGTACAATTTGATACAGTTAACGCACGGGAATCAACAAATTCAGCATGGAATATGTTTATCACTGGTATACCGGGTCCATTTGATAGAGCTACTTCATATTGTTGTAAAATCATTACGTTGACGAATTATTTCAGCTTTTTGACTCAAATGTCACGACTTCAAAATAAAAGTTGTTGAAATTTTATAATTCGTTTTCAGTATCGAGGTTTTTTTTAAACGGTATTATAAAAGAGAACGGTTCATAATTTACGTTTGAGGAACTTTCTAATTTTTTAAAAGCTAAAAAATCAGACATCAACGATTGTCCATCTATTACCCACATGCAGACAGACAAATAGAAAGAATCAACTGGGTTTTGAAAGACTAGACAAATGAAGTTAACATTCATATTTCACAGTATTTGTTAGAATATTTCTCTAGAAATTAACGGTCCAGAAACACTGCTTCTGTTACTCACGGAGAGACACCTTATTTACTGCTAAATAGCAATGAAATGATTGTACAAGTAAATGACTTTCGAATAATCGCTCAGTATTGGGTTTCAAAATATGTTGTTTGAGTTACGCCATTGTGCTACCTCCTCCACCTCAAATATTTCCATAAATTATACCTCCATAATTTACACACTTCTGGTCACGCATCTCTGAGCCAAGATTAAACCCTGAGATGAATATATGTTTAGTTTTCCGGAGCTAAAGTTACAGAGTTTAGCACACTAGTCTTAAACCTCGCCGGTCAGGAGGCTCAAACACATGACTAACCTGACTGACAGTGACTCAGCAACCGTGAACGTGACCTCAGCAACGTCTTGTGCCGATCCTGATTTGTTGCTTTAATGCTTCTAAAGCTCGCGGCACGAGCTACAAAAGGAAGCACCGTTCTGATTAACCTAAACTTATTTTTTTTATGGTAGCTTGATCAGTGACTTCAGAGAATCATCCGGTACAGTGGGGCTTTAAAAGTGTGGTAGAGTTCATCCATATTACTCGAGGACACAAGAAGGCTGACGCATGCGTTAGCCCAACAAAATTTTAGGTGACTATTATTGTCCACGAGTGGTGTGGGGATGGGATTGAGAAATTGCACGCGAGGGGACACATATTTGACCCAGCCCTCGACAAGCCTCGTTTCTGGGTCAGACATCTTTTTCTGCGGGCGAGAATTTCCCACCTCACTCCCACAGCACGGGGTGATGTTTTTTTTTTCTCCCACTGCACCCCTCATGACGTCATCCAAAATATCAAAATCAAAACATTGCTCGTGCGATGATTGATTGCATAGGAAAACGAATTGCATATCCGTACATTGTATCAAAATGTTCCGTAGACATAAATGTGTACTGGGAAAACCAGTATTAGTTCATAACTGCGATAGCTTAACCATTTCAACACTGGCGCCCTGGAAGGTGTCATTTCAGTCAATACTGTCAATGGAGAGGTCAATGGAGAGATGGACGAAACAATACTTGTTTGTTGGGATGTTCAATAATAATTTAACCATTTGAGACTTTAATTATCCTGACGTTCAAACGTCACTGGGAATTCAGTTTCTTCAACGTTTTTCAAAATGCGACGTCAAACGTTGGGAAGTACAAGTAACAAGATATTTTTTCACATTAGTGATTATCTGTTTGAATGCTAGATTACTTTTAGTGGTCTGAATTTGTTATTCAAAACTTGTTTATTACAAATTATTGGAGAGTGCCCAGAGGCACTCTCCAATAATTTGTAATAAGACAAATTTATATAAACAATATATTATTTGTGTTTGAGTGAATATGAAATATAAGCAAGGTGAGTGTTGGCTTTTGCTATGGTATATTTATTTTTTGAAAGCACTGATAGTGGCTTCTTGCACTTAATCATTTAGGAAGTCTTGACAGCAGGATTATATTAGTATTTTAAACTGCGATAACATTTGGCTCAACGGTAGTCACTGAGCAATCTTCAGGAGAAAATAGGAATTGAGGTTAAAACTTTAAAAATCGAAAAATATTAACAAAACAAATGACCACAAAGTATCAAGGCGCTGTTTGATTTCGTACGTCATGAGACGTACAAAAGTATCACCGCGCTGTTTGGTTTCGTACGCCATAAGACGTACAGAAGTATCAGAGGGTTAATCCAGTAGCTCTGACGATCTGTAGAATTAAACTATTACCGAGCCTCGCCTAAGTGTTTTTTGCTGTTTATATCATCTACTCGTCGCTACCATTTTTTTCTTCATGCAAAACATTTATGAACACCGGGCTGGAAGGGTTATCACACTGACACGAGTCGTGAACAGCTGACATTCCGGTGACGTCACTTTTGGAAATATCGATTATATGTCTGCCCCTGAGTTCCAATGTGTTCTATGTGCCTACTGGCACATAGAACACGTTGGAACCCAGGGGGCGATGTCTAGTGTGGTTGAACAAAATTCATCCTTAGATGATGTGGACGTTCGACTGACAGCCGTGGTAATGGAATCGAGTTGGAGCCATTTTTTTTATTACAAAATGCAGACGATATGGTCACGTGAGCTGAGTGGAGAAGATCTATCTCATCCTGTATCTCAGACGGGACATGCGTGTCTCAATTGGCTGTTGGTGGGAGAAAATCAACAATTCATGCAGAACCGATCAATCAGTCTCCGATAACAATTTTCGACGAGACTGATGACTCAAAGAATACATTCTCTGTGCGAACAAACTCCGCGTAAATAGCTCTTTGTAGATGTATCCGTTGACATGGTTACATCACAATTGGGACACCTATTGAAGTTGGCCCTGCAATTGACGCCTGTAGTCCATTGTCAGCTCATGCACAACAATATGGCTTTCCGTTCTGTTCAGGCAGATTTTATTTGATTCTTTCAACAAGATCAGCTTGAGTCAGTTCACCAATTGAATTCCTCCGGATAGACTGCCGTCACACTCTTTATTCGGCTTTTAATTTTCACTGTAGTTCAAGAAGCCAATATTTAGAGAATGAAAACTCTGAAGTTCATACTTAAGATTCCTCACTAAAGTTCAACTCTGAACTCACCCGAGGTTTTCACTCAAATTGATATTTTGAAAAAGATTAAAGTAATAGATTAGCCGAGTGCAGCGATTCTGTCACCGTTCACGATTTTTCCAATAGAAATTAGCAGCTCAGTGCTTTTGGTGACGTTTAACCCTATCGGAGCGCATACTGATTTTTTAGTAACAAATATATATTTTTTATTGTTCGATCGACGTATCCTTTTCTTCACGTTTAGCTGTCCTAACGTTTCGGGTTCCCCACGGGGAAGCCGTGACTTTCGGATAGCTGAGTCTCGACTCGCACTTCGACGAATCTACGACTCCGAATTTTAGTTTTATTTGAAATTTCTGTAAAACTCTCTTCTTTCTTCAGTCATCTACCGAACCCTTACTGCGATCTTTAATTCCTCGTCATACAAACACAGATTCAAGTCACTCTATTATACCTGGTCACACCAAATTTCCTGTTTGCGTTCGGCGAAATCGGTAAACATTTCCATGTAAACAAAATGGTTGCTCCTAGTAACCCATCACTGGAGACAACTCTAGTTTGGTTCATATTGGCCTAGCTGCGTTGGGAGTCATATCCGTCGAGTTTGATAATGGGCATTTCTGGTGAATAAACCATATCTGATGAATAAACAAATAATATCTGAAGAGGCTCAGTAGAGAAATAAGTTGAATGAATGTTTATTTGCAATATATGTAACGCTTACATGCATAAAAAGTAAATCATAATACAGATTTGGTATAATTATAATATGACAATACGCAAAACGTAAGAAGGAACCCCAAAGTATCCAATATATTGAAATATTTCATTCCGCAACCATTACTCCGTAAACAGTTTATGCAAAAGAATCCCTGCATGCTTAATTGCAGCCAAACATATACGTATCACAGAACTAAATATTTTCCCACAGGCGACCATTATAACGTTAAGGCGAACAAAATATGGTCGCATCATTTTAAATTTGGCATTCAAATATCTTTTGTCAAGTATAGCCTTTCAGACAACCTTTTTTCTGATCCTTAAACGGGGTCATGCAACAAATAAGAAAGAAAAAACTATCAGAAAGGGAAGTGCTGGTCACATGTACATATTTCTCAGGGAACTCCCAACCAAAACACACCAAGAGTCAAATGAATTTTTAGGTCCAAAAATTCCTCAAATCACCCTCTTAATTCATCTGGAACATTCAACAGTCATGCCGTCAGTAGAATGCTTTAAATGTGTATTGAAACAATATATTTTCTGAAGTCTGTTTAGTTTTGGGGATAACATAAATTCCGAGTACAACTTTTCGAGGCAGGTAAATCTAATAAAAATACATCTACCTCTTTCATGTGATTAATGAGTCATTTCTGCAACAGAATTCAACTTTTGGCTTCTGCCCAGTCAAAAGCATGGGAAATTAGTTCTTTTGGAGAGAAATATCCACTCTGTGTCAAATGGGCTTAAAAACTGTTATTGTCTGAATTTGCCTCCGACAGAATTCCTACTCTGTTACCTAATGAGTAAGCTGGGAGGGATAAGAATTCACAGTTTTCTTTGAGAACTGCCCTAATCCCAAAGTAAAACTAAAATCTGCATCAGCACACAATACCTTTTGACAAAATCTGTCTTAATTAACCATACAGTACGATAAATAGTGCCCACCCCCATGAAACAATATGTCAATTTTGTTTCAAAATTGGGGCTGTGCAGGGCTTATAATTCCTCTAAATTTGAGAGAATCCATTTGGATTCTTGCGAAAATCGTTGCGAGAATCCAGATCTGCTATGAGTACCCCAGGATCCCATGAGGCCAGTACTGTTGAACCCCTGTTGTATACTGATAACACATGTTAACCCTTTACCCAATAGAGCTTTTTAATTTTTAAAACACCAACTACTGATTTTAGAAAAAACAAGACCCACCCCCCCCAAGGGCCTTAATCGCTCACCTGACAAATTGGTTCAGAGAAGTATTTTGGGTCAAATTCAGTTAGTCATGGTTCATCAACACATAGGAATGATGATATGAAATTATTCATAACTCTAGTGTCCATGTCAGGTGGTAATTATTAGCAAAGGTCTTCCTGATTGCTTCCAGTTCTGTCAGCTGCAGACAAGTACTGCCAAACTTCCAAGGGTTGTTTTGTCACTATAGATTGAAAGGCCAATTTTATGAAAAAACTCTAAGGAATGAGTTTGAACATTAATGAACAACCTTTAACCTAACCAGCCCTGCCCAAATATTAAGCCAGGGACTCGAAAGGAACAAACACCAAACGGACCCCCCCCCCCCCCCCCACACACACACACACACCTCTGCAATTCCAAATATGAAAGGATTCTGACTGGCAGATCTGAAGACGAAAGAAATCTTCACCTAGTGTATTAAGTTATATTTCAGCTCTAACAGAGAGCCCAAATATTAACCCAGGGATCCGATTTGAAGAAACTTCAATTTCATCCCTCTTAAGATGTTGTATACCAAGTATGAATGCATCATGATTTTTTAATGACATCTCCTCATATTGCCCTGAGTTAAAATTCGGGCTCCCATAGGGAGCACAGATATTAATCCAGGTACTCCATTTGAACAAACTTGAATCTGACCCCTCTAGAGATGTTGTATCCCAAATATCAAAATATTCTAATTGATTGTTCTGGAGAAGAACACTCTTGCCCCTCCCATAACGAAAGCAAATATAACCCCACAAACTTCTCATGAACAAAGTCCCCAAAAGGAAGCTGCACACCAAATATCAAACCTCTGCTACTGCTGGTTCATGAGAAGAAGATGTTTTAAGATTTAGGCATACTTTTTGGGCGTGGCCGTGCTGAGGGCACGGCAGCTTGATTTGAACAAAATCAAAATACGATGTCATAACAAACAAACATCTCAAATTTCACTTAAATCGGTTCAGCGGTTCTGGAGGAGAAGACGCAAACAACAAGTTCACGGACGACGGATAGCGAATGATCACTATAGCTCACCCTGACTGAAAGTCAGGTGAGCTAAAAACTCAGTGGACCTTGAGTGCTGCAGTTGGGTGAGAGACTTGGTTCGAGGAGAGAAGAAACTTGTAACTATTGGCTGTCGAAAGTGTTGTTAAATCCCAATGAATAAATAAACAAGAGGCCCCACGGGACCTGAAGCACTCACCTTGAACAGAACGCGATATAATCAGAGCCCAATAATGATTCTACATTAAGCAATCCCTAACCATAGGATACACTGTCAATCCTTGAGCCCTTCAGGAGTGACAAAAACAATTCAAGCATCATGCCTTTTCTTCAGTTGATCGTAATGTAAAATGTGGAGCTCCCCTCTGAACACCCTTGATACAACCTACGTAGATTAATCTTAGTTACACACCTCTAGTGGGCACTGAATAAAACAATTCTAATTCTTCAGCTACATGGAAAATTCCGGCTCCCGTAGAGGGCGATTTGAACAAAGTTGAATCTGACCTGCTTAGAGATGTTGTATACCA
The DNA here is from genome assembly GCA_031216915.1 of Pictodentalium vernedei. Classification (NCBI taxonomy): domain Eukaryota; kingdom Metazoa; phylum Mollusca; class Scaphopoda; order Dentaliida; family Dentaliidae; genus Pictodentalium; species Pictodentalium vernedei. Next base: position 135,444,245 of record CM062297.1, on the reverse strand, counting down.
AATATGAAAGCATTCTGACTGGTGGATCTGAAGAAGAAAATGTTTGAAGAAATTTCCTTATATTGCCCTAAGTTAAAATTTGGGCTACCATAGCGAGCCCAAATTTTAACCTACAGACCCGATTTGAACAAACTCAAATCTCACCCCTTAGAGATGTTGTATACCAAATATGAAAGCATTCTGACTGGTGGATCTGAATAAGAAGATTTTTAAGAAACTTCCTCATATTGCCCTAAGTTAAAAGTTGGGCTACCAAAGGAAGCACAAATATTAACCTAAGGACTTGGTTTGAACAATCTTGAATCTGACCCTCATAACAATGATGTATACCAAACATTAAACGATTCTGACTGGTGGTACTGAAGAAGAATTTTAAAGAAGTTCCCCATATTGCCCTAAGTTAAAACATTTTGGCTCCTGCATTGAGTCCAAATATGAACCCATGGGCTTCATTTTAACAAACTTGTATATGCCCCTCTATGGATGTTGTATACCAAATATCAAACGATTCTGACCCTTGGTTCTGGAGAAAAGATTTTCTAAAATGTTTGCAAATATGCTGATTCAGAATTATTTCGATGCCTGCTGCAGAACTCCCTAACATAACAGATGGCAATTATTTTACCATTAATTTCTACTGGTCCAAAGGATGCTTCATACCATATAACAGTTCTCTGTTCCGCGTGGTTTGGGAAACATGGGCGTTTGAAGATATTTATATTTTTAGCTCCGCAGGTTCCCATGGAGATGAGGGATCCTTTTTGCATGAGGCAAATACTTATGACCCAATAAAACCACATACTGAATTTCGTTCAAATCAGACCATCGGTTCATAAAATAGAAATTTTGGGCGATGCCAAAAATCTAACCCCTCCCATTACAAAGCCAAATATTGCTTCACAAACTACGTTTGAACAAACATGAAGCTACACCTCAAAGGGAAGCTCCATAATAAATATCAAGTCACTGTACCCACTGGTTCATGGGAAGATTTTAAAAATATTTTGAATCATTTTCACCCACCCCCTCTCTATGGGGCTGGGCATGTTGAGTTGAACAAAAATGCAATACCCATTTGGCACCATCGCTCACACAAACTTTCACTTGAATTGGCCCTGTGGGTTTGAGGGAGGAGACCAAAACAGATTGTGGTCGGTCGACAGTCGGGTGGACAATTGGCGGAGAGCGATTAGATAAGCCCAGCTCGACTTTGTCATGGTGATCTAAACAAAAAAAATAAATGGTTTGTGTCTGATATTTTACCCATGTTATTAAAATTGATAAACTTGTCTCCGGAGTGCAACAACCCTTATGCTATAGCATTGCAAAGCATTCTTGAACTCAAGGGATGGAATACACCACCACCCATGCCATTTTGTAGAATATGATGCCAAAAACAAACCAAAAACATGAACGTTTAATGGCAAAGAAATAATTGCAAAAATAAAAAAATAGATTAAAAAACTACCCGCCTGCATGCAATTTTACGAAAAATGGCCTGAGGAACAAATTTACTTTGTGGGGCCTTATGCATCAAGATTATTACAACGAATACATTGTCTCACACAAAGGAATACCACACAACCCAGTGTAGACTGATTCCAAGAACTCTTTCCTAGTGGAAGGGCAATTTTAACAAACATACAGGCAAAATAAGCTTCATACACAGTGTAAAAATTCCACAAAATTAATAAACATTCATGTATGTTTATTAGGTATTAGGAGCATTGCAATTAAAAGTAAAATGTGTGGTTGTTCATGAACGTATATTACTTTGTTATCAGGTGTTAAAAAATAAGCTTTGTAAACACACCCATCCATTTAGAATCAGTGCCTGCTCATAGCAGTGGCGCAGACATACAGAACAGTCGCCGTGGACTGGTCATAATCCATGCGTGGGCATTGATGTAAACGCATGCTTTTACCAGGTAATATAAAATCATCATGAATAAAATTTTAATTAACGAAGCACCGGTTTGTACCCTGTGCTTCATTAATTAAATTTTCGATGATTATTGCTGTAAACAGGTTTTGAAATCTAATATCATTGCATCCATGGAAATATTGCCCACCGTGGAAAGTGACCAGTCATGCCCCACCCTCTCTCCTGCCACCCGACCCTTCCACTGATCCCTCTTGTCCTCACGCCCATCTCACTGCTATGTGGCTCAGGTGATGCTGTGCATCATATTATTTATGCCCTGGCCCCACTCCCACTAGATATTACTATTGCCCCTAACTTTGATATCTTGGCTTAGCACCTGTATCATGGTAAACTAACATCAATTTGTGTGCTTATGCTCAGTAGCTAACATTGGGATAGTATAATGTGCTTTGTCAGAAACTTGATCAAGTATTGATGACAAACGACAATTTTCATTACCAGTACCTGGTATCAGTAATAAAATAAGATTTGCAAATATTAACCTGCAGTTTTTCAGCTATTAACTAACATTAACTAACATAAAATTGTACGCGTCATGAAAATTATTTGGATACTACCTGTTAAAAATGATTGTTTCTTGTTTTGCTATTTTTGAAAAAAAATCACTCCTTTTCTAGCGGGCATACCAAACACCGTGGCAAACCGAGGGATACCAAAGTGAATGAAAGCAGGAGTGAAACGGGTATGGGGTGGTGTGCTATTTTTATTATTTATTTATTGGTGTTTAAGGTCACATATTTCTGCACACCAGTTAATCATGACCACGACAGTTTTACGGGTGGAGGAAGCCAGAGTACCCGGAGAGAACAACCGAGCAACGGCGAGCGACTGTCAGCTCCACAACATACTACACAAGCAGGGTTGGCCTTGTTCGAAGTCAGGTGCACCAACAACAGTATGCCTTAGTTCACAGCACTAAAGGTGAAGTGTCTTGCCCAAGGACACAAAACTGTTGCCGCAGGTGGGATTCGAACCGAGGACCTTTCGGCTTGCAGCCTGCACCTCTACCTACTGAACCACTGCACCCCTGGTGGTGTATTGTGATTACATAAATAGATTTAGGCAATATGTGCATGGTTTTAATGCCATATTTGAGAATTATGGGTCCTAAAGTAATAGAGTGCGCTGAAAAATCTTCTCTTTGGTATTTAGTAGGCAGCTTGGTAGTGGTATTTAAAGCGACTGCACCCCAGTAAGCAACAGTGTGAATTGTTAATCACAATTAGCTCTCTTTGTGGTTGTAGGCAATCGTCTTCTTTGTTATGACAGAAAAATTGTTATGGACTAATATCATGACATGTGAAACATTATTTTTTGGAAATGGTAATTTTTCAGTCGCCAACGATGAAAGAAAACATTGATGTAAGCACTCATGGCTGACCAACCGGACCAACGATTAAAAGGATACTGACTTAATTTTTCTACAATTCTATAAAACTGCGGCAAGTGTAAAAAAACACTGGTCACGTACTGAAGGTGAAAACCCCGAAAACAAAATAGTGTCAACAAATCACCATAAATTAGTGCCGTTATCACAGGCGAATGAGCTTAAAAGTATACTGTATATATACAGTAGGTGCAGAGTGTATTATCACTAAATCACCCACAGAGTGGAGATTTCACCCAAACAATAAGTCCAAATTTGTTGCAAAGCATAACAAGCACAAGTCAAGCTCTGGACAGCCAATGGACCTCTGGGTTAAACCTGGAGGTCCATTGACTTCACTGGCTGAAACATTGCTTGTGTTTTTGTCCATATGTACAGAATATGAAAGTGATACTTTGGGTGATAACTCCACTCCACGGGTAATTTTGTTGCAATCCTCTCCCCAAATACTGTACATATACCAAATACAAGCTGTAGCTTTGGGTGTACAGCCGAGCGATACTTATCACAGTACGCCACAAAATCCTAAATAACATAAAGCCAACAATGGCAAAATAATCAACAACAAAAATAATAAATAAATAAATGAAAATTAAATAAAAAGAGCTGCTTGAACTGAAAAGTTTGGCCGACCCAAGGCCAAGATAAAATCTGATGGGAATTTTATTTTTATCAAATATTACAGTGATCTGTTTCATGATACCCAGTTGCCACTTAAGTGCTACATCCACGCACAGACGTTGCCCATTAATAACCAAGCTACCTACTATATACCAAGGGGTAGTTTTCGGTAACAACTCGGTCTGCATGTATGTATCTTGCATTTACTCGAATAAATCAAGTCATATCACATATATTGCTTCGAAGGAATCAATTAAATGTCTGCAATTACATTTAAACCTTTTTAAACAACCCTGACTTACTTTTTCTTTTTCACCTCGGTATCTCTCAGTATACCTCGGCGTTTAGGTAGGACCCTTTAATGGAGGGTGGTTTGATTTAGATTAAATTGCCATAGGATGATTTGGGTTAACTTTTTAGCCGGTTTGGGTCAAATTGCTGGAGGACAGTTTGGATGCAATTCTCACTGACGACAGTATATCATAGAACACATGGAACGTGGGTTTATTTATTTATTGGGGTTTAACAGCACTTTTGACAGTCAGAGTCACCTCGTGTCAGAAAGTTTTATGGGTGAAGGACGTTGGAGTACCCGTAGAGAACTACCGAGCAACTGCCAGGCTCCCAACATACATGTACTAACTCCACACGAACAGGGTTAGCAATGGCTGAAGACAAGTGCACCATCAACGTTCTGTACGCATTAGCGCACACTGCCACTGTGCCCGCACATGGGCAATGAGGGTGCAGTATCGTGTCGAAGGACACACTGCGGTTGCTACGGGTGGGATTCGAACAGAGGGCCTCACAGCTTGCAACTCTACCTACTGAGCTGCCGCATGGTGTACCGTCTGGGTCAAAAGTCTAAATATACATTCGACGTATATTTGTCATCGTTGCACCTGGATTTTTCAGTTGCAAAGCTATTTCTCAATACAGGTGCACCTATAAAATTTAGCGGTGCACCTATAATTTATACGTCCAACGTATATTGAATTACACGGCCATCGTATATTTTATACGTCTGACGCATAAATACACGGAGGACGTGTGTTTTTAGAGAAAAATAGCGATGCACCTAAATTTTTTCCAGGTGTACCTACAATTCAAAACACCATTGCAACTGTAAATACAGGGTGCATCGATATAATTTACACGTCCATCGTATATTTCTGACAAAACACACGTCCATCGTATATTTTTTCGGTCAAAACGTATATTTTCACTAAAAAACACGTCCGACGTACACTTTTTTATCATTGCAACTAGATTTTACAGTTGCAACTCTTTTTCTGTATACAGGTGCACCTGTAAAATTTAGTGGTGCATCTATAAAATATACGTCCATCGTATATTAAAATTCACGTCCAATGTATATTTATACATCCGACGTATAAGTGTACGTTGGACGTGGATTTTTCGTAGAAATTAGCGGTGCACCTGTAAATACTTCTAGTTGCACCTACATTTCAAAATACCGCTCCAACTATAAAATCCAGGTGCATCGATAAAAATTACACGTCCAACGTATATTTTAGGTCAAAATACAAGTCCAACGTATATTTTCCCTGAAAAACACGTCCGACGTATAATTATTTATCGTTGCAACTGAATTTTACAGTTGCAACGGCATTTCTGTATACAGGTGCACATGTAAAATGTAGCTGCGCACCTATAAATTATACGTCCATCGTCTATTAAAATACACGTCCAACGTATATTTTATACATCCAACATATAAGTATACGTTGGACGTGTATTTTTCGTCGAAATTAGCGGTGCACCTATACATTTTTCTAGTTGCACCTACGTTTAAAAATATCATAGCAACTATAATATCCAGGTGCATCGATGAAAAAGACACGTCCAATGTATATTTTAGAATAAAATGTACGTCCATCGTATATTTTCCTCGGCAAAATATAAGTTCAACTTTTAATTTTCAGTTCAACGTTTAATTTTCTGAAAATACACGTCCGACATATATTTTTTATCGTCGCACCCTGATATTATAGTTGCAACGCTATTTTCGAATATCGGTGCACCTATAAAATTTAGCGGTGCACCTACACATTATACGTCCATCGTATATTAAATTACACGTCCATCGTATAATTTATACATCCGACGCATAGATACACATTGGACGTGTATTTTTATCGAAAAATTGCGATGCACCTAATTTTTTTCCAGGTGCACCTACATTTCAAAATACCGTTGCAACTATAAAATCCAGGTGCATCGATAAAAATTACACGCCCAACGTATAATTCTATGAAAGGAAACAAGGTTCACCTGATTACCTAAAATGGAGATATAAGTTGCACGTACGTTTTGTTTCTAGCCAAACAGAAAATTACCGTTCACCTAGTCACTATTAATAGCAGCTAATCAGAAAATACTTTTAAAACTTGTTACTAAAACTACGAACAAGTAGATAGAAAGTTTCTAAAGATGACGAGTGGTTTACACACACGTGCAAAACAACAAAACATTCTGAAGGCTCAATAGAACGCTGCAACATTTGTTTTTAGTGAAACGTTTTGAATGAAAACCGTTAGAACAAAATTTCCTGTTATTTGTTATTCTTGAAAACAAAAGTTGTTACAAAAAAGAGATTGATTGGAACTCTCCATGGCAGAGACATTGAGAGAGTTCATGAATAATGCATGTGACGTAATTGAAGCATGTACAAGAGTAGTCTTAAGCGACGTCACTTCCATTGAAACATTGGAAAGAAACACATCTCGTCTTGGTGCACTACTTAGAAACACTCGACGTGTTTCAACACGCTCCCCTCATGTGGAATGCCTATCCTCAATTATTGCTTCTATAATTAGAGAAATTGAAGAACAAAAAAGGTGTGTAATATTTTTTAAATTTCGCCCAAGCCCACACACTCCCGGCATTGTTGATTAGACCATCCGACATGAGATGACCCTGGACGAAAATGTCATTGAATACCAAATAAATAAATAAATAAATAAATAAATAAATAAATAAATAAATAAATAAATAAAGTGCCTCTGCCGACCCAGACGAAAATTTGTATCTACGGATAATGTAACTAGGAAGAATCTGTAAGATGTGGTACGACAGCGTACTATGCTCCCTTGAGCAGTGAACATTTTCCCTGCTTTGTTTTTTATGGAATATTTTGTGCCATTTGCTTGACCTATCAGGACTTGATTTGACAGTCTGGGCAATTTTGCCCAATTGATATAAACTAGTCCCCGTCGCGTTTGAAACTTCTGCAGTTCTCTCTCGCCTGACCTGGACCAAAATTGACTTCAATAATGTATTTTACAACGAGAGAAACATCAGATGAGTTACGGCCGCTTTCTAGGTTCCCTTAGCCCTCATGCCAGAGAAATGTCCCTTTATTTTTAGCTTATCTTGACGAAGTCAAGCTAAACTATTGTCATCACGCGTGCGCAAGTCTGTGAGTCTGTGAGTGTATTAGTCTGTCAGTCTGTTCACAACCAGGGTCAACAGGTCAGAGTTCTTTTCCGATCATCACCAAATTACATATGCATGTTTGCCCTGGTGTATAGATTAGATTATAATGCCAGCTGTTGCGTTCGACCAATCATCAAGAGTTAGTGACGGCATATGAGCCCATATCATGCGAGTAATGGCGGACAGACGCCCGATATTAAATTAATATCGGGTGCCAGTCAGCCATATTGGATTTTGTTGCTTCGCCTCGCGTAAACAAACTCTTATTTATTATCGAAATCGGTATAATTTCTTTCAAATCAGCTGACAGGTCATACATAAAAATCGACTGAAAGGCGTGACACTAAAATTTTCCCCGAATGATTGACAATTTCATTGAAAGTGACATCTCAGGTGAAATTGACATTTTAACTATGTTTTCGTCTTCGGTGCTACTTCCATTGGATTATTTCAGAACGTCTGCTTCGTTCACATTCAGTGAAACCAAGGTAACGCAATTAAAATCTACTGTCCCTGAGTTAAACCTCAACTTCAAGTGACGATATGATAAATATTTTACATTGTACATTGTTAACTGTAATTTGAAAGTTTCCAAAGGCTTCGACTTCAGCCTTCAAGTCATCCATTGCTATCGGAATATGACAATCTGTGTTTGATCTATTTTCCCCTGTCAAAAAAGTTCTAGAATTGTTCGCTGACATAATAAATTCGTCATGAGACGCTCGCTGGTCTGATATGTTGTCATGTGGGGCTCAGCGAAATCAATATCGGGCTCGGCTCGATACTGATTTCACTGCGCCCACATGACAACATATCGGACCAGCGAGCGTCCCATAACTTATAATATCCCATTTTGGTCATGGTCGGCCGCACAAGATGGCCGCCAAGGCAGCCATCTTGGATTTCAGTGGCACGGGCTACAGTTCGTAGTTTTTGTCCAATCATCACCAAATTTCCTGTGCTTATTTGCGCTGATGTCTCGATGAGAACGTCCCTTTCTGGTGATGGTCGCCTAACCAAGATGACCACCATGGCAGCCATCTTGGATTTCTATAGTGCCGGCTACAGGTCATAGTTGTCATAGTTTTTTTCCTATCATCATCAAAATGCATATGCTTGTTTACCTTGATGTCTTGGTGAGACCGTCGCTGTTTGGTTATGGTTGGTCACTCAAGATGGCCGCCATGGCAGCCATCTTGAATTTCCATGGCGCAGGCTACAGGTCGTAGTTTTTGTCCAATCATCACCAAATTGCATATGCCCTGATGTCTAGATGAAAACAACCCATTTGGGCATGGTCAGCCGCCTAAGATGGCCACCGTGGAAGGCATCTTGGGTGTCTATAACATGGGTTATGGCGTGAGTTACAGGTCGTAGTGTTTGTCCAATCATCACCAAATTGCATTTGCTTGTTTGCCTTGATGTCTCGATGAGAATGTTCCATTTCGTTCTTGGGCAGCCGCCCAAGATAGCTGCCGCGGCAGCCATCTTGAATTTCTATGGCACAGGCTACATGTCATAGTTTTGTCAGATTATTACCAAACTGCACTTGGAAGTTTGCATTTCTGGCTCGATGAGAAAAAAAACTCTTTTGTTTATAGACATTTGATCAAGTTACCTGCCATTGCAGCCATCTTGGATTCCTGTGGTGCAGGCTACAGGTCATAGTTCTTGTCCGATTAGCTCCAAATTGTATGTGCCTGTTTGTCTTGATGTCTTAATTTAAAATGTTTACATTTATGCATTAAAAGCATCTTGAAGTCAAGATAAGAAACAGCGTCATTGACACTTTTATTGCGCTATATTCTCTGTCATTATGTCAACGAGCTGCTACCCATGGGTAATTGCACTAGCCACTTCACATAAACCTACTTCTATTACGCCGAGCATTGCGTTAACCTTTTAATCAGTAAATGTCCCCACAATAAGGAGCGGGCAGCCAAATATGGCACATATAGCTAATATTCATAGTTATTTCATATGAGTTGTCCCTATCACCCCGACGTTGTACTTATCTTCTCCTCTCACCTCTCCTCTTGTGGTAGGATATTCATCAGGTGACATCCTCTCAGGGTAGGAATCTTTGTTTGCACCCCTTCACTCCGGATAGGAATATTCATCACATGATGAATTTGTATTCACGACTTTTGTTATGAGTAATAGTTTGAGTTAGTAGTGGAGTAAGAGAGAAATACTCTGGTGGTTACATATGCCCTGGCTTGATTTAAAGAATATGTGTTATAAGCTTCTCTATTTGTACCTCCATTGGGAGGAGGGTGGCCCGACCCAGCGGTTGTGCACCCTTTCTCTAGGGGTATGTATATTCAAATTGTGAGGCATGTATCACCAAATCGGTTATGGGAGAGGAAGCTTTGGTGGTTACAAATGCTCTGACTGGATTTATTGATTTATAGATTGTGTTTATAGCCTGCTCTTTTTGTGTAATCACAGAAAGAATTATGGTGGTTACGTATGCTCCGGCTCGATTTATTGATTTAAAGATTGTGTTTATATCCTGTTGTTATGGAGCGATCACAGAAACAATTATGGTGGTTACATATGCCCTGGCTTGGTTTATTTATTATGTGTTTATAATCTACTGTACTTGTACCTCCCCGGGCGGTTGGTTGCATATCCCAAGGGTTGTGCACCCCTTCTCTTGGGTGCATGGATAAATTCACATTTTGAGGCATGTATCACTAAAGGTTTGAATTAAACTTACAATGTTACAGTGTTGTAATAGAAAGATAGCAATTACCTTTTTCACTTATAGAACTGGTGCTCATTTAGGTGGTTTGAACGCTGGAAGCTGCAAACCCATAGATCCTTGGTTCGAATCCCGGCTGCGTCAACCCGTTGTGTTCTTGGGCACAACACTTCACCCCGTTTGCTTTTTTAGGGGCATGGTAACACCGTGTGTTAAGGCGTAATGCATGTTAATGGTACACACCGTCTTCAACCACTGTCACCCTATCTCTGCCGGCAGGGACTTGGGTCTCGGCCGGCAGAGAAATGGGTGATCACGTTGGAGGGCTGGCGGATGCCCGCCGTTGCTCGGTGGTTCTCGATGGATTATCCGGACTCATCCTCCTCCCGTGAATCCGTCACCGACACGATATGACCCCGGCTGTTAAGGTGTAGTTAAACACCAATAAATAAATAAATTTGGTGGTTTGAACATTAAAAATAACAAAACATGTCAACATAAACCGTGAAGTTAGCTTGGATGTTGTTGAATCAAAAAATTAAGAATGTTTAGGCCCATACAGGGTTTGGGGTTTGAATAAATATTTCATAAACAAATCATTTTGTGATCTCATCGAAAATCACCTCAGCTTGCTTAAAAGGAAGGATACTACCATATAAATAAACAGACTCTACTTTCAGTAACCCCAAAGGTTCCAAACGTTGCTTCCCCTTTGCGATGTATAACGTTCGTGTCAGATACCACCGTGAGATACCTCGGAATCTCCCCACACCTAATTAAAAGCACACCCAGAGGACTCTGTAACAAATATGCCTGTTGACTGATGGGGTTCTTAAATCAAATCGGGGCCCTTTTCCGAGCTTATTGCACGGGAGCCATGAACATCGGTAAATTCTGAACATTGGTACGTGGGGGCCACGAATATCGGTATATTCTGAACATTGGTACATTCTGTGTATACTCAGTGTCTTGAAAAAAATATACACGTACAATTTTGTTTTTTTATTGAGGACTATTCACTTCACAAAGATTGGCGAACACGTTTTACAACTTATATCAACGCCTCTCCTTGCCCGCACAGCGCAGTTGCGTGGGATGGAGCTTTGTAGTACCGAACCAGCATACCGCAGCGAGTACTTCAGCCTGCACATGGTGTGTCTCTCCCTGCAGAGAGGTCAACCATTTACGTCTACGTCCCCACCGAATAGGATGGTACGCTATGACAGCATCAATCCCACAATTGTTGCTGGTGGAGAGTGTTCGGTCTCTCCCCAGGCAACCGGGCATTTAACCAGGGGCCTCTAGCACGAGGGCCCAGCGCACTCATCCACTCAGCTACCTCTCTTCTACATGTACATACCTGTTGTGATAAGACCAGGAAAGCAGATCAACAACCTATGTTCACCCCAGCAATGTACCTTTCAAAAGTATGTAAAAAACTGTTCATACCACCCCCATCCCCCCCCCCCCCCCACTCAACGTGTTGTGGGGTGGGTGGTGTACTTAAATCAGCTTGTCCGTCTTTCCGTCCGCCCGCTCGTCTGTCGTCATGTACTTCGGTGCACGTCCGTCAGTAAATGGTGCGTATGATGATCACTTCTGAGCCTGGTGGATGTAACAGTTGGTCTAACCCCTACTTGTGAGGTGCAAACCCCTACTTGTGAGGTGCACAAAAAGTCACTTGTGAGGTGAAAAATTTCCCCCCTACCTAACACTGAAATCACCTCACTTTATGTGGTAGTAGCCTTCCTTTTAAGAAAGTCGAAGTGAGTTTCGATGAGATCACAAAATGATTTGTTTATGAAATTTTTAATTCAAACCCCAAACCCTGTATGGGCCGAAAAATTATTAAATTTTTGATTCAACAACGACCCAGCATATTCACGGTTTATGTTGACATGTCTTGTTAGTTTCAATGTTCAAACCACCAAATTTATTTCTTTATTGGTGTTTAACGACAGCCAGGGACATATCGTGTCGGTGACGGATTCACGGGTGGAGGATGAGTCCGGATAATCCAGCAAGAACCACCGAGCAACGGCGGGCATCCGCCAGCCCTCCAACGTGATCACCCATTTCTCTTCCGGCCGAGACCCAAGTCTCAGCCGGCAGAGATAGGGTGACAGTGGTTGAAGACGGTGTGTCTCATTAACGTGCATTACGCCTTAACACACGGTGTTACCGTGCCCCTATAAAAGCTAGCGGGGTGAAGTGTCGTGCACAAGAACACAACGGGGTGACGCAGCCGAGATTCGAACCCAGGACCTCTGGGTTTGCGGCATCCAACGTACAAACCACCTAAATGAGCACCAATTCTATAAGTGAGAAAGGTAATTGCTATCTTTCTATTACAACACTGTAAGTTTAATTCAAACCTTTAGTGATAAATGCAGCAAAATGTGAATTTATCCATGCACCCATGACAAGGGGTGCACAGCCCTTGGGATGTGCACCCAACTGCCCGGGGAGGTACAAGTACAGTAGATTATAAACACATAATAAATAAACCAAGCCAGGGCATATGTAACCACCATAATTGTTACTGTGATCGCACTATAACTGGATATAAACGCAATCTTTAAATCAATAAATCGAGCCGGAGCATACGTAACGACCATAATTCTTTTTTGTGATTACACAAAAACATCAGGCTATAAACACAATCTATAAATCAATAAATCCAGTCCGAGGATATGTAACCACCATAGCTTTCTCTCCCATAACCGATTTGGTGATACGTGCCTCACAATTTGAATATACATACCCCTAGAGAAAGGGTGCACAACCGCTGGGCCGGGCAACCCTCCTCCCAATGGAGGTACAAATAGAGAAGCTTATAACACATATTATTTAAATCAAGCCAGGGCATACTAACTCAAGCTATTACTCATAACAAAAGTCGTGAATCCACATTCATCATGTGATGAATGTTCCTATCCCTAGAGGAGGGAAGCAAATAAAGATTCTTACCCTGAGAGGAGGGCACCTGATGAATATCCTACCTCGAGAGGAGTGGTGAGAGAAGAAGATAAGCAAAACGTCGGGGTGAAAGGGACAACCCATACGAAATAACTGGGAATATTAGCCATAAGTGCCACACGTGGCTGCCCGCTTCTTATTGTGGGGACATTTACTGATTAAAAGGTTAACACAATGCTCGGCGTAATAGAAGTAGGTTTATGTGAAGTGGCTAGTGCAATTACCCATGGGTAGCAGCTCGTTGACAAAATGACAGAGAATATAGCGTAATGAAAGTGTCAATGACACTGTAGCTTATCTTGACTTCAAGATGCTTTTAATGTAGAAATGTAAACATTTTAAATTAAGTCACCAAGGCAAACAGGCACATGCAATTTGGTGCTAATCGGACAAGAACTATGACCTGTAGCCTTCACCACATGAATCCAAAATGGCTGCAATGGCAGCCAACTTGATCCAATGACTATGACCAAAAAGGTTTGTTCTCATCTAGCCAGCAATGCAAACATCCAAGTGCAATTTGGTAATAATCTGACAAAGACTATGACATGTAGCCTGTGCCATAGAAATTCAAGATGGCTGCCACGGCAGCTATCTTGGGCGGCTGACCATGACCGAAATGGGACATTCTCCTCTAGACATCAAGGCAAACAAGCATATGCAATTTGGTGATGATTGGACAAAAACTACGACCCGTATCTCAAGCCATAGCCCATGTCATAGACACACAAGATGACTGCCACGGTGGCCATCTTAGGCGGCTGATCATGCCCACATGGGTTATTTGCATCGAGACATCAGGGCAAACAAGCATATGCAATTTGGTGATGATTGGACAAAAACTACGACCCGTATCTCAAGCCATAGCCCATGTCATAGACACACAAGATGACTGCCACGGTGGCCATCTTAGGCGGCTGATCATGCCCAAATGGGTTGTTTTCATCGAGACATCAGGGCAAACAAGCATATGCAATTTGGTGATGATTGGACAAAAACTACGACCTGTAGCCTGCGCCATTGAAATTCAAGATGGCTGCCATGGCGGTCATCTTGGGTGGCCAACCATAACCAAAAAAGTGAAGTTCTCATCTAGACATAAAGGTAAACAAGCATATGCAATTAGATGATGATTGGACAAAAACTAAGACCTGTAGCCGACACTATAGAAATCCAAGATGGCTGCCGTGGTGGCCATCTTGGGTGAGCGACCATGACCAAAAAGGGTCATTCTCATCTAGACATCTGGGCAAATACGCACAGGAAATTTGGTGATGATTGGACAAAAACTACGACCTGTAGCCTGCGCCATTGAAATCCAAGATGGCTGCCGTGACGATCATCTTGTGTGACCAAAATGGGATATTATAAGTTATGGGACACTCGCTGGTCCGATGTGTTGTCATGTGGGCGAAGTGACGCCTCGCCCGTTATTGATTTCGCTGAGCCCGGCATGACAACATATCGGACCAGAGAGCGTCTCATAACGTATTTATTATGTCAGCGAACAATTCTATGAATTTTTTGACAGGGGAAAATAGATCAAGCACAGATTATCATTTTCCGATAGCAATGGATGACTTGAAGGCTGAAGTCGAAGCCTTTGGAAACTTTCAAATTACAGATAGCAATGTACAATGTAAAATATTTATCATACCGTCACTTGAAGTTGAGGTTTAACTCAGGGACAGTAGTTTTTAATTGCGTTACCTTGGTTTCACAAATGTGAACGAAGCAGACGTTCTGAAATAATCCAATGGAAGTATCACCGAAGACGAATACACAGTTAAAATGTCAGTTCCATCTGAGATGTCACTTTCAATGAAATTGACAATCATTCGAGGAAAATTTTAGTGTTACGGCTTTCAATCGATTTTTATGTATGACCTGTCAGCTGATTTGAAAGAAATTATACAGATTTCGATAAAAAATAAGAGTTTGTTTACGCGAGGAGAAGAAACAAAACCCAAGATGGCGGACAGGCACGCGATATTAAATTAATATCGGGCGTCTGTCCGCCCTTACTGGCATGATATGGGCTCATATGCCGCCACTAACTCTTAATGCTGATTGGTCGCACGCACTAGCTGGCATAATAATCTAATCTATACACTAGGGCAAACATGCATATGAAATTTGGTGATGATCGGAAAAGAACTGTGGCCTGTAGACTCTAGGTGTGAACAGACTAACAGACACACAGACCTGCGCACGCGTGATGACAATATCTTAGCTTGACTTCGTCAAGATAAGCTAAAATGAAGGGAAATTTCTCAAGCATGAGGGCTAAGGGAACCTAGAAAGCGGTCGTAACTCATCTGATGTTTCTCTCGTTGTAACATACCTTATTGAAATCAATTTTGGTCCAGGTCAGGTGAGAGAGAAGTACAGAAGTTTCAAACGCCACGGGGACTAGTTTATATCAACTGGACAACATTGCCCAGACTGTCAAATCAAGTCCTGATAGGTCAAGCAAATGGCACAAAATATTCCATAAAAAAACAAAGCAAAGCAGGGAAAATGTTCACCGCTCAAGGGAGCATAGTACGCGGTCGTACCCCATCTAACAGACTCTTCCTAGTTACATTACCCGTAGATACAAATTTTTGTCTCGGTCAGCAGAGGCACATTATATATTTATTTGTTTATTTATTTATTTGGTAGTCAACGACATTTTCGTCCAGTGTCGTCTCATGTCGAAAGGTCTAGTCAACAAAGCCGGGAGTGTGTGGCCTTGGGCGAAATGTAAAAGATATTACACACCTTTTTTGTTCTTCAATTTATCTAATTATAGAAGCAATAAGTGGGGGTAGGCGTTCCACATGATGGTAGCGTGTTGAAACACGTCGAGTGTTTCTAAGCAATGCACCACGCCGAGATGTGTTTCTTTCCAATGTTTCAATGGAAGTGACGTCGCTTAAGACTACTCTTGTGCATGCTTCAACTATGTCTCATGTATTGTTCATGAACTCTCTCCATGTCTCTGCCATGGAGAGTGCCGATCAATCTCTTTTTATGTAACAAATTTGTTTTCAAAAATAACAAATGACACGAAATTTTGTTCTGAAGGTTTTCACTCAAAACGTTTCACTAATAACAAACGTTACTGCATTCTGTTGAGCCTTCAGAATGTTTTTTTTTTGCATGTTTCAATGGAAGTGACGTCGCTTAAGACTACTCTTGTGCATGCTTCAACTATGTCACATGTATTGTTCATGAACTCTCTCCATGTCTCTGCCATGGAGAGTGCCGATCAATCTCTTTTTTTGTGACAAATTTATTTTCAAAAATAACAAATGACACGAAATTTTGTTCTGAAGGTTTTCACTCAAAACGTTTCACTAATAACAAACGTTACTGCATTCTGTTGAGCCTTCAGAATGTTTTGTTTTTTTGCATGTGTGTGTGGACCACTCGTCATCTTTAGAAACTTTCTATCTACTTGTTCGTAGTTTTAGTAACAAGTTTTAAAGGTATTTTCTGATTAGCTGCTATTTATAGTGACTAGGTGCAACGGCAATTTTCTGATTGGCTAGAAACAAAACGCACGTTGAACTTATATCTCTATTTTAGGTAATCAGGTGCACTTTGTTTCCTTTCATAGAATTATACGTTGGACGTGTAATTTTTATCGATGCACCTGGATTTTATAGTTGCAACGGAATTTTGGAATGTAGGTGCACCTGGAAAAAATTTAGGGGCATCGCTATTTTCGATAAAAATACACGCCCAACGTGTATCAATACGTCGGACGTATAAATTATACGATGGACGTGTAATTTAATATACGATGGACGTATAATTTGTAGGTGCACCGCTAAATTGTATAGGTGCTCCGCTATTCGAAAATAGCGTTGCAACTGTAATATCCAGGTGTAACGATAAAAAATATACGTCGGACGTGTATTTTCAGAAAATTATACGTTGAACTTATATTTTGACGAGGAAAATATACTATGGACGTTCATTTTTATTCATTTTATTCTATAATATACGTTGGACGTGTCGTTTTCATCGATGCACCTGGGTATTCCAATTGCAACGATATTTTGGAACGTAGGTGCAACTAGAAAAATTTATAGGTGCACCGCTAATTTCGACGAAAAATACACGCCCAACGTATACTTATACGTCGGACGTGTATTGAATATACGTTGGACGAGTATTTTAATAGACGATGGACGAATAATTTATAGGTGCACCGCTAAATTTTACAGGTGCACATGTATACAGAAATAGTGTTGCAACTGTAAAATCCAGTTGCAACGATAAATAATAATACGTCGGACGTGTTTTTCAGAGGAAATATACGTTGGACTTGCATTCTGACCGACAAAATATACGGTGGACGTGTATTTTTCCTAAAATATACGTTGGACGTGTAATTTTTATCGATGCACCTGGATTTTATAGTTGCAGCGGTATTTTGAAATGTAGGTGCAACTTGAAAAATTTACAGGTTCACCGCTAATTTCTACGAAAAAACCACGTCCAACGTACACTTATACGTCGGACGTATAAATATACGTTGGGCGTGAATTTTAATACGCGATGGAAGTATATTTTATAGGTGCACCGCTAAATTTTTCAGGTGCACGTGTATACAGAAATAGCGTTGCAACTGTATAAAATCTAGTTGCAACGATAAATAATTATACGTTGGACGTGTTTTTTAGTGAAAATATACGTTTTGACCGAAAAATATACGATGGACGTGTATTTTGTCAGAAATATACGTTGGACGTGTAAATTTTATCGATGCACCCGGAATTTACAGTTGCAACGGTATTTTCAAATGTAGGTGCAGCTGGAAAAAGATTAGGTGCATCGCTTTTTTTCTCTAGAAACGTATTTATACGTCGGACGTATAAAATATACGATGGACGTGTAATTCAATATACGTTGGACGTATAAATTATAGGTGCACCGCTAAATTTTATAGGTGCACCTGTATTGAGAAATAGCGTTGCAACTGAAAAAGCCAGGTGCAACGATAGAAAATATACGTCGGACGTGTATTTAGACTTTTGACCCAAACGGTACATCATATCTTGACCCAAACGGTACACCATTACTGCCGGTCCCCCTTCGAATGTGGATTACTGTAGAGATAATTATACAATATATAATATTTTTTTACGAGTGAAATAAAATATTGTAGCGTTTTTAAAATATCTCACAGATGTATAACTGTATTGCTTTTCTTTGGGATGAATCTACCAAGGCAGAGTTTTCCCCAGACCGAATTTTCATGTTCCCGAAAAAACGATGACCTGTTATTTTCGATGGCGTTAGAAATCTAAAAGGTCATAAGTTTTCCGTTTTTGGGGTTTACAAAACTACAAACCATCGTTCATAAATAAAGATGGAAATCACAAAGTACTTTGTTTTGATTTCTGACTGGACCGAAAAAGTAACCTATCGATATCGGGTTGTTTTGTCCCAACTGCCCTTCACCCCGGCTGACGTGTTTTTTCGCCGCGGGTCGTCTCGCCCCCTATATTGGGACAACATGACTCGAGTATGAGGGGGCGAAACGGCAATGATTTTATTATTAAATTGTTTTAATGGTTTAAAGTACTTTTCGGCATTCAAGTTACATTATAATGAGTAAAACTAATACTGGCACAACACACCATCTTGGAAACAATTTTTAACAACGGCAGAAAATTAAAATCCACTACCTGTTGCATCGGATCAATGTATTGGTATTATTACAAAAGTTTGAAAGAAATTTATTATTGGTAGCATTGAGTTGAATGACTCAGACTTTGTGGAAACATATTTGGAGAGGTGTCCGGAGAAAAGAGTAAATGACCCACAGAAGAGAAACGGCACAGGCCGATTGATAATTGCAATGCAGTGTTACGGATGTTATACAAATGTACAAATTATTCTCAAATGTCAAAAGTTGTGCTTCTGAATACTAAACTGTAAAAATTTAAACAAATACATAAGTAAAACAGGAATAAAACATAATATAACTGCAAGTTCTGTTTTTATTTAATCCCTACCTCATTGACATACCACCAAACCCCTCTCTATTTGTCTGATTTCACGTATCGGTCAATGCAGATACGGTAAAAATTTTCAATTTAGTAACAATTATGAAAATGTTAATGGAAATTGTTTAATTCGGTAAATCCTTTGGGGAAAAAATACTAAAGTACTAAAGGAAACAATTACATTGCATTACCAAAATAAAATTTTAATTTAGGGGCGAAACCATCCACTTCCGTCTGAGGGGCAAAATGACCCGGGACGAATGAGGATTGGGGCGAGCCGATTCGAGGGGCAAACGGGAATTGAGGAGAAACGACCAGGGAGCAACTTATCAGCACTGTATCACCTATTTTCAGACAAACCTTTCATTACTATTTATTACACCTTAAAATTAGGATAATTCAAAAACTGCATTTTGTTTGGATTCTTGAACTTCACTAGCTTCGTGACCCTGCATATCTTTATGAAATCCCACCAATATAATCAACAAGATCGCTTGTTATATCTGCGGTTTCTCGAAGAAGGTACATAATGTAATCGCCGAATAGGACAAGTTACAACGGGATCATGAGAGGTCGATCTGAAATAACAAGATCATCAGCTGAGCGTATTCACAAACCTCCAGATGGACAGAATTCGAGTGATGTGTAGATATGTAAATATCACACAAAGCTCAGAAGTGAAAAGGGTTGCAACAGAAAACGAACGTATTTGACATTTTGTTTGATTGTTGATGTCAGCCCAAATATTCTCTGAGGGGCATAGGCCAATTTCAGTTGAATGGGCAATTTACTGTCCAATTCAAAAAATATTTAACGTTATGCAGAATTCTGTTCTGGAACACGTTTATCTGACTGGGTATGTGCAACACCTTGTCGGCCTGCGGCCCGCTTGGTGTTCCTATTAAATACAACCTGCAGACTGTGATAAAAGTTTTCAGGTTTCAGGCTTGGGCAGCCACCACAGTTGACAGATAACGACCAAAAGGGGACGTTCTCATCTGGACATTACACAGAGTTATCCTATCAAGTTACAATGAAACCCTTCTAAATTATGATCTGTATACTGTTCTAAAGGTTTTGGGGTTTTGGGCTTGAGCGGCCATCATGATTGTCTGATTGCAACCAAAACGGGATGTTCTCATCGAGATATGACCTCAAACCTGCATATGATTTTTTCGCGATGATCGCACATGAACTACGTTGTGAAGCCTGTGCAAAACGAAAATGTGGACAGACTGACAGACTTCCGCATGCGTGATGGCAATAGCTTATCTGGACTAAGTCAAGTTAAGCTAAAAATGCAGGATGAAATAACTGATGTAGAATAAATGAATATTCACAAGTTGTTGATGATGTGTGTTTGTCCATTCTAAGGTAAAAAGAATCCTTTATTCCTCTGACGTAAAAGACAGTTATCAGTTTATGTCATTTCATTCCAAGAAGCCTCGTACTATATCTATGAGAACCCTTTTCCAACATTGTTTTTAAATAATTTTTGGATAGAATTATGCCAAAAAACTAATTGACACAGACTTTCCATACTGAATTTTAACACCCCCTACGGTATTAAGTTAGTCTAAGATTTTCCAGGATGGGGCAAAATGTTAAGAAGTTGTAGTCTGATCTGAACCAAAATTTTCATACCACAAGATTTAATCATGATAAGGCCACACAAAGTAAAATTTGCTGTTTCTCGGGCCATTTTTATGTAAAACTGCATGCAGACGGGCGTTTTTTTATTTTATTTTTTGTAATTATTTCTTTGCCATTAAAAAGTTAATAATCTTGGTTTGTTTTGTTTTAGGCCCCATAATCAATAAAATAGAATGGGTGGTGGTGAGTTATGTCTAAAACATTGCACTCAAGGGACAATTTTCTTATCTTGGGTAAAATATCAGACATAAACCATTTGATTTTTATATTTTGAAGTTTGGATTGGTCATAAAAAGTGAGCATGCGGCTGCCAAAAGGACCGTGTAGGAGGGCCTGAGAAAGGGCTTGAAAAAAGATTATTATTTGTATTAGGCCTAAACCAGAATGCTGGAAATATGCAAGCTGGGATTGGAATTGCTGCAGTTATAACAAACAAAATGAAACTTTGCAGATGCAGGGGTCCTTGTAGAGTTTTTCTTATAAGAAAATCAAATCCATTGATATTTGTTCAATTTAGTGCTGATAAGCTAAATACAGGCAAAAACAGGAGGGGCCGCCATGCCCCAGGGCATTCTCATATGGTGCATGCTGTCAAACAATGATAAGAGAAGAAATAAACCATGATATGGTAACGGTCTTTCCCATAAACAATCTTCATTCCAAATTGTATTGAGATCAGATAACCTAAATCAGGCAAACAGACAAAACATTGGCTACTTTATGAGGCAAACAGCAAAATATCATCTTTGTCTTACAGCAAAAAATAATTTTCCACCAACCCTCCTCCCCACTTACAAAGATATAATGCCACAAGTGGGAAGGCGGTTTGCATGTATTTTCTTTGTTTTACTGCAGGGGCATGACTCATTTGAATGCCTTTCCCATAAACATTTTTTTATCCCAAATTTCATTGAAATCTGAGAAGTAATGTTCAAGTTAAAATACAAACAGACATCACAGTGCAGATGGACATATATATACGGACGGACATATGGATATACTTCAAATGCAAGAGATTGTACCAGAGGTACTGGCCTACCAGTGTCAAGGATAAGGTTGTGTCAGATGACAGACAACATTTCTCACCCAATGTACCCTGCAACAAATCTCAGGGCAAAAATGTTTTTTTTGTGTAAAATCTTTGAATTGTTCACAAACCCATTTTAGAACTCAAAACACCAGAGTAACTCTACAATACCCTGTACTTTTAAGAATAGCATTAAGAATGACATATGCACCCCACTTCCGCCCTCTCTGAAGATGCTAAGATGGACATATTTTCAACACTACGCATACACACATGAGGGGTTTATCATCTTTGTTTTACAGCAGAGAGAAATCCAACCCAGCAGAAATTGAGATCAACGTACACCTGTTAACAATAGTTTGTGTCAATCAGACCATCTACATGTGAGGTATGAAATTATTGTCTTTGTTTTGCAGCAACATTAATCCCCTCCTCCCAACCCAGTAGTAACTGTAAAGGCCAAAAACAATGATTGGATCACCAAAGAGAACAAAGACATAATGCCACACTTGGGGGGGAATTTGAATGAATGTTCTTGGTTTTACTGCAGGAACGTGACTCATTTGAAAGCTTTTTCCATAAACAATCTTCATTCCAAATTGTATTGAAATCTGATAACCCAGACCTAAAATATGAGGCAAACAGACAAAACCATTGGTATTTTACGAGACAAACAGCAAATTTTCCAAGTTAAAAAGCGGGATAAGTCTGAAAAGTGAAAAGCAATAAACAAGATTGACATCCGATAACCCAGACCAGATATATTTTTATATATTCAAAGGGCCATAATGCATAGAAAAAAATATTTCAATAGCAAAACGGCTGTTACTCCTTAAGATCTTGCATGTATGATGGTGAACATGTGTATGAAATTTCAATGAAATCTGAACAGTAATGTCCAAGTTATAATGTGGGCCGACATTTGAGTGAGGATGGACAGACGTGCGCACAGATGCATGGATGGACACCCACTCACGAATAGGCACAATCCAGTATACCCCTCTTTTTGAAAAAAGTGGGGGAATAAATAGCTATCTGAGGGCAATTATGTCAGTACCGTACCAGTTTCCGAACTCCTTCAGGACCTTTCTGCTGTCTTACTATTGACCACGTCTATAGATATTTATTCAGGTTGTCATGCTAATGAGCTGACAACAGGCAGAAATTAACTCATTGAGGGCCATAACTCCACTCAGTATGTCCGAACTGTTCCAATCTTCGAACTCCTTCAAGACATTATTATGGAAGTCTCACATACCAAATATTGACCAAATCCTTTGATAAGTGTGCAGGTCACAGTGCTAATGATCTGAAAACGGGAAAACATTAACTAATTAAAGGCCATAACTCTGCTCAGTATGGCCAAACGGTACCAGTTTTCGAACCCATTCAATACATTGTTAAGAAAGTCTCACATACCAAAGGTTGACAAAATCCATTGATATTTGAAGTTATCGTACTTCCGAGCTGAAAGCAGGAAAATAATCAACAAATTAAGGGTCATAACTCTGCTCAGTATAGCTGAAATATACCATTTTTTTTTAATCTCATTCAAGACATTAAGAAAGTCTCACATACCCATACTGAATCAAATCTACTGCTATTTGTTCAAAGTTATTGTGCAAACAATCTGAAAACAGGCAACAATTAATGAATTAAGGGTCATAACTCCATATTATGACATTTTTTAGATTTTTCTAGAATTATGAAATTGATTTCTTTTAAAACATGGGGAGTATCCAGAGTATGACAAAAAACTATTTGTAAAGGACTCCCCCTTTCAAAGAAAATGGGACAGCGTCGGCATTCACCACCATGCAGCCTTGGGGCTGCATTTTGAATTATTGTGTTTGTTGTTCTTATGAAATATTATGTTATTATTATCAGTTATGGTATAAATATGCTACTGATAGCACACTTTCAGAAACCGCTGATGTCTGATGTTGAAGGTGTGTCAGTGCGTGAGGTGCACGCATACATCTAGAGTTCTGTACTCCATATCCTTCATTTTGCTGTATAATTTTTGTAAATTTATTTGGAATTTATAGAATTTCAGACTTAGGAATTTCATAGTATTGTTTTTACCTTAGTTATGGTGCTTTATAAGTAATGGGCAATTTAGTTTGGAAAAAAGGGGGTTCATGAAGATTCAGCCTCAGGAAGATTCAGCTCTCATACTTTTTCCGAAAATATTCGGTCTCAGTCGTGGCTGAATCTTATCACATCAGAGGCCAAATCTTAACAGAAATTTGTTTTCCTTAAATTTTCTATGCATTTTTCTATTGTTTTTTTTAAAGAATTTATGATTACTAATCATGACAAAATTGTGCGATATGAAAGAAACCTAAATGAAACTGGAACAAAAACCCTTCCCAAAGCAAGCTGAGAGGTTCTCAGTTCGAATCCCACCTGCGGCAATTGTACTAAGGCATGCTGCACATCGATGGTGCACTTGTCTTCAACCAATGCTAACCCTGCTTGTTTTGAGTTACTGTGTTGAGGCGCCTGACAGTTGCTTGTCATTGCTGAATAGTTCTCTCTGGTACTCAGGGTTCCTCCCCCAGTAAAACTATCCAACATGAGGAGACCGTGGCCTTAAAAAGTGTTGTTAAACCCCAATAAATAAATAAATGAAATTTGATGAATCCGAGACTTTTGAATGATAGTTTTGATTGGGGGGGGGGGGGGGGGGTTTGGTTATACAGCAAAAACAAATATCACAAACTAATAATGAAACTATGTACTTGAGAAATTTTCAAGTGGTCATGCTACAACATGTTTTAGCTGGTACTATACAGTTTTGAAGGTTAAAATACCATTGTTATTGATCTGAGGTCTTCAAAAACACAAAGAAAATACTATGTCTGTGTTCCAATAATCTGTAACAATTAATTGACAGTTCTGGGGGTGTAGTAGCTCAGTTAGTACACCTGCCACCTGTGGCAACCATGTTGTGTCTTTGGGCATTTTGCACAAAGGCATACTGTACGTCAATGGTCCAGTTGTCTTCAACCAATGTCAACCCTGCATGTGTGGAGTAGGTATGTTGGGGAGCTGACAGCTGCTCGCCACAGCTCGCCATTTCACGATTGTACTTTCCAGGTACTCCGGCTTCCTCCACCCGGAAAACTGTTGTGGTCATGATGAGCCATTATGCAGAAACACGTGATCTAAAACTCCAATAAATATTAAATAAATATTGACAGTTCTTGTCTCCCTGTTTGTTTAAAATAAAATTGCACATTAACAATTACATGGAGTTTGTCACCAACTGAATACACCCAAACCGTACTCTGCAATTTGACCCAAACCGGCTGCTACATTTTGGCCTGAACCAACTGTTAATGCACCCAAACTGTCCTACAGTGGAAATACACAACAACTTAACATGTTTTTCTAAACTTGCACAATAGTAGTCACCAAAACATGTTGGATAACTTTTGGATCAATTTCTAACATTTTTTTTCACTTTTTAGTGTTTTTTTTCCCATGTAGAAGTCAGTTATTTTCTTGATTGATGATTGAGTAAACATAAATAAATTAAGTATAATATCAAGTATTATTAAATTAGATGTCAAATTGTCAATCATTTTTTTGCTGCTCAGTGATTATTATTTTCATTATTACCCATTATTGTAATTAGGGACCTTGTCCATTAGGACAAGACCCTCATTGTAATTAACTGATAATAAATTGTATGGTTGTTCATAAATTTATATTATTTTGATACCAGGTGTAGAACATTTAATATTTGTGAATGCACTCACCCATATACAACTGGTCCCTTATCATAGTAAACCAACAACTTCAAATTGTGTGCTTACATCCAATAGCTAACATTGGGATAGTATAATGTGTTTTTCAGAAACTTGATCAAGTATGGATGACAAACAACAATTTTTTCGTTACTGGTAAAAAAATAATATTTGCAAACATCACCCCTGCATTTTTTTAGTTATGAACTAACCAGTTTATTTTTTTGGTTTCTAAAAATTTGATTAGCAATTTCCATCTTGGTTTCAAAAAGTGATGATAAATAGTTAATGTAAGGCCAATATGAAAGAAACATGGTTAGCATTTGGACATTTTTGTATAGCATTTTGCGATGCAATCCAGTCATCAAATACCCTGCCAACATAAAATTCTGTGCTTCAAATTATTTTGTTACTACCTCTTAAAAATTCCTTCCAGGACATTATAAAAAATATTTTTAAAAATAATAACATGATACGTAATTATTTCAATTTTTTAATGTCACTTCTTAGACCCTGATCATTTTTATTTCAGCATAGTTAAGTTTTCCCCAAATTGTTTTTTAATATGTATTTATTTAAAATAAACTGAAGTTGAAAATTAAAAAAATAAATTAACAATTTGTGTTCTGTTACTTCTTTACTATTTTATCAATAAAACTTGGGCTCAGTAGCTAGAGCCGAAATGTCCTCGATCGAATCCCACCTGTGGCAACCACTCTGTTTCTTTGGGCAAGACACTTCATCCCCATTACCCACGTGGTGGCATTGTGTACCAAGGCGTACTGCATGTCAATCGTACACATGTCTTCAACCAATGCTAACACAGCTTGTGTGCTGTTTGTACGTTTGGGAGCCTGACAGTTGTTTGTCATTACACGGTGGTTCTCTCTGGCTTCCCCGCCTGTAAAACTGTCTGACACGAGGTGACCCTGGTTGTCGAAAGTGTCATTAAACCCCTGCAAATAAATCAATAAGAATCATTTCTATTCTAGAGGGCTGTTTGGTGCAAATTACCAGAGGATGGTTTGGGTTAGATTAGCATCCAGTTAGTTTGGGTCAAATTGTTGGAGGACAGTTTGGATGCAATTCTCACAGATGAGAGACATTAATTATGACAGAATACATCGAATGTGAATTACTGCAGAGATAATTGCTCGACGATTTTTCTTAATATTTTTTTTTCAATAAGTATCGAGCAAAATATTAATATTTTTTTTAAGAATTATTTTTTAGGTGTAAAAACGAATATCGTAGCGTATCTAAAATATCCTAACAGAAATGTACTGCTTTTCTTTCGGATGAATCTTCCCTGGGCCGAGTTTTACCCAGGCCGAATCTTCCTCCTGCTCCCGAATAAAAAAAAAAATAAATGGCGTTAAATATCTAAAAAGGTTATTATTTTCCATTTTTAGTGTTCGAAACTCCGAAACACTGTTCAGAAATACAGATGACAACAAAAAGTAACAAATTATTACTTTGTTTTGATTTCTGATGGGACCGAAAGCAACCTGTCGGCGTCGGGTCATGTCGCCCCAATCCCCGTTCGCCACATGTTGTTTCTCCCTAGGTCGTTTCACCTCTATATTGGGCCGAACGACCCAGGTATGAGGGAAGAAACGACGATGATTTTATTCATTTTTTAAAGTACTTTTCACCACCAATTAACATATAAATGCAAATAACCTAATGTTCTTATATAATGTTTTCTTTGAAATGCGGACAACACTTTAAACTGCCGACAATTGTCAGTTTAAATTCATTTAAATTCATTTATTCAGCTTCAGTAAGTTCAAACTACACACAGAGCGAATATGTCAGTCATGTACACTGCAGTAGAAAGATGAGACGCAGGTAGTATGCTATCACTTGTGATGTCTTCGGGAATTGGCAGCATCAATTATGTGGAACCGGTATCTCCTTAACTACGTATAGGAATGATAGAAGTCAACAGACAACTCTGGCATTAACTTTGTGTGCATGGCATATGGCGGGCAAGAACAGCGTCTTCAGAAAGGGAAGAACAAATCCCACTCACATATGCGGACATTGCAGCGCTGGGGGAATTCTCAACAAATCAGCATATGGATATTGATAGTGAGGCTCCAGAAACGGGACTTACATAATTTGAAAGCAGAGACACTGAGATTCCTCATTCATTTGATGAGATGTCAAACAAGGCAAGGCACGTCAATGACCTTCCACACATACGATTTATCTTTTGAAATTTCGCTGTCTGATTTCGGGGCAAAACAACCCACTTCCGTCTGTGAGGCGAAACGACCCGGGACGAAATGACCCGGGGTGAAAGGGCATTGGGGCGAAACGACTCAGGGCGAACGGGAATTGGGGCGAAACGACCCGGGACCAACCTGTCAGTATCACTTTTTCAAGCAAACATTTCGTTAGTTTTACAAAACCTTAACATTCGGATAATTCAAAAACTGCGTTTCGATTCGTTTTGATACTTCACGAGCTACGTGTCCATGCATATCTGTATACAATCGCACCAATATAATAACAATTATCAGTTATAGTATCAGTCATATGTGTGGTTTTTCGATTAAGGTTATCATTAGCCGACAAGTTGCAACGAAATCAGGAGAGTTCAATCTGAAATAACGAGATCATCAGCTGAGCGTATTGACAAACATCCAGAAGGACAGAATTCGAGTGATGTATAAACATCACGCAAAGCTTAGAGGCGAAGTAGGTTGAAACAGAAAACGAACGAATTTGACATTTTGTTTGATTATTGGTCTCAGCCAAAAAATTCCCAGAGAGGGATAAGCCAATGTCAATTGAATGGGCAATTCTACACCGGAAGTCACGTGATTTTTTCACTGAAATTTATCATCCAATTGAAAAATTGACATTGACGGCATTGATAGTTCTGTTCTGGAACACATTTATCTGATTGGGCATATGAACCCCTTTGCCACTTGGGGTTCCTATGAATGTAGATTTATGAAAACACTTGCTCATTTCGTTGCATATATTGCGTGGAGATGGCATAGCCTGGTTGGCTGGCTTCCTGCCAGATCCGCCAAACAGGCTATAACATTTCTGGCAGACTGCAATTTGGATTGGTTAGTGATGTGTAGAAGATCTTCGATCCAGGTTGCTGTTAAGATAGACTTGCTCGCTCCTAGTACCGTATTCGAGTCTTGTGAATGATTCGCGCAAAAAAAGATATCGAGGATCAATATTCGCGTTTACAAGATGTTGATTTTATTCTTGTCAGTACTGCTGGATAAATGACAGTTTCTCTGTTCGCTATGTGACGCTCACCGGTCGCACCCACTCCGTTAGTGCGACTTGGAGATGTACCATACTAAACAGTGGAACACAAATATAATATGAAATTTTGGCAAACCTAAATGCGAGCGAAAGTGATGCATTAGGCCTAAAGTGCCGTAGGCCTACATTTTCTGGTAAAGAATAGGGGACCAACCAAATTTCTAGATAACTACTTTTATCTGCGTTTTGATTGGAAGATATTTTCCAATGCTCTGATTGAAAGATAATTTTATCATTGCTTTGATTGGAAGAGATATTTATGGCGTCGTTGTTTTCCGGATTTTATCCGTGGAGTTACGGAAATTGCTGCGTTCATTTTTATTTTTTCACAAATAGCGTGTAGCATTTATTGTTACTATTACCAACTGTTAGTAGCCACAACACAAAAATACAGCAGTGCTGTGCAAAAAAGGACGATGATAATATGCCAATGCAGTTTTACTGAAAAGTCCATCTTTGAAATAATAAGACTGAGTATCACAAATGTAGTTTCATGATTCGGACCAGATTTTTATATAGGACGTTTCGGCTCCAGATCTATGGACGATTCTGACCATATTTCTGGCCGATTCGGACCAGACTATTGGACGATTCGGTCCATGTTTGTGGACGATTTGGACCAGATTTCTGGGCGATTTGCCCAACAGACACACAAACTACACAAGCCAGCACAGGCATACACACTTCACAAGACAGCACAGACTTGTCGTTTGAAGTAAACAGGCCTAGAGCTTTATGTGCCATTGTCAATAAGCCATTTTCATTAATTTCACGGAAAAAAATACCGACGTACCGGTATTGTTTGTAGTTGTCACAACAGATAATTCTGAGAGTAATTATGAAACAGCTAATCCTGTGCTTCTGGGTTTTCGCAATGCATTTTGGGTCCGCATACCGAATTTGGTCAAAATCGGCCCAGTAGTTAGCCCGTTGCTAAGGGGGAGCTCTGGTTGCTAATGACGTCACGTGGCGTCAACATTCATCTATCTGTTTTCATTTGCAATGCATTTTGGGTCCGTATACCGAATTTGGTCAAAATCGGCCCATTAGTTAGCCCGTTGCTCAGGGGGCACTCCGGTTGCTAGGGAGGTCACGAGACGTAAACTTTGATCTGTCTCTTTTCATTTGCAATGCATTTTGGGTCCGTATACCGAATTTGGTCAAATTCGACCCAGTAGTTAGCCCGTTGCTAAGGGGTCGCTCTGGTTGCTAGAGAAGTCACATGACGTCAACATTGATCTTCTGTTTTCATTTGCAATGCATTTTGGGTCCGTATACCGATTTTGGTCAAAATCGGCCCAGTAGTTAGCCCGTTGCTAAGGGGGCGCTCTGGTTGCTAGGGAAGTAACGTGACGTCATCATTGATCTATCTGTTTTCATTTTCAATGCATTCTGGGTCCGTATACCGAATTTGGTCAAAATCGGCCCGGTAGTTAGCCCGTTGCTAAGGGGGCGCTCTGGTTGCTAGGGAAGTCAGGTGACGTCATCATTGATCTATCTGTTTTCGTTTGCTATGCATTCTGGATCCGTATACCGAATTTGGTCCAAATCGGCCCAGTAGTTAGCCCGTTGCTAAGGGCGCGCTCTGCTTGCTAGGGAAGTCATGAGACGTCATCATTGGTCTATCTGTTTTCATTTGCAATGCATTTTGGGTCCGTGTACCGAATTTGATCTAAATCGGCCCAGTAGTTAGCCCGTTGCAGGGCGCCCTCTGGTTGCGATGACACCATTGCCCTGTCTGTTTTCGTTTGCAATGCATGTTGGGTCCATGTATCAAAAGTAGTTTGCCCGTTGCTAGAGGTGTGCTTTACTTGCTATGGACGTCACGTGACATAATCGGTGATCTATTAGCCCCCCCCCCCCCCACACCCCCCCACACCCACACCCAATATATTAAGGATCCCTTCACCCAATTAGAGTGAAAGCAATGGTGGACAGTCATCACTTGTTCTAGCTTCCGAGTATCCTTGAAAAAATGTAACCTCATTTGTCCCTGGTTCCTTTGGGAGAAATTCCTAAAAGTTTAATCAGCCAGAGTCATTCTCGTGAAGTCTCATCTCGTTATCTACTTCTTACAAAAATAAATCATTTCTTCAATTACGAATGTCAATTTCCGCCATGCGCAAACATGTCAGCGTCCTTGTGTACCAGTTCCGTTGAAAAATTTTGAAGTTGATGCCTTTGAGATGAGATTGGTTTTGAGTTCATATAAACGGTACATACGTGTTGCCTAATAGCTCGCTTTCGCTCGCTATAAATATCGCGACTTCAATTTAGTTATGAGACCAGGGCAAATGTATTCTACTGTTCATTGACAGAGATCATATTATCGTAGCGATGATTTTCTGATGAGTTCAATTTCAATTTCGATGATTTATTAAATGTTATTAGATTCATTTCAAAGACTATTTCCTCCATTTCTGTATTTCATTATGTTCAAATTCTATCAAATGTCACATTACAAAGAGTTAAGTTAATTTCATAAGAACCTTATTTATGACAAGTCTGAACAACTCACTGTAGCTTTTTGCCAAGCGTCCCTTAATCAGCCATTGTTTAATCTAAGCTAATTGTTCATAGTATTTTGTCGTAGTAGCAATCATTTGTTAATCCATTGTGTAATTTATATGTATATAAACGCAGTTCTTGTATTATTTGGTAACTATTCTGTAAGGGACATGCCTCAGAAGGTTCATTCTTCACTTTCCAGTCGGAGGCTCCCGATTGTTCGTGAACCTTTGTTACTTTTGTATCTGGAGTTCCAGTACTGTCGCTGTAAATAAACGCTAATTCACCAAGAACATGTCTTCGACTTCTATTTCAACGATTCAGCTCTACCATCCCACTAGTTCGTAATTTTCACGTTCTCATACTGGTGTTAGAATCCGAGGCAACGATCCTGGTGGAGAAAAGAAACAATGGCCATCACTATACCAGAGAATATCCAGGCTCTCCTCTCCACTATCGACGTCGGCCATCACCATTTGAACTGGAACATCAACATAGAGGATGGAGACATCAGTTTAACGCTGAAATGGCAAAAACAAACAACGAAAAACAAATCTTTTTCTCATCGCCTTAGAGACGAGATTCGAAAGCGAGAGTTCTTCGAGAGAAAGGAGCAGGCAAAGAAATTTGTATCGCCATTGTCAGCAAAACCAGAGGAGTTACATGTAGAAACTGTGAGTACCGCTGTACAAGTCTCAGCTCAGCCGCCATTTTCCATTGACGCTGGCGTTACAGCAACACCCTCAACCACTCATTCATCTATTCAGACGACTCCTGTTTCCAAAACTACACAGGACCAAGCCGTGCAAGTGGTGGACGCCATGCTAGTGTATTCTAAATTCAAGGAAACGGAAAAGATTTCTACCATCCATTTACAAGAAAGACCTGCACGAGATGTTTGTGCGAATCCTCCACTTGCAGAGAAAATCGTACGAAAACGTATGGGTCGCTCAAGCAAACCACAATACTTGATCAAATGGGTTGGGCGACCCGCTACTCGAAATACGTGGGTTGACGAAGCTGACCTCAGCCCCCAAGTTCGACAACTCATCTCCGAACAGAAGAACATTCGCGGGAACGTCAACACAGTTTCCGTTAAAAGTATATCGGAAAGTGTTGAAAACGAGCAATATACAGTTGTGGCACAAAGATTACCACCGATGGACCCACCAGAGACAATTACTGATGTGAAGAAATATCCACGTTCATTCAAGGAATTTAACGGCATATGTGAAATTTATCTGGACACCAAAAGTGAATTTTTTTTTATCGAAGAACACACAATGGATTATCCAAAACCCATAGCCTTTGAGGTACCACCTGACAAGATGGACTATGTCTCTCGCCTCGTCAGTACTCTTCTAGTGGAACATAAAAATTTTTCAAAATGGTATCCAGAGACGCGCCTTTGCGAAATTCTCATTTCTTGACTGTTTCAAATTGTTTCATATTGGAATTTTTATTTTGGTATGTAATTAGTGCTTATTCATTCGCTGTTTTAGAAAGATATTATTTCCCATTCACTGACTATAACAATTGCTCTATTTGCGCATATTGTAATATTATGGCCGTTTCTTTAATCTTCGATTTTAAAAATATCTTGCTGTGGAAATTCTAATTTTCTGTCACCGTTATATATATATATTTTTTTTTTCCTCAAAAGATGCCGTAGTCATCTTTCAATAACAAGGGGGTAATATCGTAGCGATGATTTTCTGATGAGTTCAATTTCAATTTCGATGATTTATTAAATGTTATTAGATTCATTTCAAAGACTATTTCCTCCATTTCTGTATTTCATTATGTTCTAATTCTATCAAATGTCACATTACAAGGAGTTAAGTTAATTTCATAAGAACCTTATTTATGACAAGTCTGAACAACTCACGGTAGCTTTTTGCCAAGCGTCCCATAATCAGCCATTGTTTAACCTAACCTAATTGTTCATAGTATTTTGTCGTAGTAGCGATCATTTGTTAATCCATTGTGTAATTTATATGTATATAAACGCAGTTCTTGTATTATTTGGTAACTATTCTGTAAGGGAGACGCCTCAGAAGGTTCATTCTTCACTTTCCAGTCGGAGGCTCCCGATTGTTCGTGAACCTTTGTTACTTTTGTATCTGCAGTTCCAGTACTGTCGCTGTAAATAAACGCTAATTCACCAAGAACTTGTCTTCGACTTCAATTTCAACGATCCAGCTCTACCATCCCACTAGTTCGTAATTTTCACGTTCTCATAATATCACAAAATGTGTAAAAATGGTGCGAGAAGTAAACGTATCATATTGGATGTAGACGACGTACAAGAAAATCAAAATAGGAAAAGTACCGGTATTATTCGGTATCTGGTTATAAACCTAACTCACATGGATATTACTCGCCATTCTGTTTATAAACCCAACTCACATCGAAGGTAAAGTGCGGACTATGACTAATGGCATATCACGTAAACTGTACAAATGTGGGGTTTGTGTTACTAAAGAACAATATCTGTCGAGTTTGATAATGATGCAATTCTGGTGAAGAAAAGGATATCTTATAAATATCTGAAGGGGCCCAGTAAGGGGCTCAGTAAAGAAACAATCATTCAGCACACTGGAGAGTTTGGATTAATTTTATACTAAATCTCAACCTAGTTGCTATCGCATGTATTGTGTCTGATGAATCGAATTCTCGAGTTGACACTGAAGTCTAATGTTTTGTCAAATATTCAATTTGAGAAAAACTCCGAGTTAAGTCCACTTCAGGACTTACGTTACATATGAGTTTTGTGGAATTATGTAGACCTATATCGCTTATCGTGAATTTTCTTATTTTTTTTATTTTGTTTTATATACACCAAACTGTTATCTCACTTCACATTATACAGAGTCGAGAAAAAGTTAAGAATTAAAAAAAAATACAGTTTGTGTTTCTTATCTCTCTTCATGCTGTGTTGAATTGTGGCTCGAGGCCCCGTGTAATGTGACGAGAAAGTGAGACACGTTTGTTCAATATGAAGGAAGGGATTAATATATCGCTTCAAGTTATTGACCCTGTAATTCTCGTCACTTCTGGGGAGGTATTTTCTTACAGATCGTCCCTTGAATGGGGCAAGGCACTGCTCCACTCAGTGTACGATATATCGTGACTGCAGATATCGTACAATATTTGTTTGCTATTTTTTCTAACAAACATGGTGTATTGTCGCAGTGAACGTTAATGATGATTTACCATTTTTATCTTCAGGTGCTTATGGTTCATCTTCATTTTAGTTGAATTTGGAACTCTCCTCTACTTTGTGATTGACCTGCAGTTGCATTACAAAAACTATGGGACCAGAACTAAAATCAACATCAGAACGCTATCGCACATGCAGTTTCCAGCAGTGACCATCTGCAATTTGTCGCCATATTCCACCAACAATGTAAACGTAACGCCAGCCTTAGAACATTTCCTATTGGCGACAGACCCAGAACTTCGTCGCTTTGCACCACCGATAAATTGGTCAGAACCAGAATACAAGGCACTAGACGAAGAAAACTTCTTAGAATGGCATGACATGGCATCAGTAAAACTAGAGGATACTTTCTCGATGTGTACATTATTTGGCCAGGATGTTAACTGTTCCGACTATTTAGCTATCACGGAAACAGATATAGGTCGATGTTTCACATTCAATAAGAATGGCAATTATTACACCAGCTTTTCGGGGTACCAAAGTGGACTGGGGGTAAAAATAAATATACATCAACACAACTACTTTTCCACTTATGTGTTATCAGCAGGAATCAAGGTAAGTAAAACCACAAAATTAACTGACACAAAATTGCACTGCCTGTTTTGTAGAACAAGGCTGATGATCTAAACCATCTAGAACACTAAAAGTCATTTCTTTCTCCCGTTAAACTGATGGATAGATGCTATCTGGATTTCATTTTTATCAGACTAAGAAGTTTTTTCCTAAACGAAAATAATACAAATACTTCCACTATTACTACTACTTCCCCTACTTACTACTACTACTAATAATATTTATACCACTACTACTAATACTACTACTACTACTACCACTACCACTACTACTACTAATAATAATAACAACAATAATAATGTTCTTGTTAGGCGAGTCAATGCGATGGGAATAGCAGGGCATGCCATTGATATTTTCAATCTGCCAAGACTGTTTGACAGAATATTAACTTTTGATAGCACTTGAGGGCGGCAATGTGCTATCGGGCGGCGATACACAAATCTGGCCATCATCCACGCAAACGTGTTTGGGAAATCAGCGCAGGACGACATTTCAAGCATGAGCTTTATGAAAAAAAACACTACGTATATTGAGTGGGTGGATTATTTTTTTGGATGAGAAGTGCTCGTCTTGAAAGTGAAACAGAGGGCTCCTTTCGCTGTCCAAGACCAGTCATCTCCAACCTGTAATGCCGGCCTGTGATGTTGAAGAAGAATGTAACCCCTAACTGTCGATTCTGTGATGGGTTAAATTAAACTTTCCATTATCTTGTCGGTGCGTGTCCTGTTTTAGCACAAATACGTGTGAATCGGAATGACCAAGGACGTGAATCCTGGCGAGGGTGTAGGAGGGTTATTCCTACCTCCCCCCCCCCCAAAAAAAAAAGTAATAATAATCTCCCAATCATGTGTTGTGTGCGGCAGAGGTTGGACAACAAATTATGAAATATCAAGTTGGTCAGACGTGCTTCCTGGCCTGACGAAAATATGCACAGGCTTTGGAATATTCAGTTGGGCATTTATTTCATACTTTAAAATCAGTTGGGTTAGAATGGAACTCACATCAACTGGGTTGAGCCAATATGAACCCAACTGGGTTCATATTCGCTCAACCCAGTTGATATGCATTGTATTTTAACTCAACTGATCTTGGAGTGTGCAATAATTGCCCTACTCAATATACCAGTAAACAATGATGACAAACTCTTAAATTGCAGTTTTCATTCCAAAGTTCCAGGAAAAATCCTATCTTCAAATAAAATGCCATGTATCATTGAAAAGCTGAATGGTTATGTACACTCTAAAATCAGTTGGGTTAAAAGTTAACCCGAATCATCTGGGTTGTG
The DNA here is from genome assembly GCA_031216915.1 of Pictodentalium vernedei. NCBI lineage: Eukaryota > Metazoa > Mollusca > Scaphopoda > Dentaliida > Dentaliidae > Pictodentalium > Pictodentalium vernedei. The sequence continues at coordinate 135,407,821 of CM062297.1, read as the reverse complement.
TGTTGATGTGGGTTGATTTTTAACCCAACTGATTTTAGAATGTGGGAGGGTACGGAACTTAACGTATTATTTCACCTGTTGAATGTTTAAAATATAGTATTTTTATCATGGGAAGTATATTTGTAGCATATAAATCTTTGATAAAAGCAAATAAATAAAATGTGTTTGGGGATTAGTCTGATGTTTTCCCCACATCAGTTCTTTGTCTAATCCATATAGCTTGTGTTTGTTTCAAAATTTACTTTCAGGCAGAAATACTTGAGAACATATGCACTGATTCTAGTGCATTATTTAACGAATCCGCGTCGTCATGGAGAAAGAGTGTCATATCATCGGCATACAGGTTAATCAGGTATTCGGAGCCTTGTTTTTCAGCTCCTCTAATATTGGGTTTGTTTTTACTAAAAACACTGAGGACATTTGAACATAAAATGAAGAGATAGGCTGAGGGTGGGTCTCCTTGCCTAACCCCTCTTTCTAGACTAAAACGTTCGGAACAAGGTCCGTTTTTCACGACACAGCTGAAAATGTTTTTTTTTTATAAATGCGTGAAACCATTTGGTGATTGACGGACCAAACCCGAAAAACCGCAATGTATTTTTTATGAAAGACCACTCCAAAGAGTCAAATACTATCTCAAAGTCTAAAAGGACTAAAATACCTGAAATACTAACATTTTAGCATTCATTTTAATATTAGGTCCAGGATTAATCTAGAAGATTGACCAATGCATCTACCCTTCACAAAGCCTAGTTGAGTGTCAGATATTAATTTGAGTAAAACATTGTTAATAGGCTTTGCAATCACCGTTGAACCAATTTTGGTGCCTACATTAATTAATGAAATAGAACGCCAGTTGTTTATATTTTGGGGTTTGGATTTGTTTGGCTTCGGTAAACAGCAAATTACCCCCCAGCTCCGTGTGTAATCAGCTGAGTCGTAACCAAAGTTTAGAGATAACCAAATATTTGTCCAAGTCTATCCAAAGTAGCCTTGTAAAATTCTACTGCAAAACCGTCCAACCCAGGATGTTTATTATTTTTCATGTTTTTGAGAGCACACAATCCTCCTTGTTCACTTAATGGACATTCGAGGCATACAGCCTGTGATTCCCTCCAAAAATGAGAAAGGGGTTGCTTTTATCCAAAAAGATTTTTTCAGTGTCTTGTTTAGTGTTTGTGGCGGGCAGTCGAGACGTGTGAAGACTTTTGTAAAAGGTATTTGTTCTGAAATTATTTCCTGTCAATATTCTGCTTCGATTCCATCTGATTCGATAAGGATGGGGATAATTTTTTTCTGTGCCTTGTTTTTTTTATGAAGGTTACAAAATATTTCGTTGTTTTGTCCCCTTCTACTTTCCATTTACATGTTGTTTGAAGAATAAGACCCCTTATTTTTTGTTCTCTGATTTCCCTGATTTCACTTTCGTCTGTCACAGATAGGTTACCACAGTCCAGTTTAATGTTCAATAAACTGAGTCTGTTTTCAAGCTTGCCTTTTGCTTGTTGCCTTGTTTTTCAAAAGTGAGGAAAAGAGGAGTATTCGATTATTTTTCCACGGATCATAACCTTCAACGTATCCCAAAATAATTGGTCATTAATTGTAAACCTCTTATTATTATTATTATTATTATTATTATTATTATTATTATTATTATTATTCGAGTAATGATTAATACTTTCATCTATTATAGCTTTGATTTTATTTGTATATTCATGATCACTAAGAAGACTGTTATTAACATTCGTTATTCGCCAGAGATTAGGCAAATCCTTTAATCCTTTTTAACTGAGAAATTTAAAAACTTTATCATTCGATTTAACGTTAAGTTTATGTTGGTATCTTATTGTGTCCAATTCATAATTTTGCGGAACATTCGCCCCCCCCCCCCCCCCCCCAGCTACCAAATAGATGCATTTCCCATGTCATCGATCTTTGAAAAAAAATCCTCATAGAAATGAGGTCTGTCGTCATTTGGTCCATACCCCACACCCAATATCTCTGGCCTTGAATATCCATGGCAACAATAATATAGATACCTCCGGTTACTGCTGCAAGAAGAGATTACGGCCACGTATCCCCATTCACATTTTACATTTATTTCTTATTTATTCATAGGATAATGTCAAATTTACACCTGCAGTGTGCGAAGATGCCTCGATGCTTATTTATGTCGGAACCCATCCTCCGACAGTTCAGGCTACCAATAGTAATACAATACTAGATATATATACGGTCGGTAATTATACAAAATGCATCTCTCCGTAAAGCGTCCGTGTAATTGAAGAATATTATGATCCCCGATGAGTCTGGAGGTGGGATGGGGAAATCTCACCTGGGGGCAAGATATTTGAACCAGACCCGAGGCTTGCCTCGGGTCTGGTTCAAATAGCTTGCCCCGAGGGTGAGATTTCCCCATTCCCACCTTCAGACTCATCGAGGATGACTTTTCTCCCCACACACGAGGATTACGTCATTATAGATAATTGGCGGTCACGTGCTGACATACCCAATCTATCAAGTCGTTGTCCTTTCTAAAAACGAACAATTTCATCGGAAAGATCGTACAAAAGTTAGGTATATACCATAGGTATATACTAAAAAAATGATTTGTAACTCTGTCCGTTAAGGGTTTAATGAATTTGCGCGTGTCAAACTCTAATGTAAAGGGCATTGTGAGATTATTGATCGAACGATAAATTCGCGCAGTGATATTATTAAATCTGCAGAGAAAAATGGGGTTGAAACAAATCAAGTTTAATATTTGAATAATAATTAAATATTGAGTCTATATCAACAAGAAACAGATAAATAGGTAATAAACGAACACAATTGTGAAACCATTTTGTTTATTTACAATTTGCAGACGATGAGGAAATAGTTCCGGCGACCTAATAAAATATGCAAATGAGTATGTCACGTGGGGTGGGTGGGATAGAAATATCCCACCCTTTTGTCTCACCCGGGACGCGCGTATGTTTCACATATAGTGGGAGGAGCAAATAGTTTCCTGTTCAATATGGTAAATTGAAAGGTGAAAATTCGGGTTTTTTTTGTAACAACAACGATAACAACAACAACATCTCCCTTTTCGAAGGAGGGAAAGGGGATGCTATTATAGAATTTGTATCAGAGGAATGTTAAACGGATGGATAAATGGATGAGTAAAAGGTGATAATTGAAGTTAATACTTTCTGGGAAGTTAGATCTGATGAGAAAAATACACAATAGTCTTCGCCTGAAATATTACTTCAACAAAATATAACAAAATGAATGAATGAAATGAATGAATGAATGAAAGAATGGACGAACGAACGAACGAACGAACGAACGAACGAACGAACGGACGGACGGACGGACGGACGGACGAACGAACGAATGAATGACAATTTGAAACAATCACTCAGTCAGACCTGCAGTCAGTCACTCAAACGAGGCAGAATGAAAGCTCCTTTGTAAAGTATTTTATTTCCAAATGAAACAAAATACTGCATTTTGATTGGCTGAGAGGTACGGTGTAGCTTGCAATCCACAGTCAATTTTTAATCATTAATTCGTACCTTCTGCTCAGTTCTGTTAGAACAAAAATAAAAATACAGAAAATTTAATATTTATGTGCAATAAAATATTACAGATATGGATTTCATTGGAACTGGCTCAGTGAGCCAGTTCCAATGACATCCATATTTGTCTGGTTTTGTTTATTAACGAATTTTTGAAAGAGTGAAGGAATGAATGAATGAGTGAATGAAAATTGTTGCCCAGCCAGAAATTCAGTCAGTCACTCCAGCGAGAATAAATTGAAAATTCATCATTTGTGAAAATTACATGTATCGCAAATATCTGTACCATGTGGATAGACAAAAGTAATCAGCGAGTGGGAGTGATAATTTCTTAACATTGAAACTGCCGAAAGAAGTGTATACCCATACCAATCTCTTGTCAAAAGGCTCTCGAGTAAAAGGATAAAAAGAACGAGTGAACAAAATAAACGAATGAAAGGTTAATGAAAGAATGGATTGATATGCGAAGGGATGAATGAATAAAAACAGTCATTTGAGTAAACCCTCAATGAGTTATTCAAACACATATGTTCATAATTGAGGTTTCCGGCTATGTTTTTTTCTCATTCAGTCACTAATCGAGTACCAAGCACGCCTTTATCCTCCAGCGGGCGTGGAGTAAATGGATGGGTAATAATTATGTATGATTCATCATTTTCTGGGCAGAACCGTACGAGTTTCTCGTCGAATATACTCTGAATGAATGCATAAAACCAGTTTATCGGTAATTTAGGCAAATTCGAAAAAGTGTTTCAGAGCCAAAACGTGTAACCCCTTGCCCATACTGAGTAGAGGGAACCACTTAATGACTATACTTTTCCACTAAATGTTTATTCAGTACGGATTGTCCTCCGCAGCGCAAAACCCCAACATTCATCACTTATCCCCTGCATATTTACAGCCTTGAACTAACTCATTGCCAAAGAAAGAACGACATTACAAGGCCAGATTCTCCTCGGTGTGTCATTTTAAAAAAATATTGACTTGACGCTTGGACTTGACAACTGCCAAGCTTTGCAGTTTAAGCTAAACACGTAGAAAGCAGATCTTTCAGATTAACTTGTGGTGTTATTATTAAATACCCCACAGAAGGCAAAGCATACGCATACCTGAGAATGCAAGTTAGAGATAAACTACAGAATGCTCATATAAAAGATAGATCCAGAGTGGAAAACAAAAACCGCGCAGAGAAAATCTGGAATTCCAAGCTCAGTGCATGCAATAAAGTAAAAATCGTCTATTTCTGTTATATCATTATTCTTTTGAGTTGTTGGTGCAGAGAACAGGGACATTAGGGACTTGAACTCCTAACTAGGGAGCTCTTGTAGGATAACAGTTCCCACCAACCTGCTCATCGTTGATTCATTTGTACTTGACCTGTTAATTTGGAAGCGCGAATTTGGATTACTGTGAAAGGTCTTCGCGGCAGAATTGGGTTTTGTACTTTCCTGCATATTCACTCATCCAATAACTCCCTACTCCAGCTTGTTATCATTAATGATGCGAGCAGCACATTTCACAATAAATGTGCGTAATCCTGGCTTGAGTGTTGGCGTCTAAACAGTACAGCTGTGGTGCCAAGTTATGTAAAAAGAATGTGAAGCCTGTTCAGAACCGCAACAACATGTACTATCTTTCTGGGGAAACCACTGCATCGTTTTCATGCGCAATGCAATGGTCATAACAGAAACCCTGAATATTATTTTGTTGAATGAACGTGACTTGTCTTGCAAGTGAAACATAAGGTGTATAGTTTTTCGTCCACTGGTTGGCTAATGGGACGTCATGAAGTAATATTGAGGCGGAACGCCAATTTTAAATTTTCGACTCCATGGAGAGATCGGCGAAACTACCCGACACCTTGTTAGTGGATGCCCTGCATTGATGCAGACTCTGCGGCTGAAGCGTCACGCCAATACGGCACTGTACTTGTATTACCTCCTATGCCAGGCTTGTGGTTTTGACTCCGAGATACTTCCACTGTGAGACCATGAGCAGGACGTCATAGAAATGGGAAGATCAAACTGTTGTGTTATAGGCCCATTTAATGACTTAGGCCACTTAGGGCAATAGGCGTGACCTTGTCCAGTTTAATATAAAAGAAAGATTATTAAATATTACTGAATTGGGTGTTCCATTTGGCACTTATTTCTAGGATAGGATACAGGAGATGTGATTGTTTTACAGTGGCCTCCATTGACGACGTCACTAGGCCTTAACTGTCTGTAATTTACTAAGCCTGCAAATAACTTTTAGATATGTTTTATGGAGAATATATTCTCAAAAGTATGAAAAGATGAGCAAAAATTGGGTTGAAAGTAAAGTCTAAAAAAAACCCCCATAAAATTCGTTTTGCTCACATCGCGAATGGAATTTGAATAACTAAACAACGTTGTAAATAAATTCTAAAGAACGGTATCTGAAGGTTGAAGGTAGTATCAGTAATATCTACGGAGCTGTGCTTGTTACAAATTTGGCCATTTTAATGAAAACTGCTCTGAATAGCTAAAAAAATGACGAAAGACGTCAGACGGTAATTACGTCATATCGTCGCATTTTTAAAATTTATTACTTTCCAAAATGTGATTTACTGGGATTTCTGGGTTTGGTTATAAAGTGAATTATGCAACCAACAATTGTGTCATGTATCCGTGCGCGCAAACGAAGACGCTTTGCCGTGGGTGTAATGGGGACTTCATTGTTTTTTTTTGTCTTTTTTTTTAACCTTTTACCTACCATGAAAAGCAGACGACACTTGCAAAAAAAAATCTTGAATAACTATTATTTTCATTTTTTGTCTCAAAAACATAGGTTATGACCCCTCATTGGAACGAGCTCGACGAGCTCGTTCCAATGAGGGTCATAACCTATGCTTTAGAGACAACAAATGAAAAATAATGAAAATTAATTGGCGATTTTTGAGAATAGCGCTGGCCGGTTTGGGCCCTTACGATAGGTAAACGGTTAAATAAAATAATTATCGTTAATAATGAAAAGTAATAAACAGAGTAATCCCTTGACTGGACTGGTTACGGGAAATAATTCATTCGAGGCGAGGGACTATATTGTAAAACACTCGTGCGCATTCGCGCACTCGTGTTTGTACAACGTCCCTCACCTCTCATGAACTATTTCACTCAACCAGTCCAGTCAAGCGATTACCGTCTATATATTCAGCTTTGTGTTTGGAATCACGAATAGTAAAATGTCCCTTGGATCGGAATGAACTAAAATGTCACTTGATTTTAACTTCATACAGTAAAGTTTAGTTTTGACGTTTTGCGAAACTCGGTCGCCTTTAACGTCATATATTTCATATGTCCATCAAAATAAAAATACGACGAGATATCATTCCGACTATTTTGGCATGATACTTTGTACTTTCTGAGTTCCAAATACACGGGGTTTCTCATTATTTTTAGCTTTACAAAATACTGAAATTTCATAAAGATCCAAGGAACATTAATTTTTAGACGTTCAGATCCCTCACCCCCTACCATCCATGCAAACACTGCAAAGTACGTCCTTAGATGAAACATATTATTACATATACTTTTTATTCATGAGTATGTGATCAATAATTCCCTTGACACAGAACAGCCGCCGTAGTCTGGCCGTAATCCATGCGTGGGTAATGATGTTCTGGGTAATAAAAAGCAGCACCAGCAACATTTTAATTAATGAAGCGATCGGGTTGTACCCGGTGCTTCAATAACTTATATTTTGCTGATTATTCCTATAATTATTGTTGGGAATCTAATGTTATTGCGTCCGTGGAAATATTGCCTACCTGTGGAAAGTGGCCAGTCCACGGCGGCTATACTGTATTAAACGTCCATGAAAAAGATGTAAATTTGTTCTTTTGGATAAACGTTAAAATTTGAAACAAAATGTTATCAACGCCTTCTACTCTAAAATCAGCGGGGCTAAAAATCAACCCAACTCAACTGGGCTGAGTGAATATGAACCCAATTGGGCTCATATTCACTCAACCCAGATGATTTGAGCTAATTTTTAACCTAAATGATTTTAGAGTGTTGAGACAACACGGAAGTAATAGCGTTTGGAATTTCATAGACGTGTGTTTTATCGATACTCGATCAGGCCAAAATTTTTTGACCGCTTTTGTAAGAACAGTACTGTTATATAGATACAGCGCTGTAACGTGTGAAGCACGTGTAAAAGTAACTCTCTCATCTCACCTCATACTATTGATCATGTCTGAACTTTATATTTTGTTCGCAATATTTCAAATTCTGAGAGGGACAAAATGTGTATATAAATCACATAATGTCCCCGTGAGAACGTGGGGTAGTGAAGCAGTGCTTGTGTACTGTGGTAAACAAGCTCTGCTTACTGATAAAATACGACTCACCCCTGAATGCATGGGGTGGAAGTCCTCTAAAATGGGCAACGTGGGTATAAACTAGGGACTAAACATATTTTATCTTCATGTTGCGGTAACGATTATCCATTTCCAGTAACGTGTGATCTTAAATTAATTTATTGTATGCTACCTGTTAAAATGCCTGGAAATTCCTGAAACCCAAAACGCAATATGTATTTCGTTGAACGACACGATGTATACGAAAGTCGTATTTGCAAATCGTATTTCTCTCGGGGTGTGACTGTTGATTACGTTTATACGTTTCCAATGAATCCATCCCTGTTCTCAACAAGGTTTCTCTGAAATTTCATTTCGTTTGAGCACCTGAATTTTCTAGTGAGTGACTGGAATGAAATAAATAATTCCACTGACGGCGTTTAGCCACTCGAGAAAATTGTGTACCCCTTTTCCAGTCACTCATTACATAATTCAGGTATTCAAACGAAAACCGTAGATGTCCCATATCTCACATAACAAGGCTAATTTGTGATATCATAAAACCACAGCTACCTGTAGAGCTAATGCGGGGTGCGGTGGTTCCGTGGTTACGGCATTGGACTTTAAACCGAAGGTTCGAGCCCCGCCAGTGGCAACTGAGCTGTGTCCTTGGGCAAGGCACATAATCTCGATTGCCCACTTTGGGGCACGGTGGCGTTGTGTACTAGGGCGTATTGCTCGCCGATGGGGCACTTGTCACAAACCAATGCTAACCCTGCTTGAGTGGAATTAGTACGTTGGGGAGTCCGACAGTTGCTCGCCGTTGCTCGGTGGTTGTCTCCGGGTACACCGGCTTCCTCCACCCGTAAAACTGGCAGACACGAGGTGACCCTTGCTGTCGAAAGTTTCTTTAAACCCCAAAAAATAAATAATTTAAATAATTAAATAAATAAATAGTAGCGCCAATAAAAGTCAGTGTGTAGAATTGTATGCACTTTATATATTTCGGAATATGTATAGCGCATGTTGTCTGGTTCTAAATGTCCGCACAGAAAGTAACAACAGGTTGCTGATAGAGGCTATGGAGTAACATTATGTAATTTTTTACGTACAGACTTGAGAATAAAGGAATGGTATTGTGAAGATGAGCACTGCTGCAGAAGCATGCACAAATGAATATCCAAAAGGCAACACGCTCAGACTTAGCACCCTAGTTTGGAAGCAGTAATTAAAGTGTAATCGGATACATTATTTCCTTAAACCGATTTGGGCGAGGCGCTTTATTGGCATGCTGCAGACTCTCCAAAGAAAAAAAATTAACAACGATTTTATTATGGAAAACCCTTATCAAGTATTCATGCATCGTTTATTTAATCATTGAAGGTATTTGTTCACGAACCAGGCGACGAACCCAGAGTGCACGACAAGGGAACATTGATTGAGCCGGGTACGGAGGCTTATGTTCAAATCCAGAGCAGAAAGGTAGATATAGAAACTTGACATAGCGCTTTAATATTTTTTCAAATACAATTTCAGCTTTACATTCTTCAACTGTCTCTGTGCTGGAATATGAGCATAATTTATCAAAGTATTCATTTATAAAACAAATGTAGGATGACGTGTGCACGACAATGGAATCGTAAGTGTGGCGGATACAGATGATTATATGCAATTTCAGAAAATAAATGTAGAAATAACATGTTTTTGACTTACATCCTGGAGCTCACGGCACATTCGAAAAAAAAAATAAAAGATTAACATTTAAAAAAATCAAATATAAAATTTCATGTTTGCCTTACAAACAAAACCCATTACTCCTCGTTGAAACGAGCTCGATCAGTTCATTTTAATGAGAAGACACGCGCTTTGCTATGGAGGGAACAGCTTTAAAAAATCGAACAGCGATTCTTGCGAACACGCTGGCCGGATATTATATAATTTTGACATCAGTGATATCAGTGTCCTTAAAAATTCAGCTTTGGCGACAATATCAGTTATACTGATTGTGTTTCACCTAACATGGGATTTACAATTGTACTTACTCTGTACAAACTATATTAGGTCACTAAGAACCTTTATGACGACTAAATCTTATTGACTACGTGTCTTGTGCCTCAAACTGTCAATTACAATACATAATGAATGATAGAATTCTTACTTGTTCAATCAAGGTTGTAGTCTGTTGTCGCATCGATAGATACATAAACAAAGAGGAGATCACATTCGCCGTTAGCCCTGAATACATTTGAACGGACAGTGTATCGTATATTCCCATTTTGTGCTGGTGGTCAGAAATCCAATTACAATATCATAAGTTTCTTTTAGATAAAGGATCCAACTTTTTGTAGGTGCTTCTAAAACAATCCCCTCCCCCCCCCCCCCAAAAAAAAAAAACAGAAAGAAAAAAATAAATAAAACACCACTCTCTTTGTGTAGAATTTCTATTGTAATGTACTGGAGAACGTCTACGTTTTGAAATAATCTGTAATATGCGAACATTCTCCCCATCTCTGTAACTATCGCCATGCATCACTCGCAATATTAAATGCCCATATTGTCAGAGAAGTGCACAGATACATCGACAAAACTACATGTATGTTTCAATGAGTCGTTTTGTATTCAATGAGTCAGATGTGCGTAGGAAGAAAACGTCGAGACCGAAGGTCGAGACGTTTTCTTTCTACGCACATCTGACGAATTGAATACAAAACGACTCATTGAAACATACATGTGGTTTTGTATTTATTACATGTCCCAAGCACGTACTGACCAAATTTTCTTTTCTATCAACGGTGGTAAACACCATGCACTTTATGCAGTCGCATTGCATAAAAAAAAGTCCCGGTTGGAACAGGTTGGTGTGCAATACGGAATTCCGTATTGCACAGCCGTATTGCACGCCGTATTGCATAAGAGAGACTGCATGGGCATGTAATAAATGTAGATGCTGGAATGGCTTTCCCCAAATGTGCAAAGTCCATTTAGTGCAAATCGGCGATATCTGCAATACTAAAATTGCATTTCAGATGGCACATTGTTGCACTCAAGTGACGATATCCTGTAAAGATTACTCTAGAGAGACGCATCCCAGATACATGATTCCTAAATAGACGTATCCCACATGGGCGCTTCCAAGATAAACGTGTACCAGATGGACTCTTCTCAGATAGACGCAGTATGATATAGACGCGTCCCATTTAGGCTATAAATTGGGCGTCACATGATAAAGACGCCAATATGTGAACCTGTGTTAGAAAGTTATTATAGCTTAAATAAAAATAATATTAGGATTATTATTTACTTACAGTTAAAACTAGAAGTCCTGTCATGAACTGTGCGCCTATATAGGCTTAATTGCGCGTGGGAATTGCGCGCAATTGCCATATCGAATGGCATCCAAGGCACGGCGGGTTATCCTGGTGACTCATAGCAAACGCAGGTAATGTTTCTGCCAATGAACCTCCAGGTTACCCGGAGGTCCATTGGCTGAAACATTGCTTGTGCATAGGCCATATGTACATAATTTGATAGCCTTACTATGGTCCTAACGCGTAGATTAACGCGCAGATCGACGTGCTATATGTTCGCATTTCATGACAGGACCTCTAGTTTTAACTGTATCTGTTTTTCCCACCTCGTCCATTTTGATAAATATCCATTTGGAACCTACGTACTTAAAGTCTGTTTGGAACGTTTTCCATTTAGATAAATTTGACCTCTATCTGGGAGGCGTCCATCTGGGATTCGCATATGTGGCAAACTTCCATCTGGAGTATTTTTTTACTGGGAATCGCTTATGTGGGACACGTTTATCGGCGAAACGTCTACACGAGTTCGTCTGTCTGGGAGATCGTTCATCTGAACAGCGTCTTTGATTGTCTGACTGTTTTCATAATCTTTTTGTTTATTATGTTTAAATGCAAAAAAGGTACCTAAAAAAATAAACTGGATAACGAGATTGCTGAACATTTTTAAATGAGATTCTTTTCAGGCTGGTATGATCAAGTGTACCAGTCGCCAGTCGAATTTTGTGAGAAACTCGACGCAGGTATAGCCTGGAACCAGTCTATTACTGACATAGTCAATCGCCCATGTTTAGAATCGATCGACTGGAATGTTCAAGTTTGTCCCTGAAGTGAACCTACGGTTCGCTTTTCCCACCAACTTAAATATTTCATCCTGCATTAATTGTCTTTGAATCAACGCCAGAAATATATCTGTTGAATGAAAACTCACCACATTTGTAGTTGTATGCTAACGTGCGAAATTATATTAATATTTTGATGCTTTCGAGGAGAATTTAAAAGGTTGATGTCTTTCAGAAACGAGAGAATCTTGTGAGAAATGATGTTGTAAAGTATACTATTAAAAAAGTAGGGGATACCCAAACTGATGTTGGTATTTGCGGAAAATGGTATTGGATACGCGTGATTGGACACATCAATTTGTTACAGGTTTAGAGTGGATCATGAATGTCACCGGCCCACGAAAACGGCGTGCAGGATTTTCACACGAGCGCCGCGTTAATGTCTGTGGAGTACGTTTAGAAATTTTCGTTTGTACAGGATGGGCTTTTTCGGAGGTTGTATCGTTCTTTTCTTGGTATAAACTCGTTCATCGATAGTTTTTTGTCGAAACGTAACTTTTGAGGTATGCGGAGACTGACACGTGATGAACGTTTACGTGTCGTTGGCACGTTGGAAACTGACAAGAGACAGACTGCAGTGGCTCAAATTCTCAACGTTACTCCATCGGTGATTAGCAGGCTTCGGTCACGGTACCGACAGACAGGCAGTGTTGATGACAGACGTCGGTCAGATCCTTCAACGGCGACAACTGCTACCCAGGATCGTTTTAACGGAACTACAGCATTACGTAACCGCCATCAAAGTGCCTCAGAAATTGGACATCAGCTGCACCGAACGACAGATGTGCGAGTCAGTGATCAGACGATCCGTAATCGCCTACACAGCTGGAATTTGTACGTTCGACGACCTCGAATAATCCAGTTTGACGGAACGTCACATCGCAGAAAGGCGTAATTGGTGTGGAGCACGGCAGCGCTGGGACAATCGTCGGTGGAGCAACGTCATGTTTTCCGATGAATCGAGGTTCACTCTCGACTTCTACGTCAGGCGCAACAGAGTGTGGTGGCGGCGGAACGTACGATACCACGGCGTAACCGTTAGACAGCACGGTCGTGTCGGTGGAGGATCGGTTAAGGTGTGGCAGAACAGCATTACATGTCGTCGAAGGGCGTTTCACAGGGAAGAACTACCGTGACAACATGTTAGCAGCTCATGTGGCGCCATTTGCGCGACGTTACGGCCGTCGATTCATTTTCTAAGATGACAATGCAATAGTACACTGGGCCCGTGTCGCTACAGAGTTCCTTTAGGAGCAGGACATCAATGCACTGACTTGGCCAGCACTAAGTCCAGACCTTTCAACAATCAAGCACGTCTGGGATATGCTTGGCAGGCGCCTACGAGAACGCGAACAGCCCCCTACCAATGTTCAGGAACTCGCCGCCGCACCGCAGGAAGAATGGAATGACATCAGTCAAGCTGATATTGGACGTTTGGTGAGAAGTATGCCAAGTCGGATCCGCGCTGGTCTCGGGAATCGAGGAGGATTTACAAAGTATTGAGATCTTGGACTGAATGTGGTAAATTCTCTGACTGACTGACCGTCCATGTCTTCTTTGTGTTATGGTATAGTATCACCTTGGTCACTACGAGTCTGGTTGACGATGTAACCTGAAAATACACTAACGCAATACAGACCATAACAACACAAAAACAACATTGTACTATCGGGTAAGGGAGTTTTGATAGAAAAACTTGCAGATCGAAAACAATTAAATTCTTAAGGTGTGGGCAGACAGGAACAAACCCTCCTTTACATCGCGCGGGCGTATAATTGCGATTTAACTTCTTTTTTTACGTGGATTTTAACATTTATTTATTTATTTAATGGTGTTTAAGAGCACATACTTATACACAATGGCTAATCGTGACCGTGACAGTTTTACGGGTGGAGAAAGCCGTAGTACCCGGAGAGAACCACCGAGCATCGACGAGCAACTGTCAGCTCCTCAACATTCTAACTCTGTTCAAGCTCCGTTCAAGCAGGGTTAGAGCGGTTGAAGACACATGCACCATTGACGTGCAGTACGCCTTAGTACACGGCGTCATAATGCCCCCACGTAGGCGGCCGGAATAAAGTGCCTTGCACAAGGACACAATGCGGGTCGACCCGGACGTTATCGAACTCGGCACCTCTAGCATAGAAGTCCAACAGTCTACCGCTGAGCTACCACGCTCGGATTTTAACAGTGTACGTATCTATGTATTGGTGGCTGACAAAGGTCATCATGATTTTTTTTTTATCTCAAGATTTCGAAATAAGTATCTCGAGATCTCGACATAATATCGCGAGATCTTAACATAGATATTCCGAGATCTCATCATATTTCGAGATGTAGACATAATATCCCCGGACCTCGATACGTTTTTCTGGATCTCAACATAAAATATCAAGACCTCGACCTGATATCTAGAGAGATGGGCATATGTATCTCGACATAATATCTTGAGGTTTACCCACAAATAAGCGTCAGCAAGTTGTTCAATACAGCACTTTGTCACTAGCCAGTGTTATCTCGAGTTCCACATAGTCAGTAGTAGCTTTTATATTGTGAATTATTTGATGGTGTCATAGAAATAATTATACAGAACGGTCGACGTGGAAAGGGCAATATTTCTACGTGTGGACAATATTTCCACGCATGCGATTAACAGTGAATCTCCGACATAAAACAATGGAATCATTATCAAATGTTCAATAAATCCAATGAATGAAACACCGTGTACGACCAGGTGCTTCTTTCTCTGAATACTTGCTAAAAATGCCTGATTATTGATTGAGAAAAGCGCCCGTGGACAACACTGCCAAGGGTAGATTTTGGCCATTCCAAGGCGGTAGTCCATATTCACGCAAGATAATAAACTTTTTATTCCATCTCCCCGCACTACCTCCCCCTCCAAAATCCCCGAATATTTCACTGGTGTGTATTGTGACCGAGTTGCCCATCAACACGTCGGTTCGTTCTTTTTAAGCTTATATATTACAAGGACTGGCGCCAAGTTATATAACTTTTATTAACGCCACTTCTTGGTGCAGTGACCGGTTTGTGAGATGACCTCCGCAGTGGCATGTTTGTTATCTCGCTCTTCTCGAATACTACGGAGGGATCTTTATCCAGCATGGAGTATTCTCTCCCCGCACAGGACAGCCATGTTACGTCTCCTCAGATAAGACGGCACGTGGTGACAACATCATCCCAACAATTGAGTCTAGAATAGAATATTCTGACACCTCGAGAACTTTACTGACCAAGGATCGATCCTGGAGCCTCTGAATTGAGAGATTAGTGCACTTATCTACTCGGTCATCACTCTCTTGGGCAATCTCGATTTAATAGTGAATACCTTTACCTGCCTTAGCTGCTTCGTTAGATCGTCTCCGTCTCTCAACTCTTTGTAGTCAATAATCGTTGATCTCATGAAATGTAACAAAAAGTGGAGAATAGCAACTAATAACCAGTTTGTGGGAGCGATGGTGTGTGAATGTTTCACAAGGGCACGACAACCCAAGAACATTTTAGGTTAAACATTGAACGCATTTTTAGAGCAATAACCATCCTAAATTCCTGTTTTTTATGGAGTAATAATTCTTCCAAACGAACTGAAAATAAGGTTGTTCAAGAATAAAATTTGTACATCTTGTTGCTGTGCATAATTAGCAAACCTGGAAGTCCAAGAAGTTATGTACATGGGTGTTCATTGAAATGTATTAAATCTGCCTCAGTTGTTTCTCACGTGTTCCGGCCAATGATTTGGGAGCAGTTGTTTACTTGCCAACGTGCTAAACAAAGTAGGGTGATTTATACCTAGTTATTTGTTGCCTTGCAGGTTAAACTGTTGAGAATCGGTAAGTATCCCCCACCCGGTTATGATTAGGGAAATAGTGTGTGTGGCGGGGTGTGGCGAAACATATTACCCCCTGTTCTCCTGCTTGGCTTCACCATCCTTGGTGGACAGATTTTGTGTATGTTTGACACGTGTATTGCTATGATCCATTGTAGCCCTCGAGGGTCAAGATCACAGGTGACTTCGATAATGCTGGATCACCTTTTCACGGTCTACGTTAACCAACACGGTGGCCTAATGGTTACGGCATTCAAATCGAAATGTAGTTAGTACGTTGTAGGAGTCTGACAGTTGCTCACAGTTGCTATGTGGTTCTCACCGGGTACTCCGGCTTTCTCCACACGTAAAACTGTCCGACACGAGGTGACCCTGGCTGTCGAAAGTGTCGTTAAATACCAATACATAAATAAATTCAAGCCGAAAGATCCATGGTTCAATCCACGCCAGGGCTTTGTGCCCCTGTGTAAGTAGCACAATCCCGATTGCCCACTTAGGGGCGCGGTGACATTGTGTACTGAGGCATACTGCACGTCAATGGCGCCCTTGTCTTCAAGCAATGCTAACCCTGTTTGTGGGGAGTTAGTACGTTGGAGAGTCAAAGAGTTGGACTTCAAACACCCAATACTGCCCACGCGAGGATTTAGGCGACCGTACTGTACCTACTAAGTGTAATGGGAATCAAATCTAACCTCTATCGGAAAGAGTGTATATTGATGGACAAATCAGGCTGTCCTTATATCCCGATATATTCTGTCTTTTGATTGGTCAGAATGCCATGGACAAATAACCATGGCAAAGGGTACATCCGACATCCAAGGTACATAAGAGCGTGCAACATCCAGGGTATAAGCGCACGCGAAACATCCGGTGTATATGGTTTAAATGGAAGCTTTCCGCTTTCACTCGCCTCGATATAAAATCGAACCAAAAAAACAGAAAACTGTCACAAATATCATTAGATTTCCGACAATTCGATGATATTTTGCTGTTATAAATTAAATAGTCGAATAAATCAAACAACTCGAGAAAAATGAAATAAGAGCAAATCTAATAACAAAATAGCCGATATATTTACGCGTTTCTGAGGAGAATGGATGTTACTGTACATGTATATGTTGTCTTTTGTGTTTGCAAAAACAAAACAATTTTTCACGCGTTTGGTCCAACTGATTGCGGAGAGTGAGACACGCGTCCACAAATTTGTTTCCACTATGTTTCCATTGTGTTTCAAACGGGACAAAAACGTTATCTCCACCATCATGTATGGTATATGAAGATTTAATACCTGGATGTCTCATTTTATACACTGAGCCTGCTGTCCAGGTATTGTCCAGGTATTAAATCTCCCTATACATATATGTTGGCGGAGGTAACTTATAGTGTGATCAAAGTATGATGTATGATTGGTTGGTCTGTCAACGAGTATGATGTCAATGTCGATTGACAAAAAATATAGTTTTCGTGCCCTACATCAGCGACGGTATGCTGCATATATATTCATTTTTATTTTTTTTTTTGTCTTTTTGTGATTTTGTTTTTCCTATGTGTATATAACTTTATTTCCTGTTTGTAATGTAAACGGAAATTTCATTGGTCAAAAGAGATAAACGATTGAAAACCGTATATTGTGGGACGTCCAAACCCATTATATTTCCGCTCACCCGCACGAAAGTTATCGTATCGTGTCTCGTTCCGGAATTTCATATCCTGTGTTGAGGTCATGACGCGAAGTAAATATCGTGGCAGATTCGTCCAACGGTTATTCGCGGAAAAATGAAAATGTCATTGTCAAAAGTTAAGCGGTTTGCAAATGTGACTCAGAGTATGTGGAAACATTGACAGTCTTGGTCATCAATAAATAAAATCGTCACCCCGTGTCTGTTCCTTGGGTGAACAGACACGTGGTAAATAATAATATATACGATTATTTTATCATCGCATTCGTTAAGGCATTTAGTTTATATCAATTCTACTTTATTCCAATGTTACAGTTTTATTTCAAGCCATATCCATACAATTCAACAGGGAGTCTATACTGCATGGACATGGAAGCACCTGATTATGTAAATCCATTGAAACGCCATTCAAAATACACATGGTATGGGTGCGTCTACGAATGCGTCTACAGCGTGGTTTTTGAGATATGTGGTTGTGCTCCTCCATCACAGGCAGGTAATTTTGAAATTAAATGGAATTTGATTGCCCTTTTCCACGTGGCCCTGCGAAACTTCGACGGTTCGAACAGATTCGATTCGGAAATTTGAGAATGTGAACATATTAGCAAACTCTTACCAACCGTCTCCTCCTCATGCCAACATCCTCCATCATCAGGTCTCCTATATTGGAGATCTGATCACTGGAGAAGAGTTCAAGTAGGTTCAGCTTCTGAAACGACTTTGATTTCCTTTCTGGAATATTCCGCTTTTTAAGTCGGCTAACCACACAGATGAGTTACAGTTAAAACTAGAAGTCCTGTCACGAATAGTGCGCTTATCTAGGCTTAATTGCGCGTTGGAATTGCGCGCAATTGCCATATCGAGTGGCATCCAAAGCACGGCAGGTTCTCCTGGTTACCCATAGCAAACACATGCAATGTTTCTGCCAATGGACCTCCGGGTTACCCGGAGGTCCATTGGCTGAAACATTGCTTGTGCACAGGCCATATGTACAGAATTTGATAGGTTTATTAGGGCCATAACGCGTACATTAACGCTCAGATCAACGTGCTATTTGTGCGCATTTCATGACAGGACTTCTAGCTAGTTTTAACTGTACCGTTGAATGCAGATTACTTGAGTGAAAGCGGGTAATATTTAAAGATGTAAGAAGGTGCATTATCTACAACTTGAAAAGCGGCGAGATTATATTCGAAACTCGATTCGAGTCGAAACTATCCATCAGCCTACTTTTTATTCATGGTTCGAGGTCCCAATATTTCAAAGTTTACTCTCTCAAATCAACTTATAATATATTCAGAACTTGGAAAGGATCTGCTAAAATAACATGTACTTCCGCACCCCGTTCCATTTTTGTCTGGGCTATGGGAATTCATAGAATATTTTAATATTTTTCAAGGCGATAACATTTTTAGTATTTTTTGTTATCATGGATTCACTGCCATGTTGATACGAAAACGGGGAATACAAATCACTTGAACCGGCTGTCAGCTTCATCCTTTTACCGAATGAAACTGTAGGTACTCACTGGAGACAGTTTCTCAAAAAGTTTCCATTGTTTGTCTCCAAAATATAGCTTACGAACATTGGAACAAGGTGAACGGGGGTTGCTGTGTGACGCCATAATTTATGAGTTGGCGGCCACAAAATTGAAAATAATTTGAGTGACCTGATGAAAAACTTTGCCGTTTTTCACCTGGTTGCAACGATTAAAAGTGGCTCATCTTTTAAAATCTCTGCACTCGAAAGGTTAAACAAAATCGACAAATGGCCAAACTATTTTTTTCAACAATTGTTTGACTTTTTGTGAATAAGGTAGCCCCCCCAGTATAGAAAATTCGTTACACGGATCTTTGCCGTGGCAGGAGTTGGGAAGGGTGGCTGGGGGGGGGGGGGGGCGGGGGGGGGGGGGGTTGTTGTACAATGTCGGGGACCTGTATCGTTAAGATTATATTATTGTGATGTCAGTGTTTATTATATCCTAATGAGACCGCAAGAAAGGTCTAAAATACATTTTTTCTGTATCTGTTGCTACGGTAGGTATACGAGAATATCACTCCTGGAAAGTTAAGATTAATGTCACGTGCTTTCGATGTTCGAGTGTTTACTGCAATTAAAGCATGTTTCAATAGCAGTTAAACATCGTAACTCATACGATAGCAGAATAAATATTATTTTAGAGTTTTTACTCAAATTCGTGTCTCAACATTTCCGTGCAGTCCCTTATGGGATATTTCTGGTACATACTCAAAAAACAGGAAAATACGGGTCTGGGAGTAACTGAATATGCAGCATCTTTGGTACCTCGTCTTTTGAAATAAACCCGAAAATCAGTACAGTTGCAGTGGACTGGTCACTTTCTACGTGTGAGCAATATATCCTCCGATGCAATAATATTAGATTCCAAACACTAATTATAGGAATAATCAACAAAAAATTAATTAAAGAATCACCAGGTGCAACCCGGTGCTTCATTAATGAAAAGGTTGCTGATGATGGTTTCTATTGCCTGGTAAACGCATGCATGGACATCACTGCCCACTCGTTAATTACGACCAATCCATGGTGACTGCACTGAAGGGCTCTGAATATCGCATATCGCAAAATCTCGGTCGAGTCGAACCTCCAACGGAATAGGTCGGAGAAGTTGGATGGAATCACAAAGCTCTTCAAACTGAAAATACTGTGCTGTAAATATTGCCAATCTCCCATTAAATATTGGATTCAACGGCCACTTGCCTATTTCAGGTAACGCGAAGACAAAAGGAGACAATTGGGAGTATTTTGAGAACATCTCAGCAATTCGAAAATAATAGTACTCGCGGTACTCGAACCTAATCGTATCCTCACTCTATCGAAACGTAAACGGATTACAGATATTCAGCAATCGTTTTTGGTGATTTGGAAGATGGGGTTGTTCGTGATAATTAGATTTTATCCTATTTAATCGAATATACCCTCCGAACATACCCCTGTCCTATTAGAGGACTTTGGGTCACATAGCAACGACGTACTACCATAGAAGCCAAGACGGCAGCCTCCAATATACAAAATGGACGACGAAAACACCCTAACCACACGCTTGCGCACTAAAACAACTATGGTAATTACATCACAATATGGCCGCTCACGCGAGTTTCCATGACCACCCAACATGAGATCCCCCAAGAGATCCCCCGAATGAGAGGTGAAATGCATCTGACATACTACTGGTGAGGTAAGTGTTAGGTTAAGTTCAGTAAGAAAGTCTATCGTCACAAGGAAGGAGCGAATCGCCATCCAAGACTCCATTTGGAACAAAATATCCCAAATGGAAGATTATTGTGTTGGGGAGGGGGTACTCCATTTGTCCCTCTCCCTTTATTTTCCCCAGGACAATCAAAGTTTTAATTGATACTATTGTTTTCCTTTCAAAATACAACCAAATGCAGAAAAAATATGAATAACTTGTACCTTATTTGATAACACAGCAGCGAACAGCCGTTATGCTTATTAACTTTTAGTACGCCTTGTTGTGAGACACTTTGTTAATTTCTCTGACGATATTGTTTGTTATTTCGCAATGTACTTCACTTTACCAGTCAACATTTCAGCCATATCTACCTCTCAGACCGAGACATCGCAATGATGCGCCACGGAAACACCCGAGTTGAGGTGAATTACGTGGTACGGAACTTCAAGTAAAATAAATTTCTACAACGGCTAAGTCACTAAACTGTGTTCATTTCAACCCATTAAGAGTCTCAGCTAGAGAATTTAATTTAATTCTAGACAGGCTCCAGGACGCACTTTAATTCCATCCGGAACTACGTTTTCACCATTGTCAAAAGCCAGATCTGCGGTGTAATGTGGTGGGATGGGGATGATTAACATTGTTTCCAAGAGCAAAGTGGATATTGGATTTTTGTTATATCCAATTGAAAAAAAAACTAAATTTGCATTTCCACAATTCACACCGCTCGTTCGAAATAATCAAATAATTATGACCTGGCTCGAGTTGGCCATTTAGGATAGTCCCCCTTGGAACCATTGTCGCTCACGGCTGGTGTTCTGCAAGCTGGCAATTGTCAATGTCCAGATCGAATTAGGTCATTCTCTTTATGGCATATTGTGGAATAAATGCAGCGGTTTCAGAAGAAGGTTTCCCTTTTTGACTTTTGAGGTGATTGCGGTTATTTTATCGAAATGTAAGACTTCAACTGCAAACAAGAACGTTTTTTTATTCAAAGCCGCATAATCGACGGGTGAACCAGCCTGGACCCAATACTATAAAACGTTTACAATTGTATATTCTAGAATTGTATTTTCTACCTATTAATATAACTAACTAAAATGAATCATTAGCATTTTTTTAAAATATAGCAATTTGCCAACTGGCAAATTACCACATCTTTGAAAATGCTAATGGTTCATTTCAACCCATTAAGAGTCTTAGCTAGAAAATTTAAATTCTAGACAGGCTCCAGGACGCACTTTAATTCAATCCGGTGTGACAGGAATGATAGTCCGTAGGAACGTTAGTCCCTCTGGACTATTATTCCGCGGAATTATAGTCCTAGGTCTAACATTCTGCTGGACTACTATTCCTAGGAATGTTAGACCTAGGACTATAATTCTGCGGAATAATAGTCCAGAGGGACTATCGTTCCTACGGACTATCATTCCTGTCACACTGGAACTATATTTTCACTGTTTGCAAAAAAAGAGATCATCCCAGAGCTCTTCCATTGTCGCCATTGCAGATGGGACTAAACTAATCCCTGATATTAATAGTGTTATCCCCTTTGAAACTGCGAGGCTGTCTTTTTCAGTCCAGGAACATGACAGTTCATACTTTCATTAAGTGGGTTGGCTGATTTGTAAGTGTGTTGAGCAGACTAATCGAGATTGGGCTGCAAATACAAATTTGTATTTTGGGTAGCCATCGCACGTGCGTTTATTTGATTCCGAAATATTTTTTTTTTAATTGCACTCCTCGAAAACAGACTACACATGTCGAGACCACTGATTGTGATAACAGTAATATAATGAACAATTACTATAAACTTCCGCAGCGGTAAAAGTACAATCAGAGAAATGAAATTGGGTTACATCATGAGTAGTAAGGAATGTGTTTTTGAGGCCTGTTCTGGGGGAGCGGGGGGGGGGGGGGAGCAGGGTGGAAGACGTCATCATAATTAAAATGTTACGTAAGGTAATTAATATTACTTAATGATTTTTTTTTAATCACTTTAATAATTAATGTAATTAATGACTGTTGCATAATTAATGTAATTAATGAGTGTAATTAGGGTTGATTATAATATTATAATAAATGAATTAATATTGACGTACTGGACATATATATGAATGCTATCGGTTGACTGACCCGCAAAGGTGAACACTGCGTGTCTGGGTATCATTAAATCAATTTTTTCTTTTCAAACGCCAACTACTGACAGATGTTGAAGCAATTAAATCTATTGTCACACTTTAACGACCGGTCATTAATATCGTTAGACTGGACATGCTATCATGTATTTAAAAATCAATGATGATCTCACGTGACAATATGTGTCTTGCTTTTACCTGAAGAGAAGACTGTGAACGACTCCATTGTGGCTATTTTTATAGGTATAATTTGATTTAATAACTTGGCGTGATTCTTACATATTAATAATGCAAGTTTATTCTTCTCGTTTTTATGGCTGTCGAAAAACTCTCATAGACTAAAGGTATTCTGATTTTACACCTCACGCGATAAAGTAATTTTTTAATCCAATGACCACATGAACAAATAACATTTCAGTTTTTGAAAAGCAGGTGTGTTTGTTTTTTTCCCTATAAAGTCTGACGATTCGAACCTCACTCTCATTGGAAACTGTGTCAGAAAAGCCAAGATGACAAGCATCGACTATATTTCTGTAAACAGCTATGAGCGAACCAAGAAGCAGCGAGCCAACAAAGAATTTACATTAGCATTAAAAAAGTGGTGGGCAGCGATTCTCACACAGTGCATTGTGGGAAATTCCAGTGGTAGAGCTCTGAGGTAAAATAAGTTTTTTGCTCAACTTCACACAAATTGATATAGTTTACTTCAAAAAAACGAAACATCAAAGTCACATTCATGACAAGCCGAGGTAGCACATCTGAACCACCAACTCTACACTGTTTAATCAGATAATCCATTTAATCAGATAATTACATGTGCATATCAGTTTTTCATTGGTTTTTCATCAGTTTCCATCGGTTTTTCATTGGTTTTTATCAGTTTTCATAGGTTTTTATCGGTTTTACAATTCGATAAAACGTTTTTTAGTGATTTTACAATTCGATAAAATGGTTTTTAGTGATTTAAATCAAGTAAAATGATCACTAATGGTCACTAATTGATCACTAATTAGTGATCAATTGATCACTAATTATGATCAATTGATCACTAATTACCACTAATTGATCACTAATTAGTGATCAATTGATCACTAATTATGATCAATTGATCACTAATTACCACTTATTGATCACTAATTAGTGATCAATTGATCACTAATTATGATCAATTGATCACTAATTACCACTTATTGATCACTAATTAGTGATTAATTTGTGGTAATTAGTGATCAATTGATCATAATTAGTGATCAATTAGTGGTAATTAGTGATCAATTGATCATAATTAGTGATCAATTAATCACTGATTAGTGATCAATTAGTGGTAATTAGTGATCAATTGATAATCAGGGTAAATTAACTTGCCCAAGGACACAATGCGGGAGTTTGAATAGTGTACATAGCTTTGGTGCTGCTCTAGGTGGGTTATATTTTCCCAAGTCTCGCAAATTTAAGTGGCTAATACAGAGTTGCATATCCTTTTACCATTTTTTTTTGATCGAGTAACAGCGCTTTTCAACTATTAAAATGAGGGGTGCAAGTACTGTTGATTTTCCCCCTGACAAAATGAAGGGGCTTGGCCTGTTATTATAGAATTGTAGTTTTTTTTTCATTTATTTAATGACAGTTGGAGCAATCTGGAAAGAACCATCATGCAGAGGCAAACAACTGTCAAAGTTATACACAGGGTTATCATTGGTGGAAGGTAGTACACCATAGTACACAACGTTACCGACCACCGCCACCCCCACATAGGTAATTAGATAATGGTAGCTCTTTCATGCTTTTACTTAGATGGGTGGGTTATTCTTCAGTGAACGTTCAAAAAATAAATCATACAGATTAGTGGGTGCGATTTTTCTATGTTTAAACACAGTCCATAGTGCTATCACCCAAATGTTTTGATTTTAAAACGCACTGGTCCACAATTAACTGTTAAACACTCAAGGGCTGTTTTGATAACCGACTATTTATTTATATTTATTTATTGGTGTTTAAGGTCTGCACAATGACTAATCATGACCACGACAGTTTTACGGGTGGAGGAAGCCGGAGAGAGCCACCGAGCAACGGCAAGCAACTGTCAAGATTCTACACAGGGTCTGCATTGGTTGAAGACAGGTGCTCCATCGACGTGCAGTACGCCTTAGTGCACAGCGTCACCATGCCCCCACATGGTCAATAGGAATGAAGTGTCTTGCCCAAGGACACAACCGACAGACATTCCTACTAATCCACCATTTTGCTTTTTCGACAAGTGTCTTGCGGAATGAATTATTTAACGAAAATTATTAATATATTATATTAAATGAACATACGCTATTTATTAGGGGGACAATCTCATAGTAAATACGGGTTAAGAGTGTGGTAAGTTATGAGAGGAGACTAATCGCGGTAATTTGATCACTTAAAATTGTGGGGAAGGCGTATTCGGGGGCCTGACATGTCCATTACCTTTAGAGAACTGAACTGGGGTTCGAGATAATTTAACTATTGTGAGGGCTGGGGGGAGGGGGAGAGAGGTTTCCAAAAGTTTTTTTAGTATTGGATGACCTGGAGGAGGGAGTTCAGGAAAGTTGTAGGTATTGTGAGGGGATACAGGGGTGTGACGGTGAGGGTGTGGGATAATGGAGGTGTCTGATTGGTTAAAAAAGTGAGTGTTTGTGACAAAGCAACTCTTTTTAAGATTATGGTGGGGCGGGGGAGAGCGGTTTCCAAAAGTTTTTTTAGTATTAGATGACCTGGAGGAGAGGAGTTCATGAACGTTTTAGGTACTGTGAGGTGATATAGGGGTGTGGAATAAAAAATGAATTATTTAACGAAAATTATTAATATATTATATTAAATGAATATACGCTATTTATTAAGGGGATTACATCATAGCAATTAAGGTTATTAAAATTTTAAACATATGACCGCACACTTGTCTCCTTCACCCCTCCTCATAACCTCGTTTGACCCCCCTTATTTGATGAGGAACGTCTCCACCGGCCAATCGAGTTGTGCATCTCTGCTACTTGTGGCGCGATGACGGTTAAGTTGAATCAGCTGAAACCCGCAAATCACGCAGTTAAATGTGGAGTTTTGACATTTCTCCATGTTTTTTTTCGAATGTATATTTCCTATTATATGATTTCAGACAAAACGTCCCCTGGAACATCTTGACATCGACGTCTGTTCGATGTACACTGCCTCTCTCTTTTGTTGAATTTGCTATTGAAACACAAAATTGACAGTTCAAAGCACCTTCTTGATGGGTTTTCCGATGATCCGTTAACTCATCAAAGTATTGGGGCATAAAGTACAGCCATGTATAGCCTCTCCCCCGTGTACAGTAGTCTCTTGTTGTTTTTTTTTGAGAACTCGTCAAAACGTAGAAATCGGACCGTTAAAAAATTACTTTATCGCGTGAGGCGTAAAATCAGAATATCTTGGTCTATAAGAGTTTTTCGACAGCCATAAAAACGAGAAGAATAAACTTGCATTATTAATATGTAAGAATCACGCCAAGTTATTAAATCAAATTATACCTATAAAAATAGCCACAATGGAGTCATTCACAGTCTTCAGTTAAAAGCAAGACACATCTTGTCACGTGATATCATCATTGATTTTTAAATACATGATAGCATGTCCAGTCTAACGATATTTATGACCGGTCATTAAAGTCTGATAATAGATTTAATTGCTTCAACATCTGTCAGTAGTTGGCGTTTGAAAAGAAAAAAATCGATTTAATGACACCCAGACACGTAGTGTTCACCTTTGCGGGTCAGTCAGCCGATAGCATTCATATATATGTCCAGTACGTCAATATTAATTCATTTATTAATATACCAATTATTATAATCAACCCTAATTACACTCATTAATTACATTAATTAGTTTAATTATGCAACAGTCATTAATTACATTAATTATTAAAGTGATTAAAAAAAAATCATTAAGTAATATTAATTACCTTACGTAACATTTTAATTATGATGACATCATCCACCCTGCTCCCCCCTGCTCCCCCACCCTGCTCCCCCAGAACAGGCCCCAAAACCACATTTGCAACTACTGTCATGTCATTCACAGCTCAAGAACGCAAAACCATGTTCGTCATGATCTCAATGCAAAAACAAAAGAAAAATCATAGACGCTAAATGATTGACAACAAGTCAAGAAGGTGTGTGTGTGTGGGGGGGGGGGGGGGATATTGTATGATAAATTGTCATTACCACCAAGTGAGTTTCCGAGAGGGTGTATTGGAGTCTCGTTCTCATCTTTGGTGCATATATCAACTCGTTCTATTGGATTCGTCGATATATGACCCGGAGACGAAGTCTCGACTTCAATACATCATCTCAGAAACCGACATGCTGGTATTAACCCATGTACGCCCGCTCTTGCCCACAAGACTATATAATATCACCAGTCGAATAAGAAATACCTGAAGAGTTCAGTTTTGCATGTATGTATGTTTTCTTTTTCTTCTTTGTTTCTGTGTGTGTGTGTGTGTGTGTGCGTTTGTCTTACCAACTTGACGAGGTAACTAGACAAAAGAGTTTGCGTGTTTCGCCTTACCGAGGTACAAAAGACAAAAGAAACCCTTTACCTCGGTTGTTTTCCCAGAACTGTACCGGCAAAACGAGGTTGAAACCGTTAGTCCACACAAAGGACAGACAATGGGGTACCTCGGTATGTAGGGAAAACAAGACTGTGTGTGTGTGTGTGTGTGTGTGTGTGTGTGTTTGTCTTACCAACTTGACGAGGTAACTAGACAAATGAGTTTGCGTGTTTCGCCTTACCGAGGTAAAAAAGACAAAAGAAACCCTTTACCTTGGTTGTTTTCCCAGAACTGTACCGGCAAAACGAGGTAGAAACCGTTAGTCCTCACAAAGGACAAACAATGGGGTACCTCGGTATGTAGGGTAGACAAGACTCTGTGTGTGTGTGTGTGTTTGAGGTTAAAAAATCGCACTGGCACAGACATTTCCTACTGAAACGTTTTTTTCTTTTAATATGCCACTGAAAAATTGTTTTCATTTATTGAACCCTGATGGGTTGCAAACGTAACAAAAAAGTACATAAAATTGATTTAAACTAAGTGATGAGCTTAGGAACTGGTTAAACTGACTGGCAATAATTGATGTTATTCATTGATGGGCTCTAATTTAGTCCTTACAAGGATGTTACGCAAGCTTTTGTTTTTCTTATAGGCGATGACAGGTCGAAGATTCAAAGGTTCATTTAATTTAGCATTGGTAAAATTGAATTCATCTTTTAACATTTTTGCTATTTCGATATTCATTCTGTTGTACGTTAAAGTGAAAGGAATGATGGACCTCCTTTCGCATTCGCCCTCTGATATGTTCATACCAAATGGCCAGAGGGTTTGAAGCGTATTGATCCAAAAAGCGTCACGTTTTTTTCTAAATTCATCCGTTTCTTCTAATGTGTCTTTAATTGGTGGTTGTTCAATAGGATGGATTTCGAAATCGTCCAAAGAATGGCCAGGAAGGTTAAAATGTTGTGCTACTGGGGCATCAGCATTATGTTTTATATCCTGTTTGTGTCTAGTAGCATGTTCTCGGAAAGGATTTTGACTTTGACCAACATACTGTTTCCGACATCGCTTACAAGTGATAAGGTAAATAATGTTTGGTGAATCACAATGGAGGGGGTTACGGATCTGATAATAATTTTTCGTTTGTTCGGAGGAAAATTCCTCTTTCTGATCAGGCATAAAAGTATGCAGTCTACAACGAGGCTTTTTGCAATTAAATACCGCGCCACTACTATTTTGCAACGGTCTGTTGTGTTCAATCTTCAGTGGTTCGAAATCGGTAGTTTCAGCTGGACTTTCGAGCTTTTTCAGGGTTTGGGATTTCAGGCTACGCAGAAGGCGCAGCGAGTACCCTCTCGATCTGAGGGCGCCAAATAGAGTGGAACAAGCCTCATTGAAATTTACCTTATCACTTGAATTGCGGTGGAAACGAATGAGTTGTGATTTGATGATACCTTTAAATGTATGTTGAGGATGAAATGATTTTGTGTGCAACAATTGATGTGAATCAGTTGGTTTAAAATACACTTTATAATCTAAATGACCGGACGCCTGAAATTGCTTGCCTTTATACACGGTCACATCGAGAAAATCAACAGAATTTTCACTGATAGTAGCTTTCAATTTAATATTTGGATCGTGATTGTTCAAAATTTCTAAAAATTCATCAAAATCTTCTTTTGAATGTTCCTAAATAATAAAAATGTCATCTAAATACCTGAGATATACGAGAGGATGCTTTGCACATTTGCTTAAGGCATTTTCCTCCCATTCCGCTACATAAATGCTTGCAAAATTAGGACTGAATCTTTTGCCCATAGGACAACCCATTATTTGTAGAAAATATTCTCCATTGAATTGAAAGTCATTACCTTTTAAGCTCAGCTCTAAAAGATCCAAAATTTGTTCATCCGGGCGTTTCGCATCCGGATATTTTTCAAATGCATTTTTAACTGATTTAACACCTTTATCAATATCAATGTTCGTATACATACTGTCGATATCCAAAGTAGCCAGAATTGCATTTTTCGATATTTTCAATTTCGAAATTTTTGACAGGAAATCCTGTGTATTTTTTAGATAGCTCGGATGTCTATTTGCTATAGGTTTCAGATGATAATCAATTAATTCCGAGATCGCATAAGATTCCGAATTACAATCTGATACAATTGGCCTCCCGGGTGGAGTTAAGTCATCCGTCCATGAACAACGGTCCTTGTGGATCTTTGGTAGGATATAAAATTGTCTTGTTTGAGCACTGAGCTTAGCTGTTAAATATTTCAAATGCATTTTTAACTGATTTAACACCTTTATCAATATCAATGTTCGTATACATACTGTCGATATCCAAAGTAGCCAGAATTGCATTTTTCGATATTTTCAATTTCGAAATTTTTGACAGGAAATCCTGTGTATTTTTTAGATAGCTCGGATGTCTATTTGCTATAGGTTTCAGATGATAATCAATTAATTCCGAGATCGCATAAGATTCCGAATTACAATCTGATACAATTGGCCTCCCGGGTGGAGTTAAGTCATCCGTCCATGAACAACGGTCCTTGTGGATCTTTGGTAGGATATAAAATTGTCTTGTTTGAGCACTGAGCTTAGCTGTTAAATAGTTCAATTGTTTTTTGGAAATGTGACCTTCGTCGAGGAGAAATTTTAAGATCTTATTGAATTTTTCGATATTACTAGGCCAAACAAGTGAATCTATTTTCTTATAATGTTTAGTATTGCTGAGTTGTCTCATGGCTTCCTTTATATAATTATCCCGAGATAGAACAACTACCGACCCACCTTTGTCGGCTGGTTTAATTACTAATTTCTTATTTTTTCGAAGTTTCGTGAGGGCTCTCCGTTCACCAGCTGTTAAATTGTCTTTATCGGAGAGTATGTTCATGCTGAACACCTTTTTGATGATTCGTTTGCTAGCCTCAATAATTTCGGGATCTACTTCACTATCTGGAGGTGACCAACCAGATGATTCTGTAAAAGGAAGTTTCCGACCGCTGGAGTTTCTAAAGCGGTCGGCTAATTTCATTTGCCTAAGAAAATTACAGTTGTATGATGGTAAATTTGTTTGGTTATCAGTTTTAGGCTTGGGTGTTGGTACAAAAGTTAAACCGCGATCTAAAAGCGATTTCTCTTGGGTTGTTAGGTCATTGGTGCCAGACAGGTTAACCACATTAGTTCCTAATCCCACATCTGTTAGGCGGCTGTTACCTTTGCCTTTACTTAGTTTAAATTTAGGTGGTTCAACCAGTGATCGTACATAATATTGGCGGTTCTCATGGTCCAATGGATTAAATCCTGAGCAACATCAAACTTCGCGTCATCAATTTTTGGTATCACGTTAACGTCCTTCACTTTCCGAATGGTTTCATTGATGATGCTCAGGGTTCTCCTCTCAGCCTGAGGGAGTTTTTGCGAAAAGTTTAGTTCAGCGAAATAAATTTTTGCGGATCTAAACTTGACCCTGATATCGCTAAGCATATTCCGCAACTGCTTAACTACGAGATCAGAATTATCGTTTCGAGAATTCACGCCAATATTTAATAAAATTTTTTGGGGACTGGACTGGCCCCTGTGCCCTTTAAACATAGAGCGCAGATGATTGAATTTGGCGCCGGGGTAACACTCCACCTGGATGTCCGGATGGGGATTTCGATCAATGCGTCCTAAACTTGAACTTCCAATCATAAGGATGTTTTTACAAACATCGGGGAGGCGCCAATTCCATTTGTCAAAATTAACTCCGCTTTTATGCCGAAACTGGGAGAATTTAGAATCAAATGAGCGGCCCGAGTTGCGGCTTGGTGATTTGACTTTCTCTGAGTACGATATACCTGGTTGAACCACACTAGAGGCAGGTGAAGGGGGAGAAGAAACAGAAACAGGAGAGGAAACAGAAGCAGGAGAAGAAACAGAAGGAGGAGGAGGAGTTCTAGTGGGAGCACTAGGAGAACCAGAGAAGAAAGGCTGAGGAGGAGTAGGAGGTAGAGGAGCAAGACGAGGCGAGACAGCGTTACTCAATTTGCGAGCATCTTCAGTCACAATATGGACTGGAGATGTTTGCAAATTGAGGCGCTTACTCTGAGAGAAAGAAGAAGTAGAAGGAAAAGAAGAGGGAGAAGTGCTTTGCCTTGATCTTTTCTTATTTTGCTTTTCGCGTTGGGGTAGAGGGACAACACGGGCCGGAGTTTGCTTGCTCCCTCCCGTATTGTTCCTTACTCCAGACGCTGGGCGAAGTTCCGAAATGTAAGACTCATAGGCCGAAATAGTCTTATCTGTCAACTTATTTTTAAAGTTCTTTTTAGCCCAGATCAAGGCACGCGCCGAAGCGCTGTTGAAGTCTATTTTTTCGAGTCCAGGAGGTGGTCGCATAGCCAATGTTATCTTAGACTTCAACTGGTTTAAATTTATTTTATAATGCTCAACTAAAGCATTTAACGTTTGATTGGCCCATCCCACACTAATCTGTCGAAAAACAGAAAAAATGTGTGGGGTGGGAAGAGCTGGCTTTAGAAAGCCACCTAACTCATCTACTTTCTTCTCCAGCTGTTTCGGGAAATCCCGATTTGCCAAATGGTGCTCTAATAGCCCAATGTGGTGCAAACATTGAAGCACCTGAAACAAGGCCTTGACCAGCCTAGAATAAGCCTGGAACGATAGTTCCTGGCCAATTCCGGACTGGTCAACTCTCTGCCTCTGATGCCTTTGCCCTTTTCTTGCCATTGTTAAAGAAAGTAGCTGAATTAAGTATAAATAAAATATAAAAGTGATGAAATAAATAAAAATGGAAAATTAGATATTACCTATTAAAGAAGATACCTGGATTGGTTGCAGTCTTCAGCAAAGGTAGAAAATAATCCGTCTGTCTCGACGCGTTTCGCTTGGTTTGGCTTTTTCAAAGAGACTTTGAGGAAAATGAATCCAACTTTGGGAGGGCATGCATGGTATATATCCAAATGTGGGCTGGGGGTGTTTTTCACAGCTCAGTACATAATTAAACTCAGTAACAAGCTGACAAATGTCACTCATCTAATTAATTCTTTTCAATCTGAGATGTCCCAAGTTTGTTTTTCACAACTCAGTTTGTGTGGTCCAAACAAATTAGATGAAGCCCTATTGATTGGCTTCCATTGAATTTTAATCAGTCAGTGAGTGGTTTGCTTTACTGACCCCATGAAGCCCCATTGGTTGGCTTTGATTTAAGTAAAACCAATCGGGAGCGGTTTGCTTTACTGGCTTCAGAAGTATGTGAAAATAATATGAAAAAATGGTTTGATAAAATATATTGAGACTAAAGAAATAAATGAAAAAATAACGCCAAAGATCATGATGCCTCACGAATGTTATCAGTTGGAATGAATATCCCCCGACGGAGGTTTATGACGGAAAATATTTTACACCACGTAGAAATTGTGTGTTTTACCTTGTGAACCTCTACATTGTGTGAAAGGTATGAAAAATTAAAAATAAAAATAAAAATAATAATTTAAATAAATGAATCAACCAAATAAGTCAATAAGTAAATAAATAAATAAATAAATAAATAAATAAATAAATAAATAAATAAATAAATAAATAAATAAACATTACTAAAAAATAAAAAATAAAAAAAATAAAAAATAAAAAATAATCAATAAATAAATATATAAATAAATAAATAATAATTTTATTTAGGAAATACATACACATGATTGAAATTGGAACCTATTTTGTTTTGGGGCATATATGAACTCTGGCACTCGCCTGTGTGTGTTTGAGGTTAAAAAATCGCACTGGCACAGACATTTCCTACTGAAACGTTTTTTTCTTTTAATATGCCGCTGAAAAATTGTTTTCATTTATTGAACCCTGATGGGTTTCAAACGTAACAAAAAAGTACATAAAATTGATTTAAACTAAGTGATGAGCTTAGGAACTGGTTAAACTGACTGGCAATAATTGATGTTATTCATTGATGGGCTCTAATTTAGTCCTTACAAGGATGTTACGCAAGCTTTTGTTTTTCTTATAGGCGATGACAGGTCGAAGATTCAAAGGTTCATTTAATTTAGCATTGGTAAAATTGAATTCATCTTTTAACATTTTTGCTATTTCGATATTCATTCTGTTGTACGTTAAAGTGAAAGGAATGATGGACCACCTTTCGCATTCGCCCTCTGATATGTTCATACCAAATGGCCAGAGGGTTTGAAGCGTATTGATCCAAAAAGCTTCACGTTTTTTTCTAAATTCATCCGTTTCTTCTTTAGTATTGGGGCATAAAGTACAGCCATGTATAGCCTCTCCCCCGTGTACAGTAGTCTCTTGTTGTTTTTTTTGAGAACTCGTCAAAACGTAGAAATCGGACCGTTAAAAAATTACTTTATCGCGTGAGGCATAAAATCAGAATATCTTGGTCTATGAGAGTTTTTCGACAGCCATAAAAACGAGAAGAATAAACTTGCATTATTAATATGTAAGAATCACGCCAAGTTATTAAATCAAATTATACCTATAAAAATAGCCACAATGGAGTCGTTCACAGTCTTCAGTTAAAAGCAAGACACATCTTGTCACGTGATATCATCATTGATTTTTAAATACATGATAGCATGTCCAGTCTAACGATATTTATGACCGGTCGTTAAAGTGTGATAATAGATTTAATTGCTTCAACATCTGTCAGTAGTTGGCGTTTGAAAAGAAAAAAATCGATTTAATGACACCCAGACACGCAGTGTTCACCTTTGCGGGTCAGTCAGCCGATAGCATTCATATATATGTCCAGTACGTCAATATTAATTCATTTATTAATATACTAATTATTATAATCAACCCTAATTACACTCATTAATTACATTAATTAGTTTTTTTATGCAACAGTCATTAATTACATTAATTATTAAAGTGATTAAAAAAAAATCATTAAGTAATATTAATTACCTTACGTAACATTTTAATTATGATGACGTCATCCACCCTGCTCCCCCCTGCTCCCCCACCCTGCTCCCCCAGAACAGGCCCCAAAACCACATTTGCAACTACTGTCATGTCATTCACAGCTCAAGAATGCAAAACCATGTTCGTCATGATCTCAATGCAAAAACAAAAGAAAATTCATAGACGCTAAATGATTGACAACAAGTCAAGAAGGTGTGTGTGTGGGGGGGGGGGGGGGGATATTGTATGATAAATTGTCATTACCACCAAGTGAGTTTCCGAGAGGGTGTATTGGAGTCTCGTTCTCATCTTTGGTGCATATATCAACTCGTTCTATTGGATTCGTTGATATATGACCCGGAGACGAAGTCTCGACTTCAATACATCATCTCAGAAACCGACATGCTGGTATTAACCCATGTACGCCCGCTCTTGCCCACAAGACTATATAATATCACCAGTCGAATAAGAAATACCTGAAGAGTTCAGTTTTGCATGTATGTATGTTTTCTTTTTCTTCTTTGTTTCTGTGTGTGTGTGTGTGCGTTTGTCTTACCAACTTGACGAGGTAACTAGACAAAAGAGTTTGCGTGTTTCGCCTTACCGAGGTACAAAAGACAAAAGAAACCCTTTACCTCGGTTGTTTTCCCAGAACTGTACCGGCAAAACGAGGTTGAAACCGTTAGTCCACACAAAGGACAGACAATGGGGTACCTCGGTATGTAGGGAAAACAAGACTGTGTGTGTGTGTGTGTGTGTGTGTGTGTGTGTGTGTGTGTGTGTGTGTGTGTGTGTGTGTGTGTGTGTGTGTTTGTCTTACCAACTTGACGAGGTAACTAGACAAAAGAGTTTGCGTGTTTCGCCTTACCGAGGTAAAAAAGACAAAAAAAACCCTTTACCTCGGTTGTTTTCCCAGAACTGTACCGGCAAAACGAGGTAGAAACCGTTAGTCCTCACAAAGGACAAACAATAGGGTACCTCGGTATGTAGGGTAGACAAGACTCTGTGTGTGTGTGTGTGTGTGTGTGTGTGTGTGTGTGTGTGTGTGTGTGTGTGTGTGTGTGTGTGGGTTTGTCTTACCAACTTGATGAGGTAACTAGACAAAAGAGTTTGCATGTTTCGCCTTACCGAGGTACAAAAGACAAAAGAAACCCTTTACATCGGTTGTTTTCCCAGAACTGTACCGGCAAAACGAGGTTGAAACCGTTAGTCCACACAAAGGACAAACAATGGGGTACCTCGGTATGTAGGGTAGACAAGACTCTGTGTGTGTGTGTGTGTGTGTGTGTGTGTGTGTGTGTGTGTGTGTGTGTGTGTGTGTGTGTGTGTGTGTGTGTGTGTGTGTGCGTTTGTCTTACCAACTTGACGATGTAACTAGACAAAAGAGTTTGCGTGTTTCGCCTTACCGAGGTACAAAAGACAAAAGAAACCCTTTACCTCGGTTGTTTTCCTAGAACTGTACCGGCAAAACGAGGTTGAAACCGTTAGTCCACACAAAGGACAGACAATGGAATACCTCGGTATGTAGGGAAAACAAGACTCTGTGTGTGTGTGTGTGTGAGGGTGTGTGTGTGTGTGGTGTATTTAATTCATTTAAAGACCTTACCACCACCTACGTGGTCTAATCAAAAAAAACTACGTCTATTGTGAGTCTTCATTCCTGAAGGTAATGTCTTTAGCTGAAACGGTTAAATGATTAATCGATTAACCAATGACCAACGTCTTGTTCGATAAAAAAGTAATTGATCGATTAACCGTAACTTTTGAACTACTTTTTTAAATGGGTTAACAATGGTGCAGACTTGCTCCAAAGCAGGCAAGCATTGTCACACTGACTCACGTCAATTATATGAGACAGAGTAAAGCATGCAAGTTATGTGCTGGTATACTTGTTCACTTGCATGGTCATTATGCTGTATTAGTAGCTGGAAATGGTCATTCCTAACCCGTTACCCAATACTGACAAAATAAATTATTGAATTAATAAAACTTTTCAATTTTTGTCTCAAGAACATAGCTTATGAACTCCTCATTGGAACGAGCTCAATGAGCTCGTTCCGTTGAGGTGTCATAAGCTATGTTTTAGAGACCAAAATTGAAAATATAATAAAAATTTGAATAGATAATTTTTTATATAGCGTTGGCCGGTTTCCACGTTACGTTGGAAAAAGGGACAATGCTGTAACTCAACGATACGGCAGTTATTCAGTTACCTATTAGGGCAGTGATTAATCAGTTAACCAAGGTTAATCCATGTGATTAATCGATCAAGAAAATCCATTAACCATTTCAGCTCTAGTAATTTAATCAAATCATCGGTCCAATCAAGTGTCGATTGAGCAACATTTATTGAGCTGATTTTGAGAAAATGAATATTCATATTAGTTTTCGATTCACTCGCCTGGAATGTATCAGCTGGTGGGGAAATGAACCGTAGATTCGCTTTTCCGAGCAAATGAAATATTCCAGACGAGTGAATCTAATACAGGCGATAGACTATTTTAGGTCTACACTGGTTCCGGGCAATAAAAGCGTCGCATTTCTTAAAGAATTAGACTGGTGGTGAGAGAAATTGAGCGATATGGTCAAGGAAGAGGTCATTTTAGCTGTCAAGGTACTGTATAGTGAGAACAAAAAACAAAATCTACATTTCGTCCCCAAAGTTCCAATGTGTTGTATGTGCCTACTGGCACATAGAACATATTGGAACTCAGGGGACGATTTGTTCCATTTCAGTACATCAGTTTATCATTACGCTTATTGGTCGCATATGATACAAAGATAATGGCGCATTCAACTTTGTGATAGTCGATCATCTCACTTTCTGATCGCAACTTTGTGATCGTCGATCTCTCACTTTCTGATCGCAACCCACTTTCACCAGCATGTCAAGATTTATTCAACACAATACCGCCGCAAATTAAATCAAGACAAACAAAACTGGAATCTGAGGTCACTGTCCTAACTTTCCTATATCATCCACTGAGGTTCTACACTTTTGTGTGGAGAGGAATGGACAGAAATGTGTAGCATATCGAACATTCACGATGTTTATTTATACAACTCTGCAGCAATATATAAATACATGACACCACCACTACATGCATGTGTTGATCGAGAAACTTGTATCAAGCCAAGATGGTGTTCATGTTATGTATCATGGCGAGCCCATTAGGTCGAGTAGTGATACGTGATATGGACACCATCGAGGCCTGATATAGGTTTCTGATACACCGCACAATGGTGATGACAAATTTATCTTACCATTTCGGAAACCCACTTAATGCTAATGGCCAATTTATCTTACAATATTCTCCCTTTATTGACTTGTTAGCATATATTTAGAAAACCATTTAGCGCCTATGCATTGATTTTTTATGAATGGAGAGTAGTAGGAGAGCGATGAACCGTCTCCTATTGGCCAGATCTCATGCAGGATCTCATGTGACGTCATAGTCACGAGACTTAGTTACGTCATGTTTGGCTGTTATGGTAGACAGCGTGCTCGGCCATCTTCTGACGACATCGCCATAATGATACGTTGTTAGGTTGACACGGGTGCCCGTCGTCCATTTTGTATATTGGAGGTCGCCGTTTTGGTTTCTATGTCAGCACATGGTTGCCATGAGCATGGAATGCATCAAACAGACCGGAGGTATGAAAATATTTCGATTGAATAGGCTTAAATCTGATTACCCAAATAGATCCGACAATCCCTTGAAACACAACTCAAAACTACAGAAACGGACTTTAATTGGTACGGATTCCCCCATTTCAAGCTTATACGAGTAGCATGTAGTGCTATAACACGCGTTCATTTGTACAAGAGTAATTTTATTGGTGAGGATACTTCGTAGAGTTAACACAAACAACCAAACAATTTCCCTAAACTTCGAAAATCCTCGGGTCTATCTCTAGTCCCCTAGAATCCTCCTACTTCAAATAAGAGGCGCGCCTAACAGCTTGTTCTCATCAAAGGACTAGTGTAGGATCCACTTACAGGAGGACCACGATGTCCTCCTTGTTCTTTCATGCTCTTGGTAATGGACAAAAAAAATAAATTTCTAACATTCTGATTTCTTTCATTGAGTTAACAATGAAACAGTTTCTTCTCGGTACATTCTTCTTTGTGGAAGCACTCTTCTATGGTATGTGGATTGTCAGATATTCATAAACACTCTTTCTGCAGATTGGACATCCTCTCAATGGCTTGCAGCAGTCTTTACATAGGCACAAATGATTACATTGACTTCAGCTAATAATCAGACACAACATTTCGTATTCCGTGAATCTGCTATTTTTGGAACTTCTTCTTAATCCTAACACCCTAATGCACGTTTCATCTAGCCGGATCACTTTACTTTACTACAAAGAAGAATGCACCAAGAAGAAACTGTTTCACTGTTATCTCAATAAAAGAAATTAGAACGTTAAAAAATGTAATGTTATTTTTTTACCATACCAAAAAGCATGAAAGCCTGGATAAGAACAAGAAAGTCCTCCTGTAAGTGGTTCCTCAACTAGTCACTGGTTGACAACAAGAGGTTATACGCGTCTGTTATTTGAAAATTGAGGATTCTGAGTTGGCAACAGATAGAAACCGAGGATTTGGGAAATTTAGGAAAATTATTGAGTTGTTTGTGGTAATTCTGCGTAGTATCCGAACCGATAAAATTATTCTTATTCAAAGGAACGCGTCTTATTGCACTACGTGTGACTCTTATAAGCCTAGAATGAGGGAATCCGTACCGATTAAAGTCTGTTTCGGTAGTTTTGTGTGTTTGTTTGCAGGAATTGTCAGGTCTATGTGGGTTATTAGATTTACTCCTATTCAATCTAACATACACTTAGAGCATACATCCGGTCTGTCAGAAGCCTGATAACAACCATGTGCCACCATAGAAGATGGCAGCACCCAGTATACAAAATGGAGGACGGAAACACGTGTCACCCTAACAACACGCGCTGTGCATGTGCACTAAGACCACGTACCCCTATGGAGATGACGTCGCAAGAGGGCCGCTCACGCATGTTACCATGACAACCAAACATGACGCAACTAAGTCACGTTACTATAACGTCACGTGAGATCCGGCCAATAGGGGACGGTTCATCACTCTCCTACTACTATGAAGATCATGATGACTGATGACGTCATGGTATTACATTCTTGGGCTGAGCATAACGTAATCCCCATTAAGTGTTCCACTTGTACCAGAACCGCCGAAGTTAATAGCAGTGTTACATCTGTAAACTTCTTTGTTTTATTTTTCAGCTTTTGATCTAGACTAATTTATTTTGCTAAGCTAGTGATTTATTTGTCATGTAATTACTGTTATCAAAACGGTGACATCGACATGCGTAATCAGTTTCCGATGAGTGCAGATAAATACCTTTTTCTGAATCGAATGATCACACGTGTTCGCAGATGTTTCTGTGACTGATATAACTTTGTGTCAGTCTAGACGCTTTTGCTTCTATCGGGGGAAAATCGGTTGATTGCAAGATAAAATCTAAGCTGTACAGACACAACCTCAACGATTCTCAAACACGTACAACAAAAGAAAGAACTAAATGCATATAAATATACACAACACTTCACTATTTCATATGTCTTTGTTTTTTTACAGATCTTGTCGAGAAAAAGGAACCAAGAGTTGAATTCGTTATTTTGTTTTTCGTTAAAATGTTTTGATAACATGACTAGTTCATATTTTTTTCTTTTTTTGTTATTTCAGTTCGATTTAATACCACAGTGTGTAGTAGAAGAGAAATGTTGGAATGCTTTTTCGAAGTCGATCCAATGGGTAGAATTAATGTTGTAAAGAAAATGTGTCTCTTTTTCAGGAATAATTTGAAATTGGCCATTGATAAACCCGTATTGTTTCAGGATGAATCGTTGTGTCTGACATACAAACTTAAACAGTCTTATTTAACATATTGACAAGAGTACGAGGGAATGCTTTATTTCAAAATCACGCGCTCAGACCAGGCTACCTGCTGCAAATAGGTATACTGACGCAAGGTGCATTGATCATTTCCACTTCCACGGGCAAATTAGTCAATGCTGACGACATTACAATGTTTACTTCAGTCGACCGCAAGCCATGCGCAATTGACGGTGTAGGCTCTCTCTAATAATAGGTTATCTTCACTTGATTATTATAACTCTCCGGTGCTGTGGAGAGTAATACGAATTACATGCTGTTGATATAGGGGACTTCATTGTTTCAGTCTGTCAGAGCGTGCATTGGTTTACAATGTGATGTTATTGAATCGCATTGTCAACTGTGCGACCATACTAATGGACAAGTCCAACTACTGTGTAACTAGGTGTCAGAACTTATTTACACCGAAAAAGTTATCATCAGCAATGCCGTCGCGCTGTGTGATGTGCAAATGTTGATTGCTCTGCACACGTTTTCAAAATGACAGAATACCCCTTGTCAAGGCGCCTTCTGCAACGCCTTAACATTCCAGGTGGCACCATGTTTCAGTCAAGGGGCGATATACATTATTGTAAACACTAGACATAACGCGACCGCCGCAATCGCTTAAAATGACACTTATGGGCTATTCCGACTACATTTGTGTTATCTAAGTAGGCTGGACTTGGTCAATCAAAGCCCTCTGGAAACTGCAATCGTCAGAAGGTCGATACAAAAGAAATTTATAATTTTCATTCAGGTGTCTTGTCCCAAAACAAATCGTATTCTCACTCAGACTCGCCGGAAATGGTATTTCACTTCCAGCTGCGAAATCCATCCTTAGCGATAACGGACTATTGTTTTTTCGACATGATTTGAAAGTAACCACGGAATCAATTATATGGGGATGTTTTGGGAAAACAAATAAGGAGAAAATAAAATAAATACAAAAGTTCAATGCGTGGATTCGAGTACGATTTTATCCTCCTGTGGGCCGTGCGGATTATTTCACCCACGTGCCCCACACGAGGATAAAAATCGTACTCGAATCCGAGCAGTGAAGGAACTATTGTCTATACATGATATCCCAAACTCTCCATGATTCCATTTTTCGGATACTTGAGATGGTTTCGCATCGAACCAATTCAGTAAAAAGATTCGAAACCACATCAAATCTCGAGCGTTCGCCAGCCCCTGCATATACACGATCTACATATAATTTTAACCAAAGGAATGGGGGGGGGGGGGGGGGGGGGCAGAAGACAAGTTTATGCCAGGCATTCTCTCATAATAATATGGAGACAACATAAAATCGAAGTATTTTTGTTTTGTTTTATTTGAAGGAAACTAATTGGTCAAGTTCTCAGCTAAAGTAGTTAATAAATTCATTCTGATTTTCACCCTTTATAAGGCACACATGAAAACCAGTGCTTTAAGGAAAATAATTTATTTGATTCATGTCACAAGCGTTTAAATTTCAGTACAATGTAAGAAATTTTTTGTTGGCGTTTTTGTATAACATGTAGTAGAAAGGAATAAGAACGCGCTCCCACTCCTCCCCATCACTCAGCACATATTGGGCGAATCTGTTGTGCAGCAAATGTTTGTTTCGCGCTCTCTAACTGGTATACAGTCGAACGTAAAGTATCTGGTAACGTCTTAACGCGACTTCTGTACATCTTTAAGGCCGGGGATTCTGGAATACACTGTCGTTTTTAAAATCGTCTGCATAGAACAAAACTGATGAACGACAAATCGGTTATCTGGAAAACTTAAATTTCCAGGTCTGCTGTGTACCTAATATATTTTATCCTATAAATGGACATTTATTCGAGCA
This sequence comes from Pictodentalium vernedei, assembly GCA_031216915.1. Classification (NCBI taxonomy): domain Eukaryota; kingdom Metazoa; phylum Mollusca; class Scaphopoda; order Dentaliida; family Dentaliidae; genus Pictodentalium; species Pictodentalium vernedei. The sequence goes on along the minus strand of CM062297.1, from coordinate 135,365,645 downwards.
ATAAAAGTATCGGATAAATTTTTGCTTTATTCACCGAGTAGCAGCTGATAGAAAGGTGATAACGTTTCTCCGCAGGGTTAACACTGAAAGAATTTATTCCTACAGTAGAGACGGACTTGTTGACCTCTGACGTCTACCGCCTTCGTGTTGTCATGACCTGTTTTATGTTTGTGGGAGACATAATGAACCGACGTTTATGAAACGTTGACCGTCGCTGAAATGTTTAGTTTTGGAATATATTGACATATTTCTACTCTGTCTAACAATAAAACAAACAACAATTTACAAAAGAAAACACAAAGTAAATCAATCGAAACCAAGCATTGAAAAGCATACAATTTCGGTTGTGAAAGGCAGGGCATGATGATTGATGTTCCATTTTCCAAATTAGGAAAGTGTAAAGAAACAAATGCACGTGTCGCCTGCTTTGTTTATAAAACTCATGTTGAATCGACAACGAAAAAAATAAAAATAAACAATGAAAATAAGAAAGATAAACATTGTTCATTTAATAAAGTATTGTTGCAAGTTTTGCTCACGTTTGTTGGGGAGTTATTTTTAGGCAGAAATGAATCACTGCGCCTTGTTTATATTTGTCAGTTTTGCTTGTCGATCGAATTGGACCAATATGTTCCTCACTTTCCGCAGTGTTTTGTGGCGAGTAACAGCACGATTTCACCGCGACTGCCCTGTAAATGATTTATGGGTTAAACAAAAATAAGCGTATAGAGTTTTCAAGTAAAAAAAATATTCATCTCGTAGGGTTAAGAATGAAACCGACTCGCCAGAGGCTCGTCGGTTTCATTCTTAATCTTTCTCGTAGAATAAATGTTTTTCTTGAAAACACGATACGTTTATTCTATATTTATCGATTGTTTGTACAGTCTGTAAGCACTGAAGGGATAAAAGATTACCGATTACTCGACTAAGTAAAACAGTAATAGATTATGCAGTTAAAAATCGATAGTCGATATTAATCGAATATTCGTGGCAGCCCTGGTGTCAATATAAAGGGAAAACCTTCATACATTCTCTGCAAATGTATAACTCAGAATCCATTTGACCAGTGAATTCTATAGCCAGCTTTTTCGGTCAATTTCATCAACTTCAGCTATCTTCCATCCGAAAGCTAATTTATTTATTTATTTATTTATTTATTTATTGGTGTTTTAAGGTCACATATTTCTGCTCAATGGCTAATCATGACCACGACAGTTTTACGGCTGGAGGAAGCCGGAGTACCCGGAGAGAACCTCCGAGCAACGGCGAGCCACTGTCAGCTCCCCAAAATACTAACTCCACACAAGCAGGGTTAGCATTGCTTGAAGACAGGTGCACTATCGACGTGCAGTACGCCTTAGTACACAGCGTCATCGTGCTCCAAATGGGGGTGAAGTGTCCTGCCCAAGAGCTCAAAGCGGTTGCCGCAGGTGGGATTCGAACCGAGGACCTCTCGGCTTGCGCCCCAAGTTTTCAGATTGGAAGATGACAAAAGAAGATAAGAAATAGACCGTATGATGATCGGACTATCGCATGTGCACTAGAAGGAGAGATTGGTGGGTATTTGTTCATTTGGTGATATCTGAACAATATCTGTGGAGTCTCTGGAATGACAGGAATGACGTCATCAGCCGTGTCGTCGACTCGACGTCATGATATACAAGCACTAGTGCCGACGCGAGGGGGGAGGGCGAAAGGAGCAACAAGCCCGGGGACCGGGATATTTGGTGTTTTAAAAACTGAAAGTCGGGGAAGGCTTTTGGCACGGGCCTCCGACGCTGGTGGAGGCGGCTAGAGTACGTAGTTGCATCCATCACTGAGCAGGTTCTATTCATATAAAAAACACTTGTTCCAGTTTATTGGTTTTCCATCTTTCCTGCATCCTGGTGGCCCGATCATAAGAGTTCTTATCATATATGTTTTGTCTTGATTTGCTTAAAAAATCACTTATTAAAAGATGCACGAAAATTATACCGAGCAATGTTCCCAACGTACTTTTCTTTTAAGGCAAGTTAAGGTAGTGTTCAAATAAAAAGACCTATTTTTTTGTTTGTATCCATTTTATTTGTTCTGTAAAGACAGATCATATTTTCTTAACTGTACTTGTCATAAATGTTCGCAGCTCTTAATCACCTAATTGACGCTTAATGTGTATCATTCGAAATCCATCGTGGACTTCGCCTTGAATGTGTAGCTTCAGTGATTACTTTCGGTCCGTCTGTCCGTCTGTCTGTTTGCCCGTCAGTCACTCGTCCGACTTCCGGCGTAAACGTTACATTCCGATTCTCATCATAAACAAGTGTACCGAATGGAACCAAATTTTATATGCATCATCCTTATCATATGCAAGACTTAAGTTTCCTGAAATAAAGTTGCAACCCTCTCACGGGGCACCACGGGGACATAATTCTGGTTGCACCCACAATTTATTTTTACAAATCAGAATGTTTTGATACTTGGTATACGGCATTCTTAGACGGGTCAGATTCAGGTTTCTCAGAAACGAGTCACTGGATTCATATTTAGGCTCCATATGGGAGCCTTAATTTTAATACAGTGAAATGTGAGAAAAAGTCTACTAGGGGTCAGACTCACATTTGTTCAAATCAAGCCTCTCAGTTAGTATTTGGGCTCCATGCAGGGAGCAAATTTTACTTGTTGCAATATGAGAAATATCGTTTACAATTTACTTCTTGGAGTTTAACGACATTTTCGATAACCAGTGTCACCGCCTGTCGGACAACTTTGTTGATAGAGAAAGCTGGTTTACCTGGAGAGAACAATCAAACAGCGAACAACTATCAGTCTCCTCAACGTACTAGCTGCAAACCCGTACAAGCAGGATTAGCATTGGATGAAAGCAAGTGTACCATCGACATGTCGTACGCCGTAGTTCACAACGCCACCGCTCTCCTCGTGGCCTATCAGGTTTAAGTGCCTTGCTTACCAACGACAAAACGCCGTTACCGATAGCGAGGATCGAACCATGGACCTTTCTTTCAAAATATTCTTCTCCAGAACCACCCGTCAGAATATTTTTATATGTCGAACAAAACATCATTGCCATCCTCTGCTTTGTTCAAAACAAATTCCTGGGTTAATATTTCGGCTCACTATGGAAGCCCAAATTTTAACTTAGTAGCAATATGAGGGATATTTTTTTAGAAATCTTTTTCAGATCCACTAGTCAGAATCTTTTGTTATTTGGTTTGCAGCATCTTTAGTGGCCCCAGATTCACGTTTGTTCAAATCAAGACCCTTGTTTTATTGTTAGGTTCCCGAAGTTTAACTTATAGCAATATGGGGAAAATTATTTGGGCGAATTTTTTCTTCGTTTTAAAATCTAAAATGAGGATTGAGGGGTTTGGGTTGATTTTACGCAACATGGCAATTCACCCAACATACCTCCTCCATCCCCCTTTCCCCGCCCCTGCAGTTAGAAGTTAAATTAGAATAACTTCACTTACATGAGGATGCTGAATGCGATCCACCAACAACATAGTTTCCAGCAGTGCCCCAGCGTTTCAAAGGTAAACAACAGTAGTCCTTTCGTGAGTATGTGGGGTTGGGTGTGCCCAGTCAGTGTGAGCTTCCAACCCCAATCAAGGTGGGAAAGCTTAAATAAATGTTAGAGCACTACGACATCTGCTGCCTAGTGGATGGTTTCATTCTCGGATTTCACATTGGTTCCGTTGGAGTGCCCACTCACTCGGCTTCAAATGGGAAATCAGCAGCTGATTTTCCTGAAATTACTTTTCCTAAGCTGGACAAGGAACTCAAAGGAGGTCGCATTGCGGGTCCCTTCCCGCCACCACCTTTTGATAATTTCATTGTACCTCCAATTGGAGTTGTGCCCAAAAAGGTTCCAGGAGAATAGAGTTTCACTCCCCACAGTTCTGTCCATAATCACATCCCACCAGACTTTTCTTCGGTGAGCTATAAAACCATTTAAAATGCTATTGATCTGATTTGTCCCACTGAAAGAGGAAGTTTCTTAGCAAAAACAGACATCAAGTCTACCTTTAGGTTCATTCCGGTGCACAAGATTATCCCCTACTTGGTTTCAAATGGGAAGGGAATAATTACTTTGATAAATTTCTTCCCATGGGTTGCCGCTCCTCTTGTAAAATCTTCGAATCATTTTGCACCGCCCTCCAATGGACATGCAACCGTAAATGCAACATCAAACGGGTGTTCTATGTACTTGGTGATTTCCTGTTTGTTGGCTCTCACCAACCGGGTTGCCGCCAGTTTTTTAAAAAAAAAAAGATTGCTCTTTGTTCTCACCTTGGAGTGCCAATAGCGTTCGACACGACAACTGAGTGGGTGCTACTACCTGCATTGTCTTATTAGGAACAGAAATGGATTCCTTGGATATGTCAGCTCGTCTTCCACAGGACAAACTCGACCAATGTAGGGAAACTATTCGGCTATTCTTAGCTAGGAACAAAGTCACTCTACTGGAATTACAATCTCCTATTGATCTTCTAGACTTTACCTGTGCAGTAGTTTGCCCGGGTCGGGTTTTCTTGCGAAAACTAATCAAACTCACAATTAGAGTGAGTAAACCCCCCACCCCATTCGACTCTCGAGATTCGATAAAGCTGACCTTCGTAAATGGTTACTTTTTTGAGCATTTTAATGGCAAATCCATTTTTTTACCAAACCATTGGAGTTAAACGTGTCACTCAGCCTGTACACAGCTGCTGCAACCACGTTGGGTTGTGGGGGTTGTTTGGTATGGAATGGTTCTCTCTACCTTGGGATCATTCTTTGCTCGGCTTTCACATCGCTATTTTTCTGGCTATGCTCCTCTGGGGGCATTGTTTGTTTTATCAACGTGTCATTTTCCACTCCGACAACCAAGCTGCGGTTGCTGTAATCAATGCTCAAACTTCAAAGGACACAACCATCTTTACTCTTCTCCGCCAACTTGTATTAGTATGCCTCTGCCACAACATTTACTTGAAAACTCAGTATAACCATGGCAAAGTTAATAAATTAGCTGATTATCGTTTAAGACTTCAAGGGGCTGTGTCCTTCCAGCAATGCTGAACAACCCCAGTGTCGTTGGAATGGAAAATAGAGAACTTGTTGACATCGTGAAACAGTTATTACAACACGCTTTAGCTCCAAGTACACAGTGCTCATAAACAGTAGCTGTTGAGAAGTGTAGAGCTTAGGACTTTCTGCCTGGCACAGCAGTTACATTTCGGTTAGCCCATCCTTATTGTTCAGCTTTATCTGTTTTTGGTCCATATTTTTGTGCTTAACTTAGCTTACAAAACAACAAGGTTGATGTTTTCTGCCTTGTCATATTTTCACCAAATGACTAACCTTCCAGACCCCACCCAATCATTTCTCATTCGAAAGAATCTTATCGGTATTCTGTGCTGACGGCCATCCGTGGATGTCCGTTTGCCTGTCACATTGCCAATATTGGTCACGCTGATACAGAATGTGTTAGCCTGTTGTGCGAGTGCCGTTTTGCCAGTTTTGTTTTGCGCTCTTTTTGAGACAGTTTTTTATGCGTTTGTCCGGGTGGGGGAACTGTGTCCAAGTTCTTCGTTAGACGCTGCGAAAGTTATACAATCTCTGATGTTCACTTCTCTGTGCAGGTCACTGGTAGGCAGGTTCCTCTATCTTTTCGCCTATATAGACATATTATTGGTGGTAGAATACACCTTGTCGTAGTTCTGGCAATCCCAGACACTCCATATTCTCCAGTTAAACTTTTGAACGAATTTCTGAAAGTCCGGGGACAGGTTCCAGGCCCTCTATTTGCTTATCCTGGGGCTCTCCAATTCGAAGACCCCTATCTTCACATAAACGCTGTCACTTTGCCTCTCACCCTGTGTGTTTGACTGCACGTTTTTTCAAATGACACATATTTCGAATTGGTGCAGCCACCTGGACGGCAGCTAGAGGATATTCAGATGCGCAAGTTAGGAATATGGGTAATTGGAAATCGGATGCCTTCCGACACAACATTCACGGTACTACACTACTAACGTGTAGTCAACATTCAATACAAAAATAAATTTGCAGGGATGGTGGCTAGCCAGTGAGTGTGCCTCCCCTGTAATCAAATGGCTGTTTCGGGTGTTGCTTGTGTTCATCCGAGTATATATTCCAATGGGGATCACCCGTGTGTGCCCGTGGAGGTTTTCCACCACTTCAAAGCTGTTATGCTCTATCACATTTCATGTCCCTTGTGTGCACCGTGTGGCTGTTATTTGTATGTAGCCACTTCCTTTTTCGGTTTCCACTCAATTGTCTCGCTAGCGGTATCGCCTTGCCATGCTCCGCAAATTGTTGTCTGTGTTATTGTATACATTACAGTTTATAGTTTTCTCATGACAGTTTCCAATTTTCAGGTGACGCTTGGTGCAACTTATTCCTGACCGTCTCCGGACAGCGAGCTCGCATCCGTCTGTTTTTCAGTTTCCTCACATTTCGTCCACATCTGTCCCCAACTGACTGCTACCTCCCTGAGCAGGTGTTCCTTTTCCGAGATGCGTTGTCCATGGGACGTCCCCATTGGTGACGTTTTCTTTGTCAGCGGAACACGTGTTAAGGGAAGGAGGCATTTATTGTAAATATATGTATGTTATTTTACTTATCCCAATCGGCCATTGGAAAGTTAGATTTATAAATATAGAACAGCAATTATTCATATATATCTATATATGTAAACTTCAGTTGTTCTATGTTGTTGTTCTGTCGGCTGCACTGCAATCGAACTTTCCAACGATCGAATGAGATAAGTTGTGCAGCACAATTCACACTTAGTCTTGTGTTCTCGTTCCTGCCCTCATTAGATTTGTCTTAGTGAGTACAAACGAGAGGCTACCGGATTTGTTATCGTGGACATATGTTTAGTATTAAATTGTCCCATAAAGTTTTCCGCGGTGGTACAGTTTTTCGGCGCGAGCTGTAGCAAATAGCTTATGGGGCCGCGTAAGGATTTACATGCAACGCGACCTAATTTTGTCAAGTCAGTTTCTCTTTCATTTGGTTAATTCCGGCCAATTCATTGGACAATTCGGCTCAGTCTTACAGAGTAATTGGCCGGATTATTATCGCCAACGCCGAATCTTCAAGCATATTCCACCAAAAGTTATTTGTGTCAAGTGCGCCATCTGAAGCACAAAATGCATACACGCACATACATGTACCTAGATCTCGCCACTGCTGTGCCGCTCACTATCACGTGGTGCACGGGAAATATAAAAAGGCGTTATCTGGCAGAGAAATGTGTGAAATAAATGGGTTTTTTAAAATTTTTTAGGAACCGTTCATTCCTATGATGCAGTTGCACTTTTAAAAGAATGTGCATGTGCGAAGCCGTGCATTGAAAATCAGTACTTAACGTTCACCTCAACTGCCAGCAATCCGTCCATACCAGTGTCGAAGTTCTTGGTGAATCAGTCGATTATTCCCAATTTGGAATATGCAAGGTAGTTAAGTAAAGTAATATTTCGTATTATTTTTAGATATGATTTTATTTCCTGAAATTCCCCATTATCAAGCTCAGAAGATATGGTTTCAAACCCGGCGGATATAATGCTCCATTGATGCGTTAGTGGGCGCGAACAATTTGTTTACTTCGAAATCGTTCACCGTCATTCGTCGCACAATATAGGGAAAATTGGCGTTACCGGAAATAATGCAGTGTTTTGAGGTTGAGCTTTTGTATGCTGAGGAATTAATGACAATCAAAAAGAATTGGTTGAGTAGGAAGAAGAAGAAAAAAAATTGTGTAGAAAAATCGATGAGATTCAGAGTCGCAAGCATAGATTTGTCGAACTGGGAGAAGGCAAAACGTCGTATTTTGTGAATAGAATGAGAAACAATAACACTGTTAGTAAACTGAAATAGATGTGATGACATTGTGCAATTATTTGTGATAGTTTAAAAAGTAAAGACAGTGTTACTTGGTTAGTTCTATATTCGCCGATATATCTGCCCAAGGTAATTTTATATCCGCCTGAGGCCTTTCGCTGTAAAGCCGATATCTCGGCCGATATGACACTGACCAAGTAATAACCCTCTATCTATTATAGTTTCAACAGGCACAACATATTGCCACTGAAATTAACCCTGTACACGAAAGACCGTCTGTTCTGTCTTGGGTCATGATAAGTGGTAATATAATATTAGAACGTTTCTTTTCATGTTCTATCGGTCGATAGTACCTGAGTTTGTGTGATTTCTGAAATAAAACCCGAAGCAGCTTTGTGATTTCTGAAATAAAACCCGAAGCAGCGAAGCTGCTTCGGGTTTTATTTCAGAAATCACACAAACTCAGGTACTATCGACCGATAGAACATGAAAAGAAACGTTCTAATTATTTTATTATGCCGAACAAAAAATAACTTTCATTGTTAAGCGTTAACTGCAACGTTCATGCCATCAGTCGTGTAATAACAATGCAGTCGAATCAAAAAACATGACGTCATTTCGAACGCATGACGTCTCTTCGAAAATGACTTGTCACAAGTGCCGTCGCTTTGGGAGTTTCTATATCACCAAATGCCAGTGTTTACAACTGCATCATGCTGTTCATGTTATATTATAATTCATTATTAATGCTTGTGTGATAAGTGGTATAAATTGATGGAATATAAATTCATGTTTCTTTGACGACGATAGTTGTTAGAATTAAGCGGAGTAAAACAATTTATTTTGAACTTGAGGGCTAGGCGGAGGCTCAGTGAGGTCCAGGAGTACTAAACTTGCGGAAATAATTGATTGAAGTCATAACTCATATTCAGGATTCACTGAAGTGGTGAACAACACGTGCGTTTTTAATATTTCTGATTCTTTTGAATTCATTGTTTGCAGTTAAAATTAAAAGTACACCCACTGAAGTAGTGAAGATGATATATTTGTTGGTAAGTTTGTGTCTTTCGGTGACGAAAAGAAGTTGCATGAAATCTGACACAGCGCCAGCGTGCGTAATCGACGCTGATCAATGGAAGTGAAGCTTACATTTTCTTTGTTCTCTTGTCTCCAGGGAAGAAGGTTCCGATATTACCCGCCTTTTGCCCCAAAACGTCAGTACTATGAGTTTTAGAAAGTATCAAATTAACCAATCACGGCTGATGTTACAAACGTGAGGCATAATAATCTCATTTAGTAGGGTGGATGGTCAGTGAATGTGTGTGGGTTGACCAATGACCAATCAATATCCCTGAGGCTGCACGTTAAAATTATTAGTTGGTTCACCCCAAATAATAAATACGAACTCTTCCAATTGTGTCCATTGAACGGACAAGGAATATAGCAGCATATACCATGAAGATTCAAAGGGTTAAACCACAGGCGAGCTAACTCGTCGTTCCACAGAGCAAAATTGTTGAAACAAGGAACTCAACTTGAATTCTGGTAGTATTACACGATCTCAAAATGACGGCAGACTATGCAGTTGATCAACCGATGCCTGTAGCCATGTAGCATGATGGCGTGTCAGTCGATCTTAAGTACAAATGGCAATTTGATGGCAAGTTGAGTTTGTTTTTGTTTTTACAGTTTTTTTTATTTTAAACGAACACTTGGTAGAAAATAAAAAACATGTTTTTTATCGATAACGAATATTTTTGGAGTGAAAATGAAACGCGTTTTTTATGTTTTGTTTTATTATTAATGTTAAAAACAATTTTGTTGTTTCAAAATGCTTTGTACCGTAACTTGAGTATTTATAGAGGATATTAAACAAGTCCCCATTGGGATCGTTTGTTATAAAATGAGTCAGGTACTTGGAACAATCTTTACCGAGTTTCAAATCAAATTTACTGTATAAATTTCATAACACAAGTTCACGGAGACGAGTTTGAGATCCTATTTATCAAATATTTGTTTCCCTTTTTAAATGAAGAAGAACTACCTCAAACCCGCGCAGTATTTTTCTTCGTGGAACACCAAAGCAACGCTAACCGTGCCGCATAATAAATGTAAATTACTTCGGGTTGGTGTGTGGAATTCTTTGTTTCAGAGCGTGCGTTGATTTACATTCTGATGCTGTTGAATCGTGTTGTCAAAACTACGATCAAACTAATGGAAAAACCCTTTACTGTTGTGTAACTAGGTGTCATAACTAGATTACACCGGCAATGTTGTCAAATGTTGTCCCGTCACTTTGTATGGTGTTCTATGTACGAACCACCGCTGGTTGTCGTATTCATTATCATGCACAATGTTCCAACAGTTGAAACTAGAAGTCCTGCCACAATTAGCGCAGAAAATGCTCGTTGGTTGATGCGGCTTTACTGCAGAAGAATACACATGTGCGTGTGCGCTGTACAATACAAAAAACAATGTGCTGTTGGCTAGGTTGGTAGTGAAATCACAAGCTGAACCGATCAAATAGAAATAAGATATTGAGTCTACAGTATGTGGAGGGAGGATTGCTAATAAATTGCCGTGGGACAGGTTTTTCACAAAGTAATTATTTACAATTTACGAGGACAAAATACAAGAAGCACTTGCAAACTTTCATCATATGGACCAATGGGTTGCATCCGGTGGTCCATTTGGTGAACGTTTGCGGGTGTTTCATGCGCTGTTATGAACAATTATAAATACTTTTCGAGTAGAGAGAATATATGGCGCTGTGACTAAGTAGTAATCCGCTCTCTTCCTTCTGTATAAGTGGTCGAATTTTAAAATCTATTTACATCATTACATACACATGTATCCCAGTAGAGGGTAGGAATGATGTTAATGATCTATGTTTACTAACATGGAATTGTTGGACACGTTGTTTTACTACAGAAATTGAGTTACGCTAATGGGGCAGTTTGAGTTTGATAGGAAAAAAAAGTGCACTTACTCAGCGTGCTATTACTTCAAAATAGTGAACAATACAGTGGCCGGACTTCTGGTTTCAACTGTAGGACATAACACCGCGCCCACCCCTATTTACCACTCCCAGGATTGGGTGGGTTGGTGCAGTAGAGCCCCGCGGTATTCTCTTCAGGAGAAATTGAAATTATGCTATCAGATGAAGTTGTAATTTTTACAGTACCCCCAAACGGTAGCAATTAGTCCATGATGGACAACTCACTTTCCGGTAGAGGGCGAGAGGGCCGTGGGGTACCATATAACGATATCAAACATCATTAAATTAATTGAAATGTGAAATTATCACAGCCATGGAAATGAGTAAACTGCTCTTCTATCCATCAGATAAACAGTAATTTATTATTAATTTCAGCGGCAGGTATGCATCGCGAGTAATGGGACCTTTTGTCACCAAAAACAGGGCGTCGCTAAGATAAGTGATAGGATTGTAAACCTGGTTTGTTCCCACTGTGAATGTTTAAGTCCAGACTGATAACTACCCCAACTGTCTGCTGAAGGCATTATTTAATGATCAATTCGAAATATGTGCAGTCGGGATTATAATTAAAAACTTCAAGACAACTTGGAAATTTAGCTGTCGGGGAAACAGACAGTTACCATGGTTACACTCTTGTCAGCCTTTCTGGGAATCTCTATTTCTGTCGGTGTCCTAATTCCGCAGATAGATTAGGTAAGTTTTTATGTTCCAATACGGCCTTGATAAGCATGCATCATTCGGCCATTCGATTCCAAGATATAGATTAAATGATTCTAGATTATAAGTGTGATGCACACGTATACACGGTAAACATAATACACCTCATTTGTGATTTTTTGAATGGACGCTTTTTCAAATAAATGATGCACATACATTTTACTGAAATGAAATCTCCAATAGCCGTTGAACACAAAACTCCCAAACATATAAAGAGGTAAAAGCGATGAATATTTATTTGCTGCGAAAAACAGTTTGAGGTCTGGTAAGAAATCATCACCGAATACTCCCCCACCCCACCCCCGAACGCATTTTTTGATGATAGCTAAAAATCGTTCCCTGAGTTCCAATGTGTTCTATGTGCCAGTTGGCACATAGAACACATTGGAATTCAGGGGACGAAATAGTAACACGGGTTCCCCTCGCATATTTGGTTGGCAATAAAATGTGTTCTTTTTGTTGCTAAATGAATTGCTGAGTGTTCTTATAATAATTGTGTTTGTTGACGTGAAGGCGTGTAATAAACACAGAACGGCACTCGTTTATGAATGGGTTAATCGATATGGCATTCGTGCCATCGCAGCCTGTGGCCTCTCGTTTTTATCCTCCCGCTCTGGCATTCGCGCCATATCGATTAACTCATTCACACGCGTGTGTCGTTCTATGTGTGTGTGTGTGTGTGTGTGTGTGCCAATACGGCCCTGATAGATACGCATCATTCGGCCATTCGGTGATAGATATAGATTAACTGTGGGGAAGGTTATGATGTTTGATGCACTCGCAAACACGGTAATCATAATACACCTCATTTGTGATTTTGTGAATGGACGCTATTTCAAATAAATGATATACATAACTTTTTGTGAAATGAAATCTCCATTAGCTGTTGAACATAAAACTGCAAAACATAAAAGTGGTAAAAACGATGACTATTAATTTGGTCCGAAAAACAGTTTGAGCTCCGTTTTGAAATCATCACCTAAATACACTTACCCCCGATCGCCCATTATGATGGCAAAACACTAAACAATGCAATGCCACACTGGGTTTATGATTTTAAAGGGTCGCCAAGTATTTCGAAATATACTTTACCTGAACAATCTTATTTTCCTTTTTATTTATCAGGCAAAATTTCATAGACTTATATGTATTTTTTGGAGAACTTGTCACCGACGAAGTTATCTATGAACCTGAATATACAGCCGAGTCAATCCTTGGTAGGTATTTTTATCAATGTTTTAGAAAGGGTGAAATACATGAATATCCATTTACACTTTAAGTGCAATTTAATTTAATAACAAATGTTTTTTAAACATTTAAGAATAGCTAGCTCTCCATACTGAAAATAGAATAATCCGGATCCAGTATTTCAAAAAAAAGAGATTAGTTCTGGGGTCACCGTAGGACTGTAGGATTACATTTTACTGAACTTTCCTCATAATTGCGAAACATATTCACCTTGATTTGCTATATTCAGTTGTATGATCCCACTCGAGAAATTGTTGCTGGAGAGCGAAATCACCTTTCTGGTGGAATCGATTCCCGAGTAAAGGCTTAAGCTTGAATGAAATTACCCAAATTAGGCATTTCCTTTTTGAAGGTATAAATAACAAAACATAATTCTATTTAAAAAAGCTTCTTCGAACGACACATCGTGTTACGTCAATCAAATACACTACAATATTCTATTTTTAGAAAGTGAAACATGCACGAGCAAAGTGCACGATTATTTGTGCAATTCTCACTATAATATACAGATGGGCCAAATAGCTCATCTGTTTTTATAGCTCGAGTCACGGTCGCGTTTTTAAACCGATTTTGACTGGAGTCAAATTGTTCCCATTTCTACCTTCAAATAGGGATCAATTACGGACAAAAACAATATCTGCTGCACTGGTAGTTGAACTGTCAAAAACCCCAAAAAATTTGACAGGAAATCCTAAAAATTTCATGGATAACATATTGTCCCTTCAGTGAAAGAAAGCGCCATCTGCAATGTTTCAGCATTGCAGATGTCGTCCTGTTGCACTTTAGGGAAAATATACCCCAATGGACCAAACTGACACACAATAACATGTCAGATACGTTAGCGAAATGAAGCACGTTACGCCACCTACAAAAAACCTTTCGGATGCGTTCATACAAGTAGAAAATGTTCCAAGAAAGATGTGCTGTTATGCCATAATTGTTGGGGTGGGGGTACCGGGTATCTAAATTCTGATGATTCAAAGTTACTATACAATCATTAGAGAACGCGATACACTTCTACTTTTGTGAGGCAATGCGCTGTACAAAACATTAACAGTAAATTACGCCATGTGTTTTTGCTGCATTGAATAGACTATACCCATCGGCTGAGGTAAGTACAACGTTCAGGAGATTAAGCAATATCTTGTAACACATTTTTCATAATAATGCATTAAACGTATTGTCCTGTCCTCAGTCGCGTTTCATTTTTCTAGCACTGTTTCAGGCTTTCATCTCTATTTGAAAGTCTCTCGCCATATTTAGACATTTCATGTGCGTTCGAGTTATGTAGGTTTGGCTTCGCCTGAAAGGAGAATACGTTTGGAATTATTCTGATCATTGCTTTAGATTTTTCAACATCTTTTTATTGATAACGATTGAGTTTGAGAAAATGTTATAAATCTGTGCAGTTGAAGAATTATAAGTCTTTATGCCAGGTAAAAGGCAAGGTAGCAAGATGGCACCACAGAAGGTATTATTTATCCAGTTTCCTGTGTTTTTATTCAAAGATGGAGCTTGTCGTGTGAAAACAAATTCACCGGGTCACATCAAACATAACGCTTGTTGACGAATAGAGGCTACATTTTCATCACTGTGAGCGCAATAGAAGCCGCGTTATTCATCGGATTTTCAACAATTTTACTCAATGAGTGAATGTTTATGTTCATTTCCATTGGGATTTAACGATACTTTTAACAGCCAGGACAGGTTACGGGTGGAGAAAGCCGGGATATCCGTTGAGAACCACCGAGCAGGGGCGTGCGACTGAAGTCAATTGCACTATCGACGTTCAGTATGCTTATCTCACTGTTCTACCGTGCCTCCACGTAGGCAATCGGGATTAAGTGTCTTACCCAAGGACGTAACGTCGTTACTGCTGCTCAGGATCGCCCGTTGACCCCTCGGTTTAAAGACTAATGTTCTAGCCACATGGCACTAAGTGAATGATAGGAATTACTGGAAGGCTGTAGAAATTGGGCCAATCGAATCAAAACTAGCTGTTGAAGTCACATCAAAGGAATACATTGTAAACACGATAGCTGTTACATTTGTTGAATCGATTGTCATTAAACGTCCTCAAAGTGTTCATGTATGAAACTGTTTAAAACCATTTCGTTTTCTTTCGAATTGCGTTACATCGAGTCGAAAATTAGATCAACCCCCAAAAGATTTGAACACTATATCTATATACTACTTATTATACCAACTGCCTCCAAGTTTATCCGTATATTTATGAGTTTTCTTCTCCTTTCTCAAACCTGCCATACCTTCAACGAATATATTAGAGAGTGGAGTGACATCATTTACATTCGGATTCTATGCAAACAAGTTACCTTAGAAACGACCAACAGACCTGTTACCTCCCGGCATTACAAGGTTAGCCCCAAAATGGCCATTTGGCTTCCTGACCACAGTTAAAACTAGAAGTCCTGTCACGAAATGTGCGCTTATCTAGGCTTAATAGCGCGTTGGGATTGCGCGCAGTTGCCATATCGAAGGGCACCCGAAGCTCGGCTGGTTCTCTTGGTTAGCAAACACAAGCAATGTTTCTGCCAATGGACCTCCGGGTTACCCGGAGGTCCATTGGCTGAAACATTGCTTGTGCACAGGCCATATGTACAGAATTTGATAGCCTTATTATGGTCATAACGCGTAGATTAACGCGAAAATCGACGTACTATATGTGCGCATTTCATGCCAGGACTTCGAGTTTTAACTGTAGTTGTACATCCATGATATATCGATTAGTGTCGAAAATGGATCACCACGAGTCTAAACCTATCCAAAAACGTTACAGTAAAGACAAAACATGTGATAACGATGGGGATTACATTTTATCTACCTTTTAGCAAGTTTGCTCAAGATATTCATATAATTCACTGACTTTCGGTTTCTTTGGAAAATGAGTAGCCCTGAGTGAAAAGTTTATCCATTCACCTAACGAATCGGCCGCCATATAAATTCTGAAGTTGAAAAACAATTATTTTACAAGAAAAGTCAATAAAAAACATATCTTGTGACCTTTCAGGGAGGAGTCACATCACGTGGTGACCACTCATTGGAACGAGCTCGTAGAGCTCGTCAAATGAGGAGTCACGTGATATGCTTTTCTTGAAATTGTTTGAATACTTTCAAAAAATAATATTTAAAATAATAAATGTTGATACCGTCTGCATATTGGGTAAAGTGTTAACAAAGTAGCAGAAACCCCTGTGAACACACGGTAAGGTTCACATTTTTCACACAGTTTCCCCGAATTTATATAACAGGTCAATAACTATATATGCGTTCTCGGTTCCTTTTGGAAATTGATCACGTTGGGTCAAAACCTATGTCCCAAAGTCACATCAAAGGAAACTCTGTCAACACGACATAAGCCACATTATTCAATCATTCCAGCTAAATTGACTCTCTATGTTTATATCCACATATTTGTCAATTCTGTGCATGCATTGTTCAGAACCTTCCGTTTTATTAACGATTCGAATTTTGATTAGACTAAGTGCGTCGCTTTTTATGGCTCTCGATTTTGTCGACAATATATTCTGAAATCATTTGTTTTTATTTTTCAGTTTCTCTTGGTGGATGCATGGGATTGTTTTTGGGTGCAAGCATTCTTACACTTGCAGAGATAACAGAATTTCTCTTCGTCCTAGTGCTGCTGTATTTCAAACAAAAATTATGGGACAATGTTGAAAACAAAGTTGGAGTAAAAGGCTGAGAACACGGGAAACAAACAATTTGGATTTAACACTTACGCTGCCGAAAGCGACTATTGTCACCTACCTTATGATAATTATCTGTACGCTTTAGTATGCGCAGATCAAACCAACCATCTGATTTCTCAGAGAGCCCTTTCCAACAATTAATCAGATGATAGAGGTTTAAGTATCCGTAAATCTTATTAAACTTCCTCGCATGCAAGCATACACAGACGTCCTCCATATATGGCTAAAGTGGGCGTGGCAGTAGAAGGGTAAATCCTTTATCTTATGTAACTCTCACATCCGTCCAGTTTTATTCACGAATATCGGAATTCTCAGAGTTTTTCAGTTTTGCTTTGTTATATTTATTTATTTATTTTTATTTATTCATTATGCTTTAATATTTATTTATCTATTTATGTATTTATTTATTGGGGTGTAACTGCACTTTCGCCAGCCATAGTCACGTCATGTCGGAGACATTTATAGGTGGAGCAAGCCGAAATACCCGTAGAGAACGACCGACCAACACCGAGCAACTGCCAGACCCCCCCCCCCCCCCCCCCCCAGCGTACTAACTCTACACAATCGGGGTTAGCATTGGTTCAAGACAGCTGCACCATCGACGTGCATTATGCATTAGTACACAGTGCCACCGTGCCCCAACGTGGGCAATCTGTATTACGCAGCTACACTGGGGGGATCGAACCGTGGCCCTTTCGATCTGAAGGCCAATGCCATAACCACTGAGCCACTTCGCTCCCCCGTTTTTTGTTGTTGTTTTCTGTTTTAATGTTTGCTTTAAAAAAAAAATATAGCTTATGATCCCCCTCCCACCAAATGGAACGAGCCATTTAAATTTTACTATTTTTGCAAATCTTGTTTTGGAAATCATTTTTCATCGCATTTAACAAATACAACTGCCTACTGAGTCAGCTAGAGATGGGCAATATTCCGTCATTTACCAACCGATAAAATCGGAATACCGAAAAATCGAACTGAACCAATCATTGAATATCGAAACCATCTGTGTTTCCAAATTTTTCTACATTCGCTGTTTATAAGGCCTTGTTTGGGCTTGATGGCAGTTGAAGTGTTCATTTTTATGCAAGGAATGACTGGTTTTCTTTTCGGTTTTGCAAACCCTTTAAGGCCTGGGAAATCATCCTGCATTTCCTTTGCACTGGAAATGTTCAATACACGTAATAGTCATGCTGTGCATCTTCATCTGGAATCCTCATCTTGTGCAACCTGCTGCGCTTCGTCCCTTTAGTTGTCCTATGTAAAATGCTTTATGTACGCAATTTAGAACTTGTAAACAATAATTTAAACAAATAGACAGATAACTTGCCGCATGCATTTGAGCAGGTGATCTGTCGAGGAGGATTCGCCCTTATGGTATGGTGTTGTTCATTACATTCGTCACGCAATGGTGATCCAGCTGGATATGGGATAAGTTAAGTTAACACGCTTCGCAAGGGTGTGTTTAACCTTTTACCTAACGAAGCAGCCGCATTCTTTCGCGTAATTTACAAATTTAGGTGCTTAACCCTTTACCCAACGCAGACGATATCAAAATTTATTATTTGAAAAATCATTTTTTAACATTTGTCAAACAATTTCAACAAAACCATATCATGTGACCCCTCATTGGAACGAGCTCCACGAGCTCGTTCCAAAGAGGGTTCACATGATATGGTTTTGTTGAAATTTTTTGAAAAACAATATTTTTTCAAATGATAAATTTGCATATTACGCTGGCGGATGTGGGCGATTCGTTGGCTAAAGGGTTAAAAAAGTTATTTTTCAAATTATTTCAACAAATCATATCACCATAACGTGTGACCCCTCTTTGGAGCGAACTCGTTCCAATGAGGGGGCACATGATTTATTTATTTATTTATTTATTGGTGTTTAAAGTCACATATTTCTGCACAATGGCTAATCATGACCACGGCAGTTTTACGGGTGGGGGAAGCCGGAGTACCCAGAGAGAACCACCGAGCAACGGCGAGCAATTGTCAGCTCCCCAACATACTAACTCCATACAAGCAGGGTTAGCATTGGTTGAAGACGTGTGCACCATCGACGTGCAGTACGCCTTAGTACGCAGCGTCACCGCGCCCCCACATGGGCAATGGGGGTGAAGTGTCTTGCCCAAGGACACAACGCGGTTGCCGCAGGTGGGATTCGAAGCAAGGACCTCTCGGCTTGCAGGCTGCACCTCTACCAACTGAGCCACCGCGCCCCCAGGGGGCACATGATATGGTTTTGTTGAAATGCTTTGAAAAAATAATTAAAATAACAAATTTTGATATTGTGTGCGTTCGGTAATGGGTTAGAAGATAATCTCATTCATTTAATAAACAATTGTCAAGCGCCTGTGATATAAAGTCTGTGTAACATACCATAAAACACCACTATAACTCACAAGAAATATCACGGAATTTCAAGCGTTCCTTTTTAGGCTAAAAATGTTAAAAAATCTGTTTCTCACGAACCGGCCCTTTAAGCTGCCGCATGCTCTTCTTTATAACCAATGCAATCTTTAAAAAATATAAAAATTAAATGGTTTATGTTTGACAATTTACCCAAGTTGATATAATTGATAAATTTGTGCAACAAAGTTTTTTCAATGATTTCTTGCACCCAAAGGACACAATATATCAAAACCCATGGTAGTCTGTCGATTATGAGTCCTAAAACATAAAACAAACCAAGAACATGAACTTCTAGAAGCAAATAAAAAGTTACAAAAATAAGAAATAAAATAATAAACCGCCCACCCACACGTAATTTTACAAAACAATGATCTTAGAAACAGAAGATATACTTTGCGGAGCCTTATGAACAAATGTAATAGCATATGTTTTAATTTAGCTTTAGTTGTGGTCAACCTCAACATTTGCTGGGTACTGTATATTGAAACGGCAATTAATGGAGGCCTAGTGCTCATATGACTTTGCTCGTTTATCAAAATGATTGATCAACAACATCGTGATGTTGTTGGGCACACCAAACGAGGTTTGAAGATTTTTGAAATTCATACTTGCGCTTTTATTCATCTCCTAACCCCTCATGCCCCAGAACCAACTTTGTATTAAAATATTTTATCTTGAAAAAGAAATAGCAATAAAATGTCAGAACATGAACGCTTTTTGTCGGTGATCTGTCATTATCCACTATATCTGACAATAAACCACGACAAAACGTCCAGACGTGGGTGCTGTAATGTCGCTATCATGATCAGAACGTCCATTATGTTGACAGCAATGTACAGGAGTAGTATGTAATGTGGTTTTCACCCCTCATTTGGATGACCCCGGTGGATGACCCCGGAAGTGACGTCATGTCACGTGACGTAGTGGCGCCATGTTGTGTTGTCATGGTAACCCGCGTGAGCGGCCATGTTGTGACGTGATCTCCATAGTGATACGTGGTGTGAGTGCGCATGCGCAGCGCGTGTTGTTAGGGTGATACGTGTTTCCGTCGTCCATTTTGTATACTGGAGGTCGCCATCTTGGTTTCTATGGTAGCACGTGATTGCTATGTTACCCAATTGTTCTGCAATGGGACGGTGTATGTTCGGAGGGTATGTTAGATTGTAGAAGAGTATTAAGAATTACCACAAACAACCCGACAATCCTTCCAAATCACCAAAATCTATCCCAACTTTTACTATTTCGAATTCTTTCAGAATTATCTGCTTCTATCTATATATGCAATAGTTTTCCTCTACCATGCCATGTTCCTTTGTTCTGGAGTATACTCCAGTAGCGTAGAAGAGTTTACCTTATTATTGCTATATTTGGCAATTTCTGGTATATTCTTGTTAGTTCTGACCCTATTCCGTGTACTCCTGTTGTTTCATTTATCTAGATTATAACTAACCAATCAGATTGCTTCATCCCCCGTAATCTCTATGCAGAGTTATCTCCCTTTATTACAACGAAGTTGTATCCGATTTCCATCACCTCTATATCCAATGGCCATATCCCATGGAATCCCATTTTTGGGAAACACCCGTGGCTGTGGAATCCCTTTTTTGTCGTATGAGGCCATGAGGGCTACGTAAAAGCCCTCAATGAGTGCTCATTTATTATCCCTCATACCCTCATTGAATTTTGAGGTTATGAGGACCTTGAAAAATCCCTCAATGAGGTATAATTTACTACGACTCTTAGCCTCATTTCAGTATTTGAGGATATCTATGGCCTGGTATTGTATTATTCGAGGATACCTATCGAGGATACCGTTAGGAGAATCCCTTTTTTGTCGTATGAGGCCATGAGGGCTATGTAAAAGCCCTCAGTGAGTCCTCATTTATTATCCCTCATAGCCTCATTGAATTTTGAGGTTATGAGGACCATTAAAAATCCCTCATTGAGGAATTTTTAATACGACTCTTATCCTCATTTCAGAAAAAAGGGATTCCACAAATGGGATTCCTAAAAAGGGATTCTGCAAATGGGATTCCTTCTGGAGAATCCCTTTTTTGTCGTATGAGGCCATGAGGGCTATGTAAAAGCCCTCAGGGAGTCCTCATTTATTATCCCTCATAGCCTCATTGAATTTTGAGGTTATGAGGACCATTAAAAATCCCTCATTGAGGGATTTTTAATACGACTCTTATCCTCATTTCAGAAAATGGGATTCCTGAAAAGGGATTCCACAACTGGGATTCGAAAAAAAGGGATTCCACAAATGGGATTCCGTTTCCATCTTGTCGCCAAAGCTCCAAGGCCACTATGAGGGATTTTTAATGGTCCTCATAACCTCAAAATTCAATGAGGCTATGAGGAATAATAAATGAGGACTCACTGAGGGCTTTTACATAGCCCTCATGGCCTCATACGCCTAAAAAGGGATTCTCCTAAAGGTAGCCTCGATAGGTATTCTCGAATAATACAATACTAGGCCATAGATATCCTCAAATACTGAAATGAGGCTAAGAGTCGTAGTAAATTATACCTTATTGAGGGATTTTTCAAGGTCCTCATAACCTCAAAATTCAATGAGGGTATGAGGGATAATAAATGAGGACTCATTGAGGGCTTTTACATTGCCCTCATACGACAAAAAAAGGGATTCCACAGCCACGGGTGCTTCCCAAAAATGGGATTCCATGGGATATGGCCATTGGATATAGATACAACTTCTTTGTAATAAAGGGAGATAACTCTGCATAGAGATTACGGGGGATGAAGCAATCTGATTGGTTAGTTATAATCTAGATAAATGAAACAACAAGAGTACACGGAATAGGGTCAGAACTAACAAGAATATACCAGAAGTTGCTAAATATAGCAATAATAAGGTAAACTGTTTCAGTTAATAGGCTCTTCTACGCTACTGGAGTATACTCCAGAACAAAGGAACATGGCATGTTAGAGGAAAACTATTGCATATATAGATAGAAGCAGAGAATTCTGAAAGAATTCGAAGTAGTAAAAGTTGGGATAGATTTTGGTGATTTCGAAGGATTGTCGGGTTGTTTGTGGTAATTCTTAATACTCTTCTACAATCGAACATACCCTCCGAACATACCCCGTCCCATTGCAGAACAATTGGGTAACACAGCAATCACCTGCTACCATAGAAACCAAGATGGCGACCTCCAGTATACAAAATGGACGACGGAAACACTATCACCCTAACAACACGCGCTGCGCATGCGCACTCACACCACGTATCACTATGGAGATGACGGCACAACATGGCCGCTTACGCGGGCTACCACGACAACACAACATGGAGCCACTACGTCACGTGACATGACGTCACTTCCGGGGTCATACACCGGGGTCATCCAAATGAGGGGTGAAAACCACATTACATACTACTTACAGGTGCCTAAACACATGGATATCTTCAAAATAACCAGCGTACCCCATTACGACCGCGTGGAGTATACTGGAGATTGAGTCCTGGTGTTGCCTGCATCACATTTTCTCCCTTGTTCAGTACCTCGGAGATTCTCAGTAGGTACTGAAATTATCTCCTGAGTAACCTAGCGAGACTTATGCGGGGCTCTCACTTTCACGGTCTGGGCCCGGGATTGCTACGCTTTTGAAACGTGGTAAAGCCGGCGTGTTTTGACCACGGTTGACAATTTCTACGGTGTCACTAGGGTGTAGCTACAGCGCCTACTGAAGATCCCAGGAAGCGCTAAGTTTGTACTAAGGTTGTGATAAGGAATTACCGCGGAATCGCTAAAGGTTATTACGGCTATGTGACGGTTTTCCTACGGTTATGCAACGGCGCTACCGGAAGCACTACGGACCAGCCACGGTTGTCCTACGGTTTGTCCAGGTTAGTCACGGTCATGCTACGGTGTTACGAACACGCTACGCGGCGTAAGTGCGGGGATTTATCCCGGAACAGCACGGTCAAGTCGACGGGCCCTGAACGGATTTGCCAGGGATACCCACGGATTAAAACCGTAGGATTCCGGCAGCCCGAACTGTGAAAGTGAGAACCTAACATTACGCTGATGTCACACTTTAATGGATCAGAGATACGGGTGGCTACGGTTTCGAAACCGTGGGTATTCTTGGAGTCGACGATGGGGGCACCATTGACTTTCTTGATCAACCTTGAATGTCCGTAGAATAATCGGCACTCGCCACGACAGTTTTGACATGTTCAAAACAATCATGGTGCTGCTACCTACAACATTTTTCATAGCGTAGCCAATTCATAAGTCTATCGTGTGTATTCATAGGTCCACGTGAGGGCATTCGTGTCCATGTTCGGTCATTCTTGGCTTTCCGTTCTAATTTGTGGGATCTGGCAAGCAGTTCTTGGAACATTCCTGGCTCCACTCTCATGAAATTCCAGAAAGCAGCTGTTTCCTCTGCTTTCAGCGCTTGCATTAGATGCCCATATTGCTCCAGGACAGGTCTTTTTAGCAGCCAGGGTCACACCCAATCACTTCTGTCCGTCTTTCTTCTTCGCGTTCTATTTTCAATCAATCTGGCTATGGCCAGATCATTTTCAGCAAAGTTTCTTTGTCAATGAACCACGTCCTTAGCAAACTGCAGCCTTTGAAGAGGTGTCAGGAACAGTTTTTAACAATTTTTGGAATGTTTTCATATACGTTTGCAATTGAGTAGCTTGTAGCTGAATGACTGCTGAGCAAATTGTCGGCCCCTTTTATACAGAATTGACCTCGAATCGTGACGACCCATGATGTATCTTGACCATTCTTGTTCGTGACTCAACCGTCATTGATCTTACTTAATCTTATGACAGTCGTAAGTGAAAGGTGATTAATCGGCTGTAATCGTGGACATTCTGAGTATCCGTAGAGTAATCGGCCCTTATCGGGGGGCAGTCGCCGGTATTTATAGGGTATTCTAAACCAGATCGTAGGATAACCAAATTGGACAAATCAGGATGATTCGGCTGCCAATCCATAATGAAGCGTACCAAAACCCTGATTTTGTAACCCCACCCGTAGAAAAACAGTAGAACAAAGACATCGTGGAGATTTTATCAAGAATCATCACGACTGCCACATCCACGGTTGATCAAGATTAATCGGCATCCTTCGTGGCATTATCCTTCAAAGTGTGACCTGGGATTTACGTTTTTATGAGCGGCGAGTGCCACGATTGTCCTTTCAATCACGAATTAGATGATTCTAGACCTACTTGAAACAATAGCTATTCCTCTTAATATGCGGTGTGATGATTTCATTGCAATTAAAGCATTTTTATTGCAGTTATGTCCTGCGTGCCACACTATCTTTTTGGATAACATATAAAAAAAAAAACTCCCAAATATATTCTCACTGGATCGATCGCGGGCTGCAATATTGCTCATATTTTTGAGTTTTCACTTGCTGTGGATATTCAGGCGAATATGTTTAAACTCCTGAATGGAAACAGAATGTTCAGACCTTTTATGAGACAGTTCCAGAATCCACAATGTTGAACTGGATAAAGTCATTGCACAAGGAATTATCCCCTGTTTCATAAACGAAATTTGATATTCTGTAAAGTAGGGGGATTAACTGGTCTTTCACCCACTTCCTATCCTATATATGTCCATTATGAGATACCAGACGGAACAAACGTATCTTAACCATCCTCGAAGCACGAGATAAACGACTGAAAAATGGCGCATCTCGATATTTTTCTCATTGTGCCAAAGCTTAACACTATCTGTTTGCTTTCCTAGTTTATAATATTATATGCTTTGGAAAGATATAAGTATTTCGCTGCTCTTTTCAAATATGCCATGATACTTTATCAACCACCAGCCCACCCTCAGATGGAGCCAATGGTCCATAATCACCCTTTCAAACAAAAGTATATCACGTGATCATCCGAGTGGAAGAATGGAAGAAAACATCAACCTGATGGGTTTTGTTTTTTGAAGATGGGATATGTTCCTCCTCTCTCTTGTCTATCTGTCTATTTGTCTGCCTGTCTGTATGTCTGCCTCTCTCTCGCTCTCGCTCTCTCTCTCCCCCTCTCTCTCCCTCCCCCTCTCTCTCGGTAAAAGAACTTTGCAACAGATGATCGGCACGCCTCGTCTCCTGGATCAAAGATATTGCCTTGCGTGTGAGATTTTGCCAAAACACACCCATAATGCATTTGTATTTTTTAATTCAAGTCATCGGTTAACAGAAAGCATATCTGCAGAATAGAAAATAGGTATGGACGGTTTGTAACTTAATTTGATAAAATGTTAGGTGAGTGAATAGGACCACGACGACTGTGAAGCGCTTAATGTCTGCTTCTATTTTGAATTCTTGGTCTATGATATATGAGGTACGATGCAACGGAAGTGGAATATGATGATATAAAAAAAAACGTCTAAAGTCAGCGAAACATCCGATTTAGGCGTAGGAAACGTTTTACATTTGGACGCAAACCCACCTTGCTCCGTTGCGCAGGAAATGGCAGAACCATATTTGTCTGTACCCAACTTGTCTACTAAAAATGAAATATCTCTATGTTGGTTTGGTAACAGAATATAATTTATTTTATACCTCATTCTAAGAGACAATGTAAATTTCCCCACAGGGTTGTTAGTTATTTCGCTACGTTTCCCGCCCTTTGAACATCACGTAAATATTCTTGATGTGCTCACCGCTCAAACCGGGACGTCCCAAAAGCGCGTAACGGAAACATCCGAGGTGAAATGAATTACACAGAAGGGAAATCTTCAATCCAAATAATTTATCTAATTGTCAAGTAACAATGAATGTGAACTGTGCGAGTCTGCCAATGACAAAGGTAGAACAATGAGTTGATGGGGTGTTGATTTAACATTTTTTCAAGAACAATGTGAATATTTAATTTGCTGTTATATCCATTTCCAATAATTAAATTTGTTACAACTACAATTATAATCATCTGGCATTCGGTATAATAAAAATAATGATGAACAGGTTTGGTGTGGGCATTGCGGAGTGTCTCCCCTTGAACCCACACATGGAAATAAGCAGACTGTCATCTGCAGAATGAGGGCCCCAGAGGGTCAATTTGGTGATTCTACCCTGCGCAGCAGGATAGCATTACCAAATTTACCCTCTGTGAACCTCAATCTGGATCAAGGTCTCAGACCTGAACAGACTTAGGTTCCCAGATTCTAGCCCATTATATTTGACAGCATCAGCACATTCATTCACCTCCTGATGGCAGATTGGGTATTTCCAGGTATGTTTGGAACCATTGTCTTCCGCCTCAGGAGACAACCCACACTGTCCGACTCGAACTATTTCATCATTCATCATCTTTATAATAGTAACTTCATAATTTCTGTATACAAATTCTTAGTTAGAATTTTCTAGATGTATGGGCAGATGTTATAATCAATCCAACTGGGATGAGACAGTCAAAAGCAACAGATCGAAGCATTCTGATTGTTGTGCA
This sequence comes from Pictodentalium vernedei, assembly GCA_031216915.1. Taxonomy (NCBI): domain Eukaryota; kingdom Metazoa; phylum Mollusca; class Scaphopoda; order Dentaliida; family Dentaliidae; genus Pictodentalium; species Pictodentalium vernedei. Next base: position 135,339,246 of record CM062297.1, on the reverse strand, counting down.
GTCTTTGTCAGTGCGTTGTATAAGTTATGTCCCTCGATGTGTTTGTTTTGCATTGTTGACTGCCAATGCACTTGTTCTGTATTACCGACTTGTGGAGTTTTTCGAAAATTTCCTGTCTCGTGTGACTGTAGTATTTACACAGTTTAGAGAAAAACACGATGCCAATATTTAAATGATTTATTTGATGACTGTGTTCTTGTTATTAGCGATTTGTTTTGATGCGTTCATTCACACATCTTAGAAATCCATTTCGGAAAGTTGTCATTTCCCCAAATGAACTCTTGTGTATCGTTTCGGTAGAAAAGATATATTTCATTATTTAACCTTTTATTTCAACATAGCGGCCATCATCGGCAAGCGTTATTCACAAAAATCACCATTCAATTTGCATTGTTAGTTTTTCATTTTTTGTCCCCAAAACATAGTTTATGACACCTCATTGGAAAGAGCCGAACGAGCTCGTTCCAGTGAGTGCGAAAAGCTATTTTTTCACGCAAAAAAGAAAATAAAATAGTTACTCAACAATTTTATTTGCAAGCGTGTATATATATTAAAAGATTCCAGACAAACATGTTGGTATCTCATTAAACCTTTAGCTAACAAATTGGCCGTATGCGCACGCGTAATTTACAAATTAAGAGATTTTTCAGTAAATTCCAACAAAACCATTTCACATGACCCCTCATTGGAACGAGCTCTCTGAGCTCGTTCCAACGAGGGGTCATATGATATGATTTGTTGATATTTTTTGAACGGCTAAAAGAATAACATGCCGGGCTCTATTAACGTTTCCTCCACCCGTACAACTGTCACGGTCACTATTAGCCATTGTGCATAAGTATGTCACATTAAACACCAATAGGTAATTAAATAAATATCATACAATAATTGTTTTACCGTTCAATAGAGACGTTGCATAAATAGACAGAATCGTGTGTGAATGCGTTAATGTTGATCGCACGAGTTGGTTTGGTATTCTGCGCCAAACCGAACGAGGGCAATACACATTAACTCATTCAAACCCTCGTGCTGTTCTGTATTTATTACACATGTTTGCAAATTTCTTAAGCAAATCGTTTCTGCAATACACAGTAAGAATAAATCAGTCCTTCGTTGAGGCCAAGGCAACAAAATAAGAGAACCATCCAAAATAATCCACGTAATCAGGGGACCTGCCTTATTGTTACTTTTAATGCGTAGCCACTTTCATCGATGAAACGCTGTGAAACTGAAATACAACTTACAACTTTGTCATGCCTCACTTTTATAGCACGAATTGTGGGTGGTTAATGTTATTCTCACCAAAACAATAGATCTGAATTCCGAAAAATACTTCACTGGGAAATAATATAAAAAAATCACTTGTTTATCTGACATCCGCGCGGCTGTTGTTAATCAACTGATTGACAGGCTGAGATTTCATTAAGTATTACGGTTGTGATTGTCTAATCACTCATCGGAAATTAAATTTCTATTCTTATTATCCAAGCGAAATGATTGCGTTATTCACAATGCATCCCCCCCCCCCCCCCTTATAATTTATTAAAGTCTGTGTTGTAAAATTTAACAGAGGTATATAACCATATGAATTCCAATAAATATCAACATGCAGTCGTTCGAAACACACTTTGTTTCCTGTTCGACTTTCGTGATCTAAAAACTTGCTCGCGTGTCACTCAAGGACGCTTTCAGTTATGTCTACATTTTTCTTAGCCTGAACTGCATGTCTACCATACCCACGTCATATTTTAATCCATACAGTCGTTGAATACATATTCAGTATTGTTAAAATACATCAAGCAGTTTCCTCTGATGTTTGTATAACCGTGGGGGTGGGGGATAACAGTCGGTATCTGCTGTGTAATTCTGGCGATCAACTGATGACACGGAGACAAATTAACCCTTTACCCAACGGAACGGCCAAAACCGGCCAGCGCTATCCTAAAAAATCACCAATTAATTTCCATTACTTTTTTCATTTTTCGTCTCAAAAACATAGGTTATGACCCCTCATTGGAACGAGCTCGAACCAATGAGGGGTCATAACCTATGTTTTTGAGACAATAAATGAAAAAAATAGTCATACAAGAATTATATTTGCAAGTGTCGTCTGCTTTTCATGTTAGATAAAGGGTTTAAAAAGATAAATATTTAATAGTTAATCTGGTATTCCAAGTGTCTAGCAGCGAGAAACATTTACCAACTGGACTACAGTAACAGCTCGTGGGACTTCCCAATGATATGAAGCAGAGTGACGTTTGGAAATCCAAACTATGAATGGATTCTTACTTTTGATGAAAGCTATATGTAAAGTACAATAAACGAGTCATGTCGCAACAAATTTACTACAAAGAAATATTAAGTTAAGCTTTCACTGCATCTTAATCAAATGCCTGATTAACGTACTGAATGGAGCTTAAATAAACAATGGCGGGAAAGACTGATTTGAGATAACTTATTCACAACTGCTATGAGAGAGGCCTGCTGTCACACGACGAAAAAAGAAATATGCCAAGTTTGAAACAATTAAAATTAAATTGGACATGATGCGAACAGCATAGATTGTCAATGCAATACAACAACAGTAAATTGGTCTGTCGTGGTCTGCACATGCCCCGGCGATACTTGTTCGGTGTATAGTACCTGTGTTTCTACGGAAATAACAAAACCCAGATACTAGAGACCACTAACATCAACGTTACAACATCAAAATAAATATAAATTGTATCGCAATGGGTCCATGCATCCCCATAAATATGACTGGTTCCATTCTGACTTTGACAAAAAGTGCTAAAACCTGTATCACACATGTGTACGATACATTTTTATTTTTTTCACGCTTGTCGTGAACAAAACTTAATTTTAGATGTATGTGTAATAAGTGCGTTATGGAGAAAACACGCTGACGTCATATAAACGGAAGTCTCAATTGCTCTTAAAGGATGTTTGGTCGAACAAAGTGAATGTCAGTCAGTGACATGTGCATATACTCCCCATATGCTTATACAAGCTGTACATCGGCTTTCCTGTACCCATTAAACATAAAGCTTACCGTAATGTGGTACATTTGTAAACACGAACTATCTCGAGATCTCTGTAACAAAGTGCGTTTCCAAGCCCTAATATAGCTGGAATTCAAAGAGTGTAGGTCAGTTATGGGTACAATAAGTATGCTGTATGTTACAGGATTGAACGCCAAAAAAGAAACAGCATATATAATGAACATCAAGAATATAACATATACCAACAAAAGACCATATTGGTATGTAACGGGGGATCTGACACAAAGCTAGGAGCTTATGTTAGTCAGCTCCCGGGGCCATTTATAAATTTCCACAAAAGGGTGGTATTGTATGGTAAATGGTTTCATATATTGACGTCTGGAAACCATGCCCTATGGTTGATCACCAACTTGATCATCAGCCATGTGCCAAGCCGGGGTACCGCATCCATGCACACAGTGGGGGCTGCCTAGAGGCCCTAAGAATGTAGATCTGGGGGCAAATACCGAGTGGTCATTCACATTTGATTTGGTAGCATCGTACTCGACACAGGCAGGTAACTGCGAGTGCAAGGACACGAAACCCCGACCTGGGACAAACCGAGTGAGAAAGTTTAAGTGTTAATCCCATTCGTAGAAAGATAAGCATATGGAGTCAAACTACCAGGCGGCGATACATGCTATTGTTTAAACCTTGCATGTGAATGAAGGAAAAGGTGAAAATTAAGTACGAAGAAGAGGAGGATAAATAAATTGCCTTCACATTTAAGACACTCGTTAGTGAGCAGCAGAAGCACCGTTAGTTAGAAGTGAGACGGGAGCAGCCTTGATGGTGATCCATGCGAAGAAAACGGAAAGGAGAGTATGATTATAGGAATGGGGGTAAATTCGTCATATAGTGGTAATCGTACCTCGTAATTTGATCCTCAGCAGTCAATGTAAACGCCCACTTGACAAAATACACCACTTCAAAGCAAGACGGTTTTCCTAACTATTCAAGAATTCAGATCCACAAAAGAAGTGTCGACACGTTTATAGTAAATGGGAGAAGGTTGGTAGCACTATCACGGACATTTGAGTACATTGGTCAATGTAGGAAAAAATGTTCTGGTGTCTTCTCGCACATCTCACGCTGACAGGAGGGGTAGGTGACAGATGATTGTCGTATAAATGAGAATTAATGTTACTACAACGCAATTGCAACCTGAAGTGATATATTTCGGCTGCGCGTGATTTCGCGCCACTGCAAAACACAGGTGGTCGCTGATTTCCAACATTTAGGAAAGTTTTGGAATTGATCAGTGATGAGTTCTCGCGAACAGGTAAAGGCAGCTGGTTCAATTGGTCTGTGACGCTCGGGATAAAGGACGACTGATACAACTGAGCCCGACAAAAATGAACTCTGTGGTTACAACATGACTGGAGGATGAGTGAAATATTTGACGATGAGACGATCGTGGGAACTTTATTGACAATATATGTGGGCGACATGTGGAAATTTATTTTGATGTACTTAACAGCTTGTGTTTGCGACGTCTGTCTTGTAGAGAGTCCCAAGGTGTTTCGGAATAAAGCAAAGACTTACTACAACTGGCAGTTGTTCCAGTAGCTATCCAAGCGGCTGCAGTCTGTATTTTCTCTAGCGCGGCGTCTTGAGCTGCTGAACAATTATCATCCCAGAGAGCATCAGCGTATTCGAGTAGAGGCCTTACGAAGGCAAAGTATATTTTTTCTAGGACGTTGCGATTGAGATTGAATTTCTGCTTCCTCAGTAGGTCTATGTGAATTTCTGCTTCCTCAGTAGGTCTATGCGAGACCTGGCTTTAGAGCAGGTATTGTCAATGCACATTTACATACATGTATAGGAGAAGAGAACATTGTACAAATTATACCAGAAAAGTGTGATAATAAATGTTGGAGGGAAGTATCTTTCATTGCTTACAAATAGACGAAGGTTAGGGATTTGCTCAGAAACAAGGGAAAGTTCTATTGGAAATTTATATTTAATAACCATAGTTAATAATTTAGCTGCTTTATTAGCTGTGAGATGACAACAAATACAATTACCCTTTCAACTCTGGTTGTCTTTGCGAATAAGATAACTGGAAGTGGACGACACAATATACAATAAATCCGAAGTAAGGCTCCGTGGTAATTTAATCCTACAGCAGTAGGGGAGTGTAGTATGTAAGAGTCTGTATGGTTAACTTGTTATGGAACCTTCTTAAATTTATAGGAAAGTTAGCTTCCCGTTATGTTCTAATGTTGTCTGTAAATTTAACATTAAGTATATCGGAGTTTCATATAAAAATTGACATTTCGAAATATTAGGGAATTTGTATCATCGATGTACGCATCATTTCACAAATTTCACTCATTTTCCTGAAGAGTAGTATAAAAATACAGGAGCGGACGTCACACAATTTTTCCCAATCAGTTTACACGTTTGACTATTATTGATCGTTTATCACCATTTAAAAATAGGAAAACGGCGCTCTCACAATTTTTTGATGCTCTGTAGCTTTACTCTGTTTACATTAACAGAGTGCATATAATACCAACACAATCCGTTCCATTAATATATATGTCTAGGAGGTATGATTTGCTATTTTTTTCCTGAGAAGAATAAAAACTTGCAGATTACTGTAAAACACATTCGATAAACAAAGAGATAAAGTGGACGATTATTTAGTTGCTTCTGATAAACCTGCCATAAAAACAAGTTTCCTTTTGTTAGTTTTAATAAACGAAAGCAACATCGTTCACTAAAGGTAAGAAAAGGAAATTCTATTTATTCTCTCCTGATGTCATAGGAGTTTTCTCAACAGTTACATGCTTCTTAATTGGACCTTCGTCACAGCATTATCCGAACAAAAGCCACATCATCAGCCGTGAGGGGACCCCCCCCCCCCGCCCCCAAATGTCTTGAAAGAGCACCTACCAGTGGGATGGGGGGGGGGGCGACAGCATGAGTAGAGAGACGCATCGCCAACCTCAGAACCGCACAGGAATCCAAACTCTACAACAGACCCTAGAGGGCAAAGGATGCGCAACCACAGATGTCTGTAAGTTTAGGCAGTTATATTCTACCACTTACGGCTTAGACCAGTGGGGCAACTGCGTTGAGTCTTATATTTTCTTCCAGGTGATTTTTCAATGGCCTTCCATGAAACCGCTTTTACACAATCACTGCCTCATGCACAGTACTGTATTGACTTTTTGTGTGTGTGTGTCAGGGTTTGTGCGTGTATGTATGTATGTATGTATGTATGTATGTATGTATGTATGTATGTATGTATGTATGTATGTATGTATGTATGTATGTATGTATGTATGTATGTACGTACGTACGTACGTACGTACGTACGTACGTACGTGTGTGTGTGTGTGTGTGTGTGTGTGTTTGAGGTTAAAAAATCGCACTGGCACAGACATTTCATACTGAAACGTTTTTTTTCTTTTAATATGCCGCCGAAAAATTGTTTTCATTTACTGAACCCAGATGGGTTTCAAACATGACAAAAAATTACACCAAATTTGATTTAAACTAAGTGATGAGCTTAGGAACTGGTTAAACTGACTGGCAATAATTGATGTTATTCATTGATGGGCTCTAATTTAGTCCTTACAAGGATGTTACGCAAGCTTTTGTTTTTCTTATAGGCGATGACAGGTCGAAGATTCAAAGGTTCATTTAATTTAGCATTGGTAAAATTGAATTCATCTTTTAACATTTTTGCTATTTCGATATTCATTCTGTTGTACGTTAAAGTGAAAGGAATGATGGACCTCCTTTCGCATTCGCCCTCTGATATGTTCATACCAAATGGCCAGAGGGTTTGAAGCGTATTGATCCAAAAAGCTTCACGTTTTTTTCTAAATTCATCCGTTTCTTCTAATGTGTCTTTAATTGGTGGTTGTTCAATTGGGTGGATTTCGAAATCGTCCAAAGAATGGCCAGGAAGGTTAAAATGTTGTGCTACTGGGGCATCAGCATTATGTTTTATATCCTGTTTGTGTCTAGTAGCACGTTCTCGAAAAGGATTTTGACTTTGACCAACATACTGTTTCCGACATCGCTTACAAGTGATAAGGTAAATAATGTTTGGTGAATCACAATGGAGGGGGTTACGGATCTGATAATGATTTTTCGTTTGTTCGGAGGAAAATTCCTCTTTCTGATCAGGCATAAAAGTATGCAGTCTACAACGAGGCTTTTTGCAATTAAATACCGCGCCACTACTATTTTGCAACGGTCTGTTGTGTTCAATCTTCAGTGGTTCGAAATCGGTAGTTTCAGCTGGACTTTCGAGCTTTTTCAAGGTTTGGGATTTCAGGCTACGCAAAAGGCGCAGCGAGTACCCTCTCGATCTGAGGGCGCCAAATAGAGTAGAACAAGCCTCATTGAAATTTACCTTATCACTTGAATTGCGGTGGAAACGAATGAGCTGTGATTTGATGATACCTTTAAATGTATGTTGAGGATGAAATGATTTAGTGTGCAACAATTGATGTGAATCAGTTGGTTTAAAATATACTTTATAATCTAAATGACCGGACGCCTGAAATTGCTTGCCTTTATACACGGTTACATCGAGAAAATCAACAGAATTTTCACTGATAGTAGCTTTCAATTTAATATTTGGATCGTGATTATTCAAAATTTCTAAAAATTCATCAAAATCTTCTTTTGAATGTTCCCAAATAATAAAAATGTCATCTAAATATCTGAGATATACGAGAGGATGCTTTGCACATTTGCTTAAGGCATTTTCCTCCCATTCCGCTACATAAATGCTTGCAAAATTAGGACTGAATCTTTTACCCATAGGACAACCCATTATTTGTAGAAAATATTCTCCATTGAATTGAAAGTCATTACCTTTTAAGCTCAGCTCTAAAAGATCCAAAATTTGTTCATCCGGGCGTTTCGCATCCGGATATTTTTCAAATGCATTTTTAACTGATTTAACACCTTTATCAATATCAATGTTCGTATACATACTGTCGATATCCAAAGTAGCCAGAATTGCATTTTTTGATATTTTCAATTTCGAAATTTGTGACAGGAAATCCTGTGTGTTTTTTAGATAGCTCGGATGTCTATTTGCTATAGGTTTAAGATGATAATCAATTAATTCCGAGATCGCATAAGATTCCGAATTACAATCTGATACAATTGGCCTCCCGGGTGGAGTTAAGTCATCCGTCCATGAAGAACGGTCCTTGTGGATCTTTGGTAGGATATAAAATTGTCTTGTTTGAGCACTGAGCTTAGCTGTTAAATATTTCAATTGTTTTTTGGTAATGTGACCTTCGTCGAGGAGAAATTTTAAGATCTTATTGAATTTTTCGATATTACTAGGCCAAATAAGTGAATCTATTTTCTTATAATGTTTAGTATTGCTGAGTTGTCTCATGGCTTCCTTTATATAATTATCCCGAGATAGAACAACTACCGACCCACCTTTGTCGGCTGGTTTAATTACTAATTTCTTATTTTTTCGAAGTTTCGTGAGGGCTCTCCGTTCACCAGCTGTTAAATTGTCTTTATCGGAGAGTATGTTCATGCTGAACACCTTTTTGATGATTCGTTTGCTAGCCTCAATAATTTCGGGATCTACTTCACTATCTGGAGGTGACCAACCAGATGATTCTGTAAAAGGAAGTTTCCGACCGCTGGAGTTTCTAAAGCGGTCGGCTAATTTCATTTGCCTAAGAAAATTACAGTTGTATGATGGTAAATTTGTTTGGTTATCAGTTTTAGGCTTTGGTGCTGGTACAAAAGTTAAACCGCGATCTAAAAGAGATTTCTCTTGGGTTGTTAGGTCATTGGTGCCAGACAGGTTAACCACATTAGTTCCTAATCCCACATCTGTTAGGCGGCTGTTACCTTTGCCTTTACTTAGTTTAAATTTAGGTGGTTCAACCAGTGATCGTACATAATATTGGCGGTTCTCGTGGTCCAATGGATTAAATCCTGAGCAACATCAAACTTTGCGTCATCAATTTTTGGTATCACGTTAACGTCATTCACTTTCCGAATGGTTTCGTTGATGATGCTCAGGGTTCTCCTCTCAGCCTGAGGGAGTTTTTGCGAAAAGTTTAGTTCAGCGAAATAAATTTTTGCTGATCTAAACTTGACCCTGATATCGCTAAGCATATTCCGCAACTGCTTAACTACGAGATCAGAATTATCGTTTCGAGAATTCACGCCAATATTTAATAATATTTTTTGGGGACTGGACTGGCCCCTGTGCCCTTTAAACATAGAGCGCAGATGATTGAATTTGGCGCCGGGGTAACACTCCACCTGGATGTCCGGATGGGGATTTCGATCAATGCGTCCTAAATTTGAACTTCCAATCATAAGGATGTTTTTACAAACATCGGGGAGGCGCCAATTCCTTTTGTCAAAATTAACTCCGCTTTTATGCCGAAACTGGGAGAATTTAGAATCAAATGAGCGGCCCGAGTTGCGGCTCGGTGATTTGACTTTCTCTGAGTACGATATACCTGGTTGAACCACACTAGAGGCAGGAGAAGGGGGAGAGGAAACAGAAGCAGGAGAGGAAGCAGAAGCAGGAGAAGAAACAGAAGGAGGAGGAGGAGTTCTAGTGAGAGCACTAGGAGAACCAGAGAAGAAAGGCTGAGGAGGAGTAGGAGGTAGAGGAACAAGACGAGGCGAGACAGCGTTACTCAATTTGCGAGCATCTTCAGTCACAATATGGACCGGAGATGTTTGCAAATTGAGGCGCTTACTCTGAGAGAAAGAAGAAGTAGAAGGAAAAGAAGAGGGAGAAGTGCTTTGCCTTGATCTTTTCTTATTTTGCTTTTCGCGTTGGGGTAGAGGGACAACACGGGCCGGAGTTTGCTTGCTCCCTCCCGTATTGTTCCTTACTCCAGACGCTGGGCGAAGTTCCGAAATGTAAGACTCATAGGCCGAAATCGTCTTATCTGTCAACTTATTTTTAAAGTTCTTTTTAGCCCAGATCAAGGCACGCGCCGAAGCGCTGTTGAAGTCTATTTTTTCGAGTCCAGGAGGTGGTCGCATAGCCAAAGTTATCTTAGACTTCAACTGGTTTAAATTTATCTTGTAATGCTCAACTAAAGCATTTAACGTTTGGTTGGCCCAACCCACACTAATCTGTCGAAAAACAGAAAAAATGTGTGGGGTGGGAAGAGCCGGCTTTAGAAAGCCACCTAACTCATCTACTTTCTTCTCCAGCTGTTTCGGGAAATCCCGATTTGCCAAATGGTGCTCTAATAGCCCAATGTGGTGCAAACATTGAAGCACCTGAAACAAAGCCTTAACCAGCCTAGAATAAGCCTGGAACGATTGTTCCTGGCCAGTTCCGGACTGGGCAACTCTCTGCCTCTGATGCCTCTGCCCTTTTCTTGCCATTGTTAAAGAAAGTAGCTGAATTAAGTATAAATAAAATATAAAAGTGATGAAATAAATAAAATTGGAAAATTAGATATTACCTATTAAAGAAGATACCTGGATTGGTTGCAGTCTTCAGCAAAGGTAGAAAATAATCCGTCTGTCTCGACGCGTTTCGCTTGGTTTGGCTTTTTCAAAGAGACTTTGAGGAAAATGATTCCAACTTTGGGAGGGCATGCATGGTATATATCCATATGTGGGCTGGGGGTGTTTTTCACAGCTCAGTACATAATTAAACTCGGTAACAAGCTGACAAATGTCACTCATCTAATTAATTCTTTTCAATCTGAGATGTCCCAAGTTTGTTTTTCACAACTCAGTTTGTGTCGTCCAAACAAGTTAGATGAAGCCCTATTGATTGGCTTCCATTGAATTTTAATCAGTCAGTGAGTGGTTTACTTTACTGACCCCATGAAGCCCTATTGGTTGGCTTTGATTTAAGTAAAACCAATTGGGAGCGGTTTGCTTTACTGGCTTCAGAAGTATGTGAAAATAATATGAAAAAATGGTTTGATAAAATATATTGTGACTAAAGAAATAAATGAAAAAATAACGCCAAAGATCATGATGCCTCACGAATGTTATCAGTTGGAATGAATATCCCCCGACGGAGGTTTATGACGGAAAATATTTTACACCACGTAGAAATTGTGTGTTTTACCTTCTGAACCTCTACATTGTGTGAAAGGTATGAAAAATTAAATAAAAATAATAATTTAAATAAATGAATCAAATAAATAAAAAAATAAAAAAATAAAAAAAATAAAAAAATAAAAAAATAAAAAAATATAATAAAATAAATAAATAAATAAATAAATAAATAAATAAATAAAAATTAATAAAAAATTAAAAATAATCAATAAATAAATATATAAAGAAATAAATAATAATTTTATTTAGGAAATACATACACATGATTGAAATTAGAACCTATTTTGTTTTGGGGCATAATGAACTCTGGCACTCGCATGTGTGTGTTTGAGGTTAAAAAATCGCACTGGCACAGACATTTCATACTGAAACGTTTTTTTTCTTTTAATATGCCGCCGAAAAATTGTTTTCATTTAGTTTAAACAATATTTATTCATTGAAGAGAAAAAAAGAATAATCGATACATTATGATAAAGTAACTTACACAAATATCTCACAGAGATCAAGTTATGTGCAGATGCATCGAAAATAAACCTTGAGAACCTGATGTTAAAGGATTCGGCAGGAAGCAATAAGCTTATATTGGCCGTCTCCTTCGTACAATTTAAAGTTACACTTTTAAGTGGCAGTTATATAGTTAATCATAGATATTGTTTAAACGTGACTAGGAGGGAGGAGGAGGAAAGATAGGTGATAGGGAGATAGGATATAGATATAGATTCCTGGGCATTAACTGGAACAAAACGCAGGGCGGCAAATGGACACAGGTTTTTGACTGTGGTAAAGAATAAAGACGATTGGGAGTCTAAACAAATCACAGATACATCCGAGCATCGAATGTTAGTTGTATCTGATGAGTACATCAACACATTGCCTTTTTCAATACACCGTGGGTATGGTAATGGGAACAAGAAATGTTACTTACGGCAGCGCAGTACAGCAGGAATCAGCTAAATCGCCGACTGATCACGATATAATCTTGGACAGTTCTGAAAACAAGTAGGTTTTCAGAATTGCTGAGCTGTTCAGACCCATACAGTAAAGTCGAGGGCTCTATGGCAAATGGCAAATTATATATGGTTAAGTTACGAGCATTGGCGTGGAAGGGACAGTATAGAAGAAAATGCTCACACGTCTCTAGATGCCCACATTGGCAAAGGGGACTCGTGGAGAGATGATTATTATACAAATCAGCATTTAGGTTACTGCACTGTAAACGTAGCCTACAATGGTAAACTTGTGCTGCACGACTTTTTGCTCCGCTGTAAAAATTTGGCGGGCGCAGGTTTCTTTTGTTCAGGAACGTTTTGAAATTAGGAAGGGAAGTGTTTTCTCTTACAGAAGTCGGTAGTGCATTCCACTGGGACGTCGTATCAGGTATAAAGGATTTCTGATATAGAGTGGTGTTACTGAATGGGACACGATGTTGTGCTGTGGAGCGAAGATTATGGCTCATGCTCAAGGTCGAGATAACTGGTGGGATTTTTGCAGAAATATAAGGCGGTGTTATGTTGTGATACATCTTGAAAAACTGAATAAGTCTATGCTTCCTTCGCCTCTCCTGCAAGGAGTCCCAACAAGTTTCGGAATAAAGCAAGTCTTTGTTTGCGCTCATTGTAGCGCCAGTTACTATTCTTGCGGCGGCAATTTGGATTTTTTCTAGTTGGGTTATTTGTGCAACTGTACAGTTATCCCAAATGCAATCGGCATATTCGAGGAGGGGTCTAATGAATGCAAAATATATTTTTTCAAGGACTCTGCGATCAAGCACAAATTTGTGGACTCTAAGTATGTCGATGCGCGTCCATGCTTTGGTACACAAATGATCAATGTGGTCGTTCCAAGTGCATTCATTATTCAGTATAACTCCCAAGTGTTTGTGGCTACTGAATTCAGCAATCGGGACTCCACTTAGGTATAGTGGTGGATGAGATTGGCCGTCGCGTTTGCGCGATATTAGCATAGTTTCAGTTTTCTGGGGATTAAATTCTACTAGCCACGTCTTTGCCCATTGGTCTATTGAAAGTAGGTCCCGGTTGATTAGGGCTGCAGCCTGATCACGATTCTCCACTATTAAGTAGAGCGTCGTGTCATCCGCGAAAAGGCGTAAACTGGAAAGTATATTTTCGGTTATATCATTGATGTAGATTAAAAAAAGTAGTGGTCCAAGTATCGAGCCTTGGGGGACACCTGAATTTATTAATTTCCAACTGGATTCTTCTGAGGCTACTACCACGCGTTGGTACCTATCAGAAAGGTATGATTCTAGGAATCGGAGCAGGTCTCCAGAGATTCCAATCTTCTTGAGCTTGTGAAGGAGGCCCACATGCCAGACCCTGTCAAATGCCTTGCTAATGTCACAAAAGACCACTCACACTTCCTTACCTTCATCAAGAGCATGGCAAAATTCATCGTACAAGTCAGTCAACTGTAAAACAGTTGAATCGCCCGGTGTAAAGCCAGATTGGAAGCGAGTAAGTATATTATTCACACATAAAAAGTTCCATAGCTGTTTAAAGACACATTTTTCAAATAATTTGCCGAGAAGTGCGATTGGACGATAATTAGTTACTAGGTTTGGGGGATTCTTTTTTAACACTGGTGTCACGTTAGCCTTTTTCCAGGACTGTGGAAAGTAACACTTTTTGAGGAGTATGTTGAAAAGCGTTGTCATAGGCTCACAGAGGGACCGCCGACACTCCTTCAACATGCGGGGACTTATCAGGTCGTGGCCCGATGCTTTTGACACCTTGATTTGCCCCATGGCATCAAGTACATCGCTGTTATCTAGTGCTATGTGATCCAGTAACTGTGGGGTACTCTGAGGCAGGTCCGGTAGGGAGGCATTGGAATCGTCCAGGGTCGAAATTGAACAGAAGTATTCGTTGAAAACTTCTGCCTTTTCAATATTGGATGAGTAGAGTTTATCTAGATGGGTTAGTATTGGGATGTCATTTTTGTTTTTGCAGATAAGAGTCTTTAGTGTTTTCCACCATTCTGACGAGGGGGTGTCAGGACAACATAATTTCATCTGTATTTTTAATGTGTATTCATCTTTTGCTTTGCGCACCGCTGACGTGACTTCGTTACGTTTGATTTTATATCTTTCCCAGTCCAGCGGTAGGCATGTGCGCTTAGCCGTGCGATAAAGCCGTTTTCTTTGGCGCATCAGTAGCCGTATATTGTTGTGCATCCAGTTAGGCTGATTACTTCGCACAGTTACTAATTTATTTGGAATGAATTTGGACGCTGTGTCCATTAATATTTTGGTAATTTTGGATACAATAGTGTCAGGACATGAGCAGTCGAAACATTGATTCCAATCTTCGCTGCTCAGAGCCCTGTTCATTGCTTCATAGTCACCTTCGGCATATAACCATATGCGCCTTCTGATATTTTTTGGCAATGTTCTTATAAACTGCAAGGTTGCGGTTATGGGACAATGATATCGGATCATGCCAGGTACAAGTGGCTCTAGAACCTCACACTCTAGTACGTGAACGGTATTACTTACACCAAAAAGGTCAATTAGCGAGGCAGATGACTCAGTAAAGCATGTGGGCTCCTTCACGAGCTGTCGAAAATTAAAATACTTACATAAATCTTGGAAACGACTTCTAGTGCAATTAATCTGGTTATCGTTGAAATCTCCAGTAATAACTATATCGTGTATTCTGGTATCCTTAGCCTTGTCTATAGAAGCTGATATATGGTCCCAAGTTTCAGGTAAGCTGTTGGGTGGTCTATAGAAAACACCCAGCAGTATGGATTTGCTGAGTTTAGCAGAGACCTCTGTCCAAATGCATTCAATGTTACTCAGCTCAAGGTCCATCCTACGCCGGAGGCATAAGTCGTTCTTAGCATAGATAGCCACACCACCACCCCGTGCTGGGCGATCTAACCTCAGGGGTTCTTGAAACCCCCGAAGTGTAATATCGGATGTTGGATTAGAGTCTTGTAGCCAAGTTTCGGTAAAAGCAAGAATATCATAAGATAGAAATTCGTACTCCACGATTTCTAATTTGGGCTTCAGACTTTGTATATTCATATGGAGAATTTTAAGTGTAGCTATGTTATTATGAGATTCGGGGGTAAGTGGACCTGGATTTGACTCTATGTCTCCCGATATTAATAACAATAGCCCTGACATGAAAACTACCGACACCACAGTGGCAATCAAGCACCAAGTATTCCGTATAGTCGTTATATCTTGGGCAGTCCTCCAGACATTTCCATCCACATTGCAGTGGGTCGAGATAGGGTGGGAGAGGGTTTTCATTCCCAGGGAATTGCAGATGGGGGCTGAGAGGAGATGGAATGCTGCTAATGTAATTGTTAAACTACCTACAACACTTAACCCTGCTGACCGTAAATGTACATATACTACGAGGCACTGTGATTGGTTTTTACTCAACTTTCCCCTTAAGCTGCAGTCATAAACTATGTTATTGAATAAACCAATCCGAGCGCGATAATAATCAAGACTATACATTACGTTATCGGACGATAATAAAAGAAGAATTTTGCTCGGATGGCCGTCATTTCGGTCTCACAACAATCGCCGTGTTTATTGGCACGTTGACAGTTATGAGCACCAGGCACCAACGTCATAACACTGGACGATGTGTGCACCATGCCGCTGCCAGTTTTGTACCCAGGAATCTTGCTAGGAGAGAGAAAGAGTAAGCATAAGATGTCGTTAGCAGAATGAAAGGAGAGTAGAAAATAAGGAAATAAGAATATGGAAAACACAATCAAATAGAATGTCATAAGAAAGAAAAAAATCTGCGTTAACAAAGTCGGGCACCATTGCTTCTAATTGGTTTTCGGAAGAACTGAAATCATGTGGAGGGATATGGTTTCAGCTTATAGGCGGCTCTGAAATACTGATGAAGGGTAGTGTGTCATATACATATATATACGCATATATATATACATATATATATATATATATATACACAAACACACACACACATACACACACACACACATTATATATATATACATACATACACACACATACACATATATATGTATTTAAAGCACAAACACGTGGAGAAAACACTGAACCATGTACATAGATACATATATATACATACATAATTCATGTGTGTTTCAGTTATTTGAAACTGAAGCACATGGAGAAAAACACTGAACCATGTTTGACCCTTTATCCAATGTAGCAACCGGTTGAGTCCAGACTTAGTAATTATACACCATCCAGGGCCCATGGTGAGAAAACACTGAACCATGCTTAGCCATTTTTCGAATGTATCAACCAGCTGAGTCCACTCTTAACGGTTATACAACACCTAGGGCTCATAGTAAATTTTAATTATATCGATAAAACAATACAAACATGGACAGTTTGTTTTCATTTACTGAACCCAGATGGGTTTCAAACATGACAAAAAATTACACCAAATTTGATTTAAACTAAGTGATGAGCTTAGGAACTGGTTAAACTGACTGGCAATAATTGATGTTATTCATTGATGGGCTCTAATTTAGTCCTTACAAGGATGTTACGCAAGCTTTTGTTTTTCTTATAGGCGATGACAGGTCGAAGATTCAAAGGTTCATTTAATTTAGCATTGGTAAAATTGAATTCATCTTTTAACATTTTTGCTATTTCGATATTGACATGATGCGAACAGCATAGATTGTCAATGCAATACAACAACAGTAAATTGGTCTGTCGTGGTCTGCACATGCCCCGGCGATACTTGTTCGGTGTATAGTACCTGTGTTTCTACGGAAATAACAAAACCCAGATACTAGAGACCACTAACATCAACGTTACAACATCAAAATAAATATAAATTGTATCGCAATGGGTCCATGCATCCCCATAAATATGACTGGTTCCATTCTGACTTTGACAAAAAGTGCTAAAACCTGTATCACACATGTGTACGATACATTTTTATTTTTTTCACGCTTGTCGTGAACAAAACTTAATTTTAGATGTATGTGTAATAAGTGCGTTATGGAGAAAACACGCTGACGTCATATAAACGGAAGTCTCAATTGCTCTTAAAGGATGTTTGGTCGAACAAAGTGAATGTCAGTCAGTGACATGTGCATATACTCCCCATATGCTTATACAAGCTGTACATCGGCTTTCCTGTACCCATTAAACATAAAGCTTACCGTAATGTGGTACATTTGTAAACACGAACTATCTCGAGATCTCTGTAACAAAGTGCGTTTCCAAGCCCTAATATAGCTGGAATTCAAAGAGTGTAGGTCAATTATGGGTACAATAAGTATGCTGTATGTTACAGGATTGAACGCCAAAAAAGAAACAGCATATATAATGAACATCAAGAATATAACATATACCAACAAAAGACCATATTGGTATGTAACGGGGGATCTGACACAAAGCTAGGAGCTTATGTTAGTCAGCTCCCGGGGCCATTTATAAATTTCCACAAAAGGGTGGTATTGTATGGTAAATGGTTTCATATATTGACGTCTGGAAACCATGCCCTATGGTTGATCACCAACTTGATCATCAGCCATGTGCCAAGCCGGGGTACCGCATCCATGCACACAGTGGGGGCTGCCTAGAGGCCCTAAGAATGTAGATCTGGGGGCAAATACCGAGTGGTCATTCACATTTGATTTGGTAGCATCGTACTCGACACAGGCAGGTAACTGCGAGTGCAAGGACACGAAACCCCGACCTGGGACAAACCGAGTGAGAAAGTTTAAGTGTTAATCCCATTCGTAGAAAGATAAGCATATGGAGTCAAACTACCAGGCGGCGATACATGCTATTGTTTAAACCTTGCATGTGAATGAAGGAAAAGGTGAAAATTAAGTACGAAGAAGAGGAGGATAAATAAATTGCCTTCACATTTAAGACACTCGTTAGTGAGCAGCAGAAGCACCGTTAGTTAGAAGTGAGACGGGAGCAGCCTTGATGGTGATCCATGCGAAGAAAACGGAAAGGAGAGTATGATTATAGGAATGGGGGTAAATTCGTCATATAGTGGTAATCGTACCTCGTAATTTGATCCTCAGCAGTCAATGTAAACGCCCACTTGACAAAATACACCACTTCAAAGCAAGACGGTTTTCCTAACTATTCAAGAATTCAGATCCACAAAAGAAGTGTCGACACGTTTATAGTAAATGGGAGAAGGTTGGTAGCACTATCACGGACATTTGAGTACATTGGTCAATGTAGGAAAAAATGTTCTGGTGTCTTCTCGCACATCTCACGCTGACAGGAGGGGTAGGTGACAGATGATTGTCGTATAAATGAGAATTAATGTTACTACAACGCAATTGCAACCTGAAGTGATATATTTCGGCTGCGCGTGATTTCGCGCCACTGCAAAACACAGGTGGTCGCTGATTTCCAACATTTAGGAAAGTTTTGGAATTGATCAGTGATGAGTTCTCGCGAACAGGTAAAGGCAGCTGGTTCCATTGGTCTGTGACGCTCGGGATAAAGGACGACTGATACAACTGAGCCCGACAAAAATGAACTCTGTGGTTACAACATGACTGGAGGATGAGTGAAATATTTGACGATGAGACGATCGTGGGAACTTTATTGACAATATATGTGGGCGACATGTGGAAATTTATTTTGATGTACTTAACAGCTTGTGTTTGCGACGTCTGTCTTGTAGAGAGTCCCAAGGTGTTTCGGAATAAAGCAAAGACTTACTACAACTGGCAGTTGCTCCAGTAGCTATCCAAGCGGCTGCAATCTGTATTTTCTCTAGCGCGGCGTCTTGAGCTGCTGAACAATTATCATCCCAGAGAGCATCAGCGTATTCGAGTAGAGGCCTTACGAAGGCAAAGTATATTTTTTCTAGGACGTTGCGATTGAGATTGAATTTCTGCTTCCTCAGTAGGTCTATGTGAATTTCTGCTTCCTCAGTAGGTCTATGCGAGACCTGGCTTTAGAGCAGGTATTGTCAATGCACATTTACATACATGTATAGGAGAAGAGAACATTGTACAAATTATACCAGAAAAGTGTGATAATAAATGTTGGAGGGAAGTATCTTTCATTGCTTACAAATAGACGAAGGTTAGGGATTTGCTCAGAAACAAGGGAAAGTTCTATTGGAAATTTATATTTAATAACCATAGTTAATAATTTAGCTGCTTTATTAGCTGTGAGATGACAACAAATACAATTACCCTTTCAACTCTGGTTGTCTTTGCGAATAAGATAACTGGAAGTGGACGACACAATATACAATAAATCCGAAGTAAGGCTCCGTGGTAATTTAATCCTACAGCAGTAGGGGAGTGTAGTATGTAAGAGTCTGTATGGTTAACTTGTTATGGAACCTTCTTAAATTTATAGGAAAGTTAGCTTCCCGTTATGTTCTAATGTTGTCTGTAAATTTAACATTAAGTATATCGGAGTTTCATATAAAAATTGACATTTCGAAATATTAGGGAATTTGTATCATCGATGTACGCATCATTTCACAAATTTCACTCATTTTCCTGAAGAGTAGTATAAAAATACAGGAGCGGACGTCACACAATTTTTCCCAATCAGTTTACACGTTTGACTATTATTGATCGTTTATCACCATTTAAAAATAGGAAAACGGCGCTCTCACAATTTTTTGATGCTCTGTAGCTTTACTCTGTTTACATTAACAGAGTGCATATAATACCAACACAATCCGTTCCATTAATATATATGTCTAGGAGGTATGATTTGCTATTTTTTTCCTGAGAAGAATAAAAACTTGCAGATTACTGTAAAACACATTCGATAAACAAAGAGATAAAGTGGACGATTATTTAGTTGCTTCTGATAAACCTGCCATAAAAACAAGTTTCCTTTTGTTAGTTTTAATAAACGAAAGCAACATCGTTCACTAAAGGTAAGAAAAGGAAATTCTATTTATTCTCTCCTGATGTCATAGGAGTTTTCTCAACAGTTACATGCTTCTTAATTGGACCTTCGTCACAGCATTATCCGAACAAAAGCCACATCATCAGCCGTGAGGGGACCCCCCCCCGCCCCCAAATGTCTTGAAAGAGCACCTACCAGTGGGATGGGGGGGGGGGGGGGCGACAGCATGAGTAGAGAGACGCATCGCCAACCTCAGAACCGCACAGGAATCCAAACTCTACAACAGACCCTAGAGGGCAAAGGATGCGCAACCACAGATGTCTGTAAGTTTAGGCAGTTATATTCTACCACTTACGGCTTAGACCAGTGGGGCAACTGCGTTGAGTCTTATATTTTCTTCCAGGTGATTTTTCAATGGCCTTCCATGAAACCGCTTTTACACAATCACTGCCTCATGCACAGTACTGTATTGACTTTTTGTGTGTGTGTGTCAGGGTTTGTGCGTGTATGTATGTATGTATGTATGTATGTATGTATGTATGTATGTATGTATGTATGTATGTATGTATGTATGTATGTACGTACGTACGTACGTACGTACGTACGTACGTACGTGTGTGTGTGTGTGTGTGTGTGTGTGTGTGTGTGTGTGTGTGTGTATGTATGTATGTGTATGTATGTATGTATGTATGTATGTTATGTATGTATGTATGTATGTATGTATGTATGTGTGTGTGTGTGTGTGTGTGTGTGTGTGTGTGCGTGCGTGCGTGCGTGCGTGCGTGCGTGCGTGCGTGCGTGCGTGCGTGCGTGCGTGCGTGCGTGCGTGCGTGCGTGCGTGCGTGCGTGCGTGCGTGCGTGCGTGCGTGCGTGCGTGCGTGCGTGCGTGCGTGCGTGCGTGCGTGCGTGCGTGCGTGTATTGAAGAAAACAATCATGTTTTCGAAAAATTTAGAATGTTGATTTCTGATCCCCGACCAGGAATCGAACCGTGGGCAACCCCGCCTGGCATTCAAGAGTCCAACACATAAACCACTGAAACATTGCACACCGTCCAAGAAAGATGGATGGAATCCAGGGTATCAGAAGATGTTCTCATGAATATTTGGTGCACTTTCCTTACGGCAGTACGTGGAAGTGTGAAACGCATTGGCTACAGTAATTTTCCTATTGTATGAATGTTTATACTTTGGTACGCCCAACTTGTCTAATTATGCAACATGCACGTGTCCAATGACGCAATTAAACTGCAAGTAAGCTGTAATTGCTGAAGGTGGGTTGTTGGTTAGTATGAGCGCGAGTTGTTCATACCAATATTTTTTTTTTCTCTTTTGGTCTCCGTGATTCGAAACCGCGTGTGACAGCCTGAGTTGAAAAATAAGAATAAACTTTTCGGGTTCCGAAAATATGATATGACTCTAATTATAGAAATGATGAAGACATCGGCCGCCTAAGTGTACTCTGCAATACAAGCAAAGATTCCGAATTTAATTTTAACAATTGAAATGAATTATCTGCCACTGCTTCTGGGTATAAATGTTGGATGGACGTGTTAAGTGCAACTTAACACGTCCATCCCACATTCATACTCCGATAAAGCGAGAGATAATCCATTTCAGTTCTTAAATGATTGAGGGTGCAAACATTACAGACCAGCTTTTGCTACATATGCGTCATAAATATATGCTCACGTTTATTGAATATCTGGCATCTGGTTGACGACGATGGAATCGAAGGTTATTGTTTTTTGCTTTCATGGGGTTAGTTACATGACAGTTCAATGCTGCATAAAACAATTACACCACTCCGTAAGCGGATGCTGTTTGTGTCGTGTGCATACAGCATAAACCGTGCCATAGGGCGATATTGTTCCGAGGACAAATAGAATGTCTACCTCGCGTGTTATTTGTTCAAAGCAAGATTAACGAAACAAATATCACGTGACACACGATATATCTATCATAGCGGAATTCATGAAACACGTTCAGTAGATTAGCTCTGGACCCCACTGAGACGCAACTCAACCCATTACAACTAAAAGTATTCCTATATTAATTTAAGATTCCTTGGATAATCTATATTTTCTACTTCTAGTGAGTTTCAAACCCAGCAATTCCGTGAGTAAAGCTTTAAAAATCGTGTGTTCACTGATAAATGCAGATGGTATGGCCGAAAATAAACAGACCATGAACATGAAGGTAAATGAGTTGCAGAACATTGTTCGAAGAAGTCAATACTTTTGGGTATCTAACAGGTAGCGAACCATCGTCATTACAAAAATGTCGTACATGAGTTCAAAAACATTGTTCTAAGAAATCAACACTTTTGGGTATATTCACACTAAAAACTAAATTGTTAAAACTGACACTTTCAGGGTGTTAAACTCATTCTCACTCTTAGGGTTTGATTTTAACACTCAAAGTGCAATGCTTTAAACACTTAGCCATTACAATTGTCAGACATCTGAAACTTGAATGGATGGCACTTCCCATTTGTCTAGCATTGGTGGTTCTTCCAGAATCGTCCATAATTTGATTTGCGCTTGGTGGGAACATAATTAAAAGGACACAACGCAGATGACGCGGATCAGGCTCGAGAGTTCGAGTCTGATCTGCGTCATCTGCGTTGTTTCCTTTTAAGTGTCGCGACATTACACTTGTCAAGTGGTATTATTGTAACACCTGTCAAGTTCTGGGATATCTACACTTGAACAAAGTGCTAGTTCAGCTCTTGGTATGTGTTAAATACAGCACCTCAAGTGTAGTTTTAAACACTTTAGTTTTTAGCGTGTTCCAGGTAGCCATCTAGCATCATCACAACGATGTCGTAAATGAGTGGAAAAACAATGTTCCAACAAATCAACACTTTCATGGTATCTACTAGGTAGACATTATTCGTCGGCACAACAATATCGTAAATGAACTGAAAAACAATGCTCGAAAAGGCAACATGTTTAGGTATTTGCCAGGTAGCCAACTATCGTCGACACAACAATATCGTAAATGAGCTGAAACACAATGTTCCAACAAATCAAATACGTTTGAGAGCCTACCAAGAAGTCAACTACCGTCGGCACAAGAAGGTCGATACTAAAGTTTCACTGTACATTTAAAACGCATAATGCACACCTAAAACATGTCAATGGTTTGTCGAGTTTTCGTTTTGTTCGGAAACAGTTCATAGTTACCAAAACGGCATTGATACCACTTGGAACACACTCAACTTACCAAAGTTTCAGACATTCGTTGTTCAGCAGTGTGATCAAAACAGTGGTACTTATCATTACTAGATCTCGATCGGGACGCGAATCATTACACGCCTCTGGATCGATAATTCATAAATAAAATACTGCAAAATGGAGACCGAGTCATGACAAACAAACGAAAATAGCATATTAAGTTCAAAGGTCTGACATTTCTTTTTTATCTGTAAGACCTTTTTCAGTGTCATGGGCTGTAAAAGTGGAAAGAGAATTTCGACTGGGTCGCAACGCAATATAGCAAGCTTAAATTACAGTCCATGGTTTTATCCCTATTTTAAGAAGTCATTCCGGTGATTTGTTGATGGACTTGACGGTAAATGATTTGCAAAACAATATCTGAATTAAGCAACCCTTTTGGGTATCTGTCAAGGAGCCATCTGTCGTAGTAGACACAACAATGTCGTAACTGAGTCGAAGTCCAACAAATCAACACTTCGTCGCCTTAGGACTAGAATGTCCTATGTCCCATGGGGCATAGGACATGCTAGCACTCAGGCGACGACTTTTGGGTATCTATCAGGGAGCCAACTACCGTCGACAAAACAAGGTCGATATTAAAAATTCGCTGTTCATTAAAACGCATACTGCATACCCAAAACGTGTTAATGATTTAAGGTTTTGTTTTGTTCGGAAACAGTTTATACTAAGAAAACGACACTGCTACCATTTGGAACACACTCAAGCATAACAAAGTTTCAGACATTCGTTGTTCAGCACTGTGATCAAAACAGTGGTACCTTTCATGGTTAGATCTCGATCGGGTCTCGACACATTACACACCTCTGGATCGAGAATCATACATAAAATACTGTAGAATGGAGACAGAGTCATGACAAACAAACGAAAATAGAATATCAAATTCAAAGGTCTGAGATTTATTTTTTACTGGTAAGATTTTTCGATGTTGCGGTCTGTATAGACGGAAGGAGAATTTTGACCGGATCGGAACGCAGTTGTGATCCGGTGGAAGTTCTCTACCATCTTATATGACCAAAGTACAGGGCAGCAGTTTTGATGCACAAGGAAACCACACACCATTAATAGCATTGGTCTATGTAGAAACCTGCCTAACTGCGCGCGAAAAAGAGGGATGGACGGAATCTTAGCATAGACAATGTCATATAGCGCGATAGCTAAGTGGTTAAAACGTTGGACTTCAAACTGTATAGTCCACGCTTCTATCCCCGCCAGGGGCAACTGTATTATGTCATTGGGCAAGGTACTTAATCCAGGTAGCCCACGTGGGGGCATGGCGGTGCTTTGTACTATGGTGTACTGCACGTCCATGGTAAACTTGTCTTCAACTAATGCTAACCCCGCATGTATGGAGTCAGTACGTTGGGAGTCGAACATTTGCTCTCAGTTGACCGGTGGTTCTCTCCGGTACTCTGGCTTGCTCCACCCGTAAAACCGTCCGACACGAGGTAATCCTGTCGAAAGAAAGTGTCGTCAAACTCCTTACTCGAGTGAATACTCGCATTGGCATTCTTGATTTACACAAAGTGCTATAATAATACGAGATACAGTACGGTCGCCGTGGACTGGTCACTTTCCACGGGGTGTGTAGTATTTCCACGGACGCAGTAAAATTAGATTCCAAACACCAATTATAGGAATAATCATCAACAATTTAATTAACGAAGCATCCGGTACAACCCGGTGCTTCATTAAAATTTTGCTGACGATGATTTTTATTACCTGGTAAATGCAGGCCTGGCCATCACTGCCCACGTGTGGATTACGACCAGTCCACGGCGACTGTTCTGCACTTGGTACATACTGAGTGTGAAGTTTACCTTGGGTGTCAGTCCGTTTCGAAAGCCTTGATTTGAATTATGTATGTATTTTTCTTAGTTCATGAAATATTTTCAGACCTGCAGTATTCAAAATTAGGCTAAAGGTAATTTGTGTACTGTTTGTGAGAGCCATGGTGTGAACAATACTCAATGATAATGTCAACGTCTGAATTAAACAAAATCGTGGTCAAATTAAAGGCGTGGGCCCAATTTTCATGCAAACATAACGACTTGCGCCCGGCTTGAAAAAATCAACCTCCCCACAAAAAGTAACCCCCCACAAACAAGCGGCTATTCTCAATACTGTTGGGTATCTGTCAGAGAGCAAACTACAAGGCCGTAAATGAGTTGAAAAAACAATGTCTGATTAAATCAACACCCTTCGATATCTGTCAAGGGTCTACATGTAACAGTCGACGCTACAACTATGTCGTAATTGAGTTGAAAAACAACGTCCACACAAACCAACCCTTTTGTGGATGTCTCAGAGAACCAGCTAAAGTCGACACAAAGTCATAAATGTGTTGAAAATCAGTGTCCGGACAAATCAGCACATTTAGAGATCTCTGTGGGCGCCGACTATCGTCGACACAAAGTCGTAAATGAGTTAAAAATCAGTGTCTGAACAAATCAACACATCTGGGGATCTCTCGGGGTGTTGTCTCATGGTCATAACTGAGTTGAAAAACAATATTAGAACAAATTTACCCTTTTTGGGTATGTCTCAGAGAGCCAAGTATCGTTGACACAACAATGTCGTAATAGAGTTGAAATACAGTATTCGAACAATTCAACACGTTAGTGTATGCCTCTGATAGCCAACTATCCTCGACACACCGTAAATTTGTTGAAAGCAATATCCGAACAAATCAACACATTATATCTGTCTATAATGAGTCAACAGCCCTCGACACAATACGGCCATAAAGGAGTTGCAAAACAACGTCCGAAGAAATCGTCACTATTGGGTATTTCTCAGAGAGCCATCTGTCGTTGACACAGCAAGAATCTCGTTCTGCTCTTAAAATCGCATCCACAATACACCAGGCTTGTTTATGCTTTGTCAAATTTTTATTTTGCCAGGAAACACTTTATACTAATCAAAATTGCACTGACACCATTCAGATAAACTGGACATTGACAAAGTTTCAGTTCTGAGATCACATATGTGATGTTTTCCACAATCTTTTCTAGAACGGATCACGATACATTTACACAACTGTTGGCCAATATTTCATAAATAAAACACTGAGAAATGAAGAGGAGTCATGACAAACAAACGAAAATAGCATCTCAGAGTTATTAATCTCGCATTTCTTTTTGGTAGGATCTCATCATATTGTGCTACGGGTGGAAAAGAGGAAAGCGAATTTCGATCGGATCACAACTCAGTCGCCACCACGACACTGTACTGTACAGGAACTTCAAGGTGCAAAGAACACACACAACATTAATAGCAAAAGTCAATGTGGGATCCTGTCTAGCAATTATCGACAAAGAGAGATGGATAAATCTTAAAGACAACACTACAGCCGCCGTGGACTGGTCACTTTCCATGGGTGGGCTATATTTCCACGACGCAATATTAGATTCCAAACACTAAATTTGGGAATAAGCGTAACAAAATTAATTAAGAACCGGGCACAACTCGATGCTTCATTAATTAAAATTTTGCTGCTGTTGATTTTCATTACCTTGTAAACGCATGCTTGGACGTCACTGCACACGTGTGGATTACGACCAGTCCACGGCGACCGTACTGTTAGCATACTTTGAAACAGGATAATACTAAATGATCTTGCTTGAGTCACTACTCCTCTTGACATTCTCGATTTACACAATTCTGAGTGACACAATAACATCCGAGAAATAGCACAGAGTGAGTGTGAAAATTACTTTGGGTGTCAATCAGTTTCGAAAGTAATTCTTTGATTTGAATTACGAATATTTTTTTTTACATTCATGAATTACTTTCTGAAGTGCAGAATTTAAATTTAGGGAATAATGAGTTTGTGAACTGTTTGCGGGAGCCATTTTTGAAACCATCCTTCATGATAATGTTAACATGTGAATTAAAATTAACAGTGAACAAATTAAAGGTGTGTTTAAAATAAATACAACGGTGTACTCTCTGACTATTTCTCATTGTTCGTGCTGACATGGGGACCCACTGTGAGGACAAATCTATTACATGTACATGTACATCCGATCCAACCATCATGAAATATGTAAATAAACCAAAAACAAACAGTTATTTACAACACGATAACTCGCAATATACCAGATGTTTATTGGCCCTTTGTCTAGCGAAACGATCATAATCATGCTGCGCTATTCACATAAGTCGCTTTCGAATTTTATTTTTATTTCAATATTTCCATTGAAAACTTAGCTTAAGACTCCTCATTGGAACGAGCTTGTTAAAGGGCCATCGGCTACGTGTTTTACAGTAAAAAGAAGAAATAGAATAATTATGCACGAGTAACAGTTTTTGCAAGCCTCGTTCGTGTAGCGTAAGGGGGTTAGCTCCCTCCCCAACGCGGACGTTTTAATTATTTTAACCCTTTACCTAACATGAAAAGCAGACGACACCAGCAAAAAAAACTTGAATAACATTTATTGTTCATGTTTTATCTCAAAAACATAGGTTATGACCCCTCATTGGAACGAGCTCGTTCCAACGAGGGGTCATACATAACCTATGTATTTGAGACAAAAATGAAAAAAATAATAAAAAATTAATAGGCGATTTTTGAGAATAGCGCTCGTCGGTTTAGGCCGTTACGTTGGGTAAAGGGTTAAATAGTATATTTTTTTCAAATTCTTCAAAACATTTCAACAAAGCCATACCATGTAAACCTTCATTGGAATGAACTCGACGACCTCGTTCCAATTAGGGATCACATGGTATGTCTTTGTGGCAATTTTTCGAAAAATAATATTCAGTCCCCTGCTCAATTTGTATACAGCGCGTGTGGCTGTATCCAATTCGTTACATGAAGGGTTACTCTCTCGTGAAATCGTTTTTGGTTCGCTGATAAAACTCCCGTGATCATATTTTCACCATCAGACAGTATGGAACGCCAGAAATGCGTTTATATGCACTCGATACCCTGGAGCAAACATACCCAGTGGTAAGTTTTTAAATAATTATTATGTTATTGCCAATGAAATTGTATCAGACCGACATCCTGCATGTTTAAGTAACCTATGAAACATTGTTTTGTTCCTAAGCCAGTTAGTGTTTGTTGTGTTTTCATGTCAGTCTTTAAATATTGATGCATAGTGAGGTAGGATTGCTATATGCAATAGTCATGCAACAATAAGTCTTATTTACGTTTTAACTGACTTTCAAATTATTGACGAATGTATTCTCTTTTGAGCAACATTGTGTACAAAAACACAATTTATTCGTACATGTTTAAGTTGATTTTAACCCTTTACCTAACATGAAAAGCAGACGACACTTGCAAAAAAAATTCTTGAATGACTAAGTTTTTTCATTTTTTGTCTCAAAAACATAGGTTATGACCCCTCGTTGGAACGAGCTCGACGAGCTCGTTCCAACGAGGGGTCATAACCTATGTTTTTGAGACAAAAAATGAAAATATTTTGAAAATTAATGTGCGATTTTTGAGAATAGCGCTGGCCGGTTTTGGCCGTTACGTTGGGTAAAGGGTTAAACGACTCGCTTTCTGTAGTAATAATAATAATTTACAATGACTTTGGAGTGGGATTGAGAGGAGGAGAAACAGACCTGGACGCGAAGTGCTAACATCTTAAAACGTTAGCTGATTTCGCTTGCAGTCAGGCTGGCATGTACTGGCCACTGAATGAATGAATGATTTTATTGTGTAGCACATTATGCACAAGGTTAGAAAGTCATAAACAGTAAAATACATTTTTAAAGTCATAAACGGTAAAATAGTTTTTTTTAATTTACATGATTGCACTACAGGGAGATGACATAGCCACTAGGGCTGTCTTCCCATCATTCCCAGAAGGATGATAAAAATTAGACAATTCTGACAGCAACGCGTATGCATAGAGCAACATGGGTTGACCATTATGGATTAAGATGGTTCTTTCCTTGTAAGTGAACTATTTTGCACATTTTTTAGGATAACACATTTAAGCTCCGTCAATGGGTATTGATGAGATAACAGAGTTAGGACCTACAGTCTGGGCAAGTGGGATTGTCACAGTCTATATTACCTGAATACGAGTTCAGAAATTGTTCCAGTAAGATCTTTTTGAATAACGATCTTGATAGGTTTTGTACCGATGGTTCTACAGTATTCCACATCCTGGGAACGTGTGAATTGGTACGTTTGCGGAGAACTGAGTTCTTGGTTTGTGCGTATACAGTCTGCCAGATTGTCTTGTATCCATTCCTGGGGGATTTGGTATACTTTAAAAGTATTTTTTAAAGCTATCCGGCAGCAGGTTATTATGCCAATCGTGCCTGAATAATAAGACATGAAGTTTGTACAGGTCATTGCATTTTAGAATACGATGCTCACTGAACAGTAGGTCAGTATGCACATTATAGCGTTTGTTAGATATGATACGAATTGCTTTATTTTGTAATTTAGTAATTGTTCGAAGACAATACATCATATGGCTATGAAACAGAGAGTAGTATAGTGTCTTGGGGCGTTTTTGGTATGATCCTCTTAACATTGTTTATAACAAACATTGCTCGGGACAGCTTTGAACAAACAACTGAAATATGTTTCTTGAAACTCAGATTTTCGTCAACATGACTTCCAAGAAACTTAAGGGATTTTTCATCTTGATTATTTCCAACGATCGAGATAGATGAATTTTTAAGCTTCACGCGATTACTCCCAAGATTGTATAAGTCACTTTGGGGGTGAAATATGATTACTTTTGTTTTACTCTATTTATTTATTTATTTATTGGTGCTTAACGCCACATCAGCATCTAAGGCTATATCGTGGCGAGAAAAGAATGGAAAGTAAAAAGTCATTATCATTTGAGAAGTGAAAAGAGAGAATAAAAATAGAAAATAACTACAATAGATCTGTCAAAGACCGGAGTCATTTAAACAACAATGGGTTGAGAAGGGAAGTGAATAACTTATAAATCAACCTGTGGAACTGAAACTTAATGAGTCCAGATTAAATGAGTAAAACAATTTTAAAATTTATTAAAAAGGTTGATTTCCTTCAAGAACGACAGAACTTTATGAGGATTTGTACTGTAAAAAAGGTCTCGAAGAGAGACAACATCAACATACTGTCGTCTACTAAGATTAAAATCAGTACAATGTAAAAGAATGTGTTCCACTGACAACACCTGCTGGCAGGGAACACACTCTGGTCGCAAATTACCCTCTAACAAAAAGGAATGCGTAAGTCGTGTATGACCAATATGACATCGCGTCAAAACTGCAAGATCTTTTCTACAAAGGTTACTAGACGGGTAGTGATCTGAAATAGTTGGTCGGAAGCCATGAAGCTTGTTATTTGTCGCTCCATCCCATTCCGCTTGCCACATAGGTTTGATGTAAATACTGACATGAGGCTTGAAATCACTGAACGGAGTCTTAAAATCAGTGAGAGGTTTGGGTAAAGCCTGTTTTGCTGCACTGTCTGCTCTGGTGTTACCCGCGATACCTACATGTCCGGGTAACCAGCAAAACACGATATCATATTGGTCAGACATGAGAGTTGTTAACTTCTCACGAAGTTCCATAATGAGAGGGTTCTTCAACTTGGGGTTGAGTAAAGCAAGTAAATAGGAAAGAGAGTCGGAGAAGATGACCGACTTTCTTTGCAGTAACAGCAGCTGATGATACTTTGTCACCATCTTTAGATCCATCTGTATAGATCCTTGTATATGTACTATACTTGGACTTTATTTCGGCATATTTTTGTTTGAACTGCAAGGAATTGGTATCAGATTTTTTTGTAGAAGCAAGGTCCAAAATAACTGTAGGTTTTTTAAGATGCCAAGGAGGAATATGTGTTTTACGATTTTCTTTTATTGTATGTGGTTCAATTTTGGTGGACTCCATGTGGGATTTAATTCTAATTCCCAATGGAGGAATATGTTTCTGGTGGCGGTTAAAGAATTCAACATTTTGAGGGTCTGTAACACTATTATAAGCAGGATTTGAAGGATTGGCCAAAAGTTTAGACACATATTGGAGAGACAATTTAATTCTGCGCTTCTCAAGAGAAGGTTCCTCTGCTTCAACAAGCATCGAGTCTATAGGGGATGTTCGAAAAGCCCCTAGACTAATTCTAATACCACTATTATGAATTGCATCAAGTGGTTTGATTTCCTTGGAGAACCGTAAACTGCACAACCGTAATCTAATTTTTGACCGAACAAGTGATCTATACAGATGGAGTACAGTTTTTTGGTCAGCACCCCAATCGGCGCTACCAACAACTTTCAGCAGGTCCAGAGCTTTCTTACATTTAACTTTTAGTTGTTTTATGTGGGAAGTGAAATTCAGTTTGTTGTCAAACAACAAACCTAAGAATTTCACTTCCTTAACAACTTTATTGGACTCCCATCAATTTTTAACTCCGGATCGAGGTGATGTCTTCGAAGTTTACAAAAGTGAACACAATTCGTTGTTGACTTGGAAAATTTAAAACCATTTTCTGTGGCCCATTTCTGAATCCTATTCAAACA
Organism: Pictodentalium vernedei; assembly: GCA_031216915.1. Taxonomy (NCBI): domain Eukaryota; kingdom Metazoa; phylum Mollusca; class Scaphopoda; order Dentaliida; family Dentaliidae; genus Pictodentalium; species Pictodentalium vernedei. The sequence goes on along the minus strand of CM062297.1, from coordinate 135,307,577 downwards.
CAGCTGAAGTTTGCGCTCGATAGCATTCATATTTTTACTGTATAACAGATTAAAAAATCATCGACGTACAATGAAGAATCTACTATATTCTCAATTGCATCAATGATACTATTAATTTTAACAGAAAACAGGGTAACGGATAAAATACTACCCTGAGGAACCCCCAATTCCTGCTCGTGAGGATCAGATAACGTTGATACAACACGAACCTGAAACTGGCGGTCCTTTAAAAAGTTTTCAATAAAAAGAGGCATACTTCCTCTCAACCCCATGTTAAAAAGATCTTTTAAAATCCCATACGTCCACGTTGTATCATATGCCTTCTCTAGATCAAAGAAGATGGCGACCACTTGTTCTTTTCTAGCAAAGGCATTTCTTATAAACGTTTCAAGTCTGATCAAATGATCCACAGTACTTCTCTGGTTTCTGAAACCACACTGAACATCCGCAAGCAGATTGTTCGATTCCAGAAACCAGACAAGTCGATTATTGATCATCCTCTCCATGGTTTTGCACAGACAACTTGTTAAGGCAATAGGCCTATAATTACTAGGGTTGCTGTGATCCTTATCAGGCTTAGGGATGGGAATTACTATTGCTTTGCGCCAAGACTGTGGAAACTGACCAGTCACCCAAATATCATTAAAAATAGATAGTAAAAGTTCAAGTGATGATTGCTGCAGATGTTTTAAAATTTGATAATGTATTTCATCGGGTCCAATTGCGGTATCCATTGCTCTATGTAAAGAGTTATTTAACTCTTCCATAGAGAAAGGTTTATTGTAATCCTCTAAATTATTGGAGGCAAATTTGAGCTTTTGTGTTTCTTGTTGTTTTTTAATTTTGAGAAATTCAGGATTACAATTTTCAGACGACGAATGTTTCGAAAATGTGGAGGCCAATTTATTTGAAATTTCTTTTTTTGATGTGGTTAGTGTGTTGTTATCTTTCAGATGTTGAACCGTTGATTTTGTGTCTTTTCCTTTAATTTTTCTTATCATTTTCCAAATTTTATTGATGGGGGTGCTTTGATTATGTTTAGAAACATATGTTTCCCAAGAACTTTTCTTTTTTTGTTTTATCAGTCGTCTTATTTTTGCCTGATTTATACGAAGTTTGTCCAAGTTACGTGTTGTTGGTGACTTATAAAATTCCCTCTCAAATTTCTTGCGATCTTTTATAGCCTGGTTGCAGTCAGTATCAAACCATGGTTTAGTGAAACGTTTAGGATTTGCCGAGGTTTTAGGAATGACTTGGCTTGCAATGTCAAATAACTCTGTTGTAAAATGTTCAATCTGGTCGACACTTTCACTAAATTTCTCCATTGTGATGTATTCAGAACAGACTAAGATGAAGGTCTCCCAGTCAGCCTTTTTAAAGCTCCACTGGGGCACCCTCCCATCGTCTGCCGGAACCACACACTCCAACACAACCGGAAAGTGGTCACTCCCACATAAGTCACCTTCTACCTTCCATGAAAAATCAAGGAAGACAGAAGGGCATGCAATTGAAAGATCAATTGAAGTGTACGAACCAGATGCGGGGTGCAGATAAGTATCTGACCCATCATTGAACAAGCACAAGTCATATTTTGTCATGAACTCTTCCACAGTTTTCCCTTTTACATCTTCTTGACTGCAGGAATTACCCCAAAGGGGGTTATGAGCGTTAAAATCACCCAACAAAATGTATGGGGTTGAGAGCTGTTGGACCAGCAGCTAAAGATCATTCAGTTGTGGGGTTTTACTTGGTGAAACGTAAATGGAACACAATGTAATTGTCTTGTCTAAAGTCAGGCGTACCGCTACAACCTGTAAATTTGATTGCAAAGTTACAGGACTGTGAATAATGTCATTTCTAACTAAGATGGACGTTCCTCGAATATGAAGACCAGTTTCAACTGCCCAGGCATTATACGAAGTTTAATGCTTAAAGGCTGAATGATCTTGAGCCTCGGGTTTCTTTAAAAGCGTTTCCTGCAGGCAAAGAGCTGCAGGTTTATATTTTTGACTTAAAATATCCAGTTCTTTAAAATTTGCCTTAAAACCTCGACAATTCCACTGTATTATATTATTTGTGGTTGTATTAACCATACTTGCTTGGCGATTGAGATGGCGGACGTATGGGCGAAATAGCCCCAGTAGCTTTTACAGGTGATTTTGCCTTCGGGGACTTATTCTGAGTGGAGTTCGGGCGCAAGTGCCAGAACGTATCGTCTATGCACTCGCCGACTTCCATGTCTTCCAAACCCTCGAACCTGTTACGCATAACAGGGTCCTGTAAAATTTTGGGAGTTCTGTCGGATAAATTTTTTGATTTTTCTTTTTCTAAAAGTTTCTTTTTTTCTTTTTCCAATTTTCGTCTCTGTCTCTGGACTCAAAGTTTGTTGCTGTGATCCTTGCATTTGTTTGGGTTGATCGTTTTTCCTGTCTGTTGTAGGTTTTTGGTCAATGTTCTGTTGTGATTTTGGTGTATCTTTTCTCTGGATGTGGACTATTTTTTTCTCTGGCGTTTTAGCAGTATTCTCGTGTTTGAGTTGACTTCGGTTGATTTTGTGTGGTTTGATCGATGGTAAAAGCTTGTACAAAAGATGGAATTGTACTGTTGGTAAGCCATGTCCATGGTGTCTGACATTCAACTGATTTCGTTTGTATTTTTTGTTTCAAGGCTGTTGCATAGGTGGGTGATGTTAAATTCATTCCAGGCATTGACATTACAATGTCTCTGGCCTCCTTAAAACTAACTTGCTTCTCACATTTAACTTTTTGTATTTCTTTCTCTCGTTTCCAAACAGGGCAATCTTTGGATGAAGCTGTATGATTGCCCTGACAGTTACAACATTTTACTTCATTATTACAGGGTGCTTGATGTTGTTTGCCGCATTTAAAACATGTTTACTGTCCCCTACAATTATTCTGACCATGACCATATTTCTGGCATCTGAAGCACCGAAGTGGATTTGGGATATACAAGTCAACTCCGATGTTCAAATAACCCACTTTAACTGATTTGGGTGGTCTGGAAGAGCCGAAAGTTAAAATATAAGTATTGGGTTTGATTATGTTACCATCTTTTTTGATTTCAATTCGTTTGACGTCTGTAATGTTTTGTGACTTCAGTTTCTCTTTTATCTCCAACACATCCATATCATAAAGTTCTCGAGTTCTCATTACACCTTTGCTGTTATCTAGGGTTTTGTGCGGATATGCGACAACCTTGATGTCTAAAATCTTATGTAATTTTAATAAATTTCTTGCCTGGAATTCTGACCTACATTGTGCTAAAATTCCCCCTGATCGTAATTTTTCTATCTCCTTCACTGAGCCAGCAATACCTTTAATTGTTTTCTCCACAGCAAATGGATTGACAGTTGATACTTTTTTCCTTCTTCTTCAGCATAAATGATGACAAATTTAGGCCAATTCTTCTCAATACTTGAGGTTTCACCCTCTGAGTCAGAGTCAGATATTGTCAATTTTGTATCACAAACACGTTTTTTTTTTTTTTTTTTTGTGGTATTTTCCATGTTTTGTTTTTTGTTGTTCATTGCTCCGTCTCCCACACACCACGGAGTCCAACAAGGGGTAGGGTTACTGCTACCTGGTGTGGAGCAATATACTCAGCCAGTGTTGATACCGAAGTATGCCACTGGCTGATTGGCCCGTGTGTGGAAGTGCCATGTCTTCAGATGGCGACCATCCAACCAATCAGTTTATAAAACACTGTAATTAAGGTTGCCACGTGAAACTGAAACAAACAGTGCAGCAAAACTAAGTATTTGGTTAAAAAATGTGTTTAAAAACAGTACACAATGGCAAATGGCCACCAAATGCCCTCCGACGTGACACCCAGTACTTTGTGGGGGGGGGGGGGGGTCCCGATTGGCCAGAACGGACCATCCGACCATCCTTCTACACCCGAAGTTGGGGCCAAAACAGTGTATTGAACAGGTAACCTCCATGATGAAGATCAGGGCCAAAGCAGTGTTTACGACCTGATCTCCATCCTGGAGACCTGTCCTAACCGGGACCCAGTCTGTTCTCAACTGTCAGGATTCCTTCCTCCGAGGCCTTCAGATCGCACCTCACCGGAGAACAAGGTGCCTGCAAGATGGCATAAGCAGGAATGACCATTTTGGTCCGGGGCTACGTATTCATATATTCCGCAGCAAACCAGCTCAATTGAGAAAACCTGCTAATTAAAAAAACAGCAAACCTGCCCAATTGAGCAGGCCTTCCTCTACCCGCCACCTGAGGACCCGCCTAGTAGGGGATGGTCAAACCCCCCTAGGTTTTTACTCTCGTTTAGGACAAGTTTATTTGCTGCACACCACTTATATGTTTTATTGAGTTCCTTATTAACCTGACCTGTAATTGTTTCCAAACTGTTACGGGAAGTATGTGCAGTAGTGTCGTCCGCGTATGATAAAACCTTCAAAGATGTGGAGTTAATAATATCATTGATATAAATTATAAAAAGAAGAGGACCAAGAATAGACCCCTGGGGGCACCTGTTGATATGACCTGGAAATCTGAATTCACTTTTGGGAGGGAAACTGACTGAGATCTGTTTGTAAGGTTATTTCTAAACCATGAATTTGCGTAGCCTCAGGCAGTTTTTTTCAGTAGGATATCGTGATTTATGGCGCCAAATGCTTTCGAAAAATCAAGAAACTCGGCTAACGTGCAGTCTTTGGTTGTTTTATCGTTCATCTCCTCGGCAATATTGTTTATGAGGTGCAGGACTGGGTGTATTGTTGAATGTCCTTTTCTAAAGCCAAACTGGTTTTGATGAATTATCTTGTTATTTTCCAGTAAAATTATCAGCCTGGAGTACATTAAATTTTTTAGTACTTTGGAAAAGCTAGAAAGGATGCTAATGGGCCTATAGTTATTGAATAACCGTTGATCGCCAGATTTAAATACAGGAACTACTCTTGCAATTTTCATTTTACTTTCCGTGGATGGGCAATGTTTCTACGAACGCAATAATATTAGATTCCAAACACTAATTATAGGAATAATCAATCATCAATCAAAAATTTAATTTATGAAGTACCGCATACAAGGTACAAATGTATGTTATTACGTGGTAGGCCACTGGGGACATTACTATCCATGCGTGGATTACGACCAGTCCACGGCGTTAGTGCTGTATATGGTAGTAGGATTCAGTGAAAAAGTGAAGTGGTGTTTTCCCTGTTGTTATTTCGCCAGCCATGCTGCTTACATCATAACATTTCACCCAAAATGGCAACAATTAACGCGCAATCTCGCTTTGGCTAGATCATGCGTTATCTTTTGCAATTCATTTTGGTGCAAAATCTGTTAACCCTTTACCAAACGTAACAGCCAAAACGGACCAGCGCTATTCTCAAAAATCCCCAATTAATTTTCATTATTTTTTTTCATTTTTTGTTTCAAAAACATAGGTTATGACCCCTCATTGGAATGAGCTCGTCGAGCTCGTTCCAATGAGGGATCATAACCTATGTTTTTGAGACAAACAAATTAAAAAACATAGTTATTCAAGAATTATTTTTGCAAGTTCGTCTGCTTTTCATGTCAGGTAAAGGGTTAAGATGTGAATGTCATGGTACTCTATTCATATATGGATAAAATACACAATCGTTCGTTGAGTTAGTGCCAAAAAATTATTAAGTCTGACTGCAAGCATTTGGGATTTGGAATTTAAATTATGCTGTATTATTTTGTCGTAACTAGCAATTAGTTCACGTATCTTACAATGGATGTAACACTAACACAAACTAAAAGCTCGTTCGCAGGTGTCCCCACGTCCCAGGGCGAAGGTGGATTATGTAATGATTACAGATCGAGTGGGGAGGGGGAGGGGGGGGGGGGTATTTCGTGAATTTGAACAATCTGTTTTGCATGTTAAGTGAAAATAAGATGCATAGCGGTGACCTCTTACAGCACGGCGACAGGTGACCATATTTATTCGCGATATCCATAAAACAGACTGTTTCACAATTTGTGAATCTTATTGTAACAGCAGTAGCATGGTCGTCACAACAAATGGGAGGAATAATAGAACAATTTGTAACTAGAGTTGGACACTATACTTAAATTAGATCAAGCAGACTGTAAGAGTGTTCGGTTACTCGCATGGGGTCTTTGACAGTTTGAGACAAGCTGGAATCGTTTTCCACTTACCTGATCCTTGGGTGAGTATTACTGAGAGAGTCAAAGTTGAAATCTCCAACTATCACACATGTCAGCGACATCTCATTTCTTGCCCTTTGGACAGATTCATCAATAAAACTCCAGTAATAATTACTGCCAGTAGGCGCCCAGTATGCAACTCCGAGTATAAATTTCCGGTTCTGAATTCGAATTTCTGTGCAGATTATTTCTAGGTCTGGGATTCCACGATCATATCGACATTTCCAAACTAAGTCGGACTTAATATACGTATGCACTATCTACTTGATAGAACAATATATTAGGTGTTCGAGTGATGTCAATTGAATATCACTGGTTCTTAAAGTAAACCGATTCCGTAGGTTTTGTTCATAGAATAAACGACATGGTGTAAGTTACTTACCAATATCGCTTTCAGTATTTTATGAACTTGACGAAATCTGTTGCTTGCTGGATTCAACACAAGGAACAAATTGTTCGAATTTAGGAAATACCTCCAGCTCGATCGGTAACTATTACATACCCAGATTGTTGTGGGTCTACAACTTTACTCGTCACTTGGGCAGTAGTAATGGTACAAGGCAGCAAGGGAGTTGAAAGACTATAGTATTGGGTGAATATATTAGAATCGGATTATAGAACAGATGGAGCTCATATGGACATGTCAGCAGTATTAGTCTTGGAATTATGGAGGTAGTGGGCTGATCTAGATGCCAATATCTGTACTAGGGGCGATAACTATCCACCGATAGATATCCACGATAGGTATTCTACAATAAGGATCCTCCAATAACCGTATTGGAGGATACCTACCGTGGTGTGTGCGCATTGTGCACAAGTACATCACCACATATCGGTACATCCAGCATGTGCCTATGTGCTGCATGTGTTGTGAGCACATTGTGTACTAGTACACATGTATATTATTAGTTACGCAGTTTTTTGGGAGGCCTAATATGGTATATCTGGTGTCAGTTAATTCCATATTGGACTCGAGCGAATATATCTTACCGACTGCTGCATCGATGCACAGAACTAATAACAACAGCGATCAAAATTAAATGAGAGCATTCTCACAATGTGTTCACGTGTCTTTGTCTTGTTACACTTTATGGAAGAGTGCCTACAGGCACTCTCCCATAAACTGTAACAGGGAAAATTCATACATACCAAACAGTTTCATTTCAAAGGTAACATGACACACATCCACAGAATACGAAGCCTTTAAAGTTGCTTAACCTGCACTTCAGACCAAATATGGGCTTAAAACACTCAATCTTTCAACTTGAAGTGTTTATCGACTGCCGTCATTTTGAATAATCAATGAATAAAGGGGAGATTACCCATAGCTGTCAGCGCATATTGATGTTGACAGGTTGTATATGGTTTTATATGCAGTCTGCATGTGACGCCTTTGAACCAGTGGAATTCCCAGATACCTGTAGGAGGTAAGATATAGCAGCACATGCCGCATGTGAGGACGTGCTGCACGTGATGTATACACAGGGTTACAAATGTCATTTTTCATTTTTCAAGAAAACGAGGGTCAAAGATATTGGGCACCTGGCATTTGTACATACTTTGTCGTAGGAAAATGACATTTTCGATGCCATTTTATGTGTACATATTGTCTGCGTTATTCTGAAATATTAAGATTGACCACTGCTGAATTTGCATATCACGCGTGCTAATGCGGCCGATTCGTTGTATAAATGGTTAAAATATCTGCCCATCCTATCAGTTAGCACGAACAGAAACGACAACGTTACCACCAATCATATCATATAACATATTATAATTGTTACGTTCTGTGGAGCTCAGTTGTTAATTAATGAAGCACCGGGTACAACATGGTACGACCGCAATAGGTACAGTATAGTCGCCGTGGATTGGTCGTAATCCACACGTGGGCAGTGAAGTCCACGCAAGCGTTTACCGGGTAATTAAAATCATCGTCAGCAAAATTTGAATTAATGAAGCACCGGGTTGTCCGGCTTACTCAGTAACGTCCTCGATACACGCGGATAAGGACGGGTGAACATAGGTCAGATTAAATCAGATTCTACTAATATACATTTACGTTTTGCTGCATAACAGCAATTTAACCGCTATGCCTACTTTTTAAGGGGGTGTAGTTGTCTTAAACGTCCCAATGGGGTTCTTGGAAAGCTTCATTGCAATTGTCATTAAAACATTTGAATGCGCAGACCCATGTGGCATGACTTCTTGCAACTCTGATTGGGTAACTCTCAATCACGTGTCATTAAAACGTCGATTCTATTGGCGTAAGGAAATAGAATAGTTTTTTGCTAATTATTACCCTCCTTTTGGATACAGAGCAAGGAAATAGTGGTTATATTTCAGTTTTAAAGCTTTAGGTGCAACCAAATTTTATTTTATAAGGTGCAGTGAGGGTATATTTATCAAGTGCAACCTTTTTCTTAATTTTGACAAAAATGGTTCTAAAAATTCTTAAGGAAACTGTGCAGGGGATTCGGCCTGCAGCATGTGAAAAGCATTCGATCCACGGAATATCGGAGAATTATATGAGCTATGTTTGCTTTTAAACATGAGTTATAATCTTGCTAATGTATGTGAGGGGAGGAAATATCACCCCCTTGCGTGATTTGTTGGTTAACTCCTCGTGTACTGTATAGAGTAAACCCAATCTATATCAGAGTAAATTGTACAAGCGCATCATGATTTCAATAGAAACAACAATTACCAAAAGCGTCTGGTCGACAGCAAAAATCTGTCAGAATTTTAATAAAATAATGACAGATGAGATAATATAGCTCACTTATATCCAATTGACGCATACGAGAATTGACGATCATATTCTGGTATATAACCATCGTGATTACTCCCTCTCCCCAGAATATATCCCCTTCACGAGAAAAACAATTTATCGAAATATGAGTTGACACATTTCAAGAGATAGGTCCCGCTTGCACAAGATTAGACTACAGTACCCCATTCACGTTCTGCATTCGCGCTTTACGCTACAAGTTAATCCAGATCGATACACTGTCACTATAAGGCCATCGCAAATGTCTCCTCATGACCACCTCTGTTTGCTCAACAAATCTAATTCTTAGAGAATAACAATCTGGACGGTTCTAGATCCGCATCATCCTTGCCTCAGACAGGCACATTCGCAGATTTTCGAGGCGACAGTTTTACAAACGCGAAATAACACCTCGTGTGCCTTTGCGTTGACGCCTACGGGGTCTTATTTGATATGGGTCATCTGGTCTCGTCAACTTGACCTAACTCGAAAACCAAGATGAATTGACAGTTGTAATAACCTGAGTTTATCTGTTACCCAAACATAACTGGCGGCCTTTCAGTGTAGCACACCGTTCCGCAAAGGGTGCCATTAGCAGTGTCATTGAAATCATAAAATGAAAGCAGTCACTGGTTCAGTTCTGGCACACGTTGGAATTGTGTTAAATTCCTCCACTCGTCGATACATCCCACTAGTAATTCGTGTACAAATTCTGAAATCCGGTGCAACCAACCACCTAATATACAAGATCACATCCGACCAATTTATCCCCTTCTGTAAACGGAATTGGATTGGAAAGTGCGTAAGCTTTAACATAAGCAATTGCGGATCATGCAGTTAGTATCGAATCACATGAGTTCTCATTTCTGGCTTAGGTGATTCCATATTTAAAGATCAGAATGTCAAAGCATGAACCATTGTTCGTCGAAAACCTGACTTATTTATTCGCATTGGATTGGGATAGAAGAATTCAACCTCCCTTCACACCATAGATCACCCAGCATCACAGTAAAACATGCATGCCTGCTCATTACCCATCATTTAAAGGCAATTCCGTATCAATAACCGCTGGTGTTGCTTGACGGAGACAATATTTCTTTACTCGACAAAGGTTGTCGGGTTTAATTATCCACGATGATACTTAATTTGGTCGTACTGTATGCTTGCACTTAATCTCACCCAAATCTTAAAATATGAACTGATTGGCCCGTTTATCTTAACGCAGTAGTTTCTAACTGTCATATGTGATAAGAGATAATCGGCGTTCGTCAGTCTTTTTCTTTTTTTTTGGTTTCTGTCCAATACTTCATTCTAAGTTGAAAACCTCTTCTTATTAGAGAAATGAGGATTTTTGCATTCGAATAAGCAGTCAAATCAAGATTAGGCGTTTTGAAGGCCTCCCGGGTATGGTTTCTAGGAGCTACAGAGGAGAAGTACAAGGATTTTCATGTATGTCCTCGACCACAGCAAGGGAGTTCCCATCTCAATGCTACACACACAAGTAGCTGCATGAATGTATTAGCCTTGGCTAACAATTTTCGTCGTTGAATGAGACTTACGAGGAATTTATCTACCCTTAATTTTCCCAAAGCTGACAGTAAATTTAACACTAATGGTATGGGGACTTCATATAAGAATTGACATTTCGAAATGGTAGCGATTTTGTATCGTTGATATCCGCATCATTTCACAAACTCCAGGTATTTTCCTGTAGAATATTATAAAAACAGAAGCTGGCTTTTTACAATTTCTTTTCCCAATCAGTTTCAACGTTTGACTATTATTCTCGATAGAAACTCATTTAGAATAAGTAAACGGAATTTTCAGCATCTTTTGATGTTCTGTGACGTTTTTTATCCTCATTATACGTGCAGTTGGCGCATCGTGTACTATAATACATGCACTGTCCTTTCCATTGATACAAAAGCCTAGGCGGTGAGATTCTCTAATTTACTTTACTGGCAAAAATAAAACCTTGCAAATTACTATAAAACATTCGCTGAACGAAGAGCCAAACTTGTAGTTAGTGTTGGTAGGTGTTACACAGATAGATAAACTTAATGACGATAATCTGTGAACCAGGTGCTTCTAATTGGCGTGCTATAAAAAGCCAAGTTTCCTTTTGTTACTTTCAATACAGGAAAACAACAAATAGCTCCAAGAGATGTCAGTTGTTTTTGTTAATTAAAAGTAACAAAAGGAAACTTTGTTTATTTTCTACTGATGTCATAATTGTTTCCTCAACAATTACTTGCTTCTTAATTGCATTATCATCGCTCATTTTATAATGACAGGGGGGATAACATTATCGAAATTCGATTTCCATGACGATATAAGTCTGATTGGGAATGTGTACTCAGTCTTTCTAGGTTTAATGTAATACCTAAACAACACCCACCAGTTAACTCCTAGAAGCCGGGAGTCGAGTTGCCTGCCTGCGATGTAATACGGCAGGTAATCTGGTTCGGCGGGGGGCGCGGTGGCTCAGTTGGTAGAGGTGCAGGCTGCAAGCCGAGAGGTCCTCGGTTCGAATCCCATCTGCGGCAACCGCGTTGTGTCCTTGGGCAAGACACTTCACCCCCATTGCCCACGTGGGGACACGTTGACGCTGTGTACTAAGGCGTACTGCACGTCGATGGTGCACCTGTCTTCAACCAATGCTAACCCTGCTTGTGTGGAGTTAGTATGTTGGGGAGCTGACAGTTGCTCGCCGTTGCTCGGTGGTTCTTTCCGGGTACTCCGGCTTCCTCCACCCGTAAAACTGTCGAGGTCATGATTAGCCATTGTGCAGAAATATGTGACCTTAAACACCAATAAATAAATAAATAAATCTGGTTCGGCTATCTTTGGGCTGGGGGAGAAATCAAACACTAAGCAGGTGCTTCTAGTCAAGAGTCGTCCGCTTGAATAGGCAGACGACATTTGACTAGACGCACCTGCTTTTCTGTAAGTTTTTCGCGTTATGTCATGTTCAATAAATGAATTCTGATTTTCCGGCTTCTAAGAGGTAATGCACGGTTGCCTTTTGGTTCGACAGGCATACTATAATGTACATAAAGTACATTCCAACAATAAATATTCAGCTCGCTATGAGGCGACCTGCCTATTGCTGAAATGAGTATCGTCTCTTTAATCATGTTTTCAAGAATTTTAAACGATAGCGCCTATATTCAAGAACTTTCTAGGGCCCTGGCAAGATATTTCAAATCAAGGATTTTCAAGGATTTCGAGGATATCCCTTACACGCGTCATTTGTCACAATGTTATACACAGTTGTGTTCAAGTAATATTTATGAATGGAGCTGGGGGTATTTCATAAAATTGAACACACTGCCTCGTGCTGTAACACCTCGCCGCCACCGACAGCGAGGTTGGTAACTAACTTGCGACATGTCTTTGTTCAAACATCAAAACGCATGAACTCAGGTATAGTCAGTAAACGGTATTCAACAAACAGCGTCACTTGAACTAGTTTCGTGGTCAACCAGGCATTTCAAGTAGTTTGCTTTGCCCAACAGCATAAAAGAGCCAGTGTGTAAACCAATTTTCGTTAATTGTAGACTGAATCTTCTCATTCACCCTGCGGCGATTTTTTTGGAGGGAAGGGAGAAGCTTTCCCACATCAAACATTTACAGTCCGTCTCTGTTTGATAGTACTTTGTAAAGACAGTGAAGAAATCTGTCAGATGAACGAGAAATTCCTACATCTATAGTGAATACTTCACAAATCAAGCAAAAATGCTTATTATTAAAATTTAATGAAAATATCGTCAGGTGTGCGTAGTATAAACTGGAGACTTTTAGGCACATTTTGTATCTAATACCCAGACTTTTGGTAGAATTCAGATAAGAAACGGGCTTATGGTGGAGCCGACATGAGACATGTCTTACAGGGCAGTAGTAATGGTACAATGCGGCAAGGGAGTTGAAGGATTACAGTATTGGGTGAATATATTAGAAGCGGACTGTAGGACAGATGGAGCTAATATGGACATGTCAGCAGTATTAGCCTTGGAATTATGGAGGTAGTGAGCTGATCTAGAAGCCAATATCTGTACTAGGAGCGATAACTATCCCCCGATAGATACCCACGATAGGTATCATCCAATAGGAATACTCCAATACCCGTAAGTGCCTGTGTTGAATGTGGTGTGCCCATCACTACATATCGGTACATCCAGCATGTGCCTATGCGCTGCATGTGTTGTGAACACATTCTGCACTGGCACACAGATACACTGCATATGTTGCATGTGAGTATGTGTTGCATGTTATGTATACACAGGGTTACAAATTATGCTTTAGCAAACAACCATATGGTATCGCAGAACTAAATATTGAAATTAGAGTGAACCGCCTTAAAATGTTGCACTCGGAAATGACGCAATCTCTAAAAATAAACAGCCTTGGGAAAATCCATTGTTTCAATAAAAAATTGAAACATTCTATTGACATCTTGCATTATTGTTGAATATTCCTGATACAAAAGAGGGTGATTTGATGACTTTTGGACCTAAAAAATACAATTTACTTTTTGTGTGTTTTTGAAGGGAATTCCCTGAAAAATATGTGCACGTGACAGGTACTTCCCTTTGTGTCAGTTTTCCTCTCTTATTTGTTGCATGACCCCCTGTTTTCAGATCAGAAAAAAGTTGTCTGAAGGGCTATCTATACTTGACAGAGATATTTGAATGCCAAAATTCAAGTGATGCGATCATATTGTTTTCCACCTGAACGTTATAATGGTCGCCTATGGGAAAATATTTAGTTCTGTAATACCATTACGGTCGCCGTGGACAGGTTACTTTCCACGGGTGGGCAATATTTCCACGGACGCAATAATATTAGTGTCAGGGCGAAAGCGAGTTTTCTCCATTGTTTATACTGAAATGTAAATAATAATCTAATAAGAATAAAAATAATAAGAATTTTGGTAGTTGGTATAGTATTAAAAATAATACTTATTATCACTTGTGTAAATAATCCTCTTTCAATTAACGCGAGTATCATTTCACTCAGACTATTACGCTGGGTCACATCAAAGGTGTCGGGTTGCGTCATCAATACCTCGTTAAAGAACACATGTGTTCGGACAGAGAAGCCTATTAATTTAAAGGGACTTGTCAAATGAAACGCAAATTGTCTAAACTCAAAGAGTCAATTTTTCATTTCGCACTGTTTGTCGGAAGGATCTAACAAAGTCGTTAGAAAGCGATTAGCCAGTTAAAATTATGTATAAATATGCAAGCGAGTGAGGTCTTAGGGCAGACTCAAACAGATTCTGAGAGACTCGTTAGACCCGGTTAGACCGGTTAGTTCACGTTTTTTGTGGAAGCCAGATCGGGGATCTGTGCTAGATGTTGCCTGCTGAGGACAACGTAGAGAGCTGAAGCGAGATATTGCCTCCGTTGGACGGAGTAGTAGATCTCTTTTGTCGGTAGCCCTGTCATAAGTCTGGGCTAATAAAAAGTTAAGGCTATAGGATTAGCATAGGGGGCGCCACGACGCCAAGATAAGGCCAGTAAAAGTTTGAGAAATAAAGTAGGGAGCAGGGTGCTCAAAAGTTGGTGTCCAGGTAGCGGAGCTACGCTGGAAAATAAGTGGACGGCTAGCGAGAGGGAGCTGCCGTATGAACATTTTGGTGATTTAAGTTGGCCAGGTAGTGGAACTACCCTGGAAAATAAGTGGACGGCTAGCGAGAGATCGAGAGCTGTCGTAGGAACATTTCGTTAATTTGAGTGGTGATTTGGAATCAATAGTAATGAGACAGTGAGTGGTGCAGAGTGGAAACGTGATAACTTAGTGGAACTGTATACCTTGAACCCGGAGCAGTGTTGGTGGATCTCTAGACGATAAAACATCTAAAAGTGACACTATAATATCTAAAAGTGCACAAGAAGAACGGCGACCAAACCAGTGCTAGCATTGGATGAGAAGATGGCGGTAATGTGACATGTTCTCTTTCCTTTGTGAATAACAAAAGATTCTTTGTTGGAAGTCTCAGTATGTATTATATCTTCTTATTTTATGTATTAAACTTATCATTTTCTGAAGTCGCGTTGATTATCGTTCCGAGGAAAAGTCATTGACACCTGCAGGACTAGAATCCCAAAATAGTCGATATCACCATGGGGTTCTGTAGCGGCGAGGCGAAGGTTCACACGCAGAGACAGCTGCATTCCCAGAGTGGGGCTGGGTGCGATTGAACCTACTTTTCCCAACCGGTCCACATGGTGGGCCCCATATCGGCGACAATTAGATTCCAAACACTAATAATAGGAATAATAATCAAAACATTAATTAATGAAGCACCGGGTACCCGATGCTTCATTAATTAAAATTTTGCTGATGATGGTTTATATTAACTTTAAGAACGCAAGAGTGGACATTACTGTCCACGCATGGATTACGGCCAGTCCACAGCGACTGCACTGTAGACCAGGGAAGATACATGTTATAACATAGGGAGATCTGTCCCAGGAAATGATTGGAATGAGTCTCATTAGGTCCCTAAGACTACCAACCCATACTATACTATGATACAAGAAGACTAACCATATCCCACACAGCACTGCGTGATCAAGCATTGCGCACTATCAATAACTGCTACCAAAACGCAGTCAAAGAGTCAGTGTAATTAGGCGTATAATCGACCAACAAGAGTATATCTCACACTCCTGTGTAAATACTGGTATAATACTACATAACCTAACATTTCGAATTACCCTTTAATTGGATAATTTGACAGCTGTTGGTTGGAAATTGCTGTGATTTGTTCGACTGTATTGAAGGTTGCTGATATATTTTTGTCGCATGAATGTGTTCTGAAAATGTGTTGTAGGTCTAATATCTAAAATCCGTCTTAGGTAATAAAAATAACGCATCGGCAAGCCGCTGATATGTCCCGGTTCTCAGATGAACTGGTCTTGAGAACGCTTGTGCCCCCAAACGCCACTGCTTCTTCTCTTCCCAGAAAAAGAAATGGTTGATAGCATTCCGTACTTCAGTCATATTTCACTAATCAGCTAACTAACACAATCTTTTTATATTTCACTGATCAGTTAACTTTCACAATCTTTTATATCACATCATATTCTTTCATCCTCCCTCCCCACTATCTCATAACTCATTTTTTTTCATTGTCTTTTGCCTGAAAAACATGGCTTATGACCTCTCATTAGGACGAGCTCAATGAGCTCGTTCCAATTAGGGGTCATAAGCTATGGTTTTGACAACAATGAAAATTGAGTGGGAATATTTGTGAACAGCGCTGGCCAGTTTGCACCGTCACGTTGGATAAAGGGTTAACAGCCCTAGCAGAGACAAATCATACGAATGAATCTTTGGGCAAACCTTAACTCGGACAGTCGACATTTGCAAACAAAATGCTTGAATAACTAGCATTTTTTTGCGTCAAAAACATAGCTCTTGGTCCCTCACTGGAACGGGTTTAGCGAGCTTATGCGACGGGGGTTATAAGCTGTGCTTTTTAGACGAAAATGAAAAGAATAATAATAAAAACAATATTGGTGATATTTTTGTGAATACCGCTGGCCGTTTTCACGTTGAACAAAGGTTAAACAGCAAAAAATAACACTATTGGTAAAAATAACGTCGGCTTAAATTCTCTCTCCCTCTTTCTCACTTGGGGCACGTGCTCATGTGTCTACATTCCTGGATTATGAACTGCCATAGTTAAAAAAGTGCTACAACCCTGATTAAAGGACAAACAATTAATGAATGTACACAATTCACCTGCAAGTTTGCTGGTCCCTGTCCAGTCTCAATAACATGCGACAAATGATACACGTTTGCTGAGTGTGTTCTGACTACATAAATTGTGTGCACCATTATATGAATGTACTTCAAATAACAAGAAAACCTTCGCTAATATTTGTTCCGACTGAGTTTATACTTCCTTGTTTCCGAAGCAGGAATCTTTTATTTCCTTGCAACATGCGATATATTTTCTGAAAAGCGGGTCTAATCCATTTGTTCCATTTTAAGTTGTACTCTGTCCTGTCGGGTAACTTTGAACTCTGGCTTTGTTAGATTGATATTTCCGTAATAAAAAATGGATGACAGATTTAAAGATGAATTCTGCTATTTCCAGGAGAGTAAGAAGACTGCAGCCTAAGAAAATTCCCATAAAACCACCCAGAGAGACTGAAAAAGACAAAACAATATAATGTAGAAGAGTATATCTACCACCAGCCAAAGGCACCTTCATATTATTTTACAACACATTCAGTTCCACCTCTCATTTACCATTAAACTTTTATGACAGTATATATCTCAACACCTCAGACAAACGGTTCGACTTGTTGATAGAAATTAGAGCTGAGAAGTTTTGCTTTTTCTAGAGGTGGCGGAACGATTTTCAAAATGTTGGGCTGGATCGGACAATGGATGGTCGTCGGTATGACGGGCCGACCATGGAACATTTTAAATTCCAGGGTCCCCAAACCCCCATTTCTATGCATCTGAGCGAATATTTTGAGATTTTTCAGATGTATTTGAAAGATTTCACACTTTGAGAGCCGTTAAAAAAACAGTAAAGCATACAGGTGAGGTCTATTTATCAGCTTCGGTCGTAACGACCAAAGCTGATAAACAGACCTCATCCGTATGCTTTACCAGACGTTAACAGCAATTATGCTGTCTGTGTATTATCTTGTCTTGGGTTGGATTTGGTACTTGTATGTCTGTAACTACAACTTACTGCAAAAGATGATCCGAAATCCATCGAAACTGAACCAGAACGAGAGAAACATAGCTGGCGAAGGGAGGCTCTGGATCCGCCACTTGTTTGGTTGTGTTAAAATATAAGCATACAAAAAAAAACATGGCCCGGCCAAAAAAAATGTGTGTGTGTGTGGGGGGGGGGGGGGGGGGGGGCAGCCCTTCTCCCTGTTCCGCGGCCCCTGTTTTCAAATTAGATTTCGCTTTCGTTTCAGGAAAGAAACCTCAGTTTCGGTTCTTTTTTTACTATGTGTCAAGTGCAAATAGTACACGACACACTAGGCAACATTTTATTGGGGTTTAGCGACACTTACGACAGCCACGGTCGCCTCGCGTTGGGCGGCTCC
Organism: Pictodentalium vernedei; assembly: GCA_031216915.1. Taxonomy (NCBI): domain Eukaryota; kingdom Metazoa; phylum Mollusca; class Scaphopoda; order Dentaliida; family Dentaliidae; genus Pictodentalium; species Pictodentalium vernedei. The sequence goes on along the minus strand of CM062297.1, from coordinate 135,289,539 downwards.
TTGATTTAGAATAATAATCTGCAAAAGTTTGTACGACACCAGTAACCACAAAAGCCCTGTTTGTAAGTATCACCACTGGGTTTAGCCTAACTTTCCTTTGGATATGTGATAAAGAGTGCATAAATAGATGTCAGTGATTACCTGCATGAGTGGTATATTGGTTGATTTGTTTCAGGATAGCAACGACTTGCACCCAAAGCCCCGTCTCCATGAACTAAGCGGTTCGCTGAGTACCCTCCTACGAATTACATCAAATTCAGAATTCTACTTTTCTTTTTCGGGAATACGAAGCACAACATAATTGACGTCAGAAGACGAATAAAAGCACTGGTGACACCATACACATGTGACTCGGTTTGGTCATCCACACAGAAGGACATAAGGCGACTAGAGTGCAAATCTCCAGCACATAAAGTAGCCAAGCTCCGAAACATTGCCAACATTATAAATGTAAAAATACAAGTCATTTTGAAAACAATCACTTTAATGCAAGTAATCTTGCTCATTTGTATCAATGTATTTGCTGTGACGTTTGTGTAAAGAACCTGCGGAGAGCATACAATTGGAGAAGGTGTTACAGAAGACATAACTCGTGGGAAGAATGCTAAGTTATTACATAGCAGACGTACGTACATAAGTGTACAGTTTTGCGGGTGTACCGTGAAAAGAACGATGCCAAAGGCCAAATTTAATTGCACAGGAATGCCACAAAACTGTACAATTTTCACCACACAGCACAAAACCTGTGGTATATCTGTTTTTAATCGACAGCACTTTAATATTAATTATGGTTGATAAAACGTATTTAATAGAAAGATTGACATCAGTAAAATTTATATTATTTTTACTTTTAGCTAGCTCTTCCCTCTGATAATAAAGTAGTTAAAACACATTGTTTGTTTTCTCAAAAGTGTATTGAAGTTATACGACTGAATGCTTTTTGCTCACCGAATGGTACAGTACGGCCGCCGCGGACTGGTCACTTTCCACGGGAGGCCAATATTTCCACGGACACTATGAGCTTAGATACCAAACACTAATTACGGTAATAATTATTAAAAAATTAATTGAAGAAGCATCGGGTACAAGCCGGTGCTTCATTAATTACAATTTTGCTGATGATCATGTTTATTACCTGGCGTTTACCAGGTTCAGTTGACATGCGTTGATATTATTGCCCACGTTAGGATTACGACCAGTCCTTGCCGACTGTACTTCCCGCTATCCACAACGTCCAGAATCCAAAAGGGAGGAAGAAGCAAAGGAACCAATAATATGTAATAGATCGATGTCTGCGAAGAGAACATACATCATGACGTCATTTATGCTCTCGCTGGTAATGCATTGATTCATTGGTACAATGCTTATCCAATACCACATTACAAGGTGGCAAATAAAATGATATAACCCACATGGAGCAATATCTTACCTCCTACAAGTATCTGGTAATTTTATTGGTTCAAAGACGTCACATGCAGACTGCATATAAAACCATATACTGCCTGTCAATATCAGTATACGCTGACAGCTATGGGTAATCTCCCCTTTGTTCATTGATTATTCAAAATGGCGGCAGCCGATAAGCGCTTCAAGTTGAAAGATTGAGTGTTGGAAGGTCTGAAGTGCAGGTTAGGCAACTTGAAAGGCTTCATATTCTGTGGATGTGTGTCATGTTACCTTCGAAATGAAACTGTTTGGTATGTATGAATTTGCCTTGTTGAAGGCTCTCTCCCATAAATTGTAACAAGGCAAAGACACGTGAACACATTCTGAGAATTCTCTCATTTAATTTTGATCGCTGTTGTTATTAGTTCTGTGCTTCGTTCTCGTCCAGTATGAAATTAACTGACACAATATATACCATATTAGGCCATCAACAAACTGTGTAACTAATAGTATTATTCAATCAGATTTCTTGTCAAACCACACAGCGAAATATGCTGATATGTACGTTTCTGAAACACGTGCAAATTAGATATTCACACTGATCGCCGCGAACATGTTTTAATTGTGCTTTGTTCTGTCTATTCCCCCAATAAACCAATTGAAGAACTGCTCGCATGAGATAGGTTTGTTTAATCTGCGAGGCCAGTGGCAGCTTAAATTTGATCTCACGTCCTGGACCACTCAGTTTGTTTGTATTTGTGTATATGGAGTGTCTGTAGAATTAGATTTTACTAAACCGATCTCAGACAGATCTCCTTAATGGAAGTTTTGTTAAAGGGTGGAATGAACCGGGTTCAACAAAGGTAATGAAAAGCGACGCCAACAAAACTGTTAATTTCCTCAGGGATCTGGGCTACACTTTTCGAAACTGTTAGAGCAGTACATCATATTATAACCTCTCAGCTCTAGTTATCCTTCATATTTTAATAAGAATATTATATGAAAAGAGTGTTTTAAATTTATTATATCTTGTGTGATACAGGCATTTAATTTATAATATATTGTCTGGAATCTTTCAGGTTATCAGAGTTGTAATTCAAAAGAAATAAAATCAATTCCACGGAGTGAGTTTGGTATATACACATCTCTGTAACTATGTTCACTAAACGTTGTCGAGGATTTATCTATTAGAATGTTTAAAATTAATAATAACCCATCTATCTGTAGTGTTGTCATGTGATCAACGTACCAATTATGGATTCTGTCGTATACTCAGGCTCATGAATAATCTCATCTGTTGTCAATTGTTTGAAAAATACATGCAGCTCTACAAAATTGCGCCTGAAGAAATAAAATATAGTATATGTATTATTCAATACACCTCTTTTAGCTTAAACGTTGCAAAAAATAGTTTTACTTTCTTCAGTACAGGAGAGCCCATTTAACTGTATATCGGTCAACTGAATAGCCCTGACAATTGATCTCCTGACAAAAACACGAGAACTGAAATAAAAGATGTGTCTGAGAATCGGATCTGAGGGTTGAGACACTTGTATCTGTAGAGCACATCGTGTGTTATTTGTCCGGTGGAACTACATTATGTCCGTGTTTCAACAACAGTCCATTCTCCAGGCTCTGTTCATTTCCGCGCTTACTTACTGAGCGGTAGTGAACTTACAGGTCCAGTACTGGTGTCGGGTTTTTATTTGTGTGTGTGGGGGTTGGGGGGGGGGGGGGATTTTCCCACGCTGCGATATCCGGGATATACCTAATACGATAATGAATACCATGCTGTCTTTTCAATATTGACAGCTATACAGGTCACGGGTCTATGCTTGCCTAAACTGTGACTAAAAGGCCGTGGTTATTGTTCGATGATATACGTTCTGTTATAGAAATACTACACCACAAAAGTAACTTCCACCCTACCATTCAATTTTTAGGAATGTCCCATGGGAGCCATGGGGTCAGAATGCATAACTATCGACTAAATGAGACGATAACACCTCGACATTTCACCTGCATATTTGTCGTATTGGCAGAGTTGGATTTGTGAGCCTTTCTGGGGTTAATGTGCTGTTATATTATCCACTATAAGCTGCTAGTGTGGTATGTTTCAGTATTTTTATGTTCCACCGGTAGCGTAGACCGGTATTGACACAATCCCTGCACCTCGCTGTATAGCGTCTACCGGAAAGAGAGTTGTCGTTCTTTGACTAACTGCTGCCGGCTTGGTCTTTTGATGTTGCAAACATTATTAGTCGCTTGTTCTATGAAATTCCCATCTACAGCAACACTAACCCATGCGGAAAATGAAAATACGTTCCGCACACATGTGCTGTACGGAAATCGCTGACAGACTATTTTTTACAAAGAAGCGAAATTTCACTGGAATTTTCGACAAATCGTGCACACTAATTACAATATGATTCGCTAGCGGGGAAGAAATAGTAACACGGGTGCCCCTCGCAAATTTGGATGGCGATACAATGTGTTATTTTTGTTGATAGTTGCCAAATGAGTCGCTGAGTGCCCTTCTAATAACTGTTTTTTTTTATAGACGTGAAGGCGTGTAATAAACACAGAATGGCATTATGACTCCATTTGATTACACATTTTATTTTTTTTACACTTGGTGTTGTCCTCCAATAGGAAAAATTGTGCATGGCAAGCAACATGACAATCAACATCTAACCTTGCACATGACTCAATGCGGCAACATGACCACTGATAACTTTACCGATGAAATTGTGAAACCAAGTTACGTACCAACAGAGCGTTTCCATTAGTATGATAGCAGTTTGACCATGCAATTCAATTAACTTCCAGTATAACCAATTTGGAGCCCGGTACATGCTAATTAGGCTTAAAGAAGAGGTTGGGAAGCACGGCGTCAAGCCTACTACATGTATTTATCCAAACGTGCCTTCGGAATGTCTTCGAGGAAGGCATGGAGACATGCTTTTGCAGAAGGCATGGCTTGATGTAGTTGAAATAACATTTTATTGGGAAGCCCTGCGTCACGTTAGTTAGAGCATTTATCGAGACATGCGTTAGAAATACCCTCGGAATATCTTCTAAGAGGCATTGGGGGAAGGTCTCATGCTACTGGATGTCCATCGACGATTTGCTCCCAGCATGGCCAATTTTGAGCCCGGTACATTCTAATTAGGCCTAAATGACAGAGTGGGAGCCTTGGAAAAGGCATGGTTTGGATGATGCAGCTGTTGCAATATTTTATCCACTATGAGAGTCGGCATTGTCGGGTACTTTATAAAAACAGCGCAGAATACACTAAGTTGGGGGAGGGAGTCTCATGACATAGGAGGCATGTCTTGAAGGATGTAGCTGTAGCAACATTTTATCGATATGAGACTCATAGAAAGCATGCCTTTACAATTTCATCATTCGGGATTTAATTCACGACAGCTAACAATATTGGGGTTCATCCCCACTATCACTGGGTCATGTTTGCAATAGGAGCTCACAAAGCATTTGACAAATCTTATGGATATACTTTATTTTGCTTCCCGGTGTCGGCTGATAACGTACGAAAAGCGCACGAATGGTGCTAATGTTGTAACAAATATCAAGCTTAGATGTATGTAGATGGAAGAAAAATGTCTCTGCTACAGGTATATTATTTGTTTATTTATTTATTTATTTATTTATTTATTTATTTATTGCTGTTTAAGGTCACATATTTATGCACAATAGCTAATCATGGCCACGACAGTTTTACGGGTGGAGGAAGCCGGTGTACCCATAGAGAACCACCGATCTATGGCGAGCAACTGTCAGCTCCCCAGAATACTAACTCCACACAAGCAGAATTAGCATTGGTTGAAGACAGGTGCACCCTCGGCGTGCAGCACGCCTTTGTACACAACGTCATCGTGCCCCCAGGTGGGCAATGGGGATGAAGTGCCTTGCCCAAGGACACGACGTGGTTGCCGCAGATGGGATTCGAACCGAGGGATTCGAACCGAGGACCTCTCGGCTTGCAGCCTGCAAGCCGTGAGGTCCTCGGTTCGAATCCCACCTGCGGGAATCTATTGAGCCACCGCGCCTCCTCTGCTACAGGTCATATAGGATTATTTATAAGCCTAACAACAAAATGTCTGAAAACATTACATATTAGGTTGTGAAAAAGGTGAATACACGGCGAACAGAATTAAAGTTATACTTTCATCTGTGCTGAAATTATATGAAACTTTTGGAAATGCATGTTATTGCATAGAAAGGCTGCCGTGGGCTGGTCACGTTCCAAAAAATACCCTTAGCTTTGAAATGACGTAAAAACGTAAGAATGGCGATAAATCGAAAAACAGAAACGACAAGTCCGCTATCTCCTATTTTTTATTAGCTCCACAACAAACTAAAATTTCAATAAAAATGTAAAACATTTAAAATTTGAACCTACGATGTCAGCTCAGTTTTCGGCCATAACGACTGGCATTGCTTTGTGTGGAGATTATATTCCCAAAATGTCGAAAGGCTGAGGCCCAAAATTAGGTTGAAAATAAGCAATATAGATAAAACTTCGTACACTGGCATCTCTGGAATCGGGTGTGTATTTTTGAAATGAAAAAATAAAAATGCGCAATATCAAATAACAAGAAAGCAGTATGCGATGTTTCATTGCTGTGTTTATAAATACCGATCTATGGGAATCACAGGTGGCACTTTGATAAAAATATGTCAAAAATGTGCAAAACATTCAAGTGATGGAAAATACTAAAATGGCGATAATAGGCGATAAAATAGGCGATAGCTCTTTTGGGGGTTTATTATAACCCCCCAAAAGAGCAATCGCCTATTTTTTTTAACTTTACAGCATACTAAAATTTCCCCAAATATCAGACGCTTTTTAATTTTCAATTATATGACTCCCTATGATGTCAGATCAGAGTTCGATCATAGTGGTTCAGAGTTTCTAGAGACAGCAATACATTTCGAGGTATGGTTTTTGTGGAGATAATATACCTAGTATTTCGAAATGCAGAGACTGAAAATGAGGTCTAACATAAAAGGTATAGAAAAAGAAAACGTAAGATTGGCATCGCTGACATCGGATGTGTAAGTTTGAAATGATGTAATTTAAAATAACTAGAAAACAGTGAATGAAATTTCCATAATTTTGTCCTTTACAAACGGAGAGCTACTGGAACCATAAAAGTATCGTTTTAGTGAAAAATGCCCAAAATTGTTTAAATTATGGTATCTTGATTGTTTTACATCTGATTTTAATTTTTGTTCTGTTCTGTAATTGGAATGATGAGTACTTATCTATAGTTGGATCTAATATGAACGGAAATGTCAGTCGATTTAACCCTATCATTCGGTAGTTCGCTACGAGTACTGCTGCTTCCTCCATCCGCAAAACAGCACGTCATGGGGTGACCGTGGTTGACTATTGAAATTTAATTATTGACTTTTTGCGAACCCCGTCGTCACTAACCTTTAAATATGTTCCGTCAATCGAACTAAAAATATAGATGTGGGCGTTGTCACGTGACGGCTGACCTGTCTGTAGAATATTATAATGGCATCTTTTGTATTTCATGAGTCATGTGTGCCAAAATATAGGCCATATTTCAAAGCTTCCAAATTTAAAATGGCTGTTCATCAATATTGGAGGAAATGTAATTTTTGTTGGTGATATTGACGCCATAACGTCAGTGCAATGGAATCACCAGAGTAAATTTTCGTCGGCTAAAAAGTAAAAGCAATTTTAGAAAAAGATTTTTTTTTATGGAGATTATATTCCTAAATTTACAAAAGCTGAGGCTCAAAATATAGTTGAATGTAAAAGGACAAAAAAAAAAACCCGTCAAAATTGGCATCGCAATAGTTATTGTAATTATCAACATGTATTCCACATTTCATGAGTGCAGATGAAGGGAAAGTACTTTAAAAATGTTATAACAAAAAAAAAAAAAAAAAAAAAAACCACAAAAAGGCTAACGAACTCTGTAAGTCATTTCAACTCCGTTGAATGACTTAATAAGCATTCTGAAACAAAGAGTCCTGAATACCATACAGAGGTAATTTTTATTGGTCTCCACAGCGCAGAATAGTACGAGAAACCAAGTGGAGATAACCTGTATATCGATAGAGCTTATATACGATATTCAGTCAAGTTCTAGCGACAGTACGGCCATCGTGGACTAGTCATTTCCACAGGTGGACAACAATATTTACACGGAATCCATAATATTAGATTCCAAACACTGATTACAGGAATAATCATCAACCATTTAATTAATCTCCTTCTTTCGCAACCTGTATAACGAAATTACCACCAAATTATATCTCTATTTCTGAAAATTGCATATCACATTATCTTACCTCGCATAATCTATGTTAGGTATGATCGAGTTCGCATACAAATATTCAGCCACTACGTCTGATGGACTCGTAGCACTAGATGTTGTTGTTGCATAAGTTTCCTCTGTGCACGGCTTGGCACAATCGCATCTTGTTTCATTGCTAGATTTTGTTCGTGCCGACCCTGAGGCAAGAGAAAATAAAAACGAAATATTCACTTTGCCTAAGAAGATGATTTTTAAGTCACCTGGTTTGGCTCAAGTTCAAACTGAGACCTCCGTGATTATGTCATACAGAAACCATATTGTGTGTAATGAGTCAGAAATAGGGGACTATTTGGTATGACATCTCCGAACCGAGTCCACTAAAATCGACCTGAGCCGATGTTTATCGAGACCCCGATCGACTTTATCGAACAACGTTCAGAAAATCCATAGCATATAGTGACGAATTTGAAATTATTTTTACAGTACGGCCGCAGCGGACTTGTCACTTTCCACGAGAGGGCAATATTTCCACAGACGCAATAATATTAGATTGCAAACATTAATTACCAGAATAATCATCATTCCCAATCAACTTACAGTGAGGGGACGTCGACGTTGACTTCTGAAATCACGCATTTATTAGACGTGTCCTGGATGGTATTTCTGTGATGATCGTGATTATGTGCTGAATTCCATTCGTTGCGAAAGGTTGAGTTGTCATTGATACGGTACTCTCATCAAAAAAGCTGGCAGAGAATTTCTTTCGCTTTCTGACTTAGTCACGACCCGTTGAAATCGGCGGACATCTTGCTTAAGAACATGAATATTAATATTTTAAGGTCGTTCCTATACGTGTGTCTTTATATTGCTCCGTTTGCCAGCTTCTGGGATCAGAGTTGATCATTAGAACAAAATGGGGCGTTTTTCCTTTTCTTACCAAACAATTTGATGGTCCAGTTGTGCTGCCGTTCTTCTTGGTATGTCACTTTCTGGACATTGCTTAACAGAAATGTCTGAATGGAAATGTTGTTGGAATCTTCCAATGGCACATCCCTTCACGGTAACTCCAGAGGCCACATTCTATGAGAAATGCCCGTTTGAGCCCCTGCTGTTCCGCGACGGACATGGCGAATACGCGAGCATCTTATATTTGGCATTTCGAACAAAAATTAACTTGTATCAAATTGGACTGTTTAGTAAATGGTGAAAAGTGGTCACCCATGGTTGTTTCATTGGATGTTTGATTACCTGTCCATTACATTTCCACTACATAACGTAGCCTACGTAGGATATATGTTCACAAAGAAGAGTAATGCTGAGATTAGTGCGCAACGTAAAGTTGCTAGAAGACAAGCTATGATCAGTTGTATGACCATCACAACTGGACAATATTCATTTATTGTTCGAAGAATCCTATGAGTTTGTATACCTCGAAAACTATTATCCTTAAACAATTTTGTTTAGTATAATGTGTAAGCTATGGGATCACCTAAAGTTGCCGCATTATCTGCCACGGCCAATGGTCACGGCAAAATAGAATGATGCGCCTATTCCGCGAGGCTCGGTTAAAACGTGCATAGTTGGTCCCAATACACTAGAGGTCTCGCCAGACTGTGAAAGTGAGAGTACCGCCGCCGTAGACTGGTCAATTTCCACGGATGGGCAATATTTCCATGGACACAATAATAATAGATTCCAAAAACTAATTATAGGAATTATCATCAATAATTTAATTAATGAAGCACTGGGTAAAAGTCGGTGCTTCATTAATTAAAAGTTTGCTGATGAAGCTTTTTTTATTACTTGGTAAACGCATGCGTGGACATCATTGCCGACACGTGGATTACGACCAGTCAATGGCTGCGGTACTGTATTTAAATTCAATAAATGCAGACAGATTTGGTACCAAACAATATAGTTTAACGTACCCGCTAATGTGCACTCGAGCATTTCTTTTCTGTTGCATGTTCTCATATTCCAACGTTCTGCAAAATATTAGTGCAAATATTATTAAATATACACAATGTAATAAAGCGGATGAAAATAAGTTAAGATATTGTTCACTGAGCCACATGATACGCCGACCAAGGAGAAGTTGTGGGAGGAGGCACTAGTCCCCTTGATCTTCATTCGGGGGAACGGGCATCCTTTTTCTTTCGTGTGGATATGGTAGACGCTATATCCTCATCAGCTTAAAAGCTTCAGTGAATAAGACTGAGAGACAAACACAGTTTTTGCCGATTTCGCAAGGTTCAAAAGTGCACTTGTTATTAATTCGACACCCAAAGTAAATTATAACCTTACAGTACGACCGCCGTGGACTGGTCACTTAGCGAAATTGAAAATAATACTGTACCAATGGAACAAACTATATATTAAAAACATAATTAACAAAAACACTACAGTTAAAACTAGAAGTCCCGTCAAGAAATGTGCGCAAAAAGCACGTCGATCTGCGCGTTAATCTACGCGCTATGACCATAGTAAGGTTATCAAATTCTGCACATATGGCCTGTGCACAAGCAATGTTTCAGCCAATGGACCTCCGGGTAACCCGGAGGTCCATTGGCAGAAACATTGCCTGTGCTTACTATGAATAACCAGGAAAACCTGCCGTGCTTTGGGTGTCATTCGACATGACAACTGCGCGCACTTCCTACGCGCAATTAAGCCTAGATAAACGCACAGTTCATGACAGGACTTCTAGTTTTAACTGTAGATGACAGAAGAAAGGAACACGTACAGTAAGGCCGGCCGCTGTAGACTGATCACTTTCCAGGAGTGGGCAATATTTTTCCACGAACGCTATAATATTAGATTCCAAACATTAATTATAGTAATAATCAACCCGGAGCTTCATTAATTAACATTTTGCTGACTGTGATTTCTATTACCTGGTAAACGCATGCGTGGACATCACTGCTCACGCGCGAATTACGACCAGTCCACGGCAACTGTACCTTATGTGCAACTCTTTGTATGGTGGACATAAAATCGAATAAAAAGAGAAATTTAGAGAGAAACTCATTCACCGAAAAAAATCTGGCTTTGTGCTCTTTGGGCCTCGGTACTGCATATTCTGAACTGGAATAGTCTGACCCTCTATCCTGGATGTGCCTCTCAATGTGGATTAGTTAGCTTTTCTTTCCCACCGGAAAGCCTTCCCGCTAGGGCATCTTTTTATATCGCTATGTGCATGCACTGCTTTTATATCACAAACGCTACTATTCAAATTCGACGGACTTACAGTGAATGGTGTTTTTGTTTACGCTTTCAAGAAGACTGTAATTACAAAATCTTGGGATAGAGAACGCATCTCCTAAGCTCGCAAGCCAGCAGTCAAATTATGTATACGATTCGATGCTGTTATGGCAGGAACCTAGCCATTAAACAGTCCATCGCCTATGTTCCGATTCAAAGGTCAGAAATCTTTCAGCTGGTGATAAACGAACCTAAGGTTCGATTTACCGACCAACGGAATTATTCCATCCGACAGAATCAAGAAAATACTATAAACATTTATTTTCTTTGAGTCAACACAATCGATACCTGATTTGACGGAATCTTTAATGATTTTACCAATACTAGTTGGCATGTTTATCAGTGAGAACGTTCCTATCTTATGCCCATTGATGCGTATGAGATGGTAGAGGTAACTCGCAAGTAAGCCTACTGGCTTCGCAAAGTTGTTGGGCCGCTTTTTACGGAGACTTTAGGCTTACGCGAGAAGTTATGTTATTGAGGTAGAAAATGCTCTGTTGTGTGTCATTGATGATCTCTTCGCGCGCTGTCGTGCGCGTCATTTATGGAAACATATTTGCAGCACCACACGTTTTATACTAGTAATAATGACATTGAGATAAAGTACATTTTATTATTTTATTTTCATTCATATTTCACCCCCCCCCCAAAAAAAAAAAAAAAAAAATCGTATTCCCACTCCCACTTCCACTCGCCGAAAATGATATTCCATTCTCAGCGGCGACGGACTATTTTTTATTTTTTTTTTATTTTTTGGACATGATTTGAAAGTAACCACGGAAGTAGTATATAAGGTATGAATCGTGCCTTATTACCCGGAGCTTTGGGGGTGCAGCTAGTGTTAAATTCCCATAGGAACCGAAGCCGTTACTACAGGGATAACATAAAGCATTAAGTCGATTAGTAGTATCAATGATTTTCGGGGGACCAACAGAGGTATATATCGTCCATACTATATTACTGTACTATACTGCCAGGAATTACCCCCACCTCCTCTCCAAAATTCCACTTGACCTGCTATAACGTACTACCTATACCAATCATAGAATAATACAAAGCAATCGGTTGGTTAATAACACCGAAGACTAACAGGGGACCTGCAGAGGTACATACAATGCATCCTATACCCCACTTCTAAACAAACGATTATAGTACTACCTGGCCTAGCATTACGAACTACCAATACAAGCCATAAGATAATACAAAGGATTCGTTTGGTTAATAGTACTAAGGGGGTAATAGGCCAACAGACCATTCAACCTATACTGTCCAACTTGAACCACCAAGGACTATCTTGCAATACCGCACTGGCCGACCATACATGACTCCCATGCCCACAGTACTGCTTGACCTAGCTATAGCAGACATTGCATAATATGAAGACCCACGGGCTAATAGTATACAAACATGGATATATACCACCACTACCATATCGCCGCCACCCCTTACGAGAAGTCCGACATCCACTGACCCGAATAACGTTATGTCAGATTGTATACTGGACAATAATAGCGGTCAGCATCTCTATGACGTCGCGCGCGTATCATGACGTCACGACGTCAATAGCTACGTCAACCGTTTCGCGGGAAAAAAACTGTCAAGAGAACCCAATTTTCCCATCATCTTCCCACCACTTACCCATAATATATACTTATAGCCCCATGCGTACATATATCACTATACATGCCATAGCATAGCATACTATATATGCAGTACTACACTGCTTGGCGGATCTAGCTGCAAAGAGCCGTACTTTTGCACCCCCAAAGTTGCACCCCCAAACGGCTCTGGTTCCTATGGGAATTTAACACTAGCTGCACCCCCAAAGCTTCGGGTAAGAAGGCACGATTCATACCTTATATACTACTCACGGAATCAAATATAATGGGTTGCTTTGAGAAAACAAATAAGGAGAAAATAAAATAAATACAAACGTTCACTACTCGGATGCGAGTAACACCTCGTGAAATAATCCTCCGCGCGCCCCTTCTTCCAAGCGAACTTGGAAAAAATATTGTACCAATGGAACAAACTATATATTAAAAATAATTTAAAAAAACAAGATGACTGAAGATAGGGATGCGAATATGTAAATGATCTAGACTTACCTGTCTGAGCTGGAGATGCACACCCACATTCTTTAAAAATTGGATTATAGATACATTCGTACATACAATTGCGCCAAGAGTATACAGGGTGATATTGGAGTGGATTCTTGAAATCCACTGATTCTGTATCAACGCAGTATTTCTGCCCGGTTGACTTGTAAGGGTATGGCATGAAAATATTCTAAAAAACATGAAGATATGAATACTAAATGCTGCACTCGGCTTTATGTTAAATAATTACCGATACTGTCACACATTTTGTTGGTGGCCTTCATGTAATGAGGTATATTCGGTGTCAGTTCAGGTAATTACGTATTGGGTGGGGAAGTAGCTCGGGTCCCACGCGAGTAACAGACATTGCATACACCTTATACGTCACTAACAAACTTTATTATGCCTCAAGTTTGTAACATCAGCCGTGATTGGTTAATTTGACACCTTCTAAAAGTCATAGTACTGGAGTTTTGGGGCAAAACACGGGTACTATCGGAACGTTTTTCCCTGGAGACAAGAGAACGAAGAAAATGTAAGCGCCACTTCCATTGATCAGCGTCGATTGGAATTTCTCAACACCAAACGCTGGTTCCGTGTCCGTTTAACTTTTTTCAACACCAGTAGACACAAACTTACCAACAAATATATCATCTTCAGTGGGTATGTTTTCAATTTTAACTGCAAACATTTAACAATGAATTCAAAAGAATCAGAAATATTAAAAAACTCACTCACGTGTTGTTCACCACCTCAGTGAATCCTGAATATGAGTCTCAGTTATGACTTCAGTCAATTATATTTAAGAAATAACTGTTGTTTTCCTTCGTTTTATGCGATATAAACCGAATTTTTTCAGCACAAGCTTCATAACACACATTAACAATGAATTATAACATGAACAGCATGATTCAGTTGTAAACATTGGCATTTGTTGATATAGAAACTCCCAAAGCGACGGCACTTATGACAATTCATTTTTGAAGAGACGTCATTCGTTCGAAATGACGTCATGTTTTTGGATTCGACTAGTCTACATTGTTGTTGCAAGGTTGATGGCATGTTGCAGTTAAAGCTTAACAATGAAAGTCATATTTTGTTCGGCATAATAAAATAATTAGAACGTTTCTTTTCATGTTCTATCGGTCGATAGTACCTGAGTTTGTGTGATTTCTGAAATAAAACCAAAAAAGCGAAGCTGCGTCAGGTTTTATTTCAGAAATCACACAAACTCAGGTACTATCGACCGATAGAACATGAAAAGGAACGTTCTAATATTATACTATAAGAAATATACCATTTAAAGAAAATATTTGTTTATACACTGAGCTAAGAACTGTCCTGCTTGACCACTAAAACACACTGCCGCCAATTCTACCAAGCTGTCTAATTATGTAAATAGTTCACCGTCTTTATAACCTGGATCCAGTGCAGTACCTAAATTGTCCATCGCTTATGTTTAGATTATCCTGACTTTTTCAGTTGGTTTCAAAATCGAAAAAAAAAACAGTTCTAAAAATGCCATTAGTGGGAGAGTGATGGATCGGGCCCGGACCTAGAAAGTGGGGTTATAGTCACGTAACCCAGTGACGCCAAGACGGACGGGTTGTCAAGGGAGAGTGTATTAGCGGCCAAGTTGTGGCCTCATCGCCCTGGTGATTTGTACTGGAAGTTCCCGCCTTGGTTCCCATGGTGGCACGTGATAGCTCTGTGACTGCAAAGCATCTAATTGGAAAGTGGTAAATTCTTATGGTGTGTTCGATTCAACATGAGTATATGTGGTTATTCAATTGACCCGCCGACGACCAAAAAGAACCGAAATGGACTTAGAAAGTCCGTCGCTGATGGAACTAGGTTACTATGGGATCCAAAGTCCTCTCACAGGTCTGAGTGGTTTCCAAAATATCCAAGATAATTTTGTTTAGTCTTAGCTACTTCTGGCCCAGACCTCTGCCCCCGACCAAGTCTCAATGCATCCATTCAAATGGTTCCATTCGTCGGATCCAGAAGCACTATCACTTCATATTGTGTCTAGACTGAGACTTTCATCTCTCATAAAAGAAGGATACGAGGAAATCCCTCAATGAGTTCTTACCTCAAGTTCCCAATATCATCTTCTGTGCAAAGAATGGCCAAGTCTCGTGGCTACCTAGTTCCAGCACCACTAACAAACGACTGGCCTTCGCCATCTCGTTTTACTGTATAAGGCCGGGGTATGATGAAATCCGTTTATGTACTATAATCACGAATCCATCATATCCTCATCTGTGTATTGAATAGCCATGTCTGGAGGCACCTAAATTCCAGTACACATAACAAACGACTGGCCCTTTTTTTACTACATTTCACCGTATGGTCGCTCTTTGACATTTTACCTCAAGTCTGTCATAACCTCACCTGGGTATTGACCGGCCACGTTCCTTAGTTCTTGAAACCATGACTAGCATTCAACTGTCCTTTATTGCTCCTTTTCTATCGTATGAGGCCAAGAGAGCCATAAAGTAATCCCTCTACGGGGTGTACTAAATTATCCCTCAATTCCCCATACCATGAACAAATAATTCACCATGCACAGAGAGACTAGACACTGCAAAAAATATAGGCTCTAATCTTGTCCCTGAGATGTAACCACTTCTGTTTGAACAGTATTTATTTCAAATCAAATACATTTATAAAGATTAACATTAAATATTAACAGAATTAAACATAAATTGAGGGTGTTTCAGCCGTAAGTTTAGAGCTTATACGAGGTTATCTCAAATCATTATTAAGCAAAGGAGATATGAACAGTTGGCATATCGAACCAGTTTTGGTTCTATACAGAACCAAAACTGGTTCGATATGCCAACTGTTCAATCTCCTTTGTTTCAAAATGTTTGGCGACTGCGATGAATAAGCCCCAAGTTTAGTGTTGAATCTACTTCAGTTCATGTAATATTCTGTTAAAATTGAATGCTATCTTGGTAAATTTATTTGATTTGAAATAAATACTGTTTAAACAGAGCTGGTTCCATCTCAGGGACAAGATTAGAACCAGTTTTGGTTCTAAAGAGAACCTATATTTTTTTGCTGTGTAGAAGGGGATTCCGTTAGTGTTATTCCTCGCTAGTTTAGTAAAGCAGGATTCCGTGATTTGTATACGCGGTTTACAGGGCCGTATTTCAGGGGCGGACTGGGCCAATAAAAGTTACCGGGAAATGAATAAAGGTGGATCGCTAGAATATTTTGATTTTTCAAACTGAACAAACGCTTCGTCCTTGCATCTAAGTGATAAATGGCCCCGCTTGCAGAGGATATTTTGGTGGCATTTTTTGTATCATCTTCACCACTGATTCAGCAAGAATGGTATCAGCAGGGGGTGGGGAAGTTCGGCCCATAGGGAGATTATGTTGATTTTTTTCAAATTAAAAGAACGCTGTTCCCTGCCTTCTGAGCTGTCAATGGCAGACTAGACTGCTGGTGTATCGAAATGATCTCTATGTGGACTGCCAATGGCAGTCCACAAAAAGAACCTTTCAACATACCGACATTCTATGCAATCCGACACATTTCGCCTGTTGAGCGTTTTCACGAAATGTCAGCACCAACAGGTGTTGGGGTACCTCAATTTTTTAATTTTGGAACCCACAGGGAACTCAATAGGGCGGGGAGCACTGGGCATTTTCCCGGTGGACCGTATGGCCTGTTCGCCTCTGCCGAATTTTACAAAATTACAGGATGACATAACTTTTTAATCTGAGCTGTACATTCTACGTGTTTATGGGACTACAGTTTCTTTGACAATATGTAGGAGGACCGGACCGCCTTTGACCAGTCCATCCTCGGTCTAAGATGGACCCTCTGACAGCGTATCACTTTGCACCAGTCCATGCTTTGTGGTCCGGCACATGGGCCGTATTTTCTACTGATTGGGTTGTCAGCCCCATCTGTGATATTCAGCCGGAAATGTGTTCAGCAATTTTAATTGCTTGAATATCTTTAAGTCAAATTCAATGAACAGCGGGTAAACAAACAGCCCACGACACCGTCGAATTTCTTACGGAATTTGTCTTGTGGTCTTAGAGCGTACAATTTTACCTGAACCCTCACGTTAAGACAATTAATATCCCCTATTCGCGGACATTCAGTCGAAAAAGACAGCATGCAAAATCAAGAGTTTAATGGCTATGCTTAAAAATAACATCTTCAACATTCAATGATGCGATATAATTTTGTAAAACAATAATTGGAAAGAGCTTCCGTTAACCCTTTACCCAACGTAACGGCCAAAACCGGCCAGCGCTATTTCCAAATATCGCCAATTAATTTTCAAAATATTTTCATTTTTTGTCTCAAAAACATAGGTTATGACCCCTCGTTGGAACGAGCTCTTCGAGCTCGTTCCAACGAGGGGTCATAACCTATGTTTTTGAGACAAAAAATGAAAATAAATTGGTTATTCAAGAATTTTTTTTGCAAGTGTCGTCTGCTTTTCATGTTAGGTAAAGGGTTAAGACAAGACCTCTTGCAGAGAAATTGACTTTTTGAAATTTCCCAAAGGGGATAAGGTCAGTAGTGTTTGCATTTACCGGGGAAATCTCAGTTCCGTCAGAAAACACGAAGTGAATTTGACCGTACAGGGCATGACGCTACACGAAGAATCGAGTGCATGCAACAATAAACAATATCTAGATTTCAGAACATTGTCTTCATCATTCCTAAAATAGGGTCGTTAGAAAAATAACAATGATAACATTTTGACAGGAAAGAGCTTTTCCATTATTGAATTGTGGCCCAATTCGTGTAGTGATGCAAAATTGTATGTGTCAATGAAAAAAATAATAAATCAAACATTTACCTCGCACCTCATACACGTTTCGACTAGGCCCTATAGTATATGAGGTAAATCTTCGACGATGTTCTCTTTTGCCTTTTCGTTGTGCTGAACAGCTGAAAAAAATAATACCAAGAACGATGCTTCCCACTCTAGGTCAGACGATCAACTGGTGTGTGTGTGTTGGGAAAGGGGGTGGTGGGGGTTATCCCAAACAGGTGTAATGGTGACATTTTTCTGTAGCTTGAGAGGAGTCACCAAGTTTTAACACTTTGCCAATTCATTATTGCGAATATTTTGGGCTTGAGTTACAATCAGTCAGGCCCCATGATACGAGCACACGCTGGCAACACTGAAAACTTGACAACAAACAGAAAAATTAATGAAGGCGAAAGAAATCAGTTGATCGCCGATTTTGTTATGACGAAAAATAAGCGAAAATTCATGTTTCACAGTATATGAAGACGTTTTGGATAGCTAAATAACAAAACATGGAAGTGAAATTGAGTCGCGAGAATGGTGAAATCAATCGGGAATCATATCTTCACAATTTGTAACGGTTGAACGAAATTGCGATGAGTTGCTGCCTTCTTTCTCCTTCCTTCAAAATATGTTGTTTTATTATACGCTAAATAATAGATTATCGAATGTATTGCGGAAAGATAGAAATCGTATCCCCCACTGTGAAGATATAGAAGTTTTCACTTTCACGGTATCAATCAAAATGACGGTTTTCAAAGCATCACTTCAAGGTGAATACTAGTCAAATTATCGGAAGAAATATTCACATGAATTGATGCATGAAACCCGACAGGTGAATCGGAACTACAAGCGCTATCTGTTCCGAGTATCGATCAAACCACTTCCGCGTATCAATGCGCATCAACCGTTTACTTTCATGCATCAATTCAAGGTTGAAACGGCATCCCCTCTAAAACACTAGATATCATCCACGTATTACTTTCGAAAACAAGAATACCTCCAGATCAGGACCGTAACTAACAATAATTATACGCTACAAATATACTTTCTTTTGATAAAATATTTTATATCACAATCAGGGCGTTTTTGCACTGTTACGCAACTAAAGTTTAATGTATCTGGGCCCCTGTTCTGAATCCGTATCAAGGGCCCACGACACAAGCGCGTGATTCTGCTGTTGCCAAAACAACGGCATTAATATCATTTTTCGATCGCTTCGCGTTTTTTTTCCTTCAGAGAACACAATATTAGGTGAGGCGAAGCCGAACCTAATATTGTTTTCTCTGAGCCGTATATGACACTTTATTATGCCAGCTAATGAAATTCGCCAATCACAGTCCCCGAATAGTGGGACGGTATGAGCCGTTTGGGTCACCTGCAGCCCGAGGTGACCTAATACGAAACTCGTATTAGATCAGTACCGCCATTTTGTTTCGACGTGGAAATTCCTCACCTCGCAGTGCTTTTTATATCCATATTGAAGAAATTGCGGTACAATCAAACGTCCCTCCGTGTCTATATGTCTCATTTTCTCTCGTTTTATAATAAATTTATTGTGAAATTTATTTTCTAAATGTAAATTTAATTATTTGAAGTGAGAAATACTACTGTATTCGATCTACCGATAACGGATCAATCAAACGTCCCTCCGTGTCTATATGTCTCATTTTCTCTCGTTTTTAAAAATAGCGACTGCACTTTGATGAAATTGTAAGAAATGAATCACAGCTATGAAGGGAAGGAAAAGATGCAAGATACATTTATTTTGTTCGAATTCTATAAAATCGGACGTTTCGGACATTTTCTGCACACTCAAGACAAAGTGACAGTACGAAGAAAAGCGTCTATCGCTGTTGTCTGTGTTGTCAAGGAAATTATACACAAACAGGGAGACAACTGTGCACGCTTGTTACAACTTACATAGCGTTTTGCACCAGTTTTGAAAATGTGCCGTCGTTCAAATTTGATTGTTATTTTGTTTTCGCTGGCACAATAAATACGTTACAGGACGTTCAGGTGGCGGATACGGTGTCATATAGGCTCGGCAAAAACAATATTGGACTCGGCGTACCGCCTCGTCCAATATTGTTTTCACCTCGCCTCATATGATACCGTAGCCGTCACCTGAACATCCTGTAACGTATTTATTATGCACGGCATGCTATAATGTCACCGGGGAAGTTAACTCAACGAATAGTTAAATTATGCGCACTTTTCGGCATCTTGGGCTGGTTTGTAACCTATTATTGGCAGTTTCCTGAACGCTCGAGTCGAGGCTTCTCTCTTGAAGTTAAAGGATTAGCTTTCGCTATGAAATGTGGAAAACTCCACCTCGATGAACTGCATATTTTAAAATATAATAAACCTTTACACCAAGAGGGATATTTAATTCACCAGTAACTGTTGCAAAAGTTACAACCAAATTCACGTTGACGAAACACACAGTTGCTCCACTTCGCAAGACAGTATTCAGTAAAGTGAATCCCAGTGACGTAATTTTCTCTGAAGTGTAACGTCATCATTGACCTCAATATGGAGATCAATGAACGCTATTCTATTTTTCAATTTGCGTCTTTCCGTCGATAAGGCAAATGGAAAAGTTCCTCCTAAAAAAGTTTTATAACACATTGTGTGGTCAATATTGTGAGAAAAATTTATCATCACCACGGTGTGTGTCTCCGGAAATTCTGATCAAGTCTTATTGTAGGCACAGAATAGCATTTCGACGAGCCCTAACGGGCTCGTCGAAATACTATTCTGTTCCTACAACTCGACTTGAGCTGAATTCCCGGAGACACACACTGTGGTGATAATCTGTATGTATTTTAAGCATTCTCTAATCACGCATCAGTTAGGTAGTGGTTCCCCTTTCATCTGAGTGCTTTCCACAGGACATAGTCATAAACATTATTTGTTATTAGTTACTCTCTCCGTGAATGTCGAATTTTACTGACATACTGAGTTGGGCATGCATTATACTTTCTGAACTGCGCAAGCAAGATATTTGCTCACTTAAGTATACCAAGGCGTGTGTATATTCTAAAATCAGTTAGGTTAAAAATCAGCTGATTTGAGTGAATTTGAACACAACTGGGTTTATATTCACTCAACCCAGCTGATTTAAGTTGATGTTTAAACCAATTGATTTTAGAGTGATAAATATTTTCGTCGAGCAAGAAAGAATGTTTTACCAACTTGTTTTTTCATAATTTATAGCCCTTGTTTTCCCAACTTGTTTTTTTTTCCATAACTTATAGCCCAACCTCTGCGCGATAAAACCCATGACGGGAAATTTCTTTTTGTGGGGTGAGGGTGGGGGTGTCGCACACCCCTAGAGCTTACGCCCCTGCTCGCGATAGTAAAATGAAAACACATCAGACGCACCTTGTTTCGTTGAACCTGTATATATGTTTCCGTTCCTGTTGCAATGAGCGTCCCTTCGCTACGGACATTGGGCTGCATCTCCGGTGAATGAACAAAAACCTTAAAAGTGAACAGAAACAAAACACTATTTGAGAAGTCATCTCAGAGCGAAATAACAATTAACAGGAAAACATACGGCAGCGTATTAGGGTCAGGACCTTTTCATTTAATAAACTGTTTATACAGTTTAATAAACTGTTTTTTACAGATTAATAAACTGTATTTACAGTTTAGTAAACTGTATTTACAGTTTATTACGAGACTGTTTTTACAGATTATTACAAGACTGTTTTTACAGTTTATTACGAGACTGTTTTTACAGATTAATAAACCGTATTTACAGTTTAGTAAACTGTATTTACAATTTATTACGAGACTGTTTTTACAGATTATTACGGGACTGTTTTTACAGTTTATTACGAGACTGTTTTTACAGATTAATAAACTGTATTCACAGTTTAGTAAACTGTATTTACAGTTTATTACGAGACTGTTTTTACAGATTATTACGGGACTGTTTTTACAGTTTATTACGAGACTGTTTTTACAGATTAATAAACTGTATTCACAGTTTAGTAAACTGTATTTACAGTTTATTACGAGACTGTTTTTACAGATTATTGCGAGACTGTTTTTACAGATTATTACAAGACTGTTTTTACAGATTAATAAACTGTTTTTACAGATTAGTAAACTGTATTTACAGATTATCAGGAGACTGTTTTTACAGTTTATTAGAAGTCTGTTTTTACAAATTAATTAGCCATTCGATTATTGGTTAGTTGTATAGCATGTACCCGATCGTGCGAAATTACCCGGATTTTGGGGGAAGCTGCTAGTGTTAAATCCACATAGGAACCGGACTTTGTAGCAATTTTTCTGTGCGAAACTTCTGCGCCATCTGGCTAGATCCGGCAAGTGGTATACGAACTGCATATATCGTATACTATGATATGTATTGCCATATATGTAACCACAGGGCTATGGGTTTATTGTATGGGTACGTGGTGGACAATTAAAGGTGAAGGTGGGGTGTCTCGAAAAATAGATTTCCCGCGAAACGGTTGACTGTGGACGTCGTTACGGTATGATGCGCATCGTGACGTCAAAGAAACATTGACCGCTGTTGTTGTCTACTTTGCCGTCCGGTATGACGTTGTTCAAGCCGGGGCGTGTCGGATTTCTCGTACTGGACTGATATCGTTGTATAGTAAGGGTGGTATTTACCTCTCTAGGTATACTATTAGCCCTTGGCCTTGGTACTACTAATCGACCTTCATATTATCCTACGACTGGTATAGATAGTACGTAATGCTAGGCAAACCAGTATTGTGGGGTGGGTTAATGCATGATCGTCGTCTTGTGCGGTATTGAGAAATAGCACTTGGTGGTTTGGATTTGCAGTAGAGTATGGCCGTTGTATATCACTGTAGGTACCATCTTAATCATTGTTGTATCAGCCCCTCGTATGCATCGTACTATCCCATGACAGGTATAGGTAGTATGTAATTCTGGGACAGGCAAGTCTGGTCCTAGCAATACGTACTATCTTTTCCAGTCAAATTATCCTATGACTGGAAAAGATAGTACGTATTGCTAGGACAAGCGTTATTGTGGGTAGGGGTAGGGCCTGGTAGTTTAAAAAGGTGGTAGTACCATTATCCACTCAGGACGGTGTGCTGGCTCACCGATGGTATAGGTATTACGTAAAGCTAGGCCAAGCAGCATTGTTGGGTAGGGGTCATGGCTGTCTAGTCAGGTTGTGTAGGATGTGTTGTTTGTTCCCCTGCTGGTTCAATCTCTGCCCTTGGTGCTAGTAATCGGTCTAATACTTCATATTATCCTATGACTGGTATAGGTAGAACGTAATGCTAGGCCAAGCGCTCTTGTGGGCGAGGGTAATGCCTTGTTGCGTAGTGCAGTAGAATAGTATGGACGGCATATACCCATTTTAGTTCCCATCTTAACCCTTGGAACCACAGTCCACCAGGGACAATGTACTATCCCACATATGGTATAGGTAGTATGTAATGTAGTGTTGTGTGGTGTATGCTTGGTTTCCAGTCTCCTAGCAGGGCACGGATGGTCCTTTGACATTCTAAGACTTGGCCTAGAGGTCGTGATATGTGACAGTTAGCAAGCCGACAATAGTGCTTCAAGTCGGTAGTAATGGCACAACGATAGAAGAAGATTATAGTACAGAGGACAACAGAAGAAGCTAGTCATAGCACAAAAAGCTGAAACCGATGGTAAGATCACCTGTATAGGAGCTATATAGGGCCTTGGAATCTCACCTATGGAATCCCACTTATAGAATACATTTTATAGAATCATTTTGGAATCCCCTTTTGGAAATGTCTGGCCTTCAACTCCACTTTTTGCAAGATGGGGATTAGAGTCGTATGTGGAGCCACTCGTTCGACCATTTACTCTATGGCTTATTTGCTCGATGGGATTCTAGTCGTTTGATCAATCGGAGATAGTTAGCAAGCATGCAAGTAGTGATACAGGTCAAATAGTAATAGTAAAAGGAACTAATGGTACAAAGTTTCGAGGGTGGTAGAAATTTTAGTATTGGTTGACTACGAACGAGGTTATAGGACAGGAAGTTGAAGACAATATGTAAACAGGTGGCAAGGCTATCTGTGTAGGAACTGTGATATGATCGACTCGTCGCGGGGGGGGGGGGGGGGGGGAGGGGGTCTGGTGAGCACCAAAAACTCATGTTTTAGAAAGGTTGTCGTGTGATACATCATTTTAAAGGTCTCGACGCGTGTAATTCGATTATTTGGTATTTGCCAGGTCCCTAGGGCCTGCGGCTTAGGGGCATAAAAAAGTTTTAAAAGGGTTTGTTGTCATGTGATACATCATTTTAGCCCGAATATTTAGTTTTTGTGTCTCCTCAAGGGGGTGGGACTGAGGGTTGGGACCTCAAACCCCAAATTTTAGAAAGGATGTTGGGTGATACATCGTTTTAAAGGTCTCGATTTGAATATTCCGAATATGAAGTGTCCAACCCTCTCTGAGGGGGTGGGGCTGAGGGTCATAACAAAATTAAGTTTTAGAAAGGTATTCGTGTCATATATCATTTTAAAGGTCTTGACTTAAATATTTCGAATATGAAGTATCCGACACTTCCCGGGGGTGGGGGCTAAGGGAAATTAAAAATATGTTTTAGAAAGGTAGTCATCTCACAATTCATTTTAAAGGTCTTGAGTCGAATATTTCGAATATGAAGTATCCGACCCTCCTCGTGTGGGTGTGGTGGGGCAAGGTCGTAAAACGTTAGACGATGCGAACGACACACTCTCCAACATGTGACAATATGTGAAAACGTGTACTTTTTAGTGTTTTATCAAAGGATGTCGTTGAATTGGCGGTGATGTCTCGTATGTGAAATAGTCCAACCTGACTTAAGTTGCAAAAAAAACCCTTATATTTTACCGTCGGTGTTTTCCCGTCTCTCTTCGTCGGATGCGATTGGTTTGGTGAAGATCTCTCAGATGAGAAACATTTTCAACCGCACGATATCTTGGTTTATTCCAATCAGTCTGTCACAAACGAAAACAGCTTAAGGTAGTGCGCCTGTTCAACTGATGTGACTGATTTGACAGATTCGACGGAGATATATCAAATGAGAATAGGAGATTTCCAACTGCGTGGCATGCTGCGTGGCATGCTGCGTGGCATTTAGTATGCAAGTGTATCTTACCGTTAACCTGCCTTGGCTCGACGGTGTTATTTGCCATAGTCTTATCAGAGTTATGTCCTATTACAGAGTTGATATTTTTCGCAAATGTGTTTGTTTTTAGGTGACAACAATTAGGCGAAATGGTGTCATATTTGGTGTGCAAGTGAGTAGTATAGCGTGTACCCGATCGACCCTGATAAACCGAACTTTTGCCGGAGCAGTTCGTGTTAAATTCCCATAGGAACCGGACATTTGCCGGAACATTTGTCCTAAGGAAAACGTTGGTTCCATCCAGCTAGATCCAGCAAAAGGTGTACTTACAGCATATGTAGTATACTGTGGTGTGTATAGTGATATACGTACACATAGGGCTTTGGGTATATATTATGGGTAAGTGGTGGGAAGATGATGGGAAAGTTGGGTTTTCTTGAAAGTTCTTTTTCGCGAAACGGTTGACGTTGCTATTGACGTCGTGACGTCATGATGCTCACGCGACGTCACAGAGATGTTGAACTCTGTTGTTGTCTACTATACAATCTGACATCATAATGTTCAGTGGGTGTCTCGTATGGGGCGGGGTGTGTGGTATAGTAGTGGCGGAATATATCAATGTTGGAATACTATTACCCCATTGGGCCTTCATATCATCATTATTATTATTATTATTATTATTATTATTATTATTATTATTATTATTATTATAGAACGGCAGTACACTATGGGCGATATATACCTCTGTGGCCCCCGCCCTCCCCGAAAGCCATTGGTACTACAAATCGACTTAATGCTTTGTGTCATCCCATGACTAGGTTAGGTAGTGTGTAATGCGGTGACAGACGTTATTTTGGGGTGGGTGGGTGTAATGCATGGTCGCCGAGTGTAGTAGTATAGGATGTACGCGTTGTACCACAACAGGGCCAATGTTAGCTCTTAGTACTATTATCCACCTTGTGTTATCCTATGACTGGTATAGGTATTATGTAATTCTAGGCCAAGCGGTATTGATGGTACAGGTAATGCCTGGTAGTTTAGAACGGTAGTATAGCATGGGCGGTATATAACCCTGTAGGCTCCCTGTTAGTGCTTGGTACTATTAACCAACAGACTGGTTTATTTTATTATATGGCTGGTATAGGTAGTAGGTTATAATAGGTCAAGTGGTATTATGGGGTTGGGGTAATACTTGGTATCTTAGAACGGTAGTATAGCATAGGCTGTATATACCCCTGTAGGTCTCTTGTTAGTCCTTGGTACTACTAATTCGCTAGATGCTTCACATTATCGAGCGGTATTGTGGGATGGGGTTAATGCCTGGCCTGGTAGTATAGAAGGGCTGTAGAGTATGGTTGGTATATGCCATGCAGGCCCATCTTAACCGTTGACAGAATTAGCCTACCGAATATTTGGTGTCATCCTATCACTGGTCAGGTGGTATGTAATCCTAATTCTTCCTACCCTATTCCAAGTTCACTTGTTCTTGTTTCATTTATCCAGATCGTCCAATCAGTTCACATTATGGAAGCTGATTGCTTCATTTTCCGTAATTTATACTTATTCA
Source organism: Pictodentalium vernedei (assembly GCA_031216915.1). Classification (NCBI taxonomy): domain Eukaryota; kingdom Metazoa; phylum Mollusca; class Scaphopoda; order Dentaliida; family Dentaliidae; genus Pictodentalium; species Pictodentalium vernedei. Next base: position 135,263,009 of record CM062297.1, on the reverse strand, counting down.
TACAAAGTTGTCTCCCTTGTGTATAACAAAAGCATATATCATTCCCAAAGCAAATAAGCTATCGATCGAGTGACTCGCACATACTGCTGGAACGACTCAAATCCCATCGCGCAAACGAGCCATATTATAAAACAAATCAATCGATTGGTTAATAGTACCAACCACTAACAAGGGGGCCTACATGGGTATATATGTCAAGGTGATAGCTTGAATTTCCGATTTTGTTGTTTAAAAGTGTATATATTTCCGATAATCATTCTCGTTGGGCTAAATATAAAGCATAAGGATAAGGACACGTAAGTATAGACACGTTGTGATGTAGGCGAGTCACAGAGCTCATATTTAGAATAGGAGCACCTATGTTTGTCTCAGAATAATGTTCACACAGGCAAGCCTACTCTGCCTATGTACGTCTTGCCTTCTACAACAGATATGTCGTCTTCCTAAATACTAATAGTTTCCTGTGCTTTGTACTTCCTATTTATGATCCTACATTCAGAAATGGCCACCGACTTGGCCGCGACGGAGAGTTTAGCCCCGTTGGTGGCGACTGCTTGAGTGAAAAGCGTCCAGTAAAGTGACAAAAAGCTACTGGCCGTGCAACGACAGTGAAAGAGTGACATTCCGTCACTTCTTAGAGGGAAGGCGACATACTAAAGTGACAATTCGTTAGCGACCGTGCGACTGCAGTTGTAGAGTGACATTCTGTCACACGTTGAGTAAGAACGTCCGTTAAAGTGACAATAAGTTAGTGGCCGTGCGAAGGCAGTGGAAGAGTGAAGTAAAGAGGCGACCAGAGAACAAGCACCAACGCGAAGGAAGGAAAACCACCGAGAACAGAGAATGCGGGGCCGCAAGTGACTCAAAAACTGTGTGGGTAGGGGTGATTAACGATTATTCATTGGATTCCATGTAAGTCACAAATTACCACATTTATTTATATGTATATGTTTTAAAATTTTTGTTTCCAGTGAACCACAATTGATTCATGCCTTTTGACGAAAAGTCACATACCCTTCGGGATAAGGACCGCCCCATCAAAAGTGAAACGGTCGGGTTCCTCACGGTGAGACACACGTTCACGCAAGGATTCATGCAACATTCCTTGGTTCATATTCCACTCCTCTTCAATGTCGAGGAGATAGCGGTGAGATGTCTCTATCATAAAATGTTTACGAATCACTTGCTCACACGTTTGTTCAAACGTTTGACATGTTTCACTCTCTCTAAATATTGTAGTAATAGCTGCAAGATCTCTCTCTATCTCAGTACGTTCACGAATCACTTGCTCGAAAGTTTTGTCATATCCCACTCCCCTGCAATGTCGAGGTGATAGCAGTTGGATCACTCTATCACAGTATGTTCACGAATCACTTGCTGGAAAGTACTGTCATATTTCATTCTTCCGTAATGTCGTGGTGATAGTAGTAATATCTCTATCCCAGTATGTTCACGAATCACTTGTTCGAAAGTTTTGTCATATTCCAATCCCCTAACATGTTGAGGTGATAGCACTTGGATCTCTCTATCACAGTGTGTTTATGAATCACTTCTGCTAAAGGATTTCCACATTTCATTCTTCCGTAATGTCGAGGCGATAACACTAGGATCTCTCTATCGCAGTACATTCACTTGCTGAATGTTTGTCTTATTCCACTCCATTGAAATGTGGAAGTAGTCAGATCTGTATTGTGTCACAATACCTTCACGAATCTCTCTCGTCAAAAATTATTCCTCTTTAATCGACTCGTAAACTTAATATTACATTCAAAAACGTTGATGAGCTCTTCGAGTAGTGTCGAGCTTCTGATCAACGAGTAAATTAGTTGTGTGCTATTGTTTTAGAGGGTACGTGCAGCTTCCTCAAAATGTATTCGTGAAGATGTCGTGTTAGTGTTTTGGGTTTCCTTCTCGAGAGGTTTCACCACACAATTTAATGTATCATAATACTTTCACTCATTTCACTTGGACTCTCTCTCGTTTGGCGTGATATCAAGCTACACTTCAGCATACCACGCAGTTGAAAATCTCCTCTCTCTCATTTGATAGATCTCCTTCAAATCTGTCGAATGACCCACACCCGTCGAACAAGCACACCACATAAAGCTGTATTCGTCTGCCACATACTGATTGGAATGAACCAAGATATCATGCGGTTGAAAATGTTTCTCATCTGAGAGATCCCTACCAAACCCATCGCATCCGACGAAGAGGTACCGGAAAACACAGATGGAAAAATACATGTTTTTTACATCTTCTGTCAATTTGGACTGTTTCACATACGAGACATCACCTCCAAATCAATGAAATCCTTTGATGAAACACTTAAAAAACAGCTAAAACGGTACACGGTTTCACACCTCACACATTGTCACATGCTGAAGAGTGTGTCGTTCGCATTTGTCCGACTACCATTCTAAACCTTAAGTTTTGAAACCCACCACACGGCTCCATCCCATCGGGAATGCCGGATACTTCACATTCGAAGTATTCAAGTCGAGACCTTTAACATCATGTATCACACGCCTACCTTCCTAAAACTTGAGTTTTGAGGCCGCACCTTCGGCTCCACCCACTCAGCGATGGTCGTATACTTCAAATGCGAAATATTGAAGTCGTGAACTTTAAAATGATGTATCACATTACTACCTTTCTAAAACATGGGGTTTGAGGCCCCCACCCCTCAGCCCCACCCTATCGGAGAGGGTCGGATACTTTATATTCAAAATATTCAAGTCGAGACTTTTAAAATGATGAATCACCCGACAACCTTTCTAAAACTTAAGTTTTGAGGCCCCACTCCTCAGCCCCCTCGGGTAGACGCAAATGCCAAATATTCGGACTATATGCTTCAAGACCTTTAAAATGATGTATCACATGCCAACCTTTCTATAACTTGAATTTTATATGCCCCAAGCAAACTTCCCCCGCCCCCTCTCAGGGAGGGACAAATACCAAATATTCGGACTACATGCGTCTAGACCTTTAAATGATGTACCGCTTGTCAACCTTTCTAAAACGTGAATTTCTTTATGCCCCTCAGCCCAACCCTCTCGGGGAGGGACAAATAACAAATATTCGGACTACACGCATCGAGACCTTAAAATGATGTATCACACGAAACCTTTCTAAAATATGAGTTTTTGATGACCCTCAGACCCACCCCCGAGAAGAGTCGACCACCTCATTTAACCTTCACGCGCTGAAGCTCGAACACAGTTCCTAAACAGATAGCTTGCCATCTGTTTCCATCTTGTCTTAAACTTTCTGTTCTTTAACTTGCCTCGTTCGTAGTCATCCAATACTATAATCTTCTACCACCTTCGCAGCTTTGTACCATTAGTGTTTTGTACTATTACTATTTGACTTGTAGCACTCACTACTGCAGGCTTGCTAACTATCTCCGATTGATCGAACGACTAAAATCCCATCGAGCAAATAAGCCATAGAGCAATGGGTCGAACGAGTGACTCCACACACGACTCTTATCTTCATCCTCGGGAAAAAGTGGAGCCGAAGGCTAGACTTTTTCAAAAAGGGATTCCGTAGGGATTCAATAAAAGGTATTTTATAAGCGGGATTCCATAAGTGGGATTCCAAGCCCTATATATCTCCTATAAGGTGGTCTTACCATCGGTTTCTGCCTTCCGTCCTATGATTAGCTTGTACTGTAGTACCATATCCTATAATCTTCTTCTCCCCTTCTACCATTACTGCTGATTTGAAGCACTATTGTAGGCTTGCTAACTGCCACATATTACCTCTACCCTAGGCCAAGTCTTGGAATGTCAAAGAACCATCCGTACCCTGCTAGGAGACTGGAAACCAAGCATACACCACATAGCAGTACATTTCATACAACCTATACCATATATGGGATAGCACACCAGCCCAGGTGGATTGTTGTTCCAATGGTTAAGATGGGACCTAAGTCGGTATATACCGCACATACTTTCTACTGGACTACAGAAGATATTACCCCCGCCCACAATAGCTCTTCTCCAGGCATTACGTTCCACCTATACCAGCCATAGGATAACATGAAGCATTAGGTCTTTTACTAGTACCAAGGGAAAAGTTGAACCAACAGGGATATAAAAAACACGTCCTATACTTCCTAACTAGACAACAATGGATTACCCCTACTCAACAATACTGATATATCATTACGCAATACCTGTACCATCTGTGGGTCAGCACACAGTCCTAGGTGGATAATGGTGCTGCTACCGTTCTAAACTAACTACCAGGCCTTACCCCTACCCACAATACTGGTTATCCTAGCGATACGTACTATCTATACCAGTCAGAGGATAATTTGAAGCATCAGGTGGATTAATAGTACGAAGGGCTAACGTGGGACCCCTAGGGTGAGGAGCGAACATCCCATACTGCCATACTAGGCGACCATGCATTACCACCACAAAACCTACAATACCGCCTTGCCCAGCATTACATACTCCCTATATCAGTCATAGGACAGTACAAAGCAATCGGCAGGTTGATACAACAAGGATTAAGATGGGATATATATAACGCTCATACAATACTGCAAATCCAAACCACCAAAGACTATTTCGCAATACCGCACGAGACGACGACCATGCATTACCCCAACCCACAATACTGGTTAACCTAGCATTACGTACTACCTATATCAGTCATACGATAGTACAAAGCAATCGGCAGGCTGATACAACAAGGATTAAGATGGGAACTACAATGATATATAACGCCCATACTATACTGCAAATCCAAACCACCAAGGACTATTTCGCAATACCGCACGAGACGATGACTATGCATTACCCCACCCGACAATACTGGTTAACCTAGCATTACGTGCTATCTATACCAGTTGCAGGATAATATGAAGGTTGATTAGTAGTACCAAGGGTTAATAGTATACCAAAAGGGGTATATACCACCCTTACTATACTACGATATCAGACTTTACAAAGGCACCCAAACACACTCGTTCCTGTCCCAAGGTGATATCAAAAGTACCGAAGAAGTTTCGTGAAGATCGGTTCATAAATACAGACTCTAGCCCAAGCCGTATTGACATGTGCACTGAATAAATCAAAGTTCATCTAATTTGCATAATTTCTGCACGAGAAAAAAAAAACGTATTATATGTGATGTATTCCATGTTACTGAACACCATACAAAAAATTCTTCAGATCAGAACTTTCATACACAAGTTCTTTACAAAAAACTGATTGCACTAATTTTGTTACAAAATGGCTGCTGGCGGCCATCATGAATTTTGGACCGCACCCCAAAACACTCGTTCTCGTCCCACGGTGATAACAAAGGTACCCAAGAAGTTTTGTAAAGATCAGTTCATAAATACGGCCTCTTGCCTGAGCCGTATAGATGTTGTGTACAAAAAACTGGTTGGACCTAATTTCGGTACAAAATGGCCACTGGCAGCCAACATGAATTTCCGATCGCACCCAGAAACACTCATTCTCGTCCCAAGGTGATAACAAAGGAACCCAAGAAGTTTCGTGAAGATCGGTTCGTTCATAAATACAGCCTCTAGCTCGAGCCATATTGACATGTGCACTTACAGTGTATAAGTAGTACTGAATAAATCAACGTTCATCTAATTTGCATAATTTCTGCATAATTTCTGCACGAGAAAAAAAACCCCTGTATTATGTGTGATGGATTCCATATTAATTAACATTCATTCAAAAATTTATTCAAATCAGAACCTTCATATAGAAGTTTTGTACCAAAAACTGATTGTACCTAATTTTGGTAGCCATATTGACTTTCTGTCCGCACCCCAAAACACCCGTTCCGATCGCATTCAGAAACACTCGATCTCGTCCCACGGTGATAACAAAGGTACCCAAGAAGTTCCGTTAAGATTGGTTCATAAATACGGCCTCTAGCCCGAGCCGTATTGGCATTTGCACTTACAGTGCTGAAAGTAACACTGAATAAATCAAAGTTAGTCTAATTTGCATGATTTACGCACGAGAAAAAAAAAACGTATTATATGTGATGTATCCCATGGTACTATACATTCATACCAAAAATTATTCAAATCAGAGCTTTCATATGGAAGTTCTGCGCACAAATCTGATTGCACCTAATTTTGTACAAAATGGCTGCCATCGGCCATCTTGAATTTCGGACCGGACCCAAAAACACTCTTTCTCATCCATCGGTGATAACAAAGGTACCCAAGAAGTTTCGTAAAGATCGGTTCATAAATACGGTCTCTAGCCCGAGCCATGTTGACGGTTCTACGGACGGATAGACGGACAGACGGACGACGGACCATGCTAATACATGTACCTCAAATTTGGCTTCGCTAAAATTGAGCTAAAAAATCAACAAATTAAGGGTCATAACTCTGCTCAGTATAGCCGAAATATACCAGTTTTTTTTAACTCATTCAAGACATTAAGAAAGTGTCACATACCAATACTGAATCAAATCTACTGCTATTTGTTCCAAGTTATTGTGCAAACAATCTGAAAACAGGCAAAAATTAACGAATTAAGGGTCATAACTCCATATTGTGACATTATTTGGATCATTCTAGTATTACGAAATTTATTATCCCCTCATTTTTTCATCATTAAAAAATCAGTTTTCATCGAAAGCTCGAGATGAGCTTTACTGATCACTTGCCGTCTGTCGTCCGTCTGTCCATCTGTCCGTCTGTCCATCCGTTAACATAGCGTTTTCGACTTCTCAAGAACCGCTGAGCCAATTTAGATGAAACTTGATGTGCATCTTCCCCAACATGTGTCCATCACAGTTTGTTCATAAGATGTTGCCACGCCCACCGGGGACTCTAGAAGGGGCATAACTCTAACACTACCCTCAATTTTCTTTAAAAAATCTTCTTCAGAACTATTTATCAGAATTTTTAATGTTTGGTATAAAACATCCTTGGAAGGGTGAGATTCAAGTTTGTTCAAACCAAGTCCCTAGGTCCGTATTTGGGCTCTCTATGGGAGCCCAAATATTTAAATTAGTGCAGTCTAAGGAATATTCTTTAAAAAAATTCTTTTTCAGATCTACCAATAAGAATATTTTGATATTTGGTATGCAGCATGCTTAGGGGGTGAGATTCAAGTTTGTTCAAGCCAAGTCCCTGGGTTCATATTTGGGCTCACTGTGGAAGCCCGAATTATAACTTCAAAATGAGGAATTTTCTTTAAAAATCTTCTTCAGATCCACAGTCGGAATGTTTTGATATTTGGTATGTAGCATTCTTACGGGGGGTGAGATTTAAGTTTGTTCAAGCCATGTCCCTAGGTCCATATTTGGGCTCACTGTGGGAGCTTGACTTGTAACTTAGTTTAAAATGAGGAATTTTCTTAAAAAATTTTCTTCTTCAGATCTAGCAGTCGGAATGTTTGGATATTTGGTGTGCAGCATCCTTGGGGGGGGGGGGGGGGTTATGATTCAAGTTTGTTGAAGCCAAGCCAAGTCCCTGGGTTCATATTTGGGCTTCCTGTGGGAGCTTGAATTATAACTTAGTTCAATATAAGGAATATTCTTCAAAAATCTTCTTCGTATCTAAGTCAGAATCTTTTGATATTTGAAAAACGGCAGCCCACTGCCGGTGAGATTCAAGTTTGTTCAGGCCAAGTCCTTGGGTTCATATTTGGGCTTCCTATGGGAGCCGAATGATAACTTAGATGAATATGAGGAATATTCTTTAAAAATATACTTTTTTTATATCCACTGGTCGGAATCTTTGGATATTTGGTATAAGCTTTTCTAAGGGAGGGGGGGGGGGGGGCAGATGCAACTTGTTGAAATCAATTCCCTTGGCTTTATATTTAGGCTAACATGTCAGGTGAGCGCCCTCAGACCCCTGGGGCCTATTGTAATTTAAAAATATTTCCTCCATAACAGTTATATTTATTTTTGTTCAGTTTACTAATAAAGAAGTAATCATAAAATCAAATACTAATCTAAAGTACTAATTACTATTATTATTATCATTATCATTATTATTGTTTCTTACAGGCTCATTCTCTTGAAACATCTAAAGTGTCTCAGAAATTTTTGATATGTTGTAACTGCTTGCCGTGGGATATTAATGACCCTATAACAATTCGTTTACATGCAGGATACAGAAAAAATATATTTTGGGTTGGTGAGTTGAATCTTTAGGTCTGGAAATACACAGAATGAATATTTTGCCACTTTTACTTCTTTCATGAAACACAGAGTTGCAAATGAAATTTTTAAGTGTTATAAGTCATTTTCATGGAAGCAACAGTAACTTAGGTAGTTAATAGACTACTAGTACTTGAATATTACGTAATGGTTTTTCAAGTGGTATGGTATGTGATATTGTTATAACAGCTTATCGCATCTCTACCAGTAATGTTATTGGTCATACCATTTTAAATTAAGCATAAAAATATGAACAATCCTTTCAAAACTTAATTGAAAATAAAGGTGAAAATTAAAAAAAAATGTTCCTTCCATAATACTAACTGTTGATTTTTTTTTCAATTAATACGATGAAGGGTTCACTGAATTGATATATATGATGCATTTACACAGTACTGCCTGTTCTTATTAGTAATTTTTTTGGGGGGGTGGGGGGGGGGATGTACGGGTAAAATTATAGTCTGAATTATTTTGGAATTTCTATGATCAAACATTTTGATTCAAACTAGTCTGTTAATTTCCCACTGTTCAAAATGTTTCCGAATTGAATGATGTTTTATACCCTAGACCCACCAGAGTGGTCTAAACAGCAAGAAAATTAATCTTAAACAGTTCTGTATAAAACATAAATATGGATCATTAGAACAGGTTAGTTGACGTGGTTCAAATGATAACCATACTTGTACGGTTTTATTGAAACTGTTGGGATTTTCTTTTAAAAAATGTTGAATTTGATTTGTTTTGTACACACCAGTGTTAGATAAAGGATTAAATAATGGCAAAGGACATATAATAGGCACAGGCAGTATTATTATATTTTACTTTTTTAATATTAATAAAAACACGTATATGTGCCAATACACTGGAAACAAGAGCGCACGTATCGCTGAAGCAATACAGTGTCCCCTACTGGACTAATGAGCATTAATAATTATACAAATGTTATAACCTAGATGTGATCAGCATGAATTCCATTGAAGCGTTTCTAAAAAAAAGTCCGGAAAACTGATATTTTGGCACTTTTCCATATTTCCAAGGGCCATAACTCACACAAGAATAATGCAATCAGCATGAAACTCATACTTTAAACTTGATCTGTAAGTCATCGTGCTATAGTTAGTTACCAAGAATGAAATCATTCGGTTGAAGCATTTCCAAAAAAAGTCCAGAAAACTAAAGTATGACTGACAGACTGACTGACAGACTGACGGATGGACAGAGTGCAAATGAAACTTGATCTGTAAGTCATCGTTCTGTAGTAGGTTACCAATAATGAAATCATTCCGCTAAGGCGTTTCCAAAAAAATTCCGGAAAACTGATATTTTGTCACTTTTCCATATTTCCAAGGGCCATAACTCACACAAGAATAATGCAATCAGCATGAAACTAAAACTTGATCTATATGCCATCGTTCTATAGCAGGTTACCAAGAATGAAGACATTCGGTTGAAGCGTTTCCAAAAAAGTCTGGAAAACTAAAGTATGACTGATAGACTGACGGATGGATGGACGGAGTGTAAATGAAACTTGATCAGTAAGTCATCGTTCTATAGAAGGTTACCAAAAATGAAATCATTCCATTGAAGCGTTTCCAAAAAAACTCCGGAAAACAGATATTTTGGCGCCTTTCCATATTTCCAAGGCCATAACTCACACAAGAATAATGCAATCAGCATAAAACTCAAACTTGATCTGTAAGTCATCGTTCTATAGTAGTTTACCAAAAATGAAATCATTCCGTTGAAGCGTTTCCAAAAAAACTCCGGAAAACTGATATTTTGGTGTTTTTTTCATATTTCTAAGGGCCTTAACTCACATAAGAATAATGCAATCAGCATGAAACTCAAACTTGATCTGTAAGTCATCGTTCTACAGTAGTTTACCAAAAATGGAATCATTCCATTGAAGCGTTTCCAAAAAAAAACTCCGGAAAACTGAAGTGTGACTGACAGACTGACAGATGGACAGATGGACAGACTGACAGATGGAAAGAGTTCAAACCTGTAGTCCCCTCCGGCGATGCCTGTAGGGGACTAAAAAATTAAATTGTTTAAGAATTATAGTAACATGTCAGAAATATGAAAATTGAGCCAATTGAAAGGGAAAATGAAAATTTAAACTGAGGATTAAGAAAGTTGTTTCCAATAATGTAACATAATATGTACAATTTAATGAAGCATCTTAAATGTAGATGATTCATTCTGTCTGTCTTTAACAAAAGTACTTTATTGGCAATGGCTGTTTGGAATCACATGGGGTTTTGCATAAGTGGAAACAACCTGTGGAAGATGTCTCGTATGTGACCAGAATTGTTTGACAAAGATAAAGGTACAGATAACATAAATGTTACACATCAGACTTTACATTTTTAACTCAAGTGTGAGCTATTCTTATGGATTGGGTGTGGTAGTCCATCTGTCCACACATTCGTCTGTCCGTACATGCATACGTCTGTCCATCTCAAATAAGCTTTGGCACAACCAGCAGGCCGCATCTCTCACCCGATCATCTTGAAACTTGGTAGGCTGACCTGGTATGATGAGTGGATGGGAACGTCCCTTTCGGTCACTATCCTATAGACACTTTAGCTGCCACGACAGCAAATCCCCAAATTCCTTGGCATACCTTAAAGGCCACATTTATGAATAGTTTTCTTCAAAACTTGACTGTATGACTCGGTATCGTAAGTAGATGGGAACGTCCCCTTTTGATCTCTGTCTTGTGAACACTTCAGCTGCCTCGACCACGAAGCAAAATTCCTTTGGCACACCATACAGGCCACATTTATACATGGATTTCTTCAAAACTCCACAGTATGATTCAGTGTGGTAAATAGATGGGAATTTTTTTTTACCCCTCCTGTCACTGTAATAGTAACACTTTGGCTGCCATGGACGCGAAACCATATTTCTACATCTTGCAAACCTCATTTATGAATGGATTTCTTCAAACGTACACAGTACAATTCAGTATGGTAAGTAGATGAGATTTTTACTTCAAGAAAAAAGGGAGGTAACCCTAATTTTTTTGAATTTCTCAAATGCTTTTGATAAGCATATTAACCCTTACCTTTGTGCTGCATGCTAACCATATGTTCTTTTTTCTCCACTCCCCATTTTCACTATACCCAACACAGCTTTTTCCCCAAAATAGACTAAATTCAGCAGTTTTCAACAAAAGTTTACAAAAATGGTTCATTTTGGAGCAGAACTTTTATATGTACATTTGTTATCAGGTCCTTACCTAGATGTGTGTCATTGTTGTGTCACATACTATACATGTACAGTGCTTCTGCAAAACTGTTGACTCAAATATTCTTTTGTGTCATATAAACTGTTTTCCTGTTTAACTTGTCACTTATTAATTGATACTAATTTGGTGAAGGCCATTAATGGTGAAAGTTTTGAAGCGTTTATGGTGCATATGTTTTAGAAAGAATTCTTGGGATTTTTACAAAGTATCTCAACTAAGATTATTTTATTATATTTCAAAGAACAAGTAACTGTTTGGATTTTTTAATTCTTAAAGATAGATACTCAATATCATTTTGAGTGGGAAATTTAAGTAGATTTAAATATTTTTTTTCACTGTATTTCATGAAGCCCCGGAAAGTGGAGCAGTGCTTGTTCACTGTGGTAGACAGGCTCCGTTTTTTTACTGGTAAAATAGGACCCAGTAACCAATGCTTGGAAGGTGCAAGTCCTCTCTAAAATGGGCAACATGAATTATTAACACTTACCTTTGGTGTTAGGTTGATATTCATTTTGTGGTCATGATTAGCCATTGTGCAAAAACACGTGACCTTAAACACAAATAAATTAATAAATAAATGTAGGTATGGATACTGTTTGTACACAATCTGTTGAGCAGGTTCTAATAATATCTACTTTTATATTTTTTGAGACATTTTAATTATGCTGTGTTTGCCTCATTTTGTTTAATATTCTTGTAAATTTTGCAACATTAGGTAGAGGTTAATTATATAATATTTGCTAACACTGATTTGTTTACTGTGGAATTAAAAGCAACTCCTATTCAACTGATACAGATAATTCCTTAAAGTGAAATAATGTCTGTGAACATATGTAATTTTTTTCAAGGACTAACAATATTTAAGCCAACAATAAGATACTTATTGTCATCACAGTGCTTTAACAGTTTTATTAAATTTTTGTGTACAACTTTGTGAATGTTGATGTAATTGAAACTGATGGCAACTGTACTTGTATAGTTGCATTCAGAAATTTCAAATATTTTTCAGGTTGTATAAGCCTTATTACGCCAATATTCATACATTTTGGACACAATGTTGGGTTAAAATAAAAATTTAAATGACAAATCTAATATTTTTTTTTTTTACTTTTTGCCAAGAGAAAAAAGAATTAAACCTTTATTAATAAAATAGACCAGTTTTATATTGTTTAGAAAAGTTTATGAGATTCTTTGTCAATAAAATTATAGATATCTGTATGTCAAAGAGCCAACACCATTGACATCCATAATTCTATTTTTTTATTGAGAATTGGCAAAATATATTAAACTTCATGCTTGTTGGTTTTAGGTGTAGTTTATTCCTTGTTGTGTCGGGACAGTGGTTATTGGGGTACTACTGTACTAGCAAAGTGTAATCTCTTTTGAATTTCCAATTACTTTTATCGTGTTGATTTCACCTACTTATATCAATTTTTAAACGCTCTTTGTAGACAGTGATATGGATGAGAAAAAGATACCTCTGTAGATATAAAATTGATGCATGGTTTCTAATGGTTCTACTTATTATGCTCATGATTGGTAATGTTGAAGTAAATCCTGGACCAAGACGGAAGAGAACATGCGTAACAAATCGACGATTAAAAGGTAAAAGTAATGTCGTAGAGTATGAAAATGTGTTGGGTGATCAGCACAAAATTATGGCTGAAGAAGTACTAGAACTCCACAGCAGTCTGGTTGTCCCTCTCGAACATCAAGCAGTGGTGATTGTAGTGCACATAATTGTAAGAATAAAGGCAATGGGGACTCATCAGAGAACATTTCCACTGTAGAAACACTGCCTGCTTGCAGGAAGTGAAAGAAACGATTCTCTGAAGTGGAAATGTTACTCGATAATATGAATAATCTTCCATTAACTGAAGAGATTAGTACTAGAGAGCACAGAAGGAAAAGTTATGAAAACACAGATAAGAATATGAAAAGAAAGTAGTGTATTTATAGAGCTAAATGATTTAGAAATACCAGATAAGACATCAGTTACAGATGGTGTTTTAGACAATGAGTTGAAAACGTGTGTTATAGATAGGAAACCTCCTGATAGAGAAGAGAATGAAGTAGCTGAAAGACCAATACATTTACAGCAGTCTTGTTGTCAGTCTCAAGCATCAACAAATGAAGATTGTAGTAGAGAAAAATCTGAGGACAAAGGTGACAGGGACTCATGTGAAAACATTACCACTGAAGAAACACTACCTGCCCCCCAAAAGAAAAAGAAACGATCCTCTGAATTGGAAATGTTACTTGATAATTTAATTAATCTTCCTTTACCTTGAGAGATTAATACTAGGCGGCATAGACGAAAAACATATCAAAGTGAAAACTGGAACAGTTTGAAAAGAGTTTCTGGAGCAAGGAAAAATGTACTTGATTGTAAAAATTATGAACCAGAAATTCAAAGTAGTCAAGATATAGAGCTCAATGATTTTGAAATGTTACATAAGTCATCATTTAAAGATTCCAAGGAAAAAGATATACAAAGCTAAAGAAAGGAATTGTTCAGTAATTGTTTTGGCATGACTGAACAACATAAGGAAATTAAATCAGGAAAGGAAACAAAAAGATTGTGTGAATTGGCAAATTGCTCAACCCAGGAAGTAAAATAAATGGTTTGTAAACGAAAAAGAAAGGAGCAGTCTATAAAAAAATTAAGAATATGTGAACAAGATAAAGAAGACAAAAAGGAAATAGAAAGAAAAAAGAGTGAGTTATTTAAGAAGTTACTCAACCCAAAAGAAGTTGGAGTTGATAGAAACTGATCTTCAGCGAAAAAGAAGACAGTGATCTGACCTGAATTCAGGAATGACTGTGAACAAGATAAAGGAACAAAAAAAAAACAACAGAAGAAAGAAACAGAAAGAGTGTTTTAAGAAAAAGTTACTCAGCTCAAAAGAAGTTGGAGTTGAAAGAAACAGATCTTCAGAGAAAAAGAAACCAAGGATCTGATCTAATTTCAGGAATGAGTGAACAAGATAAAGGAACAACAACGGCAGAAGAAAGAAAAAGAAAGAGTGATTTAAGAAAACGTTACTCAACCCAAAAGAAGTTGGAGTTGAAAGAAACTGATCTTAAGAGAAAAAGAAAACAACGATCTGATCAAATTTCAAGAATGAGTGAACACGATAAAGGAACAACAAAGGCAGAAGAAAGAAAAAGAAAGAGTGATTTAAGAAAAAGTTACTCAACCCAAAAGAAGTTGGAATTAAAAAAATTGATTTTCAAAGAAAAAGAAAACAATTATCTGACCAAGAATTAAGAATGACTGATAAAGAAAAAGAAACAAAAATGGCAAAAGAAAGAAAAAGAGTGGGTGATTTTAGAAGTGCGTGCTCATTCCAGATACAATTGCACCTAAAAGATAAAGATATCCAAAGAAAAAGGAAGGAACGGTCTAATCAATATTTGTCTTCTGAGATAAAGACTCAGAAGCTTGCTGCCGATAAACAGAGAAAAAGAAATCTTAGAAAGATTCTATCTCCCGAGAAAAAAAGTTAAACTGACGAAGGACAATAAAAATGAAATGGTAGACAAAAGGGAAACTGACTATGTATGGTGATGAGAGGCATATTAAATTAAGTAAGGAACGATCTGGAGTGCAGTCCTCATGGATAAGACTGTCACGATTAATCGATCAATCAATTGTCGATCGGTCATGCCGAAATCGATTAGTATTTTTCGTTGTCGAAGAATCGGTAAATTTTACCCCGTTTTAGCCGTTTAATAATATAAAAACAATTATGAAAAAAAACTGTTGTTTCTAAAGGTAAAAGGTCAAGGACGTCGACGTTAAACCTCAAGAAGCCGTTAGAAGCAACTGCATTTTAGGTACATTCTACGCTTTGATGTTCTGAACTTTTGAACTGTCAGTGTAAAATCAAGACCGGTCGTCAGTTGCGAAGTTCGCAACTGACGACCGGTCTTGATTATAACACTGACGGTTCAAAAGTTCAGAACATCAAAGCATTGAATGTACCTAAAAGAGGATCGTCTTCGTTGTTTACTTGAGGCAGGTTAACTGACTTGAACTTCATTTGTAACCCCTTCAATGAAGGGGAGAGGAGTGGGGGAGGGGGTCATCTAGGTACGATTAATCGATTATTATTGATTATTTGCAATGATTAATCGATTCCTGAATTAAAAAATTGTGACAGCCCTACTCACGGAAAAGTATGCCTTTAGGGAAAAGGCATCATCAGAAAAATAAGGACAGAAGTAGAAAAAAGCAACAGCGACATCTTAAGATACAAAATTGACAAGTCATTGAAAAAGTTGCAGAGAATTTTAAACAGAAAATAAAACAAGGTCCTATTTATGTGTTGTAAGAGAATGTTATACAGACATTCTGTTGTACACTGCTCTGCATCCCGGTACAAAAAGACCTTCAAGGACAATATTGATGCATATTTAACAGGATATAAGAGTGTCAATGATGAAGGATGGATCTGTAATACTTGTGACCGAACTCTCAAAAAAGATAAAATACCCTGTCAAGCAGAATGCAATATGTTATGTCTAGATGAAATTCCTGATGAGTTAGAATGTTTGTGTCCATTGGAAGCGAGATTAGTATCACTGAGATTACCCTTCATGCAAATAGTTAATTTGTCAAAAGGTAGTCAGAAGGGTATCAGAGGTGCCGTTGTAAATGTTCCTTTAAACATTTCTTCAGTGATTACTTCACTTCCAAGACTACCAGATGCTACTGGATTTATTCCTATAAAACTGAAAAGGAAACTATGCTATAAAGGACATGTCATGTATCAGTCGATTCGACCATCACATGTTATGTCTGCGCTTACATATTTGAAGTAAAATAACTCGTTGTATGAGAGTGTGGATGTTGATAATGATTGGATAATGTCGGGTATATTGAATGACGAGGATGTAACGAATCACCTAGTACACAGATGGAAGTATCTCATCAGATGACAGCTCAGATACAGATACAGATCCAGAAATGAAAGAGAGTTCTCTTACATTTACTACTGATGATAAGGCTCGAGATGACAGTGACAAAAATGTTGAAAAACTGCAAGGTATCCCATTTGACACTTGTATGCAGCAAGCAGACATCACGCAGTATGGTGGAATATTCTGTATTGCACCAGGAGAACGTCAATGACCACTGAGTTTATTGACTGATTTTGAGCGTGAAAAGATGGCATTTCCTAGAGAGTTTCCAACTGGACAATTCGGGATGGTAGATATGAATATACCAATCAAACTTAACCCAAAAAGATATTTCAATCAACGACTGTTAAATGTTGACACTCGATTTGCCAAGGATATAGAATATTTATTTTTCTCACAATACTTCACTGAAGTGTGCCAAATTAGTGGCAACATATCTATAGCTGTAAGACAAAGAAGTCATGGCAAATGTAGGTATAATGCTGGACAATTGACATCTTCATTTGTTGACAGTATGGTAGATGAAGATCATGGATACAGATTTTTGAAAAATGTATGGAGAAGCTATCCATATTGGTACATGTAATAACTTTATTTGCAAAATACATTATAATATATGTTTATAACACAATTGCCCAAGAAACAACAAATAGTATTAATAATATATCACATCTAGGATTTATGAAGCTACATATTTGTCTTCTGCAGGGAAGTGACATAACCAGCTGGCTGTATTAATGCCACCCACCTCAGGGAAAGGGAAAATGTAGAGTATGGAAAGACAAAAAAGTGGGAGATAAAAAAGCAATGAATGAGGAAAAAAGTGAAGAGAGAGAGAGAAAGAGGGGGGGGGGGAGGGAGAGAGAGAGAGAAAGAGGGGAGAATCAGCTGCAACTGAAAATAACATGTATAGTAGAAAAAATAAAGTAAAATAGAAATATGTAAGGAATGATCTCTGCAGTCCTGGTAATAAGTGGAATTTGGTTTCATTCTTGCACTGAGAAAGGGGGCATACGTGGGAATGTGATATTTTACCCACAGCCAGCTTAGAGGTTTGTGTTCCTCGTTGGCAGTTTGTTTTCTGGAGTTTTCAGGAATCAACCCTAATTAATAAGGACTTAACAGACTTATTTCAGTGAGTCTGTTGTGTCGCGGGAGTCGGTACTTCCCGACATTCATGGCATGATCTGTTACTGCATTTGACAGAGGCTTCATGCGAGCCTAGAAACGTGTTGGTCATCTTTTTTTTAAACTGTGCTCGTGGTAAATTTCGAACCAGTGGGTCAATGTCATTCCACATTTTTGGAAATGTGTGTAAGGGGAGATTTGCCGTGAACTGTGTTCGGGACTTCAGTTGTTTTATCTCGCCTCTGTGTCTGGTAATCCTGTCGGTTTCGTTCTTGTTAAGATTATATAGACTATATAATGATAGTGGTAAGTTGTTGTGGGCCCAATCATGCATAAATAATAGGATATTTATCTTATATAGATCGTCCAGTTTTAGGATTTTATTTTTCTTGAATAGGGGCTCAGTATGTGTGTTGTATTTTTTATTGTTTATTATTCAAATGGTACGTCTTTGAAGGATACTTAATTTGTTTACAGCCGGCACGTGTCCCCAAATGTGTATCGCATACATCAAATGACTTTGCACTAGCGTAAAATACAAAATTTTCAGGGTATCGAATAGTAAAAACCTTTTTACTCTATTAATAGCCCAGATGGATTTAGCTGTCTTTGAGCTCAGATGAGAGATGTGATGCTTGAAATTTAAGTTTTCGTCTAAATCAACACCGAGGAATTTTACTGTTTGGACTTCGTTTTTGTTCCCTACTTGTATTACATGTCTATTGTTTATAGTAATGGGAGTGGCAACTACGTCCCGTGTGTCATGTGGGGGATGTAGTAGCATGCATCTTGTTTTGGTGGCATTGAGTGACAGTTTATTCACGGAGCACCAATCTGCAATTTTGTCAAGTTCCTTATTTGTTGTTTCTTTCAATATGTCTAGGTTGTTGTCGGCCATTGATATCGTAGTGTCGTCGGCAAAAGACAAAAGGTTCAGAAGTGTTGTTTTACTGATGTCATTGACATATATCAGAAAGAGAAGTCACCCCAGGGTTGAGCCCTGGGGAACTCCACATGTTATATTTTCAAAAGTCGATGAACACTCTTTATACTGTACATACTGTTTTCGACCTGACAAATAACTTCTAAACCATGAATTAGGTATCCCCTTTATTCCATAGTATTCGAGTTTATGTAAGAGTATAGAATGATCTATAGTATTAAAAGCTTTGGAAAAGTCAAGGAAAACTGATAAAGTTCGGTCCTTTGTGGGCTTGTCATTGTTCAGGGCAACGTTGAGGATGAGTTGTAATATAGCATGTATTGTAGAATGTTTTTTTTCTGAATCCAAACTGAAACTGATATAAACTGTCATGTGCTGATAAAAAATTTAACAGGCGATTATACATTATCTTTTCCATAACTTTTGAGAATGCCGGAAGTATGCTAATTGGCCTGTAGTTGTTAAAAATCCCGGAATCTCCCCCTTTGTGGATATGAATCACCTTTGCTATTTTTAGTCCGTCGGGCATTACACCAGATGAAAATGTAAGATTTATTATGTGTGTTAGAGGTCCAGCTATCTCTGATATAGTTTCTTTAAGTAACTTTGTGGATATATTGGTGCAGTCTTTACTTGTTTTAGTATGAAAATTCTTTACTGTTATGATAACTTCCTGCAGATCTGTTGGATAGGCGAAAAAGGACGACGAATTATTATTATTATTATTATTGTTATTATTATTATTATTGTTGTTGTTATTGTCGCCGTGAGAATTATTGTCACTACGGATATTGTTATTGTTGTTAGTTCGGTTGGCGTTGTTAGAGTTATTATCCTTCAAGAAGTTCATAAAGTGTTTGGTTGAGGGGGTATCAGTTCACTAGTGACTTTACCAATGTTGGAGAAGAATGAATTTATTTGCGAATGATTTGTTATCGGTTAACTGGTTATCGCCGTCAATGAAAGATGATGGTGCAAAAGGTACACGCTTTGGGTTGTTAATAGCACGCTTAATAATCTCCCATGTTTTTTTTTATGTCGTATATATTCTGTGTTAAAGCTGTATTATAGTAATTGACTTTACATGTTCTTTTTAGCTTATCAAACTCTCGACAGTAGGATTTATATATTCTGACATTGTCGTCTGTCGGAAACCGAAGTTTCTTCATGTACGGTTTGTGTTTCTGGAATGATGAATTTAGAAGTCCTGTTGTCATACAGGGTTCTCTAATTGTTTTCTTGCTAGTGTTAATGATTATTAGGGGCAACGCTTCTTCAAACGCTGTTTGATAGATGGTCTGAAGATTCGAATATGCAACAATGGGCGAGGTTTCATTTACCACGCTTGAAAAATCGGAGGCTGAAAGCAATCTTTCAAAGTGATTAACATTTACAGTTTTGAAGGATCTTGTTGGATGGGGGTGGGGGGGGGGAGGGGGCAATGTGGAACTGGGTAACATCCTATTTTCATCGATCAGAAAAGTAGCAAAGTGATCGCTTATGTCTGTAATTATAATCCCCGATCATAATACTTTTCTAGTAGTATTGCATAAAATGTGATCTATTAGCGTGGCCGAATGGTCTGTTGCTCTCGTCGGTTTTGTGATTACCGGGAGAAATCCTACACTGAACACACTATTTACATACTGGTTAGTTTTGGGGTGGTTATGGACGTTTAATAAATCAAGGTTAAAGTCACCCATCAGGTAAGTTGATTTATGTTCGTTGTTAATCTCACCACGTAAATCGGACAAGTTATTCAAAAAGGAATCTATATCTGCTTTGGGCGCTGTGTTCGGCCGATAAATTACACAACCAAGATTTTTTTATTTAACTGGAGTTCAATAAAAACGGATTCGAAGACATGCGGGATAAAAATTGATAGGTCACTGCGAATGTTGAACAGTAATATTTCCTTTATGAATAAGCCTACACCGCCCTCCAATCGTCATTACCAGGTCGTGTTCGTGCAACTAATGGGTGGTATCCCTCTAATTTGAATGAGATGTTTTCATTAACGGTAAAAGTTTCTGTCAGGCTTATTATGTCAAACTGATTGGAGTCACTTTGTAGGTTGCACAAGACATCCTTTAGAGGTTCCCAATGTGCATTTAAACTGCGACAGTTTAAATTAAAGAGTGAGAACGTTTTATGCTTTAATGTTGCGATCGCCTTGAAGTCTTGTGGTGTGTAATAATTACAATTGTGGGCAATTATGTTGAAGGGTGAATCAGACTCATATTCGGGGTCACTCGTGGTATGTTCATTGAGAAGCTTTGTGAAGTTATACATATCTTGTCTCTGGATCTCATTTAGTGTGAGTTTGTTAGCCATGGGTAATAGTAATTGAAGAGATCTCTAGAATATGCAAGAACAGAAGTATAATCCATGTGAGTATGGGTGTTTTAGAACTCATAAAGTGTATGTTGCAAGCCGGGTATATTTTCAGTTGCGAGAAAAGAGATATTATAAAGATGTGAAGAAAGATTAGTGAGAAAGAAAAAAGTAATATAAAGTGTGTAGGGACCATACACATCGGTCAAGAAATCATGTGAGAGGGTAATAGATCATAAATCATGACTGTATAACCAGTTTCGCTCAGGTTTCGACTAGGGTATGTCGGTAAGAGCGTATGAGGTAATGTACAATACATGGGACTCGTGGGCATTGATCCAGACTAGGAATCACGATTCTGGTACAGAACTTTACTAGATTTGTTTGCAATGGTTACACAATTAGGTATTCCAACGTGGTTCTGTACATTTAGTGCTGCTGATACCAAATGGACTAAAACCATACAGATTATAGCACAACAATCTGGCAAGAAGTTGACAGCGAGTGATATTCTGAAAATGGACTGGCAAGAAAAATATTTTTGGTTAAGAAGCAATCCAGTCAAGACATTTTGACTTTCGTGCACAAAAGTTCCTTCAAGAAGTCTTACCTTCAGGTGTTGCTCCAATAGGGAAAATTCAAGATTATTTCATAAGAGGTGAATTCCAGCAAAGAGGTTCCCCTCATCTACATTGCCTTTTTTGGATAGAAAATGCTTCAGAGCTACAGTACAGTTGTGAGAAAGATATATGCACATTTGTTGACAAATATGTCTCATGTGAATTGCCACAGAATGATGAAGAACTGTATCAGCTTGTCCATTCAGTTCAGAGACATTCACATTCTACTACCTGCCGAAAAGAAGGAAAGGTTTGTAGGTTTCACTTTCCCAAACCATCCTGCATGGACACAATGATCACAGAACAAGATATTCCTGAAATTGAAGTACAAGAAGACAGACAAGCAGGTAGCAGAAATTCTGAAGATTGTTCAGCAGGAAGTTATGAAAGAATGTCATGATGACCTAAATGACTTACCTAAAGCTGTGGGTGTTGAAACAAATTCTTACCAGGATTTGTTGAAGAAGTCCATGTCTAAACTGACCATCATTCTTGAACGAAAACCATCAGAGCATAATATAAACAACTATAATGAAGATTTATTAAATATTTGGCAAGCTAATATGGATATACAGTTTGTCCTTGATCCATGGGCATGTGCAATGTACATTCTATCATATATTAGTAAAGAAGAAAGACAAATGCTAGAAAGACTAAAACAAGCTTGCCGAGAATGCACACAAGACGATAGTATTCGAACTCAGATGAAGAAAGTAGGAAACATTTTTCTCACTCACAGAGAAGTTGGAGCTCAGGAGGCAGTTTATAGAATTGTATCTATACCCCAGAAGAGAATTTCTAGGGAAGTCATATTTTTAAATACTAGTATGTCAGACGAAAGAGTTAGGATATTGAAGCCCATGAAGAAACTGCAAGAACATTCTCCTGATTCTGAAGATGTGTTTGAAAAAAATATTCTTGACAGGTATATTGCCCGTCCGGATACCCTAGAGAATCTCTGCCTTGCTGACTTCGCATCTTTATATCAAAGCAAACCATTTGAATTGGCCAAAAAAGATTTTGAATCAGAATATGATGGAATGGCTGATGAAGAAAATCCTGCTTTGTCAGAGGTTATTAATCCAAAGAAGACAAAACTGTTGAACAACATGGGTACCATCACTTTAAGAAAGAGAAGAATAGTTCTTCGAACACCAAGATTTACCAGATCAGCGGACTCTGAAAAATTTTATTATTCTCAATTATTTCTATACTCACCATGGAGGATTGAAACAGACTTAAATGGTGAATCAGAACTGTTCAAGGAGCAATTTTATTTAATGGAAGATGCCATAGAAAAGAACAGACAACCATACAACAACTGTCCAATTGACGTTGATGAGGATGTAACTTGGTTAGAAAATGAAAGCCTAGATGTAGATATCTGGAATAAATTAGGAGCTGATAAAGATGGCAGCAAAGATGATGAGTCTGAGGATATACAACTCCCAGAGCTTGCAAGTATTGAGTCAGATTATTCAAGAAAATCATCAAAGCAAGATAAAATCACAACACTTCTAACTGCACCAACTGGATGTGCTGCTGCTAATGTGGATGGGTGTACATTACATAGTGCTTTGTCTTTACCAGTGACAAAATGTGGACATGAATACCAAAGTTTATCTCATGGCAGACTATCAACACTTCGATTTATTTTTGAGAATTTGAAAGTACTTGTAATTGAAGAAATTCCAATGGTTGGCTATCCTCTTTTATACTTAATCCTCACAAGACTTAAGTATATAATGGGAACAAAAAGACATGACGAGTATTTTGGTGGTGTAAGTATTTCGGCTGTTGGAGATTTTCACCAGCTTCCTCCTGTAAAGCAGCAGCCTGTCTTTGGTCTGCCACCAGATTTATGGAAGGATTTATTTGAAATGATTCAAACCCAGAAGATGATGAAGCAGAGTGATGAAGAGTTTGCTTGCTTGTTAAACAGAGTCAAAATTAACATAATTACTTCTTCGGATGTGAATGTTTTAAAATCTAGACAAATATCTGCAGAAGATAAACATTATCCTAAATATGCTCTTCATGTTTTTGCATTCAATAAAGATGTCGATGACTATAACAAAAAAATGCTCAATTCTCTGAAAGAACCTCTGATACATCTCTATGCCAAAATTCAATCAAAGGGTAAAAAATATATGGTAACATTGGTCGCCTCCTTCCAGACAATCAAAATAATGGTGGTTTACGCAAGCTGATATCTTTGTGTGTGGGAACCCGTGTGATGCTTATTAGGAATGTTTGCACTGATGATGGATTAGTGAATGGTGCCCAGGGAGTTGTCATGGGTTTTCTGCAGGCGGGGTGTGATGTGACAACAGCAGTCCTTGTAAAATTCTCTGCTCCAAAAGTTGGAAAATTTCAACGCAAAAAAATTCAATCTGCCAGACAAAACGCTTACAGCAATTGAACCTACTGAAGTAGCATTTAGTGTAAGAGAATACAAAATTGAGGTTACCAGAAGGCAATTTCCTTTGACACTTGCATTTGCTTGCACAATACATACGGTACAAGGTTTGTCTCTTGAACAGATTGTTGTTTGCTTTCAGGAGACGTTTAAACCGGGACAAGCTTATGTTGCTTTAGTATGGCGAAGACTTTAAATGGATTACATCTTACCAATTTTAATGAAAAGAAAATATTTTGTAGTGAACCAGTACAAAAGGAAATGGAGAGACTGAAACAAAGGCCACTACCAACTCTATATGCATCATTTTTTACCCTGGAGCTAATTATCTTAGGGTATTACATTTGAATATCAGATCATTATCACTTCACATTGAAGATTTGAAAGACCATTCAGAAGTATTGCAATGTGATGTAATTTGTTTGGTGGAAACATGGCTAAAGACAAACTGTAAAGGTGATGATTTATATTTAGAAGGTTTTACAATGCAGCGACTAGACAGATCTGAGAGTTACAAAGACCATACATGTACAGATAGTTGCAAAAAGTGTAACAATTGTGGAGAGTTTGCATATATGTGAGAGATTGCTTAAAGTGTGAAAAAGTTCAGCATTCTGACATTGAGATGTTTTCACTCACAATCACTCTTGACATTTTTGGTTCTGTGAGAATTGTTTCAGTATATAGACCGAAACATTTACCATTAAATGCCTTGGTATGTGCATTGAAGACCACACTGAGAGATGCCCTGAAACCAAATATAATACTAACTGGCGATTTCAATGTTGACATTCTAACTGATCCTGACTCCCTGCTTGCTAAATTTTTCCATGAAGCTGAATTTAAAAAAGAAACAATTTTTTCTACTCATGTGTTTGGTTCTTCTCTAGATCAAATATATGTTAAAGGAGATTTATCAGTTTTGAAATCTGGATTGATACCAGTTTATTATTCTGATCATGATGCTGTGTTTGTTGTGATATCACCAGAAGCAACTTGTGAACTTGGAGTCAACAAAATGCCAATAATCAAGCAAGACGATAATCAACACATCAATCTGACATCGAGTAACAAGAAACATGTAACTGAAGGTAAAGGGTATTCTGCTGAAGGTGCATGTAAATTCAACACACAGAAATCCCCTAAATCCACAAAGCCGGACACTGTTGCATCTGTACAGAAATCCAGTCAGTCTACTAAGCCTGCTGCTGTTTCATCTATACAGAAATCCATTCAGTCCACTAAGCCAGCCACTGTCCCTCCGATACAGAAATCCATTCAGTCTACTAAGCCTGCTGCTGTTTCGCCTATACAGAAATCCATTCAGTCCACTAAGCCAGTCACTGTCCCACCTATACAGAAATACATTCAGTCCACTAAGCCTGCTGCTGTTTCATCTATTCCAAAATCCATTCAGTCCACTAAGCCAGTCACTGTCCCACCTACACAGAAATCCATTCAGTCCACTAAGTCCGCTGCCGTTTCACCTGTACAGAAATCCATTCAGTCCACTAAGCCAGCCACTGTCCCACCTATACATAAATCCATTCAGTCCACTAAGCCAGCCACTGTCCCACCTATACAGAAATACATTCAGTCCACTAAGCCTGCAGCTGGTTCGTCTGTACAGAAATTCCATAGATCCACTCAGCCTACTGCTGTCCCATCAGTTCAAAAAACTGGATACACACCCCCATCATTGACAGTGGATAGTCTTCTCACTGCCACAGTTGAAGAAAAATTACAAGTAGCGACTAATGTTAATGTACCTTTAAAAAGTGACTCCATTTGATATACTGAATTGTATGAAGCACCATACTCACTTGTACTACAATTGCTATGCCGTAAAACACGGAATGTTCAAATTGACCTGATAGAAGGTGATAGTAATTGCTTTTTTAGAGCAATTTGCAAGGAACTTTTAGGATCAGAAAAAGTACCATTATAGATTCAGAACAGGATTATGCAACTTCATTGAAACCCATCCACTCACTTTTGAAAACTGGACTGATGTGGAAATAACACAGTATGTGTCACATATGCGTAAAATAAGAACATGGGCCACAGAACTGGAAATAATTGCAATAGGTACCTTTTTTCCAAACCAATATCTACCAATTTACTAACAGATATGCAAATCGAAATCAAAGTGGATGGCAGTGGATACGAATTCCTCCTGTTGATATTAACCCTTTTGAATCAGGTTCTGGTGGCATACCCATAAGAGGAAACATATACCTGAATCACAATTGGGGAAAACATTTTGACAGAATAGTAGCAGTGTAGCAGAAGTGATAAGTAATGATGTACATATGTAAAATATATGTGAGTATAATTAATCAATTGATGTACTTATTGCAGAAGAAAAGAAAAGTTCAAATAGCTTAAAAGGCCACTTTAATGAGTATACATATAAATTGTTTATACAGTTTCTCTACCCAAGATCCACCTGTTACTGCTAGTTAGAAAGTATTATTTTTTTCTGTATATTGGAAAGGCTTATACACACTCTCCAGTAATCAGAAACAATATAATACTTATGTATAAGAGTTAGTTTTGTGTATAGCATCTGTAGTATACCATTCATTATAAAATATATTAAAAACAATGTTTGTTAAGAAAAGGTGAAACACTAGCTGCAAATAGTGTAATTTCTAACATTTCTGACATGTTATTATAATTAACTGGTAGACTGATGAAAGCCCATATTTGGGCATTATGAAAACGTGCTGGAAGCCCATTTTGGGCTTTACAACTCACATAAGTCTTTAATTTTTATTTCCTGTGAAAAGTTTATGATAATCATTATTGGAGAATGCCTGTAGGCATTCTCCAGTAATATGTGCCTGAACAATAGTTATGAACAAACACACGGACCATTCTAGTAGCTTACCAAAGTAGCAGGTTGTAAAAGGTGAAAACCACTGATTATTGGAGGTGGTGATTATACCACGAGTGATGTGCTATTTGGCTATAATGTCAGTACTGAGTTCAGATTCACGAACAATGGGAATAAATAAGAAAGAGACAGAATTTTCTACAAGGATAACTTTTACTGTTATTAGTAACTGTCATTAGTAGCTTCTTTCCATTTTATGATTTTGTGAAGAGTGTCATATTTCAAATCCAATACCTTTTCAGAGTGGATTTGAAATTTATTGATCTTCATTATAAATTGGAATGTACTATGGACTTATCATTTTCAGGTGTGTGTAGTTAAGATGAGTAATGACTATAGTGAAACCGGTGGGAAAAAGGTCAAAATATTTGCCTGTTTGTGTACTGGAAGTGACTATGGTGTCTTTACACTTTACTTTACTTGACATTTATTCAGTTGTACTTCGTCCACATACAGTCTCCACTGATGAATGTTATACAGTTTCAGTTTACTGGGATGCTCATAGGTCCTATATGGAAAGAATATAATATTACATACAACAGTTATCATAATAGTAGATCATTCACTTTGCAGTGTGAAAATTGAGCACTCAAATTGTTTAAGTATATTTAATTATTCTCATCACCAAAGCTTATTGTAATAGATTATTTAGCACATCACCTAACATATGAGCCTCCAACAACACAAAAGTAGTTGTTTTCACATGACTTATTTGTTGATCTGCTTATCATAGGTTCATTAGAGTTTGCCTCTTGTTTTGTTGTGTTTTTTTTTTTGGGGGGGGGGGGACGATTATTTTTTCTTCATAATCAATTGCAAGTCCAAAAAGAAGAAAAACCGAGAATTGACTGAAGTAAAGCAGATATTGACATGATTTCTTTGAATGTTCTCTGTAAAATCAAACAATTATGGATGTTATTGGAATAATCTCAATGAGCTGATTACAATAGCATTCATATTTTTTATGATTTTATTGACAAACAGAAGATTTTCACTAAAATATATTTTTCTGTTTGAGAAAGGTTTTAACAGCTTTTGCAATATATGTCATGGGATGAGGGTTAGTATTGTTTTCATTATCTGATTGACCTTGATTAACTAATATTCATATAATCATGATGTTCTTTTTCAGATTTACTATTTTTAACATGCAAAATTGTATACTCTTAGCTCTGTATGTCCTATAAGCATCTCATTAACCATTCGCCTAACAACTTTTTAAAAAGTAAACTAAATTACCCATTTAAAAAAAAAAATGTAAGCACAATTTGCCAATAAAAACATACAGATATATTGATACCACCTTAACCAGCAAGATTAACCAGTTCTTCTGAGAGTTTTATTGAAAATGGCTTTGATACCTTTGGCCATTATTGACTTATTTTGGTTAGTGTTTTGGCAGCTATGTTAGATAATAGCATAATTTGTCTGCAAGTCTTTTCTTTTGTAGCTTTGGATGCATTTTGGTTTTACTCCATTCGTCCCAGAAATCTGATTGTTATATATGTCTGTTATAAACAGTAGTATATTTGGTTACTTTTTATCAATGAGGTGATGTGAGTACTCAATTATTGAGTGACTAATACTGTTGGGATACTATTTATATAAGTCAAACTCATCACAGTGATACATGATTTGTGTTTATATTTATTTTATTGAATATTGACTTGGCACAGATATAGTTACGAACACTGATTTTACTGGTCATTAGTCATTTAACTCTTTCCCTAGTATTGTCAGTTATGGTTGTTGTGTTTCATATTTCATATATGGTAACAAATCAAGCAACAGAATTGCTTCATGTCAAAGTATGAGCAATTTAAAGTTTGAAATCTGTAGCCTTCAGGCAAGATTTTTTATTGCTCACACCTTTTTCTGATTATGGCCTTTTCCAAGCACAATTGAAATATCCAGTGTTAAAAAGGTGATTTATCTCTTGTGTACAACAATGTCCAGTTGCAAAGAATGTTATTTTGAATTTCAGCAAAAATATTAATTTGCAAGTTTTTTTCAGCAAAAATGAATTCTTCAAAAATGTTAAAAGACAGGCTTCAGAAACTGGAGAAAACAGCAACTGAAATAACTTCGGCAGTTTCAGATGTCGAAGACGCGAGAAACTGAAACCCATCATCAACATCTGCTAAAATTCAGGACCTACAGAGGTCTCTAAAGAGACATAAAAGTAGTCTCAAGTCTTTCTCCTCATTTTTAACGCATCTCATACTCCATGAGAATGGAGCTACTTTAAATAGCTATGACGTAACCTTATCAGATTTGCAGAAAGCTCAAAAAGACATGGACACTAAACCATTATGCTTTAGCTCAACTGTACTGTTAAAGCTTTACCTAACATAGCCAAAGTGGCCAGAAAATGAACAACATCAAACCTGCACCATTCCAATATGTTCAAAATGGGCATCATTTGAGATTTGTGTCATCATGCCGGTTCTACTGATATTCCAGCATGTACATTTTTGTTGAAAAATTGTGAATTTATTTTAGTTTTAAAAAATGCTGTGTTATGTAAGGGTTAAAATATTTTTTCGAAGTTCATTCTAGAAGTGTTGCAAAATGTACCAAAAGATATCCTTGTTTTTCCAACAAATATGGAAAAAGCATATGTGAACAAATATATGTCACAGATACCCAACATCGTATTTAAACAGAAAGCTATTGAAACATATTAATTACGCATTATTATTGTCATTAAATGAAAACAATTGACTTTAATGGAGTGATATTTGTAAGAAAAAACTTTTTAATTCTGTTCAGTTTTGCTTTAAAATATTATATTCATTATTATTAATTGTTATTGCAACTGTATTGCATAATGATACACTTATTTCCGATGATTTAGTTCTAAGTGTGTGCACCGAGGGTTGGAATGGTGGCTAATATTAACTCTTTCCCTACCAGTAACAAATATGGTTGTCATGTTTCAAATTATACCTGAGGGCAACAGACTTCAATTTTTAAAGTGCTCATCCCTTCTTTCTGTGAATGGAATTTCTCTACAACAGATCTATGCATATATGTATCACACTATTCGAAAGTTCCAGAAGTGAATGAGCTAGACACAGAGACACAGACATATTATCAATTCTTCTGTCTGTCTGCATTCTGTTGCCTCGCTACTACTAGAGTCTGCAGAGGTCCATGAGAGTAATGGCTAGGATGAAGCTTTGGGTGTACTTTTTGAAGGTAATGTGATAGCATGATTTCAGTGTTGATTCAGTCGAGACAGACATACACCGATTATTTTTAGATCACACCTGGTTGAATCTGGGTCTGATCTTCAATTACTGGGGTTTAGCATTTGGCCAACCCCCTGGAGAATAAAAAATCCATTGTATCTGTACCGGAGTCACATGGACAGGCTAAACTTTTTCAATCACACAGTTAAGCATCAATGTGTTTATATTAACACTTTGCCAATAAGCGAGTATGCTGTAATTTGAACTTGTATGAGATAATACTATTTGATGTAGTTCAGATGACATTAAATGATATGATTAAGATAATGTACCAGACAAAAACATTTGACAATTAAGTAAAATTATTGTTCTGTATTATACATTTATTGACTTCTAATATTTTAGATTTTTCAGACTCAAACATCCTCTTTTCAGAAAGAAGAAACTAGTCAAGAAAATTTATTTAGTGATGATAATGATGACTATTTAATTAAATCTTTGAACAGTTCAGCAGATATTTCTAGCTTATTGACTGACATTTCCCAGAAAGATGTTCCTGAAACTAAACACTGTTACAATTCCATTTGATTACTATTTTTGCACGTTGTTTGTTATAATTGGTAACTTCATTCATTGCTTCTGTTATGTTAATTTTTTCAAATAAATATTTCAGAAATGGAAACAGAACTGTACATACATGTATAACCATTTAAGAAAAGTGAGCATTTTCTGCAGTTTCTGTTTTAGAGCACATGAGGTGGTGGACTTACATCTGTTTAAAAGCGCATGCTTTTGTTTTTTGTTTCAGTCACAAAGAGGCAGAGTTTGTGTTTTCTATGTACTTAACCCTTTACCTAACCTGAAAAGCAGACGACACTTGCAAAAATAATTCTTGAATAACTAATTTGTTTCATTTTTGTCGAGCTCGTTCCAACGAGGGGTCATAACCTATGTTTTTAAGACAAAAAATGAAAAAAATAATGAAAATTAATTGGCTATATCAAATTCCATCAACACTGCCATAAACAGCAACAATTATTTTTTTTGATATGAAATTACTTGTTTTACAAAATCTTGTGCAAATATTTTTGTTATTCGAAATGTAAAAAGAAAACATTTTGTGTTATTTTTCTTTTGACACAGAAGAAAATGCTTTTCATAGAAATATTTGAATTCGACAGTAAAACTCTATGATCCAAATTTAGCGTTGAATTTTATTTGACATGTTGACCTATAAAATTTTACATTTCCCAATATGTCTGATTTGCTTTATATTTTCAGAATTCCATGCCATTTATTATTTGTTTCAAAAGCTTATTTCATTCTACAGTAGTTGTGGATAACTATCTATGTTTTCTCACTACAAACTTACTAATATAACACTAACATTCTCTAACATTTTTTGCGTTATTACTATATATATTTGGTGGAAATTAAAGGTGATTATGGAACAGCCATAATGCACCAGGACTTCTCTTCTTCTCTTATCTTTCTACCAATATAACAAGGAGTATGTCCCATAACATGTATTAATGCACAAATATAGTGTTTCAGATGCAAACTAGCATACATGCGGGGATACACCATTGTGTGCTTTGCACACAAATAACTCGATCTAGTTTTCTATTAAATGAAAGTGTCAATGACACCGTAGCTCAGCTTGTGTAAGACATGTACATGAATAGTATGTGACACAGCAATGACACACATCTAGGTAATGACCTGATAACAAAGGTACATGTAAAGCAATGTAAATGTATGTACATAAATAATGACCATAGCCTGTAACAAAAGTACAGGAAAAGTATTGTAAAGGTGGGTGACAGTTAAATGTTAAACTAGAAAAGAAATCTCCATGAGGTTAATGTTACAATTGGGATCCTTGTATGGTGCATCATAAGCCAAATGTTAGCAACTGTCTTGGCCTGTTTGATTCAAACCCTTCTACGGTTGATTCTTACTAATTAATAAATATTTGTCCAGTCCTTCTTAAAATATAGGTATTTGAATTTTTTATCTTTAGCTCATACTAAGGGTCCCTACAGGTGAGGAGGTTTTATTTTTTTCTCATTGGGAACACAAAACTGGGCTGTGCTAATAATTACCCTCCTTAAACAACACCAAATATTAACACAGCCGAGCCCAAAAACACTTGTTACCATCCCATGATGATAACAAACGTAGTCCTGGAAGTTTTGTACAAAAAAACTGATTGCACCTATTTTCGGTATAAAATAGCTGGCAGCCATCTTGAATTTCAGACTGCACCCCAAAAGACTTGTGTTCATCCCAAGGTGATAACTAAGGTACCCAAGAGGTTTCGTGAAGATCGGTTCATAAATACAGCTTCTAGCCCGAGCCGTATTGACATGTGCACTTACTGTGTACAAGTAGTGCTGAATAAATCAAAGTTCATCTCATTTGTATAATTTCAGAACGAGACAAAAACTTGTATTATATGTAATGTATTCCGTGTTACTACACATTCATATAAAGATTTATTCAAATCAGAACTTTCATACAGAAGTTCTGTACAAAAAAACTGATTGCACTAATTTCTGTACAAAATAGCTGCCGGCGGCCATCTTGAATTTCGGGCTCCAGCAAAAAACACTCGTTCTCGCCCCACGGTGATACCAAAGGTACCCAAGAAGTTTTGTAAAGATCGGTTCATAATTACGGCCTCTAGCCCAAGCTATATAGAAGTTCTGTACAAAAAACTGAATGTACCTAATTTCGGTACAAAATGGCCACCAGCAGGCATCATGAATTCTGGACCGCACCCAAAAACACTCAGTCTCGTCCAAAGGTGATAACGAAGAAAAACCCAAGAAGTTTCGTAAAGATTGGCTCATAAATACGGCCTCTAGCCCTAGCCGTATTGAATTGTTGACTCCAGACAGACGTCCAGACAGACGATGGCCCATGGTATAACCTCAAATTTGACTACCTCAGAGTTGAGCTAAAAATGGGGAGTTATCAGAGTACCACAGGACAAAAAAAAACTATTTGTAAAGGACTCCGCCTTTCAAGGACAATGGGACAGCGTTGGCATTCACCACCATGCAGCCATGGGGCTGCATTTTGAATTCCTGTGCTTGTTGTTCTTATGAAATATTATTTTATTATTATCGGTTATGGTACAAATATGCTACCGATAGCAGAATTTCAAGAAGCGCTGATGTCTGATGTCGACTGTGTGTCAGTGCGTCAGATGCACACATACGTTTGGGGTTCTATACACCACATCCTTCATTTTGCTATATAATTTGTGTAAATTTATTTGGAATTTATTATAATTTCAGACATACAAATTTCATAGTATTGTTTTTGCCTTAGTTATGGAGTTTAAATAGTAATGGACAATTTAGTTTGAAAAAAGGGGTTCATGAAGATTCAGCCATAGGAAGATTCAGCCCTCATACTTTTTCCGAGAATGTCGAATCTTATCACCTCAGAGGTCAAATATTCACGGAAAATGTTTTTCTTTAAATGTTCCATTCATTTTTTCTATAGTTTTTTAAAGGATTTATGATTACTAATCATGACAAAATTGTGCAATGTGAAACAAACCTAAATGAAGCTGGCACAAAAAAAACTTCCCAAAACAAGCTGAAAGGTTTTCAGTTCGAATCCCACCTGCGACAACTGTTCTAATGCGTACTGCACATCGATGATGCACTTGTCCTCAACCGATGCTAACCCTGCTTGTTTGGAATTACTATGTTAAGGAGCTGACAGTTGCTTGCCATTGATCGGTGGTTCTCTCCAGATACTCTGGGCTCCCCCCCCCCCAGTAAAACTGTCCAACATGAGGTGGCCCAGGCTGTAAAAAGTGTTGTTATACCCCAATAAATATAGAAATCAAATTTGCTGAATCCAAGACTTTTGAATGATGGTTTTGATTGGGGTGGGGGAGGGGTGGTTTTGGTTATAGAGGGATCCCACTTAATTGATATCTCTTAATTGCATATCCCTGTTAATTGAATATAATTTCCCAACACAAAACCATTTACTATGCCTCAAGTACAAATTTGACCTGTTAATTGAATATAGCTTATACACTAATCTCCTGTTATTTGAATAAAAAATCTCGTAACATGTCGAGAAATTACCCTGACTCTTCCCAGTTTTCCTTTGTTTATAGACCAATTTGGCCACCGTACAGCCAATACAAGCATTTAATCTATTATATCTTGCTTGACAGAGATCATGAAGCTCTGTCAAACAAAATATAATAGAAAAATGCTAAGTTTATCTCTGGAATAGAGAAAAGTGACACAATCCCTGTTAACTGAATACTCCTGTTAATTGAATAATTTTCATTGGCAAAGTGGCTTTTCGATTAACAGGGTTCCACTGTACAGCAAAAACGAATATCACAAACTAATAATCAAACTATGAACTTGAGAAATTTTGAAGTGGGCATTCTACAACATGTTTTAGCTGGTACTATAGAGTTTTGAAGGTTAAAGGGCTCAGTAATTAGAGGTGCAGGCTGCAAGCCAAAAGGTCCTCGATCGAATTCCGCCTGCGACAATCACTTTGTTTCCTTGTGCAATGCACTTCATTCCCATTGCCCACGTGGTGGTATTGTGTGCCAGGGCATACTGCATGTCAATCGTACACTTGTCTTCAACCAATGCTAACCCAGCTTGTGTGTTGTTTGTACGTTAGCTGTTTGTCGTTGCTCAGTGGTTCTCCCTGGCTTTTCCCACCTGTAAAACTGTCCAGCATGAAGTGACCGCGGTTGTCTGAGTGTCATTAAACCCCAATAAATAAATCAATAAGAATCATGCACTCCTATTCTAGAGGACGGTTTGGGGCAAATTGCCAGAGGATGGTTTGGGTTTGATTAGTATCCAGTTTGGGTCAAATTGTTGGAGGACAGTTTGGATGCAATTCTCACGAATTTCAGTCACTTTAGCCCCAAGTCATATCGGCCCCAGTCATTACGACCTCAAGTCAATTCAGCCCCAATATGCCAAGTCATTTCGACCTGTATAAATATTTTTAAATATCGTTTGAATTTTAACACTTTTCTATTTAATTGTTTTTCAACATTTATACTTCAAATAGATATTCAGGTATACAAAACCGTATACATATGATATATGGTATTCCTTCATGCCTAGTAGATTTTCTTTCATGATGAATAAATGAATGAAAAGTTTCAGCACGCCGAAGGTGCACATGGATGATGTGGGATTTGAAATCCCTTGCGACCTGAATAATTTTATTTGCTTATGAATCCACGAGAGTCGGAGGCGAGGGTCAATAATGTTATTTGGTTTGAGTGTGCGTATATAACTACAAGAATTCTGCTCTGTGTTTTAGAAAATGTGAACCTCGAACTGGAAGGCGACTAGGAATTGTGCATAACAACATGAATGAATGAGATGACTGTATGTACTTTGCGAAATTCCAAAGTAAACAAATGTATCTTACCTATATAGATAGCATCTTAAATGTATGTAAAATTGAACACATGGATAATTTTTAATGTCACGTAAAACTTTTCTGTACACTGTGAAAATGCAAATAACTGAGCATTACTTAATAAAGGCAATTACCCATTATTTCTAAATATAAACTATGCGCTGATCTTTATAGATCTCTACACTCAAAATGGTGCCGAAATGACCAAGGGGCCGAAGTGACTTTAGTCCGAAGTGACTAGGGCCGAAATGACTTTAGGCCGAAGTGACCAGAGGCCAAAATGACTTGGGGTCGAAGTGACTGGATACCATTCTCACAGATGAGAGACGTTAATTATTACAGAACACATCGAATGTGAATTTACTGCAGAGATAATTGCTCGACGATATTCATGTATATTAATATCTTTTTCAATAAATATCGAGTAATATATTAATACATTTTTCAAGAATTAGTTTTTAGGAGTTAAAACGAATATCGTAGCATATCTAAAATATCCTAACAGATGTGTACTGCTTTTCTTTTAGACGAATATTCCCTGGGCCGAGTTTTCCCCGTGCCGAATCTTCCTCCAGTTCCCGAATAAAGATGACATGCCATTTTCAATGGCGGTAATTCCAGAAATATCAAAAAAGGTTATTATTTTTCATATTTTAGTGTTCAAAACTACGAAGCACTGTTCAGAAATACAGATGGCACCAAAAAGTAACACATTATTACTTTGTTTTGATTTCTAACGGGACTGAAAGCAACCAGTCTGTGTCACTTTTTTCGAATTACACCAATTTCGTCCACTAACCAAATCGTCCGCTGCAATTTTACCCAAGTCGTCCTCTGCAATTTTACCCAACTCGACCGAAACTCGTCCGCTGAGGGAAAGTATTGTATTTTGAATCATTTTTATTTATTTATTTATTTATTTATTTATTTATTCATTCATTTATTTATTTATTTATTTATATCATAATTTTATTGTATATTTTATTGTATATTATATATTGTAATATATCTTAATGTACCTCTTTGCATTAAAATTTCATACACTTATACGAAATTCTGAAAACAGAAATGTCAGAACAAAATAAACTACTCGCCATCTAATTAATTTTGATACTGTTTAACCCGGCTCTGAATACTGTTTATTCAATGGATTACCTGTAATAATTATATAATTAGCCTACAGCAAAAGTTTTTAAAGTATATGTATGTAATATCAAGTTCCACAACATGATCTTATAATTTTGCATTTATTCATTGAAGAGCACCACCGGCGCTTTACAGTGAATAATTGTAAAATTATTAGCAAATGTATTATAAGAATAAATACTATCAAGAAACGCATCAACATTTATGTTATATTAAGTTCTGCAACATAATCTTATAGTTTTGCAATTATTCATGGAAGAGTGTCACCGGCGCTTTACAATGAATAATCGCAAAAATTATTAGCAAATATATTGCAGGAATTAATTATATTGAGAAACGCATCAAAACTTGTTACAATTATATTAAGAAATGCATCAAAACTTGTTATATTAAGTTCGTAACATAATCTTATAATTTTGCAATTATTCATTGAAAAATATTTCCTATGCTATGCTTTATTATCTTGTGAATCTGGTGTACTGAATAAATGTCATTATTTCATTTGATACTGAATAAATATCATTAATTTTATATTCCATGTTTTTATGATATTCAAACCCTTGGCGGACGAATTTCGTAAAATTGCAAAGCGATGAATTGGGCAAAATTGCTAGCGGACGATTCGGTACGCTGGCGGTCGCGGGCGAAATGAGTAAAATTGTAAGCGGACAAAACGTCCGTATACCCTTTTTTAAACCAAACTTTTCCTTACTTTTAGAACACCTTAACATTCAGATAATTCAAAAACTGCGTTTCTATTCATCTTAATACATCACGAGATACGTGCCAATGCATATCTGTATACAATCGCACCAATATAACAACAATTATCAGTTATATTATCGGTAAAATGTGCGATTTTTTTGATTTAGGTGATCACCGGCAGACAAGCTGAAACGAAATCAGGAGAGTTCGATCTGAAATTACGAGATCATCAGCTGAGCATATTGACAAACCTCCAGAAGGACAGAATTTGAGTAGTAATAATAACAACACTTTGGCCGGCCGCTGATTTGTCGGGGTTCTCAGATGAGAAGGCTTTGGTTACCCCTGAAGTGTAGATGTGTATATATAACGCAATTTAAACTTTGAGGCGAATTAGGTTGCACGTTTATTCCGCCAAAGCATTCCCACAGGGATAGGCCAATTGCAACTGAATGGGCAATTCGACACCGGAAATTGCGTAATTTTTGCATTGAAATTTACTGTCCACTTCAAAAAAATCACATTGACGGCATAGAGAATTCAGTTCTGGAACACATTTATCTGACTGGGTATGTGGAACCCTTTGCGGGCCTACGGCCCGCTTGGGGTTCTTATCATACGTTTTAATTTCTGTCTGTATCAAGCTTTAACCAATAATCAAGAATGCAAATGCTGGGGTATAATATAGTATGCTCTGCACACAAATTACACCATCTAGTTGTTATTTATCTCACCGTTATGCCTGCTGACCTTACTAAACTGGGGATGTAATTCTCTTGGTGTACATCAAGTTTAACGCTCAGGGCACTCTGCGTCCCCCACCTGCGGGTCACGAATTTGCCGTTTTTGTTGAAGGTGAAGCATCTTCCTATGTCTGTTTCTGTTGCAGTAAAATGTTCCGCGCAGTTGATGTCCATATTATTCAACCTACAAGATACGAAAGTGTCCTCAAGTCGAATTGAAGCCGTGTTATGCCATTTAAATAAATCCTCTTCGCCCAGTGGTTTGTATGCCTCTGTTGTCCAGTTGATGGGCTGGGCATAACGGCGAAAAGACAAACTAGTTGCCGTAAGGTAGTTCAGTAATGCGGGAGTGATGTTCACGTATTTTGTCGAGTATGGTGACAGGTTACAAA
Organism: Pictodentalium vernedei; assembly: GCA_031216915.1. Classification (NCBI taxonomy): domain Eukaryota; kingdom Metazoa; phylum Mollusca; class Scaphopoda; order Dentaliida; family Dentaliidae; genus Pictodentalium; species Pictodentalium vernedei. Next base: position 135,224,708 of record CM062297.1, on the reverse strand, counting down.
TTGTCACAGCAGGGAATGTCAGTTTACTCTCCATGCGAATGTTAATTTTGGTGATCGTTCGATACATATTATAACTGCAATACAAATCTATAACAAGGTACAGCAGTAGTCCAACCATACACAAAATGGAGATGATCCATATAACTCTGAAGAAAATAAAAACAAATTGTTAGCATAATAACTACCCGTCTCTCTCTCTCTCTCTCCCGCTGTATCTGGTACGCACTTATTTCTTCCTTAACATTTCTAGCAGACAAATTGATTCATGGTGTCAAAAACAAGAGATATTGGATTTATTTAACCCTTTACCTAACATGAAAAACCGACGACACTTGCAAACAAAATTCTTGAATAAATTTTTTTTTTTTATTTTTTGTTTCAAAAACATAAGTTATGATCCCTCATTGGAACGAGCTCGACCAGCTCGTTCCAAGAGGGGTCATAACCTATGTTTTTGAGACAAACAATAAAAAAAATAATGAAAATCAATTGGCGATTTTTGTGAATAGCCCTGACTGGTTTTGTCGTTACGTTGGATAAAGGGTTAAAAGGCTATTTCTTATCGCACTGAACTCTCATCAGATAATGTATCGGCACTCAAAGAAAAACATTGAAAATTCCATACTGGTTTTCGAACGTGGATATGTACATCATATTTTATACACAAAAAGGCCATGTTGAATAAGATTCATTCTAGCCTCTCGAAAACAATATAGTTTTGCTCACAACGAGAAAACTAGTAGAATCCTGACTGATGCTAACTTTCAACTTGATGTCTGGATCATGATTGGTGATTGTTTAGTAGCTTAAAACAATCAGCAAAATCTTATTTTGATAGTTCCCAAATGCATAAACATCTACTGTATTTGAGAAGCTGCTTTGTACATTTGCTTAAAGCCTTTTTCGTCATATCCCACTACATAAACTATTACAAAATTAGGGGATCTTTTGTTTTTTGGGTAATCCATTAGCTGTAAATAATTTTCTCCGTTGAATTAAAAGTCACTACCTGTGAAGCTCAGCTCGGAAAGATCCAAAATTTGTTCGTCCAGGTGTTTTGCATGAGTGGATTTTTCGAATACATTTTTTTCAGATTTATTTATTTATTTATTTATTTTTATTTATTTATTTATTTATTTATTGAGGTTGATCGACACTTTTGACAGCCAGGGTCACCACGTGTTTTACCATTTTACAGGTGGTGCAAGCTGGGGTACTCGGGGAGAACCACGGAGCAACTGTCTGTGACCCCAACATACTAACTCCACACATGCAGGGGTGGCGTTGATTGAAGACAAGTGGAGACGTACAGTTTGCCTTAATACACAGCGCACCATGCCCTCAATTGGGCGATCGAGATTAAGTGCCTTGCCAAAGGAAACAAAGCAGCTACCACTGGCGGGATCGAACCGTGGATCTTTCGGCTATCTCTTTTATCAACAACAATGTTTGTATCCATGCTGTCGATATCCAAAACAGCAAAGACTGCTTTCTTTGATATTCTCAATTTCGAAAATTTGGACGGAAAATGTGTATTTTTGAATGTCTATTAGCTATAGGTTTCCGATAATAATCAATGAGTTCCGAGATGGCAAAGGATTCGGAGTAACAATCCGTGACATTTGGCCTCCCGGTGGAGTTAAGTCATCCGTCCACGAAGAATGGACCTTGTTGATCTTGGGTAGGATGTAAAATTGTCTGGCTTTGGCACTGAGCTCAGCTACTGAATATTTCAGTTGATGTTTTGTTTATATGACTGCTTCGAGGAGAAAGTTTAAGAACTTATTGATCTGTGTTCAATATTACTAGGCAAAGTAAGTGAATCTGCTTTTCTTGTAAGGTTTAATATTGCTAAGTTGACTCATGGCTCCCGTTTTATAATTATCCGGGGATAGCACGACAACCTTCCTACCTTTGTCGGCTAGTTTGATAGCTATTTTTTTTTAAATTTTTTCAAAGGTTCATGAGGGATCTCCGTCCACCAGCTGTAAATTGTTTTTAGCTGATTAACACTTTTTGAAGGATTCGTGTATTAGCCTCTACTTTACTATCTGGAGGCGACCGACCAGATGATTCTGTAAAATTAAGTTTCTTACCGCCTGGGTTTCTACAGCGGTCTACTAATTTCATGTTCCTAAGAAAACTGCGGTTATATGGTGGCATGTATGTTTGATTACCAGTTTTAGGCTTCGGTACTGGTACAAAAGATAATATGCGATCTAAAAGAGATTTTTCTTGGGCTGTTAGGTCATTGGTGCCAGACATGTTAGCTACATTCGTTCCTAGTCCCACATCTGTTTGGAGGTTCTCGCCTTTACCACTAGTTAGTGTACTTAGTTTAAATCTAGATGACTCAGTCGGTGGTCGTAGATTATATTGGCAGAAATTATAGATCAATGATTTAAATCGTTAACAACATCGAACTTGGCATCATCAGTTTTGGGAATAACGTTAACGTCCTTCACTTTTCGAATTGTATAATTGATGATGTTCAACTTCCTCCCCTCAGTCAGTGGAGGGGTGCGGGGGGGGGGGGGGGGGTGGTTTCAGTTCTGTTCTGAGATTTTTGTTCTTGCCGACCTGATCTTCATCCTGATATCGCTGAGCATACTCCATAACTCCTAGGTTGGGAGATCAGCATTATATACTACTCCAAGTTTGCTAAGCACCAAATATTTGACACATCATTGTGAAATTTGCTTGTGACATATTTGCGATATTTTTAGAGGATATGATTGAGGAATGCGTTGAGATGGTCCCCAGTGTTTACATTAGCTCTCTTGACAGGCAGATCTTCGTGACAGTCATGGAAAGCATATACCCCTTGATTTCCATGATGTTTTCGTGCACTGTCTACATGTGCATGACATGTGTAGGGTATTCAATCTTCATTTCAACACAAACTCTTGTGATTTAATGAGTAAATATGGCAAATGCAAATATAAGAAGAAATTTGTCTGAAGCAGAAATGGGGCGGGCTGTATGGATGGTGGAGCAAGGGGCTACCCATCGTTAGGTTGGTGAAGCCCTTGGTGTGCACCATACGGTGATCACCAGAGCATTGGCAAGATTTCAGCGGTTTGGCACACCAGTAGGACGGCATGGTGGTGGCAAAGCAGCATCTGCAGCTGAGGACCGTTTTTTGATCATTCAGGCCCATATGAGCCGCTTTGGTATAGCACCCCAGCTTCGCATTGACCTTCAGAATGCATCAGGGATAAATGTTTCGACGCAGATTATCCGGGCAAGTTTGCTCGAAGGTGGTCTCCGATCGAGAAGACCATGTATTCGCATTCCCCTGTCCCAGAACCACCGCCAGGCACGACATGAATGGGTCATGGACCACGTTGGGTGGACCAGAGAAGATTGGCGACCTGTCCTTTTTACAGATGAGTCATTGTACTGCCTAGACCAAGTCGATAGGCGTCCTATGATATGGAGAAGACCAGGAGAGCGATTCCATGCAGCCAACTTTTCTGAGCATGACCGCTATGGTGGAGGGTCAATCATGGTCTGGGGCGGCATTGGCTGGGATGGACGTACAGGGTTCTGTGTCCTTGACCGTGGCACATTGAGTGCACAACGGTATATTGGTGAGATCCTGGATGTCCACGTCAGATTGTATGCAGGTGCAGTGGGTGATAGATTGATTCTGATGGACGATAATGCCCGTCCTTATATGTTGCCCATGCTGTTGGGTAGTACCGACAGAGGATGGGATTGAGCGTATGGACTGGCCAGCAAGATCCCCTGACATCAATCCAATAGAACATGTCTGGAAAGAGTTGCACCTTGCAATTTCATCCCGTCCAGTCCAGCCAAGAAGTGTTCAGAATCTTGGTCCAAGAATGGAACAACATCCCACAAAGGACCACCAGGAACCTGACTGGGAGAATGAAAAGGCTTTGTCAAGCTGTAATTAACAGTAATATGTCTCATACTCGATACTGAAGCCATACCAGTTCGATCCGTCAACGTTTTGGCATATCGAAATATTACGTCTTTCACCAAAAATATCAATTTCCATGGTTATCGTATTCAAAAGCAAAAAAATAATGTCAAACACAAATAAAATCTTAATTTCTGTACTTAAATAATTAAAGATATAATTGAATAAAAAGTATATACACTTTTCATAACAATATATCAACTAAAACGTAAAACAGGTAGTTGGATGTACTTGGTGCTTAGCAAAGTTTGAGTGGAAAAGGTTCGTGAGTTCACGCCAAAATTTAACAAGAAAAGTTTTGCAGAGCACAAGCGCGCAGACTAAGGAACACAAAAAAATGCAATTCGTGAAAACATTCAATAAGATTTCACATTAGATTTACAGGTTTAAACATATTTTACATTAAAATAACATTGTTTGTGCTATATTAAAATGAAATCCATAACATTTCATGAATTGTTTTAATTTAAATTGCATTATCTTATACGTGATTTTGTTATTAGTCTTTAATGTTATCAGCATCTGTGCTATACCATGAGAGAACATGAGCATAGATTAACGTTTTGCCAATTGTTTATGTCGCGCATTTACTAAACGTTTGTACCCCATCTGTGTTGATCATATTTTACCATTGTATGAGAACAAATATACTCAAATCTATAACCCTACTTGCCTAATATGCCAGTCTTGGGAGAAAAATAATAATATATATTATATTTACTCACATCACCTTTAGGCGTTGGTAAACTGGCAAGATTTAAAAAAAATTAATGTGTTCAATTAGTCTTGACCTAAAGGTTTAATGTACTGGAATTATATAGTTCATTATTAAACAAAATCAGAAATCCATGTTTGTGACAAACATATATTTTATTAAGAACATAAGTATAAAAATAAAATTACATAATATACAATAATAAAATTGTCGTTGACACTCTAGCTCAACTTCAATATGACATGAATTTAATATTGCTGTGACCAAGTCAACAATAATTAATATGATATTAATTATTATTTGATGTGACCAAGTCAATGAATGGACTATAGATTATGACCAATCATTTAAGTCAATTTTCGAAAAAAATTAGATGGGAAATTGTCTTCAATCCTTGTCAGAGATAAGGAAGTCACAAAATATCATATTGGTGAAAATGGGAACAATATTTTTTGGCAAGCAGACCAAAAGCCCTGCTACATATCGATTCATAGATATGACCTCTAGCCCGATCTTTATTGTGTACTTACTTTGTGTAAGTGGTACTGAAAAAATCAAAGTTAATCTAATTTGCATAATTTATTCATGAGAAAAAACACCTGTATTATATGTGATGCATGCCAAGTTACTAAACATTCACATACAAAACAATTAATCAAATCACTGCTTTCATAAAGAAGTTCTGTACAAAAACTGATTGCACCAAATGTCGTTAAAAAATGGTTGCTGGAGACCATCTTAAATTTCGTACCTAAACCCAAAACACTTGTACTTGTCCCACAATGATAACAAAGGCTCCCTAGAAGTCTCGTAAAGATGGGTTCATAAGTAAGGCCTCTAGCCCGAGCCTTATTGACATGTGCACTTACTGTGTACAAGCTGCTCTGAATAAATCAAAGTTCTCATCTAATTTGCATAATTTATGCATGAGAAAAAAAACATATGTGATGTGTTCCATGTTACTAAACATTCACACAAAAATTTATTCCAATCACAACTTTCATGGTCTCTAGCCCGAGCCTTATTGGCATTTGCACTTACACTGCTGAAATTAATACTGAATAATTCAAATTTAGTATAATTTGCATAATTTATGCACGAGAAAAAAATATTATATGTGATCTATCCCATGTACTAAACATTCATAGAAAAAAATATTCAAATCAGAGCTTTCATATGGAAGTTCTGCGCAAAAATGGGATTGCACCTAATTTTGTACAAAATGGCTGGCAGCGGCGATCTTGAATTTTAGACAACAGCGGAATCTAGATTTTGCTCCCCTACAACATGTTGGACCCCCCCCCCCCCACCCCACCCCACCCATGATTTGGCATTATGGCTCAACGAATGGTACATGTTAAATCTGAATGCGTCTCAATCTGGACGAAGGGTGCGTGGTTATGGAGGGGGTGAGCTCATAATTATTTTACAGTGATTTATTCTGGCGCAACGTGTACATTATATCCAATATTCTGGGTAAAAGAATTTTCCTGAGCATGCTTACTCCTGTTCCAAAATTTAACCCAAGTTAGTTGCCGCTAGAAGTGAAAGTTTCAGTTCGATATCTGTGCATAAAGTAGGAGTGCATCCCAACATTGCTCTTGTTGAAGGGTGAAAACGACGTTGCACATAAAATATCGAACAGTGATGATTTTGGTCCAAATATGAGTAACATGTACACTATATCGCATGTTCCCAAGTTGAAAGGTTAAATTTCATCTACGCATGCTTATTCATGTCAAAAAAATTACCCCCCCCCCCCCCCCCCCCCCCACACACACACTTATTATAAAAAGTACAGTGGTATGGTACATGTAAATCCCCAAGTAATTGGTAATGCCATGGTAATACCAGGTATTTTGGGACGTACCATGCTTTACCATGGTACATTTTTATAAGGGCCAAGTCAGCTGAGTTTGAAAGTGCCAGATTTCAGTTCGACATCTCTGTATATATAGGAGTGCACCCCTAGGTTTATACTTGTTGAAGGGTTGACACGAGTTTACACGTAAAATGCAACTTCCCGTGTTTGGCCTACTCAAGATTAAAAAATATATAAACTCAGTGTGAAATTTCAGCTAAAATTCAAATGTAGGTGCGAAACTTCAGCTAGTAAACTCTAAAAGTGCATGCGTACGTTCGGGCTCCTCTTGTAAAAGGATCAATGGGTGAAGGGTTATCGTAGCAGGTAATATTCACTCTGCCCACATTACTCCTTATCAAAAAGATTTACCCACAGATGTCAGCTCAATATTTCTGAAAATGTAGGAACCAATTCCACATCGCTGTTGCGAATGAAAGGTTAATGCGACGCATAACTCGACGGAAACCTCTCATTGTACCTGAAATATCGTGCATATGTTGACATAATTGTCCACAATACAACAGAGGGCAGACACCTCACAGAACACGCAAGCCAGAATCTTAAGCCAACTGTTGAACGCACCAAGTTACATCATGGCGTATTTGTTCCTGTATCTCTTCTGAAATCGATAAGAGTACTGCTGAGTTTATCAAAGGACATGTTCCATCCAGCAACCTATTTAAAAACTATTCTTATGTCAATTAAGCCAGCAGTGAATTGTTTGTGAATCCCTTTAATAATACTGACCATCAAAAAGTGAGATGTGCAAACATTCGCTAAACTAATTAAACAAATCCATTGCATTTTAAACGCCATACACACATAAAACGTATGTAGAAACGAAACTTACACAGGCTACAAGTTGAAGCGAGTAACTTTGACCCACGTAATGAATATATTCATAAAGTGACGTATCTATAACGGGAAGGTGAATCCTATAATTTGAGAGTACGGCGGTCTTTATAAGAGAAACGTGTCCCAACCTATTTTTAAAACCCATTATGTAAAATCGTTTTCGGACTTTGAAACCGAAAGACTTGGAGCGTTATGATGACATCGTTTGTAATATATTTAAGTACGCCATAAATGCAGAACTATTTATTGCACGCTTTTATGGTTGTGTAAGATTGTAACAAATTGTATATAAAATAACAGGCCAACATTAATTAAACCAACGTGAGTTAATATCGAATGTGTCCACAACAATAGGATTCCGTTTTTTTATTTTTGGAGTCAATTCAAAATATCAAGAGAATTGAATTTTTCTCTCAATTGTGTCAAACAGTCTACCAAATAGCGCGCGCATGCGAGCTAAATAATATATTTGAAGGAACTGGATTGGCCCGAATCCCTCTAATCAACGAGCGAAATGGTTAAACTTGGCGCCGGGCTAGCCCACCAAATGGATGTTCGGGTGGGGATAAAGATCAGCGCCTCCCAATTTTGAGCTACAAATCACGCGGATGATCTTATAAAAGGAGAGCTGACAGGATTTTTTTGTCAAATCAACTAGGCTCGAATGAGAAAATTTTCTATCAAATAAGGTGTACGATTTGCGGATCGCATATTCAACTTTATGCGTGTATATTTCTGACTGAACCATACATAGAGCCAGAAGACACCCTCGTGTGCAGTAGTGTTTTCAAATCAGCAACCGTGAAAAGTGCAAAAAATTGAAGAATATCGACATGTGTACATTGATTTTACAAATAGTTGTGCTAATGCAGATATTGGTTACAAACGTCGTATTATGATATAATGAAAAGGCTCGAAGATGTGCTCTGAAACTCTAAAATAACAGCCGTTTCTCCTCTAGAGAATAAATTAGGCTTCGTTTATCGGTCTTTAGAAGTATATTGCAGTAAAGCTTTCGTGGGTGGAATATGGGGAAATGAGTTGTTGTCCACCCAAGTTTTTCACATTTTTAATAAGTGTACGATGAGTGTGTGTGAGGTGAATGTACCTTATTTTTGGTCTTTCGTAAATGAGAGAACGAAAAAAGCCCGTAGAAAGATTTTAGTTTTTTCCTCTTCGTTAACCCTTTACCCAACGAATCGGCCGCATCCTCCCGCGTAATGTGCAAATTCAGCAGTTGAAAAAATATTATTTTTCAAAAAAAATTCAACAAAACCCTATCATGTGACCCCTCGTTGGAACGTGCTCGTCGAGCTCGTTCCAACGAGGGGTCACATGATATGGTTTTGTTGAAATTTTTTGAAAAAATTAAAAAAATGATATTTAAAATAATAGTTTTTGATAGCGTCTGCGTTGGTTAAAGGGTTGATAAAGCCTACAGTTTTGCTCTCGTTACGATTATACAATAGAATGATTTTTTTAACACAGACAGGTACAAATATCTGTCAAAAAATAAACAGGCGGAGAATATAAACAATGTCAGTCTCAAAGGACCTCAATAAATAAAACATGTGGCGAACTTTTTTTTTCTATTTTACATTAGTTGGCTGATTATTTTCGGCATTGGTAGGGATTTATGGAAAAGTTTGCTCCCAGTAATTTCCCAAGTCTCTCAGTTATTTCATATAAAATTGAAATTTCGAAAGTTAGAGAATTTCTATCATCGATGCGCGCATCATTTCACAAACTTCGGACATTTTTTTTCTGCAGAGAAGTATACAAGTACAGAAGCTGGCTTTTTACAAATTTTTCCCAAATAGTTTCATGAATGTTTCACATGTATTCTCTGTTCATACCCATTTAACAATAAGAAAACGGTGTTCATTTTCTATCATTTGCTTTTTTTCTGTTTATTATATCAACAATGTGCGCAGCATTACATACAGTTAAAACTAGAAGTCCTGTCACGAAATGTGCGCTTATCTAGGCTTAATAGCGCGTTGGAATTGCGCGCAGTTGCCATATCGAATGGCATCCATAGCCCGACTGGTTCTCCTGGTTACTCATAGCAAACACAAGCAATGTTTCTGCCAATGGACCTCCGGGTTACCCGGAGGTCCATTGGCTGAAACATTGCTTGTGCACAGGCCATATGTACAGAATTTGATAGCCTTATTATGGTCATAACGCGTGGATTAACGCGCAAATTGACGTGCTATTTGTGCACATTTCATGACATGACTTCTCGTTTTAACTGTACAATACACACACTATTATTTCCGTAAATATTTATGGCCAGCAGGGGAGGTTTGCTATTTTTTGTCTTGGGTAAAATAAAAAAACTTGCGTGCTTCTCTCAAAACATATTCTCTAAACAAAGAAATAAAGTGGACACTCAGCATAGAGAGGTCGTAATGATATATATTCATAATGACGGATTATTTGTGAACTGGTTACTTCTAATTAGTTTGCCATGAAAAGTCAACTTTCCTTTTGGCACTTTTAATAAACGAAAACCCCGAAAGCTGTTTGTTATTTGCGTTTATTAAAAGTAAAAAAAACAACATAATTTCTACTGATGACATAAGTGTTTTCTCAAGAATTACTTGCTTCTTAATTACACATTTCTTGTGCATCTAATAATTTCAAGGGAGATAACTTTACAGAAAGTCAATTTTCAGTGTGATAAAAGTCAAGTATACCTGGAGACAAAGTTGTTGGACAAGATCTGATTTTTATTATCCACACCACGCAATGTCATCCTTCTTTTTATTATGACTATTATGACTATTCATTTCCTTCTCCGTCCATCGCATTAATATTGCAACAATCACAAGCGGATGGCGAAAGGTATTCAGTTTCCAATTGTTCCCCAATTCCCCTTATACTTTCTGAATGCCAGACATTGCATTCACGCATAAAATTACACATGGCGCGGAGACACGGGCTTCGTCAGTCTCTATGGGAAGCTAACTCATACAAAAACTAATTTGCATTTAGACGTGAATTCATTGAGTCCTACTCTATCGCTTGTCAGCAAAACTCCGCATGCTGTGTGTGCAGGAATTCTCCAATGAGAGTGTGTATTCTTCCACCTTTTTCGTTCATTCATATTTTATGGTTTGTTACTGGCATGACCTCATATGGTCCGTTCCAGCCGAGTAACACCAGTTGATGTTTGAAAAGAAGGAAATGTTTGAAATGAATGAAAAAGCCCTGGTTAACATGGTATTTCAGGAACGTAGAAACATTTAGAACTTGAGGAGGGGACGGGGCACGGACATACAAGGACACCCACGCTCTTATATACGCCAGTAGTGGCCCACGCGGCATGATAGGAATACAGCACACGAGACTGTCACGCACATGTACGTTGAGAAAAAATGCGCATTTTTAGCACCATATTTAACAAATAAGAAAAGTCTTCAAAGTCGAGCCAACAATGTGTTTTTTTTCTTGACTTTAACACTTACGCTGCCGAAAACGACTGTTGTCGCATAGTTTATGATGATTATCTATACGTTCTGGTACGCGCAGATCAGACCTAGCATCCGATTAATTGTTAGAGGGAACTCAGAGAGCCCTTTCCAGCAATTAATTAGTTGAAAGAGTTTGAAGTATGTCATAAATTTTATGAAATTTCCAAGCACACAGGCGTACATAGAGGTGCTCCATATATGGATAAAGCGGGCGTGGCAGTAAACCTTTGTGGTGTCTTCCAAGTTGAACGAGAGCAGTTGGAACAGTCCATATTTATTACCTGGGGGTAGTCTATTAAATATTTGTGTTTGGTTGATAGAATGTTTACCCCACACAGGGTCTTAAAGTTCAATGGGGTTAAAGTCTGTTGTAGAGACAAATTAAATGAGGGAATCGTTGATCATATCTTAACCCCTTGAACCCTGGTGGTAAGTTCAATAGAAAGAATTGGAAGAGTCAATGTTCATTATTCGGGGTAGAACACTCAACTTTTTCAACGTGCAACCCCAAGGCTCGTTTTTTGGTCACAACTAAAAATAAACTTTCTAATTGCATCTTTATTTCTGTCGGGGAAAACATGTACAGCACCGCGGTCACGATAGGATCGCCATCCGCTTGAAATGTTCTGTCGTTTTCCTTGCTACATCGTTGTAGAATATCGCAGGTCAAAAACGAAATGACTGACCATTCGACCTGAAGCGCCATTTTTGTTTCTTTTCTCTTCACGCGGAATGTATTTCAAAGTATTATATTGAACATATAGACCCACTGGGGCACTGGGGCAAATGTATCGCGATGTAATGGGGAAAATGACGCATTTGTGATCACAGTACTATTTATATTCCCTGAACACGGCAGTCTCTGCAAAGAATAGAACACAACTTAAAGGAGTCACGTGGTGCGATAGATGTGAGAACAACAGATGAATCGATTTTCATGGCCGAGTCAACGCTTGGTACACCTTGTAGTTTCAACATTACAGTAAACGTCTGGTCATGCTTAAGTGACGACTTTAAAAGTTGTCAAACTCATAATTTTATTTGCGGTATACATTCATAACAAACAAGAAATTTACAATAACTTAATATTCTTAAATTAATGGTGACATAATAAAAAAAACAACATCAAAACTAGATCAGTTCGTACATCGAAGCAAGCAAGTATATCACAGGACATGACATAGTCAGATTGGCTGTCTACCTGTCATCCCCCTGAACATGGTCTTATATCACCGTATTCCAGACCAATTATTTTCTCCTTGAGAACTAAATACGAAGTCAATTAATTATTAATCATGATATACACGGCAAATACTATAATCCTGCCGACCAGCCAAAACACACCTCCTCTTGGGATAACATAGCAATTAAATTCATACATATAGATGATGCGTGAAACCAACAGGAAAGCAAAGGGGTGGGGGTGGGGGTGGATGAGACCCAGAGTTGAGAGAATGTGCCTGTGTGTCTATATCGATATCGATATACCGTTATTTATTATATGCTAGCCTGTGTATTACATCGAATGATCTAAACGATACTTCTCTGCATCCATCGTCTTGATGGACATCTAGAAATACCCCTCAGTTGCTTCCTAAATGACTTCAAAATATTCCGGCGGATGGACAAAAGCGCACTAGGATTCAAATCGTGCTTGCCTTTCGTATCTTATATTTATTTCTGTCAGAAATGGGCAGCAAATTCACAAGGAAGTTGCTGTATTTATTACCTAACATTTCAATCTTTTCTATTGTAAGTCAATCAAGTTGTTTCTCCAAGATAGTTCATTTTAATGGCAGGCACAATACAAGAAGTAAATTTCAGGTCTTTGGTTTCACACATATCAATTACAATTTTTTATAGCCATGATTTTTAATTGGGAATCCCCTTAATAAGTTAACAATGCCCTGGGCGGGAGCACATTGATACATTTAAGTGGGAGATTAAATGTCTGTGTTTTAGGGATTTGCAGCCAATTAAATTACACCAGTGGTCAGTTCCTCCACTATATTCTAGGAACATATTTGTCAGCGGTCAACCACGGCGGAGTCGAATCACAAACAGTTCACTCTTTGTTCTTGACTGCCACTTGTTAAGTTGTCGTTGTGTAGTTGTGTAAGTCAGTACATTCGCCGACACCAAATTTATTTCAAGCTTAGATACCGGGATTTGTTGCCTTCAGGTAAGCTCGTTTCTTTTACCATTTTGTCGGACGAATGTTTCTTTAATTTAAATTCAGTTTCGTTTGTTTCTCTGCAACGCAGATTGTTGTTTTGGGTTTTACGTAAGTTTATCTGTAAATGAGGGACCCGCAAGTTCGCGTGGCCGTGATGGGTCATTCGTACGTGAACAGGTTAGCCTGCTATTTAGTGGAGCGTCACTCTGGCCGTCGACGCGCTTATCCCCCTGCACGTTCGTACAATTTTTCACAGGAAATGAAATTGACCCATCACCGTGGCCGTGATGTTCATGTTCGTATCTTTGGGAGAAGTGGCGCGACCGTCGATAAGTTACGCACCAATTTACATGTTTTGGACACATTTAACCCCCATATTGTGATTTTGCAAATTGGTGGCAACGACCTTTCCACCTTACGGCCAGAAACAGTGGGCAGTCAAATTGACGAACTTGCCGGTCTGCTCTTTGACACATACAAAGTTGAGCATGTGGTTGTCTGTCGAGCTTTTCACCGCAGCCGAGTCAGGGGTTGCATTTCCGTCGATACGTACAATCTCCACGTGGATATTTTGAACCAGTACACCTCGGTCGTATTGTCAGACCGATCGCCGAAAATTTTGTTGTGGAACGACAGGCGTCTCCAATCAACGGCACGCAGTATGTTTCCAGATGGAGTATCCGTGGCGCAATTCTTTATTGCCTCAATAATTTGGTGGTTTAAATAACGTCGACCGCAGCATTTTTCCCAGTTCGACGGACAACCTTATGCTCGATTTTCATGTTTTACAGGAATGAGAATTTGCAGCAATTTTGCTGTTTTCAGCGAATTTCGGCACAAAGGTTCCAATTGTATTTGTATGAGGTGACATGAGGATGATCCTTCAAAACCGTTTTCACGTACATGCACGAAAAGAGAATATAGGTCGACCAACAGGCTCCACGATTGGTCCTACGAAATCTGATAGTTTTTAACAAATTTCCACGAATTAAGTTGCATGGCATTCTCATCCCTGGATTTCTTGTGTTCATCCGTAGGTGCCAATCTGATGGCTGTATACCTTAGTACCGAAGAGTCGCTGAAGCAGGGATAATACGCCCCCCCCCCCGACCATCCCCCCCCCCTCGACCCAATCCCCTCCCCACATTTTTTTTTTCCCTGAAGTAGGGATCATACCGACATTGGTCATTCTCATACCCGGCCGATCCACTGACCCCCTCGCCCCCCTTCCTCCCTCGCGGTGAAATAAGAATAAATCTTTCTATTGGTGTTGCTTCAGTGGCTCTTAGCTATTAATGAGCTTTAGGAGGTGGTCCGGGCCACCCATTAAATTGTATTATGGCCTAATGTGGTAGGCCCGGTCTAATTTGATAGATCAAGATGTCTAATTTGATGGACTTTTCTCGCCTAATTTGATAGACGGCTCGGTCTAATTTGGTAGACCACCCTAACCCCCATTTAGTCTAATTTGATAGATGATTTGGTCTAATTTGATAGACCACTCCCTTTTAGTCTAATTTGATAGACTCTTTACACCGTATATGATCGACTTTCTTAGTTTAACACATCAGCAGAGCTGTTCCTGTGTTCCCTCTTTCCATTTCAGAGATGCCACCCAGACGAAAAGGGGCCAGTTTGAACGATGGTTTGTCACAATCATTTGCACCCAGAGCTAGAAAACGTTGTCAAGCTGCCACTACCACAGCTTCTGCATCTGCCTCAGTGAATCCGGACAATCAACCACAGCCTATAGACATATCAGTACCATCCATTCCAGTCAGTGTTTTGACGTTCAATGTGATTTTAAGCCCTGCTCCTCCAGCAGCAACTACCAGGGCTCAACCCAGGATCCAACCTACGTTTGCTCATTTGAACTCAGACACTATCGATCCAGTTGAGATTCAACTGGGGGGTCCTCGGGTGCCCACTGCCACCCAGCAGAATCCCTGGTTCTTCACTAAGTCTGGAGCTGTTCATCAACCTGCCACAAGTACACAGATGCCCATTTATGTTTCTCGTGGTCCGCAGCAGGACAGTCATGATTTAGGTTCACTTCCTGGGGAGACTACCATCATCAACATTCCAGTGTCCACAGCTTTTCTTCACCAGACTGGTCTGCAAGACCAGATTAGAAATGAAGTTTCGTCTCCCATCACCACCTTTTCTGCAGGTAACCGACAAACTAATCATATCCCTCCTTTCCATACACTGCCTCATTAAACCCATTTCAGTCGGCGGCATTGGATCTGACTGGCAAAAATGAATATCTTCAGACCTTAACGGCACAACCTCAACATTCTTTTGTCACCACTTGTTCTCCTCTCACAACTTTAATTAGTCCCAAGATCAAAAACCAAATATGGTCAAACGAATTTATCAACTTGGCTTCTTTGCTTCCAAACCATACCACACAGACAAGTTATTCCATGACTTTATGTGAATCAGATGGTCCGGCACCATCACTGGTATGGTTGCCAAAATCCCCCAAGGCTCTTACCTCCATAAATCAATGGATAAGTGCCTTTGAAATGTTTGTGTCAATCTACACAGAAAAATTTTCCAGTCAGATCCAGTCCCTCCTGTTGTACCAGTCAAAGATCCGGAAAATGGCTTCTGAGGGTTTTGACTGAGAACAGTATGATCAGCAATTTCGAGCATTACGACAGCACGACCATTCATTGCAGTGGGATCAAACAAACTGGGAATTTTATATGCAAGCATCGCCCATGTCGAGGCTTTCCGTTCAGCCAAGGGGGCCCTACAACCAAAACAATGCACTTTCAAACAATTCTCCCCAGTATGTAACAGTAGGTTTTTGTAGAAGGTTTCACCGGGGACAGGTATGCACTGGTAACTGTGGGTATTCCCACGTTTGTCCGTGGTGTTCTCAGCAACATACCATGCAGCAGTGCACACAAAGAATGGGAATCGGCAGCCCTTTCGGGGTGGAAATGCCTTTCGGAGAACCACCGAAAGACAGACTCCTTCAGAAAACACCAGCTCGTCTAACTACGCCAGTAAAAAGTGAAGTTCTTCTTCATTTACTGGATGGCTATGTTGAAGAGACCAAAAACTATCTGTACAAAGGCTTCACTGAAGGTTTTTCCCTGGGATATCACGGTTCCCCAGTTAACAGAGATTCCCCAAATTTGAAATCAACAATCGAACATCCAGAAATCATCCGCGCAAAAATAGCAAAGGAAAAACTCGCTAATAGAGTGGAAGGCCCATTTCACGAACCACCTATGGATAACTTTATTGTTTCACCAGTGGGAGTCGTCCCAAAGAAAAACGCTGGCGAATTCCGCATGATACACCATCTGTCTTATCCTCAGGGAGACTCCGTCAATGATAAAATAGTGGATGAGCTGAAAACTGTTCAGTATGCTTCCATTCAAGATGCAATTGATGTGATTTGCAGTCTAGATCGCGGTTGATCCTGCAAAAACCGACATCGAAGCTGCTTTTCGTCTTATTCCTATTAACCCCAATGACTACAAATTGCTAGGTTTCAAATTCGATAACGTTTTCTACTTCGATAAATGTCTTCCCATGGGTTCGTCTTCCAGTTGCAGAATTTTCGAAACGTTTGGCACCGCACTCTATTGGATAGCATCCCATAAAATAAGCATTCGTCATATAATCCATGTGCTGGATGACTTTTTATTTATTGCATCTTCAAGAAAACTGTGTAAAGGCTACTTAAACGGCTTTCTAAGCCTGTGCCAACAACTGGGTGTACCAGTAGCTACCGAAAAGTCCTTCCAACCCACCACTTGCTTGACATTCTTAGGTATCGAATTTGATACAGTGGACCAATGTGCTCGTCTGCCTGTTGACAAACTCTTAAAGTGCAGGGAATTGCTTGAGAATCTTAAAAATCGTCAAGAAACCACCCTACGTGACCTTCAGTCCGTCGTAGGTTTGCTTAATTTTGCATGCTCGGTCATTGTCCCGGGCAGAGCTTTTTTGCGTCGGATGATAAACTTAACCATTGGAATTAAATCCCCCCATCATCGTATTCGCATCACAAAAGCTGTACGGGATGACATCTCTCTTTGGCTTCAATTTCTTGAAAACTACAATGGGAAAACTTTCTTTCCCGACACACATTGTCTTACCAGTGACACTCTCCGTTTGTATACATATTCGGCTGCATCAGCTGGTTTTGCAGCTATTTTCAATCATAAGTGGCTCTATGGCCACCTGTCAGAATCTGACCGTGCCAAAAATATTGCAGTGTTAGAATTATTCCCCATTGTGTTGGCAATTCACACATGGGGCCACAGCTTGGTAAACAAATGTATCGTTTTTCACTCAGATAATGAAGCGGTCGTATCAATTATCAATTCACAAACTACCAAAGTGGTGGATTTTTTACAACTTCTCCGTCGTCTAGTGCTGTTCTGCCTAAAGTATAACATTTTATTCAAAGCAAAACACATTCCGGGAAGAATATATTCATCTGCTGACCCACTTTCTCGTTGCCAAGTAGATCACTTCAAAAGGCTCAACCCTAATGCACAGCCGCAGCCTACCCAGGTGGATCCAGAAGTGTGTCTCGCGAACTGGTTGCGACAGTAAACACTCTCGTTGACAATGCTTTGACTCACATCACCAAACGTCACACCACCAAGCGTCAGTATAATAATAATAACTCTTTGGCCAGCCGCTGATTTGTCGCGGTCCTCATAAGAGAAGGCCATCATTCCCCCTGCACCCCACCACCTCTTCCCCTCCTCTCCTCTCAGCATTCAGATATAAACAGCTTAATAGTATCCCTCACTTCCTCTTTTTCAATTTCTTCAATAAGCATTCCTACCCTCTCCCTCGTGTCCCCCTTCAGCCATCTATCCTTTGTTTCTTCACCCCACTTCTGCATTATTCTTCCAGTAAATTTTATTCTATGAGGTATATACTGTGGGCATTCCAAGAGAAAATGTTCCAGGATCTCCACTACTCCAGAGTGGCACATTTGGCATCCCTTTTCTTCATCTCTCCCAATTTTTCCCCGAAGCTCCAGTGATCTTGATCTCAGTTTGAACAGCAGTGACACTCCAAAGGTGCCATCTAGGTACTTCTCAAAAGCTGGCTTTTCTTTATATTGTAACCCCTGCAGTGATCTTTTCACGCTAACCCCTGCTCGCCAGTTTCGATTGCAATCTTCCATGACTCTCTCTTTGACAAACCTTTTGCCTTCTTTCATTCCTACTTCTATGTTTGTGACCTCTATAGAGTAATTGTCCATTAGTTCCCTCACATGTTTTGACCACCCCGTATCTATATTAGAATTCCAAATGGTATCGAGCATCAATTTGCACCACCGGTTGTCAGGCAGGTTTCTCAAGTAGTTAAAGTAATACAGTTTTCCCAAATCTACCCTGTCCTTGATTTTCATCCACCCAAGCTCCCCCTTACTGCTTCCAAAGGTGCAGCATTACTCGACCCTGTTATCCATCTGCCGGCATCATTCTGAGTACTTTCCAACTTCTTAATAACGGTTTGGTTTATTGGAATCACGTCCGTGCCATACGTTATACTTGGTAAACCCACCCTCTCCCACAGTGTTTTCCCCACAAAGACCTTGTTGAAACTATTTTTCCCTAAAAGTTTTAGTTGGTTCAGAATTCTTTTCCCCTTCAGAATCAGTTTGGCTGAGTAATTTCTGTACACCCCTCTTCCCGTTATATTTATGCTTACCCCTAGATACTCATACTCTCCCGTTTCTCCTACAGTGATTTGTTTGCTTTCCCCTTCGGGGATTGAGAACTCCCCCACTCTCCATCTCTTCGTCTTATCTACCTTGCGTCCAACGGGTATTACCTTGCTTTTATTTTCATTTAGTTCGAGCCGCCAAGTATCTCAGTGCTAGAAACAAGCTAACAAGTTTTTGTCACATGCTCGGTGTTGAGCAAGTCTGCTTCCAGGCCACCACAGCATCGACGTTCCTGGATTTCCTGAATTTCTTACATAAGTTGACTGGTTGCCTGAGAGCATGCAACGTAACATGAAAACCAAACGAAAATAACATCAAATTCAATATTCTCTCAATTTCTTTTCGACAGATGACATTCTAAATGCTACTGAAACAAGATGGACTGAAATTTTCAACCAGATCGGAACTCAGTGTTGAATTTGTCTGTCAGCTGTTGTGAACACGGTAATGTAGTTTATCAGTTCAATGTTAAATCGTTCGTGACTACATCTGAGTTGCAAGGAAAGGGCCAGTCGGTTATGCCCAACGGTCTGTCGTGCAATACACAGAAGTTTTAGTAAGTCTGTTTGTTGGTCAACAAACATTGATAGTTGTTGGGGTTTTTTTTTCGTCATCGTTAACAATCAAATTAGAGTTTTCTCCCTTGAAAGTGAATGTCAAGCGGACGAAGATACTTGGTCTTTGGCATTTGCTTCCGTTGTATTAATCCCTTCGAAACCGGAATATGCATATTTTTGAAGTAATAAATTCAAAGTCCATGAACATAATAAATTCGACGTCCAATTCGTAGAATGCATCAGTCTTATAATAATGTAATGGATTGAAGTCAGGTGATAGAATGAAGAAGGAACGTATTTCTGAATAATAATATAATAATAGTTGATAAAAGGTGAAGACTTGGGAAATATCGGTTTCATGATTAATTTTGTAACTGCAAGAAGGCACATCTGATTCTTAACTCTTAGAAGCCGGAGAATCAGAATGAATTTATTGAACATGACATACCGGGAAAAAACTTACAGAAAAGCAGGTGCTTCTAGTCAAGTGTCGTCTGCCTATTCAGGCAGACGACACTTGACTAGAAGCACCTGCTCAGTGTTTATTCTTCACAACCCAAAGACACAACCAGATTACCTGCCGTATTGCATCACAGGCAAGAAAACTCGACTCCCGGCTTCTAATAGTTAAAGATGCGGTAACACTGTGATTGCAAAGCGGTCTATTTTGTGATCAGTTGGCGATCGATCGCGACGCACTTACACAGTGATATCAATACTGCACCATGATAATAAACGAAATCTCCATCTCAGATTCAATGTTGATGCATTTCGTTTTCAAGAGATCAAATTCTGCAATTTTGTGACGAGGGAAGTTGATATAAAATTTCGACCATATCGCGACCGCGTCGCGATCTGGACCAAAAAAGCTCTATCCGCTTTTGTCGTAAGAGTTCTGTGTTTGCTTGTTATTGTTTTTATGGGAAAAGATCCGTTGTCGAATTCGTCGGGAGTACCAATAAGGAAATGTAATCCGTTTAAGGATTTTATTTACGCTCCTTTCCTTCTTATGACGTGGGGCTTGTTCGGTTTAAACATACATACCACCTATATTGGACTATTAAGGTAAATTTGATGCTTAAATGCCCGTGGATAGTCGTACATTCGATTCGGAAAGTACGGGGTTTTTTTTACAAACAATCACACATTGCTTTTGCGCTGTTCTTAAATGTCTTTTCCAAACGACTGGGAGGGTTGATGACATACCACACGATCAAAGATTATGTAAATGCTGTAACATGAATGTGATCGAAACTGAATACCATTTCCTTTCAGTATTCCCCAAATACAGAAACTTAAGGGTGAAATACCTCAAACCCTATCTTAGGCTGTTTTTGTCTGTGCATTTCAACTGTGTTGCATATGATATGTTTTATGCAATAAAATAGTATGGTATATTATAGTATAGTATAGTATAGTATAGTATAGTATAGTATAGTATAGTATAGTATAGTATAGTATAGTATAGTATAGTATAGTTCAGTATAGTATAGTTATAGTATAGTATAGTATAGTATATTATAGTATAGCATAGTATAGCATAGTATAGTATAGTATAGTATAGTATTAATCTCTTCGGAACGGGCATATGTATCTTTCTTAAAGGGGTAATTTCAAAGTTCATGACATAATCTCCTCATAAGCTGGCAGCAGGGACGCGACAAGTCCTAAGTATGAACAGGTCGCACAGGTAGTGCCTCTTTTTCGGAGGTCTTATAGTTCTTAATAGCATAAACTCGTTCATCAATAGTTTCTGGATGAAACGTAACGTTTGAGGTATGCGAAGACTGACACGTGACGAACGTTTACGTGCCGTTGGCATGTTGGAAGATGGCAACAGACAGACAGTAGTGGCTCAAATTTCAAACGTCACTCAATCGGTGATTAGCTGGTTGTGGTCACGCTACCGTCAGACAGAAAATGTTGATGACAGACGTCGGTCAGGTCGCCCAAGCGCGACAACTGCTCACCAGGATCGCTTCGTCCAAAGCACAGCATTACGTAACCGCCATCAAAGTGCCCCAGAAATTAGACTGCAGCTGCACCGAGCGACATATGTCGACATATTCCACGGCAGGCGAAACAGAGTGTGGCGCGGCGGCGGAACGAACGCTACAATGACGTAACCGCTGGGTAGCATGATCGTTTTGGTGGTGGATCGGTTATGGTGTGGAGAGACATAACCATGGCAAGCAGAACAGCATTACAAGGGCGTGTCACATTGCAGTACTACCGTGACAACATGTTAGCAGCTCATGTGGTACCATTTGTGCGACGTCACGACGGTTGATTCGGTTTCCAAGATAACAAGTCCAAAACTTTCACCAATCGTGCACGTCTGGGATATGCTTGGCTGACGACTACGATAACGTCAACTGCCCTCCTACCAATGTTCAGGGACTCGCCGCTGCACTGCGGGAAGAATGGAATACATCAGTCAAGCTGATATTGGACGTTTGGTGAGGAGTATGCCACGTCGGATCCGCACTTGTCTCTCCAACAGAGGAGGAATTACAAGGTAATGAGGTCTTGGACTGAATGTGGTAAATCCTCTGACTGGCTGTCCATGTTTACTACCGCTCAGTGCGTGGAATATGTGCTTGATAGACACCCAATTATCGCCGAAACCATTCACCAGATGTCGCAGTGCAATACCTCAACTGTCTTTTTGATGCAAATATAAATTTATTTCTTCATATATGTCACTTGTATCAAATATTCCCTACTTTTTGAATAGTATATTTGAGTTGGTCGGAAAGCGAAATGCAAGTCGATTGAATCTAAAAAATACCATGGACATTCCCGTTCTTTAAATCAACGCAAATAATTGTTTCTCATTCAAGACTTGATTCAATCGATCTTTAAATAATGACTTTAACAATATTATTGGGCATGTTTGTTTACTAAATAACTATGAACGAAAACTCTCCACTAAAAATTTGCAAGACGTGACATCCTATTTTTTATTCGGCTCCTTTTTACACCCACCCACCCACTACGTGCATATTTTCTACTACCGTTCTCAGACACCCACTCCCCCCCCTCTCCCATTAAAATCCAAAATAAACTTGCCCCAATTGCTCACGTGGGGGGCACGATGACGCTGTGTGCTGAGACGTACTGCACGCTGAGGTGCACATGTCTTCAACCAATCTAACCCTATCTGTGCTGTGTAGTACGCAGTACCGCTGTGCAGTGTGTAGTACAGTCGTGGGTTATGATGTTGAAGAGCTGACAGCAGCTCGTCGTTGCTCGGTGATTCTCTCCGGGTACTCTGGCTTCCTCCACCCGTAAACCTGTCACCGACACGATATGACCCTGGTTGTTAAAGTGCTGTTAAACACCAATAAATAAATAAATAAATAACTTGGGTTGAATTTAGTGCATCAGAGAGAATTTTCCCAAAATATTGTCTGCACATTTTCTACATTTCGAACAAGACACCCACCCCCTACTAACGTGTGGCATTTTCCCAGATTAAGCCCAATATTCCCACATATAAAGCCTCCTGATGTTGTATTTATGTTAAGAGTGTGATGTACAACATCATCTTTAAGGTTTGAAACACAAATGATGGAAAATATTAGCTGATATATTGATATATTTTTAAAAAATTAAAAAAATTGCACAAGTAAGAGACCCACCCACCCCCACGTCACGTCTTGCAAATTTGTGCCCCCCCCCCCCCCCCCTGGGCTGCACGTTAAAAAAATGTTAATTGGTCTACCCCTAAATAATAAATATACAGTTAAAACTAGAAGTCTTGTCATGAAATGCGTACAAATAGCATGTTAATTTGCGCGTTAATCCACGCGTTATGACCATAATAATGCTATCAAATTTTGTACATATGGCCTGTGCACAAGCAATGTTTCAGTCAATGGACCTCCGGGTAACCCGGAGGTCCATTGGCAGAAACATTGCTTGTGCTTGCTATGAGTAACCAGGAGAACCAGTCGGGCTTTGGATGCCATTCGATATGGCAACTGCGCGCAATTCCAACGCGCTATTAAGCCTAGATAAGCGCACATTTCGTGTCAGGACTTCTAGTTTTAACTGTATACTCGCCCAATTGCTTCCATTGAACTGATATGAACGATACTACCAGGATTCAAGGGTGTAACGCACTGAAAAACCGAACCGAAATGAGGGTTTTCCTCTGGAGCCGAACTGAAACCGAAGGGGAAAAATCAAAACCTCTCAACTCTACATTGTAATGACGTTGGAAGTAACTCATATAACCCTTTACCCAACGTAACGGCCAAAACCGGCCAGCGCTATTCTCAAAAATCGCCAATTAATTTTCATTATTTTTTCATTTTTTGTCTCAAAAACATAGGTTATGACCCCTCGTTGGAACGAGCTCAACGAGCTCGTTCCAACGAGGGGTCATAACCTATGTTTTTGAGACAAAAAATGAAAAAAATTAGTTATTCAAGAATTTTTTTGGCAAGTGTCGTCTGCTTTTCATGTTAGGTAAAGGGATAACTCTTCCTGATAGATCTTCCATAACAACCGACAACTTGACAAGTGTGGATCGGAAGAGCTGTTAGATGCGAGGTGGCTCGAATGTGTGTTTTCACATACAAAGTTGAAACTTACCTGGAAATAGTAGATCGGTTATTACTTGTCGTCCGTTCACATCCATGAAGGGTAGTACGTTTCGCAAATTCGTTAATACTAGGCTTCATTTTTCAATTGTGATGGTAAAGCCGACACAAATTTAAACTCGTCAAAATGTTAACACAGAGCTAGTAGATGCATGTTTAAGTATTTATATCATTTCATTGTCAGTTATTGTTGCTTAAACTTAATTCACGGAAATAATCAACCAGGCGGATCCAGAAGGAATTTAATTTTCACAGACCTCCAGCATAACTACACACACCGCCGGAAATATGACTTTGCTTACTTCAATCTGAAAAATCAATACGCTATGACGAATATTCTTCAAGCCAGGATGCAGAACATATATTAAATTCACAAAGTTCGTGTACGTCCTACTGCAAAATGACGAGGGCTTTGTCGTTCATTTATGTCTCAAGAATGAGTCCAAAAAAGATATGATCAGCACTCATGAAGCTATGTTTAGTTGTTGTCGCAGGTAGGCGCGTGTTTCCTTTGCAGTCAATTCAACACTTTATAGTGAGGTTGTGAAGCGTGATGTTCTTGTGGTCAAATGTCGTGGTATAGGTCGGAGTGGGCTATCAATGCAAAACTCAACATTTCGAAACATTAACAAATGTGTCATAGTTACCCCTTTACCCAACGCAGACGATATCAAAATTTATTATTTTAAATATCAGTTTTTCAAATTTTTCAAAAAAATTCAACAAAACCATATCATGTGACATCTCATTGGAACGAGCTCGTCCCAACGAGGGGTCACATGATATGGTTTTGTTTAAATTTTTTGAAAAATAATATTTTTGCAACTGCTGAATTTGCATATTACGCGGGCGGATACGGCCGATGCGTTGGGTAAAAGGTTAATGCCAAATATTTTACTTATCGTCGACAAAAGAGTGTAGGGATTACTTCGTAGAGATCAAAATGGAAGATGATTTCTCAAAACAAAGTGTCGTAACGACAAATCACATCTACTGCATCAGAGAGAATGACACCCGTGTTTGCCACGGAGTTTGTCATGTAAGGTGTACTAAATGGATTTTCCCGCGACAGAGGAAATTACGATGCAATGGACTGAAACGAGCACCAAATAAACCGTGGAAGAAACAAGAACGGCAAATAATTAATGAGGTTTTGACAATTTGTCACAAATCATGACAGCATATCTAAAACACCCGTGCTTATCGAAATAATGAAGATAAGTTTATCAAACTTCAAAAAAGTTTCATAATTTTCGGAGCACTCTTCATATTGATTTAGTTTCTGTGTTTACCCGAGTATGTTCTGTGGAAGTGTTGTACTGTTTTACAATGTGTGTGTGTGTTGTGAAGGACACAGTTTTCGAAGAATTTGGAATGTTGATTTCTGATCCCCGGACGGGAATCGAAACTTTGCCAATCCTACCTGGCATTCGGGAGTCCAACACGGAAACCACTGGACCATTGCACACTGTTAAAAACTGTGGCTGGAATCCAACTTATTAGACGGAGTTCTCATGAACAGTTGGCTCCTTTCCTTTCGGCAGCTACATGGAAGTATGAAACACGCCGACTGCAGTACAACAACAGTGCCGTGGTTGGCCTCAGAAGAAGAAAGGCACGAGCGCGTGTGTCTATATGGAAGGAAGCAAGTGGCCTCAAACGATGACTGGCGCTGGTCAATGTTTGCATATTGAGCGACACAATCATGTTTTCGATGAATTTTCAATGCGTATGTGCGGACCATTTCCAGCCAGTGCTATTTAAAATATCGCCATACTGCATCATTGATCAATATATCCTGGTCCGAATGGGCTGATGACCTGGAATTTTCTCAGATTTGCCATATATACACTCTTCAATATCCAACGGGTAACAAAAGTTTACCAAAGTTATTGTTTCTTTCAAAATTGTCCAAAACATCAAAAACAGACTTGCAAATCGAACATTTTGGCTTACAGTCTCGGCACTGTGAATTAGCAGAACACCAGAAATGGGCTGAATAGTAAGAATGTATTATTATCATAAATGGAGAGGAAATTTCGATTGTATCCACAATGTGTCCAAAATAGACGCCAAACGTGGTCAATTTTGAAATCCAACTTCTCATTAGAGAGAAATGATGGGTTAACGTACTTCACATCACCGTACTCAGTACACATAGTGGAATGAAATAAATATAAAGATGCTGGGCGCGAAGCAAGCATTGCCAGAAAATTGTGTTTGCGACCCCCCCCCCCCCCTCCCCTCCACACACCCATATGATCCCTTCACCACGGATTAGGGCAAGGATGCTTTTTGTGATGTTTTTCTGCTTTAAAATGTTTTTAAAAAATTTTGAATGATTTTATAGAAAAAGAAATCTCCATATTCAGTCGCATGGGGGGGGGGGGGGGCGGATCTATTAGAGTGCCGTGTTTTCTGTGTGATTAGTAATGCCTGTCAGGTCAAAGATTATTTGACGTTGGGTGCGATGCAAACATTTCCGAGAACTGGTATTTGCATATGACCCCTTGACCACGCATTTCGTCAAAGGTGTATTTTTGTGGTGTTATTCTGCTTTAAAATGAGTTTTGAAGGATTTTGAATGATTTTATAGAAAAAAAAACAAATTCTGTATTCAGTCTTATGACCCTGGGTAGGGTGGGGTCGATTAGGGCGCCGTTTTTCTGTGTGATTAATAATGCATGTCAAGTCAAAGACTATTGCACGCTGGGTGCGAAGCAAGCATTTCCGAGAACTGAAATCTGCACCCCCCCCCCCCCCTCCCCACCCCCATCCCATATGACTCCTTGATCACGGATGTTATTTTGCTTTAAAATGAGTTTTGAAGGATTTTGAATATTTTTATGAAATAAGAAATCTCCATATGAGTCTTGTAATCCCTTCACTCTAGCAATGGGTGGTATTGAGCTTTTAAAATACCTCGGTAATCTGGAATTCAAACCTCCGTATACCGTTTTACGGATTATTTTATTTAAGTCTGCGTTGTAAATCGGAAAACCGCATGTGTCACTCCGCAATAAAGCCAATATTGAAAAATTGTTTTTGTGTCAATCAAGTCCCTTTGTGTAGAAACTGAAGAAGAGGTTATTACTTACAGAATTTGAATGGGCAGATAATTTCGACGATCGAACTTTGTGTTTAGTGGTCATGCAACTTTCAGTTTCATGGAGAGCAACTGATTATCTTAAACACTAGTGGCTAAAATAGGTTACTTTTGCGTGATCTACAAGTAGTGGACATGTTGTCTACACTACATTTCAGTTAAATTCCATACAAAAGACATTGCGTTAATTAACCCCCTGAAACTGTAATTATTCTGACGTTCAAACGTCAATGGGAATTCTGTTTCTTCAACGTTTTTCAAAATTTGACGTCAAACGTCGGAAAGTGCAAATAACAAGATATTTTTCACATTAGTGATTAACTGGTTGAGGGCTATACTATTTCTGCTGGTCTGAATTTGTCATTCGAAACTTGTTTTTTTTACAAATTATTGGAGAGTGCACACAGGCACTCTCCAAAATTTGTAATAAAACAAATTAATATAAACAAATATTATTTGTGTTTGACTGAATATGACATTTAAACAAGGATAGTGTTGAATTTTACTTTGGTATCCTCGTTTGTTGAAAGCCCTGATAATGGCTTCTAGCACTCAACCAGTTAAGACATTTTGACAGCAGGATTATATTGGTATTTTGAGCTGCGATAACATTTGGCTCAACGGTAGTCACTGAGCACTATTGGGGAGAAAATATGAGCTGAGGTTAAAACTTTAAAAAAATAGAAAAATCGAAAAATATCAACGCGCTGTTTGATTTCGTACGTGATAAGACGTACACAAGTATCAAAGGATTAAATTGAATTGACATTCACCTCCCACTGTGATATAGGGTTAAATTGAATTGGCATTCACCTCCCACTGTGATATAGGCCTACTTTTGTACTTACCTTTCATTACCATATTATACGTACCTATCGCGATTCCACTACTGATTGTCAAATGGTCTGTCCAAAAGCTCTCCCCACTCCCCAGCCCGTTTCAAGATTGCAATTTTTAGCTCTTCTATTGTCAAGGAGACCACTAGTCCGCCATCAGATGTATAACAAAGCACACACCTGCTCATAGTGATTCTTCCATACAAACATTCTCCTGCCATTCATTCCACCCATGGCCGTTTCCAACAGCTGGAGCGCAGATATCCTTGTACAGTCCATTACTGACGAAATTTACCGATAAATAAAGTTACTATGAACACTGTCTCAAACGCCTTTCTGAAAGTATTAGGAATGTTTTTTGTGAGCAAGGAAAGGCCTGTGATTCTACAGAATCACCCGTCCCCGTCTTGTTTGTGATAGCGTTTGAATCAACGCCTGACATTCACACCATGTTTGATGAATATCTTGCACCCATAGTAAAAAAAACTACATTTTCTCAGAAAAAGCACCCAGACTCATGGATATGAACAAAACATTGGGTTTATTTTCAACGGTGTGGCAAGTACTACATTAGTCCGGCCGCCAAACGCCATTTTTTTCACCAAACCATGTTTTGTTGTATTAAATTTTCTCAACGGTTTTTATTAGTTCAGACACCCATCTTACAAATTGTTCTTACTGGACAGCTGACAGCATTGAGCATTTTTTTTTTATTTGGGCCTTAAAGTGAGGTACTGTTGAAGGGGTCGAAAATTAATGTGGAAATTACAGATCCGAATGATTATTTCATCTCAACTCACTATATAAGCACAAAATGTGATGTAATTGTGTTTCGATATAGTACCTACATCCGCATTGGGTATTTGGTAGAAATTGAACGGATATTACACCGCTATTTATATCTATCAACGCTATTTATATCTAACAACGCTCTTTATATGTGAACGCGTTTGGAGATTACGTCATATAACTGTTCTTTCTCTTTGATTACTTAGAGCGAGGACGCATTATTGCAACTGCGCAATTGTGTCTCACTACACACCTCATAAACTTACAATTTTGTCTCACCTTTTATCACTAGTGTTTCTATTTCTTCAACTTCACTCGATATAGCATCAGGCTCGGGCGACCTTTACTTTGAAACGACATAGACTAACTCCGTCATGTCAGATGCTAGTTTTTTCTCAGCCACGTTCGGTTGTGCTGAATCGAGGAGCAAAGATCCTCTAATGAACGTGAAAGCAAAGCGAATTGAGAATATACTCAGGTGTAGTAGGATTTATAACGATGACTTACATATAGCTTTGCAACATGGGTACGATGCAGATCCAGATTTGACTCTGAGTTGCCATAAATACTGTGTTGAGAAGTATTTGCACCCGAAGAATGTGAAGCAAGCAAGCATTGCTCGTAGCACATCCCTAGATTCTGACGCTCTTCCCGAAAAACGATCCAAACCTTCACATGACGAATTTACTTTCACGCGTCATTGCCTATTTTGTGGTGATGACTGCACAGTTGACCGGGATACGAAGAATCCTTCAGGGTGGAGGCCCGCCTACCTGTTTCGCCAAATAGGCACACACACCGCATATGTCAGTTAGTGATGAAATAATTGGCATTTGTTGTCGTAGGAACGATAAATGGTCCGAAGAAGTAAAGCTTCTAGTGTGTGGTGCTGTTAGCGACTTACATGCTGCCGATGCTCAGTACCATGTTGACTGTAGGTCGAAATTTACGAATCCAAAATCGGTAGAATCAGCTGCAAAACAGAAAATTGATCTTTCGTCACCATATAGTCAGGCCATACAATCTGTCATATCTTACATGAAAAATGACACAACCCCCCGTGGAGTTCTGTCGAATTATTTGATCTTTATCTGCAGTCTGGTGGGACTTACAATTCCCGTCGATCATTTGTGTCTGATCTAGTCGATAGCTGCGGAGATAACATTTTGGTGTTGTCTTCCCCGGGAATCGCCACCGTTTTGGCAGACAAATCCAGAGCTGGCACCTTACTTAGGCACGTTAAAGACTCGGATGATGACAATATTGACAGTTCCATAAAGATTCTCAGTAAAGCAAATGGCAAAGAAATCAAAGATATGGATCATGACAAAGATAACTACGCCACTGATGTTAACAGCGAGAGCGTATCCTCGTTTGTAAGTGGTACACTTCTCACATTACTAAGTCGTTTAGCTCCACAGTTGGACCACACATTACCTGCTCTGATGATAGGAAACATAGTGACATCAGCGTTGTGTGGAAAATACACACCGCTTCAAATTTCGTTGGTAACGCTGTTAAGAGATTCTAAAGAGTTGGTAAAAAACATGCATGATTTTGGTGTTACATGCTCATATAACGAGCTATTGAGATTCACAAAATCTGCAGCAGCTCTGGCTGCAAAGAATGCAAATGATACACCGATTTCAGATGCCAACAATGGCCTCATACAAGTGGTTGTTGACAACTTTGATGCTGAAATTGCTTCTCAAAATGGGAAGCTAAGCACCCATTCATTGGCAATCGTGATGGCTCAAAAGGACAATAATGATTCCGTTGAGTCTCAGACGATCCCAAGATTGAAAAAGTCAGATATGACAAAACCAACAGAGTACGAATTGGATGTTGTGCGCTTCAATGGACCCAAACTACCCGACACGCCCGCATCACATGTACGAAACACTGTTCCCCCTTCTTTCAACATTGTGTCGCAGTGCCATGTCATTACGCAGAGCGATATAACTTGACTTCGCATTTTTGAAAGATATGGTCAGTGACCAGAACTGTCCGGAGTTCAATGGGTATAATACCCGCGAGACTCGGGTCAAGCAACGAACCCAAAAACGAACGCAGCATACCTCCCTCTAATAGACATGACACCTGCTGATCCAGACACTATCATGACAGCTATGGAAAAGGCAGAGCAACTATCGTCAGATGCAGGACAGCCGTTCACTATATTTACTGCCGATCAGCAGTTATACAAGATAGCAGTTCAGGTGTTGTGGTCTTATCCAGACAAATTCACGGCATTTGTTCCTCAATTGGGTGGTATGCATTTGTTCATGAGTTCCATTGGTTCAGTTGGAACGCTCATGGCCAATACTGGACTTTCAGATATACTTGAGTCAGTATTCCGTGGGATTGAAAAGATGATGACTGGGAAAAAGTTTCCAATGAATATGAGAGCCATGCGTTTGTTATCAGAAGAACGTTTGCGAACAGCTTTCGAGAATAATGATTTGCAAAGTGCAGACGATTTATTTGCATTGCTAGAAGAGAACGCGTGCAAAAGTCGCACGACAAAAATGTGGGTTGATGTTTTTTTGAAACCATGCTTCCTCATGATGTTGTACGTACGAGCGGAGAGAGGAGGTGACTGGCTTTTGCACATCGAAGCTGTGAAAAGCATGCTTCCCTATTTCGTTGCTTCTGGTAATGCAACTTACGCAAGATGTGGGCTTTACTATCTGGGGCAGATGCAAAATATGCCACCGGGTATTTTATCTCATTTCTTGAAGGGTGAACATGTAATGAGACACACACCTGGTCTATGGAATGGCATATGGAGCGATATGTATATCGACACTACCTTCATGCGATATGGCCATGGCAAATCCGGTATAATAGGGATCACATTAAAGCCAGAAACACTAAAAACCTGGGCATTGAGTTTGCATGCATGTGGGAAGTTAGCGACCGGTATATCAAATTTGCGAGAAGATCGAGATAGTGACTAATTACAGATCGCACATAAGGAAGAGGCCAAGTCTAGAATTGCAAGTGATTCTGTCGATCGTATGGGTCTGAGAACTAAAATAGGAATGATTATCGACCCATTGGATCCAAACGGACACCCCGAGACCATAATTAACATCGCAACTGGTAGGATAGGTCCAACGTATGTCAATGTCCAAAAGATTGTCAGCCTCGGAGTTCAGAAAATGACGGAATTTGAAGAGACCTTCCCGAGTGGATTTTATGGGTCAATTTCGAAGCCAGTACAAACTATGGCAATCTTGAAAAAGTCGCTGAAGGTTGGGGAGGTCAAAATATATGCCACTAATCTCATTTATTCCAGAGTTATCGGACTTTTATGTAGTTCACGTGAATTAGATATCAAACATATCCTTTCCTTTGAACTGTCACCACTACCAACCGCCATATTTGATGAATCCGGGGATATGCGCGTTTGCACATCAAAATCAGTATTGAAAAATAAAACAGTTGTTGAGAAACCAAAAAGAACGTCTGGTGTGGATAAGAAATCTGCAATTGTTATCGATGGCTGTGCACTGCTCTGGATACCTCATGGGCCCGTGTCTACCAAAACCAGACCGGCAACTGTTCTAGACTTCAATAGAGCGTTTAAAGACAACATCAAACAGAAGATGCGATCGAGTGATGTGTATTTGGTATTTGACAGATATGTTGACTACAGCACCAAGTGCGTGACAGGGTCACACAGAAAGTCCGATAGCTGCCGGGTGTTTCAACTTGTACCCACCTCCCTGCTACCACCACAAAAACATGTGCTGACCGTAGTGGAGAACAAAAGACAACTGATCTCCATTATATGTGATCAACTCACCACGGACAAAAGTTTTGCTGAGCAAAACACACGAACTCACAAACTTGTAATTACTGGCCAACATGATGTTCCGGTTGAGGTTAGTTGTGGATCGGTGACAGATAGAGTAGATATGGCAACTTGTCACGAGGAAGCTGACAACATTATCGTTCAACAGGCAATATTGTTTGCTGCAGCTGAATGTAATAACGCTGTGGTTGTTGCTGTCGACACTTACGTCTATTTGTTGTTGCTGCATCACTACATTGAAGAACACCTGACGGTTGCAATGACTATGGAGTCACCAATCCATGGACGGGTGGTGATAGATATACATGCCGCAGTTGATAAACACAAGAAAATTGTTCCTCAATTGCTCGCTGCTCACGCATTTTCCGGGTGCGATACTGTAGGGGGATACTTTGGTATCGGCAAAGGGCGTGTACTGAAGGTTCTGCAAACTAGTGGGACACTGGAATCACTTGGTGAGAATAACGTGGAGATATCGGATATTCTAGAACAAGCCAGCAAGTTCATAGCATTATGCTATAGATCTCCTGAATCAACATCAGTATCCGATGCTCGTGTGTGCATATGGACAATACGAATTGGGAATCCGACTGCAACATCTGCTCCTAAATTGTGCAGCCTACCACCCACAACAGAGGCTTTTACTGAGAATGTCAAACGGGCCCACTTGCAAACTTGCATATGGAAGCATGCCCTTCAACCTAACCCACCGCAGATGGACCCAACTGTATTTGTATTCGAGAAAGACGTGAATACAAAATCTTTGAACACTGTGACAGTCGCGTCCAACGTCAAGCTAGCACCTGATGAAATACTGATTAGGTGCACATGTTCGAATAAAACGCCATGCAAATATTCGAGGTGTAAGTGTAATGCAGCAAACATGGCGTGTACCATTTTCTGTGCGTGCAGTGTTTCAGGGGACTGCTGCAATGAACAGACATCGCTGGCGGTAATACGCAGTGATGAGTCGATCTAAGGAACTTCACAGTCATTCAACTTGATATTCACTGCATCTTGTGTTGTCCTTATAAAGTACTTCACCAATGATATTTGCAAACATCTCTCTTGTTACAATTTCTCGTGCATTTCATTTCCCACCCCTGTTTTGGAGTCTTTAACACTACTGCTGGAAATAGCAAAATGTTACTAATTTTGGTAGCCATTTTGATTCGTTCTGGAAAATCTAGGGGTTATCTGATCCGCTTTGTGACCAACACAATCAGTTGGAAATGGCGTGCTGTACTGAATTATTTAGTAAAAATTTTTGACTTTCAATTTCAATATGTTCAGTGGTATCGGCGGAAACTTGAATTTGGGGCCATCTTAGGTTTTGGCGGTTATAAGGAAATTGATCAACCCTGTCAGCTGCCCAGTAAAAGGAATCGCACGAGGAGACCATATAGTTATACGATATAGTGATACGATTAATACACCGAGAAAAAACAGGTTAAGTGTATTGGCGACTGGACTATGGGCAGATGAGTGTAGACTGTAATTGCTTTGTTACTTTTCCAATTTTGGGGGCATTTTGGACGCCATATTGGGTTTCTCAAACAATTCCTTTGATCATATATAACAAAAGATCATCACCCCATATGGCTAATTCATATCGGTAATCATTGTTGGACATTTCAAAATAATAGCGCCTAATAGCCGCCTATATTTGTAAGAAATGATGTTTTTTTGCCATATTTGCGGCCATTTTGAACGCCATCTTGGGTTTTGAGAGAATATATTTCACATGACACATGCGAGTAACAGTAGGGTCATGAAAATGTGCCGATATGTGTATATACCTTACAATGTTTATACATATAATATCGGTTAATTTCGACGGACATAACATAATTCGCAACTTTTTTCGGATTGACTAGGTTATACGGGCGTTTATAAATAACGTGATACAGTGAGCAACAATCCACTTCTGGTGGATATTAGAGTACCAGTGTGTGCAGAAATGGCTCCTCGGGTAAATAGAATTATATAAGCATGCATATTTGTTAGCATCTTAGCAACAATATGAAGGATACGTGGTGAAATCTCAAAAAAATGAGAAAAGTGTGACACATTGGCGGCCATCTTGGCCGCCATATTGGATTTTGGTAATCTTGTTTTGGCCAGTAAGTAACAATTATATATGTGTACGATGAATCAAGAAGAAAAATCTTCAAAATTCCATATTATCTTACCAAAAATTCCGATCCAAGTTATATGGTGATATTGTATTTTTTCATAGCGGCCACCTTGGCGGCCATCTTGGATTTTGTTGAATAAAAAAAATGGCTCAACACTGTCAGCTGTCCAGTAAGAAAAATCTAATCAAGGAGACCCTAAAGAATAATAATCCGCCGGGAAAAAAACTTAATACAACAAAACCAGGTTCAGTGCCTCGGCGGCCGGACTACATCGTTGGTATCTCATAACACCGTTAACATGCCTAAAACCACCAAATGCAGATTGCACACTGCAGTGTTTGCATATACCCATAAATTTCACAACATTCAGATTGATCCTTAAAAACACCTATTCTGAGACAAAGGGTGGAAGTTTGGAAAAATGTTTCCAAAGAGATGAACCATGAACCTGAAGGTTGCATCTATGTAAAAACATAAAATGCAAGTAAATGAAAAGCAATGAAGCATTTTGTCTGATGAAGCAGACCTTTAGATCAGTCTAATTTGGGCACAACAGAAAATATGGATGTCGCCTGCATGGTTGGAGATAAAGCACCGGTATTTTCTTCTTCTTGGCGTCTGTTTTAGATTTTAGTTCCACCGCCTTAAAATGCTAGTTTACAACCCCTTGTTATAGGTCTTCACCATTATCACTGGTTCCCTCCCACTACCCTTTGACGTAAGTTTATTCGACTAACTCGAGAAGGCTTCTTGGTTTCGCAGTGTCGAACCAAAGGTCTATGTGTGTGTAAATTACGTATGGTGTTTACTGAGAAATGCCACAAACATGAATATAATAGATCTCAAGCTTTAAGTGCATGATCATTTCGAATTCGCCACAGAAAATCAATCGCCATCGACAGTGTCGTATACGACACTGTCGACGCCGATTGCTTTTCTATGGCGAACTCTATGTTTTTTACAAAAAGTATTTATCTGTTACATTGTTTGCTTCTGGGGCAAGCTCTAAGCTACACTGCAAGCATTAGGGAAACGTGGCCAAACTATATATTGCCGAAACACTGCAAAACGTTGGAAAATTCCATATTATCTTACCAAAAATTCCGATCCAAGTTATATGGTGATATTGTATTTTTTCATAGCGGCCACCTTGGCGGCCATCTTGGATTTTGTTGAATAAAAAAAATGTCTCAACACTGTCAGCTGTCCAGTAAGAAAAATCTAATCAAGGAGACCCTAAAGAATAATAATCCGCCGGGAAAAAACTTAATACAACAAAACCAGGTTCAGTGCCTCGGCGGCCGGACTACATCTGTGGTATCTCATAACACCGTTAACATGCCTAAAACCACCAAATGCAGATTGCACACTGCAGTGTTTGCATATACCCATAAATTTCACAACTTTCAGAATGATCCTTAAAAACACCTATTCTGAGACAAAGGGTGGAATTTTGGAAAAATGTTTCCAAAGA
The DNA here is from genome assembly GCA_031216915.1 of Pictodentalium vernedei. Taxonomy (NCBI): domain Eukaryota; kingdom Metazoa; phylum Mollusca; class Scaphopoda; order Dentaliida; family Dentaliidae; genus Pictodentalium; species Pictodentalium vernedei. Next base: position 135,188,624 of record CM062297.1, on the reverse strand, counting down.
AATGAACCATGAACCTGAAGGTTGCATCTATGTAAAAACATAAAATGCAAGTAAATGAAAAGCAATGAAACATTTTGTCAGATGAAGCAGACCTTTAGATCAGTCTAATTTGGGCACAGCGGAACATATGGATGTCGCCTGCATGGTTTGATATAAAGCACCGGTATTTTCTTCTTCTTGGCGTCTGTTTTAGATTTTAGGTCCACCGCCTTAAAATGCTAGTTTACAACCCCTTGTTATTGGTCTTCACCATTATCACTGGTTCCCTCCAACTACCCTTTGAGGTAAGTTTATTCGACTAACTCGAGAAGGCTTCTTGGTTTCGCAGTGTCGAACCAAAGGTCTATGTGTGTGTAAATTACGTATGGTGTTTACTGAGAAATGCCACAAACATGAATATAATAGATCTCAAGCTTTAACTGCATGATCATTTCGAATTCGCCACAGAAAACCAATCGCCATCGACAGTGTCGTATACGACACTGTCGACGCCGATTGCTTTTCTATGGCGCACTCTATGGTTTTTACCAAAAATATTTTTTCTGTTGCATTGTTTGCTTCTGGGGCAAGCTCTGAGCTACACTGCAAGCATTAGGGAAACGTGGCCAAACTATATATTGCCGAAACACTGTAAAACGCTGGAAAACTCAGCATAATCTGAGCGCAATTGTCTTATTTGGACACAGCATTTACCGTCGTTAGTTGGGAGGAATTTAAAGTTTCGAGTTGAAGAGATTGCACTATCAAATAAATGGTAAAAAAACAATGTTATGAGTTCATTTTTCTACAACTAAGCAAACAACAAGTAAGTGCATGCAGGTTAAAGCCACTAAAGTAACTGTCGCCACTTTTCAGTAAATGATAGTGACTTCTAACACTCAACCTGATGATATATAGAGATTATTACCATTATGAGGATGTACAAAATATGTATCCGAGTCTCGCTCCGGATTCTAAGGGTAGATCACGACTCGTCGACGAGTCGTGATCTACCCTTAAAATCCGGAGCGAGACTCGGATACATATTTTGTACATCCACATAATGGTAATAATCATTTTATCTTACAATATATTGGGGATAAGTCAAGAGTGTAGACGAATATATAACGAACTATTTATTCGTACGGATGAACAAAAATAAAAAAATGGAACTCACGCGAAAGAAACGTGCTTGTATCCGGCCCCCTGATACAAACAGCTGTATCAGGGGGTCGGATACACGACAGTTGCGGAGCTAATACAGACAAAATACATGTTGATTGTAAGATAATTTAGAAGAACACGACCTCGCGGTTGTTGATTTAATTCACTGTTGAACTCCCTTAAAATACAAAAACGGGTCAATCCACCTGGTATTACTATCGATGAATACGACAATCCCATTCAGGAACTCTCGATGCTGAAAGGGTTGATGGTGTCCACCTGTCTTCTCAGATTTTAATGTTTTTTTTTATGAACAGCTCAGATCGGACTGCGGCAATTCCACAGCAACAGTTTTGGTGATCTCGTGCAGCATCTCGGGTACATGGAGATTTAATACCTGGATATCGATTTTCAACCCCGGGTCCATTACACGTTGAGACGATGTCACGAAAGAAACGAACAAAATCAAACGCTATCACCCCATTCAAGTGACTAAAAACGGATTGAGTGTGTTTATGAAAGTACACACTTCGAGGAGTTTGTTTCTTTCGCGAATTGTATATTCAGCGCTCCAATGTCTATCGAATACTTCTAATTGTCATGGAATAAACTTCGTAGCATATTAGACGTGTAGGACGGCATGTTGTGTGTCATGTTCATGCATGTAGGATGATGATTGTTATTTGAACGTTTACCCAACGCAGACGATATCAAAATGTATTATTTTAAATATATTTTTTTTTTTAATTTTTAAAAAATTCAACCAAACCATATCATGTGACCCCTCATTGGAATGGACTTGACGAGCTCGTTCCAAAGAGAGGTTACATGATATGGTTTTGTTGAAATGTTTTGAAAAATAATATTTTTCAGTTGCTGGATGTGCATATTACACGGGAGGATGTGTTCGATTAGTTGGCTAAAGGGTTAAACGATGCTGCCAAACTCAAAACCTGCGCTGGAGGACGAAGGTGGGGGTGACATACTTGCCATTTGCGTAGATCATTCGAGTGACTTTAAAGTCTCGTCTCCGATTTGAAGCCAAAGTATTAACCGGCGCCTGTTGAATTTAGAATAGGTAGGTGCTTAATGACAGCAATCATGTTTCATATTTACAACTGGAAACCCTAAAAACGTTATCAGTCACTGATTGGTGACACCATTTTACGTCCCGCCCTGCTATGAATGTCTGTGGACAGAGGAGTGTGGGCCATTATGGCAGTGTGGTGGTACTGGAAATCATAGAATAGCATTTTCATGAAATTTCTGCTCTGGCAATTAGCGAACAGTCACATGTGGGTGTAGTTTTTTATTGGCATTATTAACAACAATACGAATATTAGTAGGAGATAGCTTAACAATTCTAATGGGAGTTTCGCCAGTCGAATCAAGCTAGTCGTGGTCAAGGTTTATTCTTATCACCTGGATGTTTCGGCAGCACGAGCTCTTATTACCAGCACAGTTTAGAATGCCTGCATCATTGCCATTTATTTCTGCCGCTTTAGCTAATCAGAAGACGCGTTCAATGCTGATAAATGAACGATGTACCATATCACTAGGGTCCGGCGAATTATGATGTTTCCTCGAATCGAATGGAGGAAAAGGTTCACAACTAAATCGAATCTCGAATCGATTCGAATCCACGTGTCAGTTATTACCTAACTTCGGTCTACTGGCGCTGCCTCTCTCCGCTCTGAACCCAATATCAATAGACATACTAGACTATTAAAAATTGACAGGTATCACAAAGGCAGTCGACGAAAAAGCCACGTATCGTCCTTGGAATGCAACAAGGTGCCATCTTCAATGCCAAAACAATGCTGGTGGCGCCTTGGTGCACTTAACGGACAATCTAGTGTGGACATGAGATACAACGCAATCTCCACTATAGCTTTAAATGTAATTGTTTTGAATTTTCCGACTGAATTTATGCTACCATCTCACAATAGATACGTTCAGTCTTATTCGTCAGAAAACTGCAGGGTGTGTTGTTACCGTCAACCTACTACCATTAGGCATAATAGACTATTAGAAAATTGACAGGTATCATAAAGGTGGTCGCAGAAAAGGCCAAATGCAGCCCTTTAAGTTCAACAAGGCGCCATCTGCAATGCCAAAGCATTGCAGATGGCGCATTGGTGTATTTTACGGACGATATATTGTGTAAATGAGACGTAACCCAATCTCCACTATCGTTGTCATTTTTATGAATTTTCCGACTGAATTTGTGCTATCCAGTTAGACAGGATACGTTCAATCTTATACATCAGAAAACAGCAGAGGCGGGGGTGGGGGGGGGGGGGGGGGGTGGCGGAGTTATCTTCAGAATGTCGACAATAAAGAGTTGTAAGTAATTCAAATCTCTCCAGGATTCGATTTTTTCGAATAATCGAGATGCTTTCGAACTGATTCAAATCAGTGACATGATTCGAAATCGAAGCGAATCTCACACGTTCCTCGGACCATAAATATTACACGCAGATCAAGAAAGACCAGATCATTGAGTCTTATATGCTATTGCCGTTTGTTTTTTCTTGCCTCGGTCATGAGTTCGCAATATTGTATTTATTTATTTGTTTATTAAGGTATAACGACACTTTAACAGCCAATGTCATATCGTGTCTGTGACAGCTTTACGGGTGGAGGAAGGCGAAGTACCCGGAAAGAACCACCGAGCAACGATGAGCAGCTGCCAACTCTCCAACATCGTACTCCGCACTGCAGCACAGACAGGGTTAGATTGGTTGAAGACATGTACACGGCGTCAGCGTGCCCCCATGTGGGCAATCGGGGTTAAGTGCCTTGCCCAAGGACGAAACGCGGGAGTCAGAATCGATTACTCAGACAGTCATCCATCCAAGGACTAACCGGGCTCGACGTTGCTTAACTTCGGTGATCTGACGAGAACTGGTCACCGCGACGCCACCCTCGGACCCCGATAGACATCAGTGATGCATTGCATCCTGTATTGCATCACTAAAATCGGTCGAAAATTTCACGAGATATTGGAGAGGGCGTATTCATGTCTGACAGGCACAATTCCATCGACCATTGCAAAGTATAATTCGTCTGACTATTAAAACTAATCCACACAAATTAATCTCCTCAATTATATGCATTCGAATTAACTCCTTAACCCGCTGAGGATTGATATGATACTTTTCATCAAACCTAGTCTTGGCTGCTGTCAAGTGTAATAAACAATTCAACTAAATTTAAATAAACAAATTATTGCCGAAAAAATCCATGCCATCTTCGGAGGTGGGGGAGGGGGAGGGGGAGGGGGAGGTTAGGAATCTGATTAAATGTGCCAAAATTATACTTATTTCGGTGGCAAAATAAATCATGTCCTTGGCAGGAATATCCGCCAGTAGCAAGTAGGGAGGTAATCGCCCATACGGTTTATTCCAATCCCTATTTTTTTTTGTTCCCACCCTTTGCCCGCCAAGTATGGTACATGCTTAACTAGGTGAACTTCAAATGTATGCGTGCGTTTTAGTAACGGTGGTATACCATTCTAATACTTGGTTAAAATATAAATCTGAAGTAATAAAGCAACAAAAATATAAGGCTGTCAAAATATGAAACTGTCTTCAACCAAATTAAGTCTTCAGCGTCTTACGACGGGAGACGTAAAGTGGCATCCCCTTGTGTGTTGAGACGCACGCACACTATTGTTGCTCTGAAAATCCCTTCGGACGTCATATCTATGACCTGGCCATCTTCAGACTGTTGCAAATATTACCACACTCGAATGGAAGGTATTCAAATAATTACGTTTTAAACGTAAGGTGTAATTTGTTAGCTTTCAGTAGAACGTTGTTCACTGCGAGGCGCCAGCATTTCGACGCTCAGTTATGTACCATTGTTTATTTGAACTACAAGCCCAATGTGCGACTCGCAAACTCAGGGAGCGACCGCAGTGGACTGCTAATTATCTATAGAAAGTTTAGTTTATCTCAGCTCCAAGCACTTAGACTTGCATCAGCATTTTAATCTTGCGTTAGTAAATCAATTTCCTTGTTTACCACTATTAATGGGGCGTTGTGCTTACCGGTTCTCGTCAGATCACCGAAGTTAAGCAGCGTCGAGCCCGGTTGGTCCTTGGATGGGTGACCGGCTGAGCGATCGATTCGGATTCCCGCGTTGTGTCCCTGGGCAAGGCACTTAACCCCGATTTTCCTACATAGGGGCACGATGACGCGTTGGACTGATGCGTACTTCTTGACATCTAATATTTTTTTTCAGTCGGGAAGTGTCCGTTAGGATTGAATTTCAAGATATCAATTGTCCCCGCGTTAATCCACGTGAAGTACAAAGATCAAACTAAAGAAACAATAGTGCAATGTACACAAGTGATCAACACTAAATGCGACTCTTTTATCGTTCGCTGATGGGTGGTTTATAGCAATGAAACGAGTCGAGAAAATGCAATATCTTCTGTCAGTTCAACTACGTTTTTACATGATCAATTACAAGTGACGCTTCAATCGGCTAACTAGCGTATCTGTGCATAAGCAGTTTAAGAGTGGCTGAACACGAGCTGCGAATATGAATAGTTTTATAGCTCTCTATTCAGAATGTAGGCTTTGAAAGAAACACATAGTTTTTCATAAGTCACATTTTTATATTTTATGGTAAAAAAGTTCCGTTTTTATGATGAAGTCACAATGTTCCATACATTTAGCTGCAAACTCCAACTTGTAAATTTACGACACCTTTAGCTGCTATTAACCTCTTTTGTTTCACCTGACACAGCAGATTTACAGCACGAACATATCCGCCTGAGAAATATATGTGAAGACATGGTGAGGAATTCTATTATCTCAAGAAGAGAAAGGAAGCTGGCTCCCAGGAACAAACCCATAAATCCTCCCATCGATACTGAAAAAAATTGATTAGAAATTACAAGCTGCAGAAATCATAACATTTATCGTGAATACTAACCCTTAGGATGCATTTGAAGATTGCCGTGTCAACTCGGGTGTTTAAGGTGGTAGCTCTGGTCGTCAACTAATGCATTATCAACAGAGATCGGGGCTCGGTGGCGTTGCTATAAACGGTTCTCGTCAGATCACCGAAGTTTAGCAACGTCGAGCCCGGTTTGTCATTGGATGGTGACCGTCTGAGCGATCGATTCGGACTCCCGCGTTGTGTCCTTGGGAACAGCACTTAACCACGATTGTCCACATGGGGGCACGATGGCGGCGTGTACTAAGGCGTACTGCACGCCGATGGTGCGCATGTCTTCAGCCAGTCTAACCCTGCCTGTGCTGCAGTGCGGAGTTATGATGTTGGGAGCTGGCAGCTGCTCGTCGTTGCTCGGTGATTCTCTCCGGGTACTCCGGCTTCCTCCACCCGTAAAACTTTTACCGACACGATATGACCTTGGTTGTTAACGTGTCGTTAAATAAATAAATCAACAGGGATACGTTGTAGCAACATTACGATTATACAGTCTACTTTATCAAGAATATGTTATGTCATCGGATCTAATGTGAAAATGGCTTTCGCCAAATAATGACATCTTTACAGTAAAGTCGCCGTGGATTGGACGTAATCCACGCGTGGGCACTGATGTTTACGCATACGTTGACCAGGTAACGAAAATCATCATAAGCAACATTTTATTAATACAGTTAAAACTCGAAGTCCTGTCACGAACTGTGTGCTTATCTAGGCTTAATTGCGCGTATGAATTGCGCGCAATTGCCATATCGAATGACATCCAAAGCACGGCGGGTTCTTCTGGTTTCTCATAGCAAACACAGGCAATGTTTCTGCCAATGGACCTCCGGGTTACCCGGAGGTCCATTGGCTGAAACATTGCTTGTGCACAGGCCATATGTACAGAATTTGATAGCCTTACTATGGTCATAACGCGTAGGGTAACGCACAGATCGACAGGCTATTTGTGCGCATTTCATGACAGGACTTCTAGTTTTAACTGTAAAGCACTGGGCTCCATCCGGTGCACCATTAATTAAATTTCTCATGACCATTCCGATAATTAGTGATCTGAATCAAATATTCTTGCATCCGTGGAAAGATTGTCCTCCCGTGGAAAGTGACCAGTCCATGGCGGCCGTACTGTATTTTATATACTTTAAAGTAGATTGGAAGAAAGACAGATTTAAACGGTCGGAGCCTACACTAACATCTTCCCCTTCGGGAAACAGTTTATAAACAGAGCAATTCGAACATGTGTGCAAGTGCAGGTGTATTGTTTCCTGTCAAGAGACTATAATCTTACATTCCCTGTTCTAATGGTTCTCAACGCTGAGCTATCCCCCTGCATGGAGCTGCTTCGGATTCACTTCCCGTCACTGTGAGAGGATGGACAGAATGGCCAAACACTTTATTCGGTAGAATTGGTTGATCCATGTTGGGGCAATAGTCGTTGCCGGTATATTCAGTTCACAATGAGTTATTATTTTTCACGTAATCAACATCCAGTAGCTCATTACGGAAAAATATAGTTCACAACACGTTTAATACGGGAATGACGACAGAAGTCAACGGCGATGTGGTAAAAATGTGAGTGAGTGAGTTGATTTGGAACCTAAATTGATCTTCTATTATTTTCCATTAAATGTCTATTTAATACAAATAGAAGACGACATTTGCGGAAAACAGTTCCTGAAAAACTGAATATTTTCATTTTTATCGCGAAACATAATCTCGTTCCATTGAGCGTGATAAGCTATCTTTTTGAAGCAGAACTTGATAATAAATAGTGAAAATTGGTTGGCGAAATTTGTGAACAGTACTGGCCAGCTTCAGCCGTCACGCAAGCTATAATGTCTAACCCTTTAAAACCACTTACCTGGAATGGTATCGCCATTGTGTACACTTACAGTGGGATGGGTCAGTTCAATATCAATATATAGGAAGGATAAAATAACAACTGCAGTCTGCATCCGTCCGGCTACAGACTGCACTTATTACTTTATCATCAATGTATAGACCTCTTCTAATAAGACAAAAATGGGTCGAAATTACGCCTTGGACCGAAAAATCGGTCTTACGAATTCAAATTGTTAAATTACACATTTTGTGACAAGAAATATAATCTCAAATTCGTCACGGTGTGACAAGAAATTTCGACTCAGTAGAGATTTTATTCATGAAACCATGCAACCAGGTAGCAACTCACTATACTAAATCGATAATGCAGTCTAGCACTATTCGCACTATTGAGCGAGTGCACAGAGCCGAACTGTGAAGGGTAGTTTGTGACATCGGACACTCGTTCATGCATTGCGGAGTACTCTCTGTGAATGTCCAGATCAGTATCCCGGTGTGAGTCGGCTGTTCAGCCAACAATTTCTACAATAACGTTCAACTGTCTGGATGTTTGAATGCTGATCTTCCTTCTCTTCGTTTATAAGCGGCTGGAAGGAGATTTAATAATGTATTTCATGTACGGTTGGGAATCAAGTGAGTTTGATCAACAATACTGGTACGTGCTTCCGTTTACAAAAGAGTCCAAAGATTAAACGGAGTAAGAATGTTTTTTTTACCTGGGAAGAAACAACGGAATCACTGTGGGAGTGTCACGGTTCCGTCGTACGATTTCACACATTACTTACGAATACTTCTACCTTTGTTCAAATATGAGCAATTCTGGAGGTTACAATTGATTGATAGTATAAACTGCTCAACGGATTCACAGAGAAAGCTATTTTCATGGTCTGAGACTTCTGTTGTTCCGAATAATAGGAATGCGCAGGTTATCTGAGTAAAATGTCTTGTGTTGTGCACAAACCTCTGCCCGGTAACCTCTCGGGCTTTCCATGAGGAAGTGGTTTGAGTCTTCGCATGTATGCTCGCATGGACAGGAAGGGGCCTTCTGTCACGAAACTGTCGCTACACTCAAGGCGTAATTTACAATGAAAGATCTGCCGATGACGAGATCCCGCGTAGAGTAGCATTGGTATTTTTGATCAGAGGTTATTAAATTCTTTAACTGGGGTAGGGGCTGGCGTTACGGATTTCGGGGTCAAGCGTGTCCATCCCGTCAACCGTCAATGGCAGGTAGCTTGTTGAGAAGGATTCAGTCCTACCGATGTAGAAATTTCTCAGCGACCTCTCAGCATTTTATTTGATACACAGTGTTTCAGAAGGGTATACGGGACTGTACTACCTTTTTGAGGTCTGTATTTCCGGAGGATGAAAGCCGAAGGAAATGCGAATTTCAGAAGGGTAGTACTGGACCTGTACATTCTGCTGGAATACCGTTTGATGGAGTTATTACCCTGGCCCTTCAGTGTGTCGAGTTTTGTTTTATTATATTATCCCCAAACGGTATTCCAGTGGAGAAAACCTTGATAGCAGTAATAATCGGGGAAACTTAAAGAAACACATCTTTCTGTGTTATTGAACAAGAAATATTTGGAGTGGACTCAAACATTTGAGAGACTTCAATTCAAGGACATTTGGGATATGACGCGTAGTTATTTTTCGGGAATACAAATTGACTTCCTAAGTGTTTTATCCCAGACAGTGGTGAGTTGTGTGTCTTTGGGAATCGGGGGCACTATATTTAAGCTTGCACACGTGCTTTTATAAGTTTCACTGAAAAGAAAAGTCGTATAACGAGACAGTTTGCACGGTTCTCGAAACCACAACTGACGTGTAGTTTAGTGACACAACAACAGAATCCTTCTTCCCGACAGTAAAATCCGACATTGGAGGTATGTGCACATGACTTGTTTCAAGTTTTCGAAACATTCTCATCAAATAATATTATTCTCATTTTGTTTGTGAGTCTGAATTCTTATTATTTATGATGGACATGTTTAACGCTTTACCCAACGCAACGGCCAAAACCGGCCAGCGCTACTCACAAAAACTGCCATTCAGTTTCATTATTTTTTTCCTCTTTTGCATCAAAAACATAGCTTATGACCCCAATTGGAACGAGTCCGTCAAGCTCGTTCCAGTGGTGGTCATAAGCTATGTTTTTGACGCCAAACGTTATTGAATAATTTTGTTTCCAATTGTCGTCTGAGTTTCATGTTAGGTAAACGGTTAAGGAGATGGGTGAAAGGGAAGTAGGAAGAATACCACTTTTAGCTGTCATGAGTAGTATGTCTCGTACGTTTCACCCCCTATTGGCAGGATCTCATGCAGGATATCATGTGACGTCATAGTCACGTGACCCAGTGGCGCAATGTTGTGCTGTCATGGTAATCCGCGTGAGCGGCCATGTTGTGACGTCATCGCCACAGTGATACGTGGTGTGAGTACGCATCCCTTTTCTCAGAAATGAGTCGTCGAGCAGTATGTGCGAGTCACTCGAACAAGCAAGTGCTCGTTAGCTCATTTGCTCGATGGGATTCGAGTTGTTCGAGCAATATGCGCGAGTCATTCGATCGAGCAATTGCTCTAAAGCTCATTTGCTCGATCTGCTTCGAGTCGTTCGAGCAATGACTTACTAGTAACTGCTCGATAGCTTATTGGCTTTGGGAATGATATAGGTTTATGTTGTACACAGGGGGGGGGGGGGGGGGGGGTAACTCAGCATACATATTATGGGAAATCAAGCACTGGTGATTATAAGACCTGAACGGGAGAAGCAGAGATAGTTTGGACTGGATAGACTGTTAGTGTTAGAGTAGCATATGCAATAGGCATTAAAATGGGATTCTGGTAAAAATCAGGTCCTGTACCCCTATTAAATAGAACATACCCCCAGGAGATATCTCGGTCCTATATCATTACGTATTATTCTTATATGCTCAAACTGGGGTTTCAGATGTCCGTTTTGGTGGTTTGTTGCAGATTTTGGTGGTTTGTAAGGGTGGTCGGGTCTATTGGGGTAATTAGATATACTGTAATTCAATCGAAAACACCCCAGGGGTCCCCTCGGTACTATATCACTACGTGCTAAGCCGACAAAGTGGGAAATCCGTATTAAATAAAGTCAATTTCGGTGATTTGGGGTGGATTTTGGTGATTTGGAGGGATTGTCGGGTTGTTTGTGGTAATTTGTGATTCAATCGAACATACCCTCCGAACATACCCCTGCCTTGTTGTAGGCCTTTGGGTATATAGCAATCACGTGCTACCATAGAAACCAACCAAGATGGCGGACTCAGTATACAAAATGGCCGACGGAAACACGTATCACCCTAACAACACGCGCTGCGCATGCGTACTCACACCACGTATCACTATGGCAATGACGTCACTGCATGGCCGCTCACGCGGTTTACCATGACAACACAACATGACGCCACTGGGTCACTTGACTATGACGTCACATGAGATCCTGCAAGAGATCCTACCAATAGGGGTGAAACATACGAGACATACTACTGTCATGTGATATTCTCATACACCCTGTTTAACTCCGTACACTCAGTTGGAGTTAAAATTGCGGCACTGGTGCATTGGTTTCTGATCAGTCAGGAAGCTTGTATAATTTTAATAGGTTAATAAAGTTTGATGTGTGAAATGTCTCAATTCAATATGGAATTTAGGAATGGTGTCAATTCAATTAATTTTACACCAATGAATACCGAGACTCAAATCGAATTTAGCGGAAAAGATTAATCTATCTCGTATAAAACAGAATCCAATTTGCACCCTTTTTATCAAGTAACCTCGCTTCTGGAAAGTTATCGAGGTTTAGCCGAAAAGTTGCGAAAAGTTTGTAGTAGTGTGTGCGCGTGCGTGTGTTTGTGGGGGAAGTTGGGCTATATGTACAAGAATTTAACTCATGATTCTCCATAGCTAAGGAGAGACGCTCTTTGGACAAGATTTATATAGGAATTCCCATTTGGTATTTCGAGTTTCGCAAATTCAAACTTCCCAGGGGAAGTCATACAGGGTAAAGTTTGCAGTAGCCATTACTGAAGATGTAGATGCGCTCTTCAAAATTTACTATAGTATTCTATAACTTACCCAGACTTGCAACACTCTTGGGACAATATGTCTATGCGATTTCCTATAGCAAAGTTTGTCCAGAGAGTGTCGCCACTAGGCTATGGATAATCACGTGTTAAACTATTGTGCCTGTAGCCTCATCTCGACTACTGAGAACAACGCTTCCATATCAGGCGCATTTCAATGCACAACACCGCAGAACATGTGCTGTTAATTTACAAACACATTACAACTCTTTGAACGTTCCATGACAAAATAATATTGCAAATGTTTTACAATATATTTACCTAGAAGGTCTTCTGGTGTATATTTTGGCTCATAAATAACTTCAGTGGTGATCAAATCCTCGAAAAATACGTGTAAATCTACAACATTTTTCCTGAAAAAAAAATGAGACTGATTATTACATACAGTATAGTTTACAAAGTTCTAAAATGGAAGTGCATTTGAACTCAGTCCTTGGATTTAACTAACGCTGAGGACAAAAATGAAGTGGTTGAAGTTTCCCGGCCGATGCTAATTTTCATGCCCGACTCTAATCTTTTTTATAAGCTCTTAAACCTTTGAACACTGGTGGTATGTTCCTTGTTAGTTCAATGGCAGCAACTGGGAGAGTCCATATTTATTATTTGGGGTTAGACCAATTAATATTGTCAATGTTCAGCCATAGGGCTGCTAGTAGGTGATAACTGAGAGTTCAACCATCAACGTACATGTACGTGTACGTGTACATGTACACCTCCATAGGATTTAGTGTTAAAATCGTGTACCTGTACACGATTTTTTTAGGGTGCTTTAGAATCCCCTTGAGAATTCAAACAACACTGATTGTATCCAAGAGTGACAAAAACGCATGAAATTTTACGTACAGTACATGTACCGTTTTGATTGAAATCGGCAAATGAGTTTCCCCCATAGGATTCAGTGTTAAATTGCGAGCAAAAAAACGTTTTGTCGTTTCTAAATCATCCTCTTGCCGATTCTAACAATCCGCGTCCGTACACGATTTTAACACTGAAACCCAAATGGAGGCGTACACGGAGATCCGCTTGAGGATTTTAGGTCTGAAATCGACTCCTGTAAAGAGGTGATGTTTGAATTCGCAAACCCACTGTCGCGTTTCTCGAAGTAAGACTGGCGCACGTTATTGTGAGGTGATCTCGATGAGCACTTGATGGAAATGTTTTGAATGAAAAGTGTTGTCGGTGTGTTAGAAAATCCGCAAACCCGCTGTCACGTTTTCCTGAAGTAAAAACTAACACATGTTATCGTTATGACTGAATGAGGTTTTCATTCAAAAAGAGTCGATTATGAATATGGTCTGTATTATAGACATTCATGTCTTGGTTCGATGTGACGAAGAGAAATTGACTTTTACAGTACCAACGGAAATAACTTGTACATTAAACGCCGTTATTCTTCGTTTGTAAACTCGTTCACAAATAGCATTTAAACGAAAAACGGGTTTATTTTCCGCTTACCAAACGTTTATAAACGATCCGTATTTCGATGATTTAAACGAAGGCTAAACGAAAGGTAAACGATTTTTCGTTTAGCTAAACGAAAGCTAAACGTTTTTTCGTTTAGCTGAACGGAAGACAAACGATAGTCCATTTATATGTACACGTACCGAACGACATATAAACGGTTTGCAAACAGACTGATCATTTCCGCAATATCGGAACAATTCATTTTATTGCGTTCACTTTTATCGAAGCACGGTTACAAATTAATGGGGAAGATTTTTAAAATGGTACGTTTTTGCTTTTAAGATAGGCGTATAACGGATGACTGGAATGGGACGTGAAATCTGGCGTTTTAATTCCATTTGTGAATTTTTAGGTTTCAATATCAATACCAAGTTAATTTTCAAACCGAAACTGAAAGTTGAAGAGCTTCTGAAAAGTGTTTTCTGGAAAAGTAATGGTGTTGCATTTTTGCAGAAAAAACATTGTTTTAAAAATTGTCTCGACTTTGTATTCATACATGTACATTGTATCATTTCCCTTTCTATTTGATTGTTGTCGACCCCAAGCGGCCAAGCCACATAAAAGCTGGCATCCCATATTTCTTCTAAGAATACCATTCAGATTTGTCATTTTAAGTTTGGTTGTTATATGAAAAACTAAATAAATTTGGGGAACTTATTAGAAGCAAAATATTGAAAAACACTCAAGCAATGTTTTCATTTTTTTTTTTTCCAAAACGTATCTTATGACCCCTCAGTAGGGTCATCAGATGTGGTTTGGAAGAAAAAAAAGAAATAATCAGCACTTGGGAACTTCTTAAAAGCAAAATGTCGAAAAATGTTCGATCATTTTTTTTTTCCAAAACATATATTATGACCCCTGAGTAGGGTCATAAGATGTGTTTTGGAAAAAAATATGAAAAACTAAATAAATTTGGGGAACCTGTTAGCAACAAAATATTGAAAAATGCTCGAGCATTTTTTTCATTTTTTTTTCTTCCAAAACATATCTTATGACCTCACAGTAGGGTCATCAGATGTGGTTTGGAAGAAAAAAAAAGAAATAATTAACATTTGGGAACTTTTTAAAAGCAAAATATCGAAAAATGTTCGATCATTTTTTTTTTTTCATTTTTTTTCTTCCAAAACATATATTATGACCCCTAAAATATGAATGTTGATTTTTGTGTACGACGATTTTTTTCAGTTGTATGAGGTAAAGTGGTCAATGCCTTTTCACAGAATATTAGTCAATATTCTGACTGTTTTGGTAAATATTTATGTATATGTAACATTGCTTGCTTTTATAAATTGTGATTTCTCATTTTGCTTCAACTTTTTTCCATAACATTATCAAACCACTGTACTGTTATATTTTTAGAAAATGTAAACAGTTTATTCTTGTTAAACAGAGATTTTCAGAGCTCTGTCAAACGATAATAAATTTGTTAAATTTTTAGTTATATTATGGGAAGAATTTTCTGCTTGAAATTTCATTACTTCTTCATCACTTTTGAGAATTAAATGTTAATGTACATGTACACGAGAATATTCAGTACTTTGTCGCCCCTCCACGCTCTTCAATGACACAAGGCATAACCTTGAATAAATGGTTGATGTAGTTATTGCAGTCATGTGGGGTTAACGCTGACCAGTAGTCTTTTATGCCCTGAATTAACTCTTCTTTCACTTTTGGCTTCACCGTTTTCCTCAGATAGTACTTCATGCCCGCCCAGATGTTCTCGATTGGATTCATATCTGGGGATTCTGGAGGTGATTTCCAATGATTAATGCCTTGAGCTGCCATAAATTCTAGGGTTGATTTACTAGTGTGCTTAGGATCGTTGTCTTTGAACAGACGATGACCCTCAGATCCTTGAAAGTACATTTCAGCAGCCGGAATGAAATAATTCTGGAGAATTAATTGATAGAAATCACTATCCATGATGCCCGTAAAAATGGCTAATTTTGTGGCACCTTTTCGTGAAATGCCACCCCATACATGCACTGAATACGGATGTTTTGGTTTTGGGATGAAAGAAGCAGGTTCTCCTCTTTTTCTGTAACTCTTACTCAGACTGCTTTGCATCCTAACCGTACACTCATCCGTAAAAATAACATTGTCGAACTCTTCTTGTGTTTCAATGCACTTTTTGGCAAAGTCAAACCTTTTTTTCTTGTTCGCGTCCCTTACCATCTGACAGTACTTTGTGCCACTTCTGCACCAATTTAATTTCAACCTGGCATCACACACAGTAGACGGAGCAATTTGTAACCCTAAGTCCATGTACATTTTAGAAAGTTCAACTGATGACGTTTCTGCGTTGTCTCTCATCGTTTTGTCAAGGTTTAAATTGTCATCTGTTAAAAGTTTTGGCCTTCCACTCCTGGCCCTATCACATATTGTCCCTGTGATTCTATAACTCCTGATCACCCTGCTGATGGTTCTGCGATCTATATTCATTCTCTCTTCTTCTTTTATGATTCTAACTATTTCAGCAAAGTTTGAGCCTCCTTCATTCAGACTGACAATCTTCTGGCGTATAATATACGGGACCCTAGTTCGTTTAATAGAATTCATTTTGCTAACTGGGTGTATTCAAGGTGAGTTGGGAGACTTGGTCATTATATCATTACGAGCAACCAATGATACAAAAAGAGAGGAATGTTTTCCTCGTAAAGGGCGTTTTCGAATCCTCGTAAAAGGCGTTTTCGAATATTGTAGGGCCAATGGTCAGCATTTATGTTTCTCCTTTGAAAACGGAAAAATAACACTACTAATAAAAAATAATCCCAATTACGCAAAATAAACACACTAATCATGAGAGCTACTAATAAAATAATTACCGACAGTAGCAAACAGAAGGGATCAAACAAACGAATTAAAACACGTGGTTAATTGACTTTACTTAATCCAATTACCAGAGGACCATGGCAAATCAGTGACTGGCCAAAGTTTTATTATGGAAAGGGAATATCGGTGTTTTAAGTTTTAAATTGTGTTTTGTCTTTTCATATTGGCTGAGTAAATAGCAACTGTAATATCTATCTTGACAATTAACAAATACAAACGTGATATCTATCGTTGATATTCAATGATTGGTAACCGACAAAATTCCTCTTTTTTATTATTTTAAACAACCAAGAAATAAAGTTCACGTTTATGTACATGTATATGTATCCTGGTAAAAAGAATCAAGCATAAAATAATTTTCCCCGACCCCATCTGTGGGAGGTGGCACCTCCGCGCCGACCAAGGCACTTGAAGCAGCATACAGGCCTTACAATCGAAAAGAGCAAAGTGACATAGACAGCTTTTCGGTGACCGGGGTTCACGCCAACATAGGCGTATGTTTCAGGGAGGCTTGAGGACTGCAGTTCCCCTCCAGTCGGGGCAAATACATTTTTTTCGGCCAGTTTTTATGATTGTTTCGGGCAAGTTTGACTGACCTACTCACTTGGGCAGTTTTATCTTCAATAAAGGATTATGTCCCATCAGTTCTAACTTGGATACAAAGTCTGTAATATAATGTTTTGGTGTAGTACGTCCCACAGGTCGTACCACACCAAAAAAGTATATTACGGACTTCAGGTCCATGTTCGTACATATACCTGTAATACCGTCTTATCAGATTGATATCGCATCTGAGGGTTGTAGACACGCCAGCGTAACAGTTTGTTCTAGCTAATTACAGACATAAACAGGCCGTTAGCTACAACTGTGGAAGGGGAACACCTCCTCCCACACCCAAACCCACCCAAGGACCACTTCACTCAATAATGCTCGCAGCATCACTTTTCGGAAAAATATTTGAGACCCCCCCCCCCCCCGAAAAGGTGTCCCGTACGCCTAAGCAAGCCCAAATTTTGTGACTCTGTTTGGTCGGAAATTTTGTGGTGTGCTCCCCCCCCCCCCCCCACTCCCTCCAACTCACACACAAAACGCCCATATTTTTATGCTATTACACGTATAGGCATAAATTCGCCTAGAATGGTCCCAATAATTTTCCTACGGGACTGCACATTATCTTCCCAGTGTCTACGCCACTGACACCGAATGATCACACTGACTTGGTTGTGATATTGTCTGAACACGACTCAATTGATGCATGTGCTCGGGTATCATGAACGACGAGTTTCGCTTATGTAAACGAACTTAAACGAATAAAACGTTTACTTAAACGAAGGTAAACGAAACATATTCGTTTACAAACGCACTGAAAACGAAAAACGCCGTTATATTTCGTTTAGAAACGCAATGCCAAACGGAACCGTAAACGCCGTTATTTTGCGTTTACATGTACAAGTTATTTCCGTTGGTACTGTAAGCGTTCGTTCAAAAGAGTCAAACACTTAACGGAATGTTTAATCGCATTTTCCGCTCAATTAGGTTTTGAGTGGTAAAATTTTTAATATATTCAAGATAGCAATCAGAGAGATTTGAAAATGAATAAGTTCCTTCAGCGTTAAAATTAGAAAACCAGTTTTCTTTTGTGTGTTGAAATGTTTTAACAGTCATCAAGGGGATTCTCTCTTAATTCGACACTGAGTGAATGGTTCTTTGATATGTGAATGGAAATCCTTTGACAAAACGTAAAACTACTGTCAAAATGCGTTAAATCAGAAACCGGTTTGTCATGTACTGCTTTAACATATTTTTAAACTTCTCCAATTCAATCAACAGTGAGCTGAGATGTGAATATTTTTAGTTTATTATATTAAAGACGGAAAGATTTTTATTACTTAAAAACATAAAAATATAATTAAACATCTAATTTTGAAAATAATAAAACAATTAAAAACGAAAGATGTTTTTACAGATGGATTCTAGACACCGAGATCGAATTTTAGAAGAGTTTGAGCGTGCTAAGAAGGGCATTCAGCCGGCTGATAGAAGCAGACGTCTTGGTGAGATGGAACTCAAACGCGAAGCCACAAAAATATTTAAACCCGTGACGGAGGATCAAGAGCGAAGCAGGAAGGAGATAGTCGAAGAATTGAGACCCATAAAGGAGAGTTCTTTGATAATGGGTTCGTTGCCTCTTAGTTTTGGAAATCGGTATTCCGTTCAATCTACACCGGACTACGTTCCCACGGGAATTCAAACAGAGAGCGAGTCTGATGATACAGCTTCGACTATCACCACCAGTAGCGTCGCATCGTCTGATGATGATGGCGGTAAGAGAGATCTGTTGTATGGATTTTATAAGGATTCGGAGGGAAGAATTTTTGTAGGAGACACAGAAGTAGATATTGGCGATGATGAATTGATCGTGGGTTCGAACAGATACGAATTGACTGATGGACTGCGCAGATTGCTCCTTTACGACAAGCCTAGCGATTACACGAATCAGGATTTCGACAATTATGGCGACATTCTGGTTCAGACCCACGCCATGAAGAGAAATAACGATGCCAGAGAGACGAGACCCAAAGCCAACAGAGGTTACAAGTGGGCGAAAGTGGTGAAACCCATATGGGATATGAACAAGAAGTTCATCGAATCGGTGACTGGCAAAGGGGTGAAAACCACTTTTCTTCCGAGCGATTCTGACGCTCTGTCTCAGAGATTGAGTTTGTTGATGGCGAGCAGACGGGCTGGTAACACAGGATTAGATAATCAGATAGTTACTATATCTGATGAATTGTTAAGACAGAAGGTTTTGAATAAAAACCACTATAAAAGGCTGATGAACGAATTGAAGACTTGATGTGTATATAATAAGTAGAGAGAAACAAACAAAAATAAACAGTAAATTTTTACACTAGAATAATAAAAGTATTTAAAAACAACAAAACGATTTACCAGTGAAAAAAAAACAAAAATATATTATAAAAATAAAATATGTTGGTGATAAAGAACAGGGGATACGTCAGAACTTACGTTCAAGGCGGTTCTGGCATCGTCGATTCTATAATTCGAGCGTTCACGAGCGATGCGGGTAGAAAACTCGCATCGACCGCGTTTGAGGTCGGTAAGAAGACGGCTGTGGATGCTGGTAAGAAAGCCGCTTCCGAAGCCAGTGGTAGGATAGCTTCTGTGGCTGGCAAGAGGGCAGCCGACGCGTTGATCGACAAGTTGATCAGCCGCCGGCGAAGCGAGCTGCGTTAGAGCGAACGCCGAAAAGTTGGAAAGATTTTAAGGATGCTGTGGTACCCATACAGGATTTAGCCAAAATGACGAGTGGATCTGGATTGAAGAGAACTCGCGACGGTGTGATATATATAAATAATAACATTAAAAACTGAGTTTGAAAAACAGAAAAAATTTGCGTTTGTAAAGAATCTAAAATAACAAACAAACAAAACTAAAACAAAGATGAACATTAAAGATATGTCTTGGAACGACGCCGCGACCAAGAGGTCGAATAACGAGTTCTTTCCCAAAAGCATAAGAGGCTTGATAGTGGGAAAATCGAATTGTGGAAAGACCAATCTGTTGATGAATCTGTTGTCCCGACCCGACTGGTTGGATTACGACAGATTGTTCGTGTTTGGCAAGAGCTTGTTTCAACCCGAATACAGATTGCTTCGAGAGTGTATGGATCGTAGATTGCCCAAGGACGTCATAGCCAGAATCTTTGACAGTAGGGAGGAATTCGACAAGAGTGAAGCTCCACTTTCGACCATTTTGGACGGTGCGGCGATGGAACTGATGAAGAGAAATGCATCTTCGAACGTCGAGTGTCGATTTTATGAGAACGCTAGCGACGTTCCGGATCCTAGAGAACTGAAATCGGAAGATAAGAATCTCATGATTTTCGACGATCTGCTTTTGGAGAGACAGAACCGATGCGAATCGTATTACGTTAGGGGTCGACACAGCAACGTGGACTGTTTCTACCTGTCGCACAATTATTTTCGATTGCCCAGACAGACGATAAGGGAGAACGCTAATTTTCTATGTCTCTTTCGCCAAGATCTCAAGAATCTCAATCACATCTACGGCGATCACGTCGCAAACGACATGAGCGCGGCGGAATTCAGGAGATTCTGCAAGAGGGTTTGGGATGGTGGACTTTACAATTTCGTCGTGATCGATTTGACAAGCGAATTTAATCGCGGAAAATATCGGTGTGGATTCGACAAGTTTTATGTTTCTGATGATAATAAGATAGAGTGTGAAAATAAAATTTAGAAAATAATAAATCTTCAAATAATTAGTTTTGAATAAAAAAAAATAAAATTAAATATAATGTTCGAACATGGAGAATTGTTAGAACGAATAGCCGAGAATACGGCTGCAAAACAATCCATTCAAATCGTGGTGAGTGGCGATTCGACTCGATTCGCTACGAAATTCGAACCTTCCATCGAATTGAATAGAGAGAAAAGATACGAGATGGCGTTGGTGAATCTGGAGACTTATTATTCCTTTCCCAACGCCACCGAAAAGAATAACTCGTTCAAGTATTCCGACGGAGTGGATTGGTTGGAGATTCGAATTCCCAAAGGGAGTTACGACATAGACGATTTGAGCAATTACATTCAGACGCGAATGAAGACGGATGGAAAGGGAAGCAACAAGATCAGACTCGCTCCCAATCCTAATATCTTACAGACGATGTTGGATTTGGAAGATAATTTTCGAGTGGATTTCAACACGGACGATTCTATAGGCAAGATGTTGGGATTCGATCGAAAGATGTATCGAGGCCACGCGGCATCTGAAAATACGTTCGACATTCTCGCAGTCAATAGCATTCTGGTGAACGTGGACATGATTGCTGGAAGCTACGTGAATGGTAGCGCTCAACCGACGATCTATTCCTTCTTTCCAAATGTTTCGCCGGGTTATAAGATCGTGGAGTGACCTCGAAATTTAGTTTATCTACCAGTGATTTTAGACACGTTGTATAGTCTCAAAACCACGTTGACGGATCAAAATGGTGAACTGTTAGATCTTCGCAGAGAGAGAGTGACGATACGATTTCACATAAGAGAAATATAAAAGCAAAAAAAAAATATTGTGTATATACATATAGATAACAAAAATAAAATAAACGCAATATTAATTTTACAAAATTTTTTCAATATAATTATTAAACAAGAAACAATTGAAGTAAATATATTTTAAAAAAACAGAATTATGACAGGATACGTGATTAAAAACGTGAACATATCCGCAGGACAGAGGAAGAAACTTAAGAGAGCGTTAACAACTCGAGGTGAGGCGGTGAGATTCAAATTCACTCACAAAGATCTGACGAGAGGCGGTCAGGATTCGATCGCCTGGACCAGAAGTCAAATCAAAAGGATGGAGAAAGTGATTTGCGATGGAAGAGGGTTGACGGTGAGATTGAGTCCCACTCAATTGAGATACAATTTGAGAATGAAAGGTGGTTTCCTACCGCTATTGGCAGGAATCGCCGCAAAAGCATTACCCTTTGCCGCAAAGGCACTACCCTTTCTCGGAAAGACTCTCGGCGTGGGAGCTCTCACGGGACTCGCTAGTTCGGCAGTTGAGAAATTAATGGGTGGCAGCGGACTGTTCTTGAAGAAGGGAGGAGCCGTGTGTCGCGTCCACGTAGACAACAGCGGTAAAGGATTGTATCTAGAGCCTGTTAGAGGTGGCAACTCTCTGAGAGGAAACGGTCTCTATCTGAAGAGTGGACAGAACGTT
Organism: Pictodentalium vernedei; assembly: GCA_031216915.1. NCBI lineage: Eukaryota > Metazoa > Mollusca > Scaphopoda > Dentaliida > Dentaliidae > Pictodentalium > Pictodentalium vernedei. Next base: position 135,166,497 of record CM062297.1, on the reverse strand, counting down.
GAGCGACTCGGCAAGGGTTTGTTGCTTGGTGAGAATTCGCCATTTAAGAATATACCAATTTTGAATATGTTATTATAATATAAAATTATATAAAATATAAATCATAGAAAGTATAAAATAATATATTTAAAAAGGGTAAAAAGGTGGAGAAACAATTAGATGATAATGCCGAATATCACGAGACAGAGTGCGAAGAAACAAAAAAAAAAGTGGAAAAATGGTTAGACGCTAATGATGGATATATGAGGAAAGAACTGATGAAAGAGATAGATAAAGCGCGGGATAGACGGTTGGGAATGAGACGCTTTCCACCGTCACCACTACCTTCTGAAGAGAATGGTGATGATGCGAGTGTTACCAAGAGATGCACAACATTCGTTCATAATTATGATTCAGATAAACAAAAATGTTGTTATAAATGTATCATATCACAAAAAAAAGAAAAAAAGAAGAATCGACGCTGAAAATTGAGAAAAAAGGAAACGTTATTATAATATATGGTAATAGTGGAGAAGAAGGAAAACAAAACAAAAATGAGATCTAAAGATGATCTCATTACTTTTGTTTTCATTTTTCTTCGCTAAAAATCAATCTCTCTATTGTTTATATTTCCAAGCTCATTATTAGCATGTTGACACTCATGTTTTCAAGATGATCTCATCACGTTTTTTCTTTCTTCTTCGCAATAAATCAATCACTCTATTGTTTATATTTCCAAGTCCGTTATTAGCATGTTGACACTCGTGTCTTCTCCTTTTTCGAAAACGTGTTGAATGTTTATCTTTACTCTTTTAAGTTGTTTTACATCAGTCAACTCGCTCTCACCACCCAATTTCTTCACGAGTTCGAATGAGATGTTTGGAAATATGTAATTTCCATAGGGCAACGACAAATTGTTCTTGTCGATTTCTCTATCTTCGGCGATGACGGTGTTCTGCAGATCGCTTTGGTACTCGTAAAACAAAGCGAGCGCGGCTTCGTCCAATTTCAAAGGCCTGCGATATTTGTCACATTTGTGCTCTAAGCCCTTCGTCTCGACCTCGTTCAATTCGATGGGATCGTGTCGTTGTAATCTATAGATTTTATGACTGAATTTCTTATACGTTTCGACTCGTTTCAATTTCAATTTGCATCTTTTAGGTGTTGTTGTCCTCATGATTGATTATTTGCTTTTTTTGGTTTTTACGAATTCTTGCAAATAATGTATATTTTAAATTTTGTATTTTAATAATTTGTTTAAAAAAAGTTTTGTTTTTTTTTGCTCCTTATATATATAAAAATTTTTTTATAGAAGTTTTTTTCTCTTTATATATATATAAAAAAAAGTTGGTTTTCGCGTCTGCTTCGCGGAAATTTGTTTTGAACCTCGTGCGAGACTTCGCGTAAAAGTCGTAAGAGTTCTATTTGTCTTGAACCTTCTTCTTCTTTTTTAATAGTTCGAACGACATTGTCAATTAATTCTTCTTTTTTAATAGTTCAAACAACATTGTTGATTAATTTTTGTTTGCTAATAGTATTACGATTCAATTTTCTATCGCAAATCGTATCGTTTTCTTTTGAAACGCGTAAATATAAATTACAATTTTTTTTCTTCTTAGTTTTTTGGAGAATAACGATTTATTAAACAACGTCGACGTTTATGTCGAGATTCCGTCGTGGATGTTGTCGTCATGATCGATTATTTTTTTTGATTTTGTTTTACGAATTCTTGCAAATAATGTATATTTTAAATTTTGTATTTTAATAATTTGTTTAAAAAGTTTTTTTTTTGCTCTTTATATATTTAAAAAAGTTGTTTTTTTAATTTTAATTTCTTTAATGTGAAAAATTTTTTTGGTACGATCGTAAATTGTTTTCAATAAAAAACACATTAAAGAAAAAATTGAATTTAAAAAAATCTTCTTTTTTATATAAAGAGCAAAAAAAACAAAACTTTTTAAACAAATTATTTAAATACAAAATTTGGAAAAAAATATATTCTTACAAAATGAAACAAACAGATAAAAAAAAATTGGAAAATTTAAATGAGAAAACCATACCTCAGTTAAACGAGATTTGTAAACTATTAAAAATTTCACATTTCAGAAATCATAGAACTAAATCAAAAAAGATTGAAGTCATACAGAAACATTTGCAAAACGATGGAAAGTCAAACGAAATGCCGATAGCAACGACGTCAAAAAATGCATCGGTTGTGAAAAATGAGAAGAAGAAGAAAAAGATAGTAAAAGGACTCAAAATGCCGATAGCAACGACGTCAAAAAATGCATCGGTTGTGAAAAATGAGAAGAAGAAAAAGATAGTAAAAGGAATCGAAATGCTGACGTCGAAAAAAACCAAAAACGTTTTGATTGTGAAAAATAAGAAGACGACTAAACGAAAAGCCGTTGAAGAAGAATTTCAAGTTTCCAAAGAAAAGAAAAGAAAAACTAAAACGAAAACGAGTGATGCACATCAGATTCTAGGCAAACGAGATATATCAAGCAAACTTCGACAAGCAATAGACGAAGGGAAAGGAGAAGAATATCTAGTGCGACTCACCGCAGAACTATTTCAATCGAAGTCCGTGCAACGGGAGAGTGTGATCAATGGTATTTTTAAAACTTTTGACGTGGTTCCCTCGTTGAAGAAAATCGATCCGAAATTTTCATGGAATGGGTGAAGAAAAAAGTATTGGATTTGTTTCGCAAATACATGAATGTGGGACTAAAAATTAAGATGATACTCCATTGCGTGATGAATAAAATCGACGTGAAGTCCGGCGAGAGCATCGTGAAAAATGCATATTTCAGATCTAACGTCAAACACGTATTTCGAGGTTCAGATTTATCAGACGTTTTCGAAAAGATGAAAGACAAGATGTTGACATCTCTCGCGAATTATCAACATGAAGGTAGTAATTGGACTTTCGATGAGGTGTTGCAACTCGAAATTCACATAACTGAAAATGATTTGTTGAAAGGGTCTTCCTACATGAAATTATCGTATTTCCTAGCAAAAAAACACGCCGTGGTCAACGTGAAAAATAAAGATGATCAGTGTTTTAAATGGGCAGTCACTTCCGCTTTATACCCTGTCAAAATGAACATCGAAAGAGTTTCTTCTTACGAGGTAACTTCTAAAAATCTCGATTGGACCGGAGTGACTTTTCCAACAGAGTTAAAACACATCGAAGGTTTCGAGGCTCAAAATCCCACCGTAGCGGTGAACATCTTGGGACACGACAATGAAAAACGAAAGGTCTATCCTCTCAGACTGACTTCGTATCTTGGAAGAGAAAAGACGATTATTTTATTATTGATTTCAAATGGTGACAATCGTCATTATTGTTGGGTTAAACATCCGAGCCAATTACTGTCGAAACAAAATAATAATCATAACGGAAAGATATCTTTATGTTACAATTGCATGAACGTGTTTCACAGCAAAGACTCGTTGGCGAAACATCAGGAATATTGCAACGAAAATCAAGGTGTTGCCGTCGAAATGCCCAAACCCAACACCATCGTGAAGTTTGAAAATCACAATAGAAGGTTAAAAGTACCATTCGTCGTGTACACCGATTTTGAATGTTTAACCGCGAAAATGAGTTCCTGTCAACCCAACGCTCTTCAAAGTTATGTCGAAAGATATCAAAAACACATACCTTTGGGCTATTGCATTTACGTGAAATGCGCTTTCGACTCACAACACGACATGGGTCCCTTCACCTACACGAAACAGTATGAAGATGACGACGTGGCTCAAAGGTTCGTGGAAGAGTTAGAATGGAAACTTCAAATGTTATACGACAAATTCAAAACTCCGGCAGAAATGATCATCACGCGAGAGCAGCAGGACGAAAATAACAGAGCCACCGAATGTCACATATGCAGACAATCGTTCAACGAGAATTCGAAGGAAAATAAGAAGGTCAGAGACCATGATCATTACACGGGTCTGTATCGCGGTCTGGCTCACAGCAAGTGTAATTTAAAATATCGAGACGCCGTTTTCTATCCGGTGATGTTTCACAATCTCTCGGGTTACGACAGTCATCTGTTCGTGAAAAATCTCGGCACCTCACATGAAGAATTAAATTGCATCGTGAACAGCGAAGAAAGATACATTTCCTTCACGAAATGGAAGCTCATGGAGGAGAAAAGAATAATCGATGGAGAGACGCTGGAAGAAAAAACGAAATTCATTCGTAGAGCCATATGTTTCATCGACAGTTTTAAATTCATGTCGACCGCTCTGGAAAAATTAGTCGATAACATGAGCAAGGATAAATTTAAAATCATGAGCGAACATTTCAGAGAATGAGTAGACATCTTGTTGAGGAAAGGAGTCTATCCCTATGATTACATGAACGATCTACAGAAATTCGAAGACACCGCACTACCTTCGAAAGAAGATTTTTATTCGAAATTATACGAATCCGACATTTCCGACGAGAATTACGAACATGCTAAAAACGTGTGGAAATCATTTGATATGAAAACCATGAGAGATTATCACAATCTCTATCTGAAGACCGATGTTCTACTCTTGGCAGACGTGTTCGAAAATTTTCGAGACGTCTGTTGTCGAAATTATGATCTGGATCCCGCTTGGTATTTCACCACACCCGGTCTGGCGTGGGATGCTCTGTTGAAGACCACCAAAGTCCAATTGGAATTATTATCCGATGTGGACATGTTGCTCATGTTCGAAAGGGCTGTGAGAGGTGGCGTCTCGATGATCTCCCACAGACATTCTGAAGCTAACAATCCCTACATGAAAGAAGGTTTCGATTCGAAACGGTCGACTAAATACATAGAGTATTGGGACGCCAATAATCTGTACGGTTGTGCTATGAGTCATCCTTTGCCGATTGGAAATTTTGAATGGGTAAAGGAACCGGAAGAGATGCAAAAATGGAGAGACTATCCTTGCATTTTAGAAGTCGATTTGAACTATCTGGAAGAATTACACGATCCACACAACGATTATCCGCTAGCTCCCGAACGAAGGAGACGAGGAAAAACTCATTCCCAATTAATTTAACAAACGTAACTACGTCGTCTACAGCGAGAATTTGAAACAGTATGTCTATTATGGGATGAAATTAGTCGACATACATCGCATCATTCGATTCGACGAAGAGCCTTGGATGAACAAATACATCGATCTCAACACGAATCTCAGAATTCAAGCTCAGAACGATTTCGAAAAAGATTTCTTCAAACTCATGAACAACTGCGTGTACGGTAAATCGATGGAAAACATCAGGAAGAGAACCGACGTTCGACTCGTCACATCTGAAAAAAAAGCTAAAACATTAGTGGCGAAACCCAATTACAAACACTGAACCATATTCAACGAAAATCTAGTGGCCGTTCACATGCAAAAGACGCACCTGAAGTTCGACAAACCATATTATCTCGGACCGATCATCTTAGATGTCAGCAAGCGATTGATGTACGAGTTTCACTACGATTACATCAAAAGAAAATCTGGTGATAAAGCCAAACTACTGTTCACCGACACGGACAGTTTAGTTTATGAGATAGAGATGAAAGACGTCTACCGAGATATATCTCAGGATGTGGAAATGTGGTTTGACATGAGCAATTATCCCATCGATCACCCGTCCAACATTCAATCGAACGACAACAAGAAGGTGTTGGGTAAATTTAAGGAAGAGAGTGGCGGTAAACAAATCGTCGAATTCGTGGTCTTGAGACCCAAACTGTATGCTTATCGTCTAGAAGATGATGAAGAGATCAAGAAGTGTAAAGGAGTTAAAGCGTGCATGGTGAATAAAAACATATCTTTCCAAGAGTATAAAGATTGTCTGTTAGGAAGTGGTCCGGTGTATAAGATTATGAAATCGATTTGAAGCGAAAATCACGACTTGTATACCGAAATAGTCAACAAGATTTCGCTGATGGCTGATGATGATAAGAGATTCGTGTTAGACGATAAAATAAGCAATTTAGCACCCGGACATTGGACTTTAGATCTAATTAGAGACGATATGAATGTGGATGATTGGATTCCAGATACGATTGTGGATGATAGGATTCCAGAAAATCAAGAGGAATTAGATGGATTCAAAATTATAGAAATTGATAGTAACATCGAGTGTCCAGAAAATCAAGAGGAATTAGACGGATTCAATATTATGGAAATCGATAGTGACATCGAGAGTCCAGAAAATCAAGAGGAATTAGATGGAATCAAAATTATAGAAAACGATAGAGACATCGAGAATGTTAGTTTAAAAAAAAAAGAGAGAAAAAAAAAATAAAAATAACGTCATTTTTAAGTGAATTATAATAAAATAAATAAAAAAAAATATATACACATTATGAATAAGAAAATAAAGATATCCATAGAAGGTGTCGTCTTACCTAACGAACCCCTATCCAACATCGATCTGTTGCATGCGGCAAAGGATTTGAAAATCAAAGATTTTCTAGTCGTGTTTTCCACAGATGCCTTGCCGAAGAGAAGACCTCGACAATCGGAATGCAGAATTTTAAATCTAGATGATTCATCGGGTGAAGGCACTCACTGGGTGGCGTGGATCAAGAACGGGAAGAAGAAAAATTATTATTTCGACAGATACGGAATCTCGCCGTCAAAAGAAATAAAGAACTATTTCAACAAATCGATGGTTCGTTACAACACGGAACAAGTGCAATCACCAGATCAAGTGTTTTGCGGTCACCTGTGTCTCTTCGTTCTCAAGAGATGGTCTGAAGGAGATCAATTTCAAGACATTCTCAATGATTTACATTAGAGAGAGATTTTTTTTTTTTATAGTATATATACAGATAAAAAATTATTTTAAAAAAATTTTAATCGAATAAAAATGAAAAATAAAATAACATAGTTCATTTTTAATAAACTGCGTTTTGAATATGTTTTTCTAAAAACAAAAAATCCCACAACAACATGCCAGTCGATAAATTTGGTAGAAGTGACGACGAAAAAGTCAACCCAAGAAAGAAGAGGAAGACGTTTGAAGTCGACGATGGTTACGACGTTGCCAACTTGGACGAACGTTACGTTCGGAGATACGAACCTCAAGAAGAACCTTTGGACATGAATGATAAGAAGCTCTACAATCTTCCCTAGCCGATAGATCTCGCAGATGCTGCAACTAAAAAATACGTAGACAGGGGGAACGCCGATTTCGAACAAATCATGCTAGATAATTACGTGGATAAAACCATGACCGACGATCTCAATCTGAAATCCAAACGTTTGGTGAACATAGCGAATCCCATAGATCCCACCGATGCCGCAACCAAGAAATACGCGGACGACTCTCACGCGAGATTCAGCGAACACCTGAGAAATATATATGTTCAGAAAACGCTGCACTCGGAATTGAACGCCAATTATAACAAGATAACGAACGTGGCCACTCCCACGAATCCCAAGGACGTGACGACCAAACACTACGTAGATCTGGAACAGAGAAAGTCTGACAGACGAGAAATGAAATCGGATCTGAATGCGGGATTCAACAAGATGCTAGACAATTGATCACTGTGTGGGCCGAAGAGACCGGCGCCTTAGATGAGGGAAAAGCTGAGTGGTCTTTCGAAAATGGAGGTAGCGGATCGAAACATGGTCAGGTGGGATATCCCATGCTGCTGGGAGGTGAAATCCTTCGAATGAGTCTGGCTTCCTCGGATTTGAATAACAGAGCGGTCATCAATCTCATGGTGAATGGTGTAGAGAGCGATAAGAGATACAGCGTTGAAAAGACTGAGAATCAACATGCGAATGTTAGCACGTTCGGCACGCCTCTCAAAGTGAACACCGGAGACAGGATTAATTTCGTTACAAAAACCAATAATCACGAAGCCGCCACTTCCGTGGTGAGTCTACTGATCGAACTAGATCCTTTGAACAAACAGTGAACACGTGGAAAATAATGAATTAAAAAAAATAATGTGTGATTATTAAAAAACAAAAAAACAAAAAAAAAAGTAATGAGATCATCTTTAGATCTCATTTTTTTTGTTTTCCTTCTTCTTCACTATTACCATATATTATAATAACGTTTCCTTTTTTTCTCAATTTTCACGATCTGAAATGTTTTTTTTCTTTAGTAAAAGAATTTTGGCACTTATAATGATGATTAAAATTGCATCCTTTTTTTAATTTTCTATCCATTTATGATCACAATTTATACACTTTGCAAATACGGTTGTTGGTTCATCACCAGATCTAGTTTGTTGAGATTCGATTTTTATTTGATGTTTCTTACATTTGCGACATTTTAAAATTGTATTTTTTATAATTTCATCGTTAGATCTTATGAGATCAAACGCTTCTTTTTCTTTTAAACGATATTCGTCAAATCACAACTATTCCATCCTTTTTTTGTGTTACGTTCTTCATATTCAATTTGAATCCATTTTTCCAAGTATTTTTTTTTACGTCGTAGTAATCTTTTCTGAACAGACGATTTGTTGTTTTCGTGTCAAAAACATCCATTTTGTTTTCGAGATTTTGGTTTTTAATTAATCTTACATCCACATTTTTAACGTTTATTAATTTTTTTTTCACACACTCGTCTCTCATCGAATGATCGACATCTTATTTCCGTCCGATTCGAATTGTAATTATCTGTCCGACAGGACCAGGGCGAAGGCTTCAGTTTTTCTCAGAACGTTCCTATCGAATTGCATCTTGATCTGAATGTCTAAGACGCTACTCTTGAGTCGTTCACTCTATTTACTGACGTCGAATACGAACATGGGATACATCGACTTGTATTTGCTGGGAGACATGTTAGGGTTGCTCATCAATTCGTCTAAACCATGATACTTCTTTCTAAAATCAGCGGCGTCGCCGCACAGTCTGCAGAAATCGTTCTTGTCGAACGACGCATTGTAATCGATTGCTGGATATCTCGTGGCGTTCAGAAACACTTGCATGTTTCTCAAATGGCAGTGATCGAACAGCGACGCATTCTTTTCCTGAGACCCGTCCCTATCGGTCTGAAACGCAACCACGATGAAACGCGGTCTCTCGGAAGCGGATTTCACCGTCAATCTCCAATCAAAGTGATTCATGGAGGGAGGAATGCTAGCTGTGTCGCACTGTCTCATTCTAAATCCCACGGGTAATTTACTCTTGGATTCTATGATCTTGTAGAGACGTGCTTTCTCCATGATCGAAGGCTCCACGTGCGGAACGAACCACGATATCTTGTGTAGAGTTATCTTACCCGCATCGGTTGCAGTGAGTCTCACCATTGCGTCGTCATTTCCTTTTCGAATCAACGTCAGGTTGTGTTTGAATCCGTACATGATCTTGTTGTAATCGTCTTCAAATCCGAAGATGTGTTTCAAAGGTAACCTAAACGAAAACGTTCCTTTAGGTCTGGATGTCTTGACGACGTAGTCGAATATCAAGGCGGCGCCGGCGCTAGCAGGGCCGACGGTGTCTTTCACCCACAGCAGATTAAGTCCTCTGGATTTCGAAAAATCATCAGGATACGTCAAGAGTCCGAACATCGTGGTGGCCTGAACGGGATGAAAAACAGATTCTATCTCTTGTCCGCATAGCATGTATTTTATATTACTGAATAGATGCATGATGCCATTATTGGCTAGAGTAACCGTGTCGTCGTCGGCGTAGTCGCTCCCATCTTCCTTGGTGAGACGTCCCTGCACCACTATGTAACTCTCGCTAGAATGTACGAATAGATCTTGAGTTTTGACGTTGATTCATATCTCTCCCGCATTGTTCAAACTCGTTCCGGTTACCGGTTTGTATTTGTGAACCTCATATTCTTGAATACTTTCATCTTTCACTATGCTTTGTGCTATATCTAGTATATTTGTCATTTTAAAGGATTTTTAGTTTTTTGTTTATTAATTAACTTGCTTTTTTTTATCTAAAAATAGTTTTAATTATTTTTATTATTATTTTTTTCTCTTATATATATGTGTAAACAAGAAAATGTTAAAGAAAGTAAATAAAAAAAAATTTTGTTTTCTTTATCAAAACTTTGTCTTCTGTAATTGTTGTTCGTAAAACTTTCTGATGATCTCTTCTCCATCCAAAGCTTTGATTTCATAAGTCACCGGATCGGTGTGAAATATTTTGATTATCATGAAGATTTCCGAGGTCCATCGAGGAGTATAACCTTTTTCGAAGTGCTTCTTATAAGCGTAAATTCTCACTCGATCACCGACCGTAAATTTCGGCGTTCTAGACTTCTTCCTGATCTTAGATCTCTCAGGATATAGATTCGCGTAGACCCGTTTTTCGTTTCGAGGATCGCTAGCTTCCGTGGGAGTCATCTTGATCGATCTGTGTTGGGTGTTGTTGTAATCTTTGACTAGACCGTTCAGAGCGTATATGTATTTCTTGGTCGAATTCGGCGTGAAGTATCTGTGCATCTTTTCCTTCATCGTTCGATTCCAACGTTCCACCACGCTGGCTTTCTCTTCGTTTTCGATCGAGTAGAGGTCTACCAATCGATGAACGTGCTTGTTGTAGAATTCCTTTCCCTTATCCACCCACAATTTACTCGGTTTTCGAGAAGACGAGTCAAACACGCTCTTCAGAGCTTCGGCGACGCAAGGTCCCGATTTATTCTTCAAAGCTCTGATCCAACCGTATTTGGAAAACACGTCGATGACCGTCAATAGATATTTGACGCCCTCGTTCCACCTCGAAAACGATCTCATGTCGACCAAGTCGGCAGACCAAATATCATCCAGACCCTTCACGAACACCCTTCTCGTTCGAAATTTACGCACTATGGGTTTGTGTAACTCCTCGGCCAATTCGCTCGTCAATAATCGTTTCTGCTTCTTCTTTTCAGATATGCTTTTTTTTTTTGAACGCCCCATCCGAATCGACGTTTCGCACCGATTAGATTGCCGACCAGCGAACGTTCTATCTGCTCTCTCCTGGTCGGATTCGATATGCCTCTCAATTTCCCCAACATGTTTTTATCGCAGACATCATTGCGAGTCTTGGTGTCGGGATGTCCGGCGTAGCACAGATCGTGATCATACGCGGCCGCGTCCACCCTATTCACAGGTTTGCTCCAAGATTTGGGTGTCAGATCGGCGTTGAGTCTCTTGTTCAATTTCGTTCCGGGTCCAGTGAAACTGTGACCGGGCAGATGCATTTCGAAAGGTAGATTATTGATCATTTTATTCAAGATGCCTTTACCTTTGCTCGCGTTCTTTTTTTTGATGAATCGTGTCTTGATAGGACCACACACGTCACAAATTCCGCGAAGCATCTGTCTGTCGTTTTTAGTTCGCACTTCTCTAGAATTACTCGTCTCGGTAACTCTCTTACACTTTACCCAATACATTTTTTAAGAGTTATTTAAATTAATTTCGTTTTTTTATTTTATATATAAATTTAATAATTAATTAATTCTGTTCTTATATATATATATTTTTTCAATCGCTGATCTTAAGTTCTATCATCTTACTGAATTCCTCCCTGGCCTCTTTCCTCCCCTTTTCCACGAGAGAATCCTTCATCTCTTCCTTGATGATCTGACGAGTCTTGATTCTCACGGCTTCTTTCATGACATCGTATTTCGTTTTCTCGTTCAATATCGCGAAGTATTCTCCGTCCGATATCCTACCGTCTTTCAACGCCATAGAGATCATTTCGGATATCATGTCGATCTTGGAGTCGGCTAAGACGCGAATCTTGTCGTGTTTCCTCTCCTTCAGATATAATTTCCTACTCAAAAAGTTTCCGAGCATGCTAAACAATCCGGCGGCGAGAGCCACTCCTTCTATGGTCAACACGATCGGAATGCCGACCGCGGTCGACAACAATCCGATGCCGGCCGCGTGTAAACCCATGGAAATCGTGATGAGTGTCGTGTCGATCGCGTTGACGAATGTCACGAAACGCGAATACTTCTTCTTGAGAGAACGACGAGAATCTCTCTCTCGAGTTAGATACTCTTGGATTCTATTGATTTGATCGGTGCGATACCTCTCTCCTCTTTCTCTTTCTTCTAGCGACGGTGCCGTCGGCAAAACGTCGATCGGCTTCTCATCCTCGTCGTCCGCTAACATCGGATACAATTTATTTCTGGTTCTCATTTTTGTATTTTTTTTCTTTCTAATATTAGATAAAAAATTTTATGTGAGTATTTATTTTTATTTTCTATTCTCCCTTATTTTAAATCAACGAAAAAAACTTAGACGTATGCTTCATTCAGCAATAATTTCTTGATGCATCCCTTGTCTTCTAAAGTCAGACTTTTACGCGCCAATTTCAGTTCTTCCGAAACTGTAGGCTTGTCTTGATTCTTACAGAAGACTAATCTCTTCCAAAACGTGATCACATCGTTGAATCTAACGCGTTCGAACGCCGGTTCGAAATACATGATGACCATATCTTCCCTTTCCATCGTCAGACACGAATGATTCTCGTGATCGAAGTCTAGATGATCCCGACATCCGACGCATCGTTCTACCAAGATGGAACGTAGTTCTTCGTTCACGCAGATTGCGTATGCTCTCATCAGCATGTTTAAAAGAATCCTCGCTCTAATAATTTGGGAAGCGCACATGATTTACGTACTTTTTTTTATTATCTATTCGATTTGATATATTTATTTTTCTAAATAACTATTATTTATATATTTTTTTTTCTCTCCTATATATATCAATCAAAAACGTGACAGCGGGTTTGCGGATTTTCTAACACACCGACAACACTCTTCATTCAAACATTTCCATCAAGTGCTCATCGAGATCACCTCGCAATAACGTGCGCCAGTCTTACTTCGAGAAACGCGACAGTGGGTTTGCGGATTCAAACATCACCTCTTTACACGAGTCGATTTCAGACCTAAAATCCACAAGCGGATCTCCGTGTACGCCTCCATTGCGTTTCAGTGTTAAAATCGTGTACGGACGCGGATTGTTAGAATCGGCAAAATCATGATTTAGAAACGACAAAACGTTTTTTTGCTCGCAATTTAACACTGAATCCTACAGGGGAAACTCATTTGCCGATTTCAATCAAAACGGTACATGTACTGTACGTAAAATTTCATGCGTTTTTTGTCACTCTTGGATACAATCAGTGATGTTTGAATTCTCAAGGGGATTCTAAAGCACCCTAAAAAAAAATCGTGTACAGGTACACTATTTTAAAACCAAATCCTATGGAGGTGTACATGTACACGTACACGTACATGTACGTTGATGGTTGAACTCTCAATTATCACCTAATGCTGCTCGTTGAAAATATTGATTGGTCTATACCACGCATTTGCCTTGTAGCAATCTCACTTAATGGCATTATGACGTAGATTGTGACCCGTCGAAAAAAAACGGCCTCTGGGGTTCAAAGAGTTGACAAAAATATTCTTCCCATTTAAAATGACATCGGAAGATACGTATGGACTGGACTTCAAATACATGCCTTCATCTAACTCAAACTGCAGACGACACTTTAAAAAAATTGAATAACTCAAAAATTATTATTTTTTGCCTGAGTTAACGCGTTCCAATGAGAAGGCATAAGCTATGATTTTGAGACAAAGAATGGAAAATTAATAAAATTTGAATGGCAATTTTTTGTATGTGGAGTTGATGGGTTTTGGTTGTTAATTTGGGTAAGGGGAAAAGTGACTATATGAAAAAATAATACATCCAAAAAAGAAAACGGGGACTCCTGTATACAAAATAGCGTGTATAATTGGTACTGATACAGGGAGTAAGCATATTCTTGAAGTACCGGAAAGGGAACCGAAATACTCCTATTTTTTTTATTTCTTTTTTTTTCATTTCTCCCGGTACACCAACTTCATTTCAATGGCCAAGGAAGCTAATTCTCAGATGTCTATATGGAATACATGCGTTATATATTTTGTAGATATTTTTGTCTATGTAGCGATCTGCGAGTAGCATAAAAATAGCCCAATCATCGAGGAATAATCAAATTTTAAACAGAAGTTCGAAAACGGCTGCTTTCTAAAAAAGTGGCGGTTGGCCTGCTTACTGTGGTGAATAAGATTTCTGTCACTGGCCTTATTGAACCACGAGGACTCCGACCCTGTCATGGGTGGTTTGTTTGCACACTTTTCGAGAAGTCTGCACGCAAACTACCGATAATTTAATTTGAGATCCATTTTTCATGGTCCTCATAACCTCAAAATTCAACAATGCTATGAGGGATAATGAACGAGGACTCATTGAGGGCTTTTACATAGCCCTCATGGCCTCATATGACAAAAAAGGAATCCATAACCAGAGACGTTTCACAATAAGGGATTCCATGGGTTATGGTTGTTAAATACCGAAAAGAGGCTAAGCGTCGTAGTAAATTATACCTCAATGAGGGATTTTTCATGGCCCTGTGGCCTCAAAATTCAATGAGGCTATGGGGTATAATAAATTAGGCCTCATTGAGGGCTTTTACATAGCTCTCATGGTCTCATACGACAAAAGGGGTGCCGAAATTGGGGTGCCTGGGGATATGGTCATTGGATATAGAGGTGGTGAGAATCGGATACGACTATAACAAGGGGAGATAAATCTGCATACAGGTTATGGGAAATCAAACAATCTGATTGGTTAGTTGTAATCTATATAAATGATCTACATACATGATACAACAAGAGTACTCGGAATAGGGTCAAAACTGACAAGACTAGACAGGAAAAGGTAAATATAGTAATAATAAGCAAAGCTGTTCCAGCTGATAGGCTCTTCTACGCTACTGGAGGAACATGGTCAGATAGACGAAAACTATTGCATATATAGATAGATGCAGAGAATTCTGAAAGATTTCTGTCGGGTTGTTTGTGGTAATTCTACGAATCGGGAAATTACTCCTGTACAATGGAACATGCCCTCCGAACATACCCCTGTCTTGTTATAGACCTTTGGGTCACATAGCAACCACGTGCTACCATAGAAACCAAGATGGCGGCCTCCAGTATACAAAATGGACGACGGAAACACGTATCATCCTAACAACACGCGCTGCGCATGCGCACTCACACCACACATCACTATGGAGATGACGTCACAAGATGGCCGCTCACGCGGGTTACCATGACAACCAAACATGACGCCATGACGTGGCATGACGCCACTTCCTAGGTCCCCCACTAGGTCCCCCAATGAGGGACGGTTCATCCCTCTCCTACTACTAACGTTGTTTTCAATGTCGAGGACTGTTGCGTTATATAGAGTGTCTTTGATTGTTTCTACGAGCTTATGCAAAGTTATTTCTGTGAACTGTTTTTATATGAGTTGAAAGGCATATGCGTATATATATAATTATCATATTGGACCTATTATATGAATATTGTGTCCAAATAATAAAAGAGATAATAGAATAAATGGTTATCGCGAACTTTATTTGGCCCAACCAGTTCAGATGATTTTTCTGGTGTGAAGTGCGTGAGGCACTTATATGGCGTTTCCCTCCAATTGCTCAAGGCCGACAGCCATCCAGTAACTTTTACCGTCAAGATGAATGTTAAATGAAAAAGGCATGGTTCGGTCATAAACCGGAGTTTGGTAGCAGGACACTTATTAATTGTTGATCATGTAGCATCGGTTTTGAGAAGCATTTTCTTCTAAATAACAGAAATATTAGTTCGTGAGCCAGCTTGGTTTTATTTTGACAATCGCGAACAAAAGAGTTGATGCTCTGTTCAGTTTAGTATCACCCACGTACTCTGAAAAATAACGCTTCCATAGGTTTGACATTCCCGACACCAGTACCCATAAAAGCGCACTCCTAGGGGGGTTTGATCATCCCCTACTAGGCGGGTCCTCAGGTGGCGGATAGAGGACGGCCTGCTCAATTGGGCAGGTTTGCTAATTTCTAATTGGCAGGTTTGCTCAATTGAGTTGGTTCGCTGCGAAATACGTAAATACGCAGCCCCGGACCAAAATGATCAATCCTGCTAATACCATCTGGCAGGCACCTTGTTCTCCCGTGAGGTGCGTTCCGAAGGCCCCGGAAGAAGGAATCCTGGCAGTTGAGGACTCGTGGCCCCGGTTAGGGCAGTCTCCGGGATGGAGCCCTGGTCTCCATTTCGGAGATAATCTTGTTCAACACACTGCTTTGGCCCCAATTTCGGGAGTAGAAGGATGGTCGGATGGTCCGTTCTGGCCAATCGGGAGCCCCCACCCCAAAAAGTACTGGGTGTCACGTCGGGGGGCATTTGGTGGCCATTCAATCAGTCATTTCTTTTAATCATTTATCATAATTGCCATTGTGTGATGTTTTTAAACTAATTTTTTAACCAAATACTTATTTCTGCTGCACTGTTTGTTTCAGTTTCACGTGGCAACCGTAATTACAGTGTTTTATAAAGTGACTGGTTGGATGGTCGCCATCTGAAGACCTGGCACTTCCACACACGGGTCAATCAGTCAGTGGCATGCCTCGGCATCAACACTGGCTGAGTATACTGCTCCATACCAGGTATGTGGGAATACCGGCAGCCCGGTGGGTTCACTGCATGGCAGTAACCCTACCCCTTGTTGGACTCCATGGTGGGTGGGAGCCGGGGCAGTGAACGCATTACTACATTAACATGGATCACATACCCAATAAAAAAAAGAAACGAGGTCGAGAAATACAGCTCACTTCATCAGACTCTGATTCAGATAAGGATATCGACACTTATAACTTTTCAAAGAATTGGCCAAGGTTTATTATCATCTATGCGGAAGATGAAGGTAAAAAGGCATCATCAGTCAACCCATTTGTATTAGAAAAAACTATTAAAGGTATAGCAGGGACAGTGAAGGATGTAAAAAAATTAAGATCAGGGGGAATATTGGTCGAATGTAAGACGGAATTTCAGGCAGTG
The DNA here is from genome assembly GCA_031216915.1 of Pictodentalium vernedei. NCBI lineage: Eukaryota > Metazoa > Mollusca > Scaphopoda > Dentaliida > Dentaliidae > Pictodentalium > Pictodentalium vernedei. The sequence goes on along the minus strand of CM062297.1, from coordinate 135,149,666 downwards.
AATCTATTAAAAATTGAACACATTATGGATATGAAAGTTGTGGCCTTTCCGGACTAGACCCTAAACTCCAGCAAGGGTGTGCTTAGAACAAGAGAACTTGCAGGCATGGATGTAATGGATATACGGAAGGAACTAACATCACAAAATATCACAGAAGTCAAAAGAATTGAGATTAAAAAAGAGGGTAAACTCATACAGACCAACACATAAATTTTAACTTTTGGCTCATCTCAACCGCCAAAATCAATTAAAGTGGGTTACATGAACATCAAAGTGGATTTGTACATACCAAATCCACTTCGATGCTTCAAATGCCAAAAGTTTGGTCATAGTCAAAACAACTGTAGAGGCCAAACAATATGCTTTAGATGCGGTCAACAACATGAAGAGCCATGTAACAACCCAATCAAGTGTGTAAACTGACAGGGCAATCATATGTCATCCTCTAAAGATTGCCCTATCTGGCAAAAAGAAAAAAACATCCAAAAGGTGAAGTGTGAAAAACAAGTAAGCTTTCAGGAAGCCAGAGCAATTGTAACATCTACGCTTGGCTTCAATACATCAGCACCATCGTATGCCACAACAGTAAAACAAAAGGTACCCACAAAGTCAGTAGAATGCCAGACACAGTATACATGGCTCAACAGCACAATTCCTTCCTTATTACAGGCATTTACTATGGATCATCCTAATCAAACAGAAACACAATCAACACAAACCAAATCAACTGTTCCCTCAACAAACGACCAAATAACAAAAACAATTCACACGCCAGACCACACAAACGAGTTATCACAAAAAAATAAAAATTCTAATCCAAAACCTGAACAAAAGAATGAGTCAAATAAATTGAAATCAAATCAGCAACAAAGATCCCAGCAAAAAAAATCTGAGTCAGAGTCAGAGGAGAAAACAACAAAAAGAGCAAAAAGAAAAGGATAAAAAGAAATTAGAACCAGACAGACTCCCAAAACGCCTTCAAAATGTTGTGACGAACAACATGTTTGATGGCATCGAGGAAATGTCAGTCGATGAGTGCATCGATGACACGTTCTCGTCTAAGCCACGCCTGTCTTCATCACAGGGTAAGTCCCCACGTAAGACTTCACCAAAAAAAAAACGGGGGCGATATCTCCCATACGTCCACCAGCAAAATCGCCACTCAAACATGGCCAACACACCTAAACACAATATAATACAGTGGAATTGTCGAGGTTTTAGAGCGAATTTTAATGAACTGGGCCTTCTAAGCCAAAAATATAAACCTGCTGCCTTTTGCCTGCAGGAAACTCTTCTAAAGAAACCCGAGGCTCAGGATCATTCAGCTTTCAAGCATTATACATTGTATAATGCCTGGGCAGATGACAATGATCTTCATATTCCTGGAACATCTGTTTTAGTTAGGAATGACATCATTCACAGTTCTGTTCCATTACAGACAAATTTACAGGCTGTGGCGGTACGCCTAACATTAAACAAAACAGTAACACTTTGTTCGATTTATCTTTCACCAAGTAAAGCCCTACAGCTGAATGATCTTGAGTTACTGGTCCGACAAGATGCAAAAGGTAAAACTGTAGAAGAGTTCATTACAAAATATGACTTGTGCTTGTTCAATGATGGTTCAAATACTTACCTGCACCCCGCATCTGGTTCTTACACTTCAATTGATTTAACAATTGCATGCCCTCCTGTCTTCCTTGATTTTTCATGGAAGGCAGAAGATGACTTGTGCGGGAGTGACCACTTTCCGATTGTGTTGGAGAGTGTAGTTCCGGCGGATGATGAGAGGGTGCCCCAGTGGAACTTTAAAAAGGCTGACTGGGACACGTTCTCATCGCTTTGTTCTCAACGCCTCACACGGGAGAAATTTCAAGACAGTACTGACCAGATTGAACACTTCACCACAGAGTTGATTGACATTGCAAGCCAAGTCATTCCAAAAACCTCGGCAAATCCAAAATGTTTCACTAAACCATGGTTTGATACTGAGTGCAAACAGGTTATAAATGATCGCAAGAAATTTGAGAGGGAATTTAATAAGTCACCAACTACACAAAATTTGGATAGATTACGTATAAATCGGGCAAAAACAAGACGACTTTTAAAACATAAAAAGAAAAGTTCATGGGAAACTTACGTTTCGAAACTAAATCAAAACACTCCCATCACTAAAATTTGGAAAATGATTAAAAAAATTAAAGGAAAAGAAACAAAATCAGCAGTACAACACCTAAAAGATAACAACACACTCATAACATCAAAACAAGAAATTTCAAACAAGTTGGCCTCTACATTTTCTAAACATTCGTCGTCTGAAAATAGTAACCCAGAATTCCTCAAACTTAAAAAAACAACAAGAAAAACACAAGATTAAATTTACATCCAATAACTTAGAGGACTACAACGAACCTTTCTCTATGGAAGAGTTAAGTAACTCTTTGCATAGAGCAAAGGATTCTGCCACTGGACCTGATCAAATACACTATCAACTTTTAAAACATCTGCCTCAAACTTCACTTGCACTTTTATTATCTATTTTTAATGACATTTGGGTGACTGGCCAGTTTCCACCTTCCTGGCGAAAAGCTACTATAATTCCTTTTCCTAAGCCTGATAAAGATCACAGCAACCCAAGTAATTATAGACCTATTGCCTTAACAAGTTGTCTGTGCAAAACCATGGAGAGGATGATCAATGATCGACTTGTCTGGTTTCTGGAATCGAACAATCTGCTTGCAGATGTTCAGTGTGGTTTCAGAAACCAGAGGAGTACTGTGGATCATTTGGTTAGATTAGAAACGTTTATAAGAAATGCCTTTGCTAGAAAAGAACATGTGGTCGCCATCTTCTTTGATCAAGAGAAGGCATATGATACAACGTGGACGTATGGGATTTTAAAATATCTTTTTAACATGGGGTTGAGAGGGCGTATGCCTCTTTTTATTGAAAACCTTTTAAAGGACCGCCAATTTCAGGTTCGTGTTGGGTCAACGTTATCTGATCCTCACGAGCAGGAATTGGGGGTTCCTCAGGGTAGTATCTTATCTGTTACCCTTTTTTCGATGAAAATTAATAGCATCATCGAGACAATTGAGAATATGGTAGATTCTTCGTTGTATGTAGATGATTTTTTAATCTGCTACAGCAGCAAGAAAATGAATGCTATAGAGCGCAAACTTCAGCTGTGCCTAAACAAAATTCAAAAATGGGCCACAGAAAACGGTTTCAAATTTTCAAAGATGAAAACAAATTGTGTTCATTTTTGTAAGCTTCGAAAACATCACCTCGATCCGGAGTTAAAACTTGATGGGAGTCCTATTAAAGTTGCTAAGGAAGTGAAATTCTTAGGTTTGTTGTTTGACAGCAAACTGAATTTCACTTCCCACATAAAACAACTAAAAGTTAAATGCAAGAGAGCCCTGAACCTACTGAAGGTCGTTGGTAGCACTGATTGGGGTGCTGACCAAAAAACTTTGCTCCATCTGTATAGGTCACTTGTTCGATCAAAATTAGATTACGGTTCTATAGTTTACGGTTCTGCAAGGAAGTCATACCTAAAACCACTTGATGCTATTCACAATAGTGGTATTAGAATTAGTGTAGGGGCTTTTCGAACATCCCCAATAGACTCGATGCTAGTTGAAGCAGAGGAGCCCTCTCTCGAGAAGCGCAGAATTAAAATGTCTCTCCAATATGTGTCTAAACTTTTGGCCAATCCTTCAAATCCTGCTTTTAATTGTATTTCAGAACCTCAAAATGTTGACTTTTTTAACCGACATCCGAAACATGTTCCTCCATTGGGAATTAGAGTTAAACCCCACATGGAGTCTGCAAAAACTGATTCTGAATCTATAAAAGAAAACCGTTAATCACACATTCCTCCTTGGCATCTTAAAAAACCTACAGTTATTTTGGACCTTGCTTCTACCAAAAAATCTGATACCAATTCCTTGCAGTTCAAACAAAAATATGCCGAAATAAAGTCCAAGTATAATACATATACAAGGATCTATACAGATGGATCTAAAGAGGGTGACAAAGTATCATCAGCTGCTGTTGCTGGTGATGGTATCACCTCAATCAGAATACCGAATCAGAGTTCTATTTTCACAGCTGAAGTTAAAGCTATACAACTTGCACTTGAACATATCGAAAATGTACAGGAAAAGAAGACGATTATTTTTTCTGACTCTCTTTCCTCTTTGCTTGCTTTGCTCAACCCCAGGTTGAAGAACCCTCTCATTTTGGAACTTCGTGAGGAGTTAACAACTCTCATGTCTGACCAATATGATATCGTGTTTTGCTGGTTACCTGGACATGTAGGTATCTCTGGTAACACCAGAGCAGACAGTGCAGCAAAACAGGCTTTAACAAACCCTCTCACTGATTTTAAGATCCCTTTCAGTGATTTAAAGCCTCATATTAGTTGTTACATCAAATCTATGTGGCAGGCGGAATGGGATGGGGCGACAAATAACAAGCTCCATCGCTTCCGACCAAACATATTTGATCTCTACCCATCTAGTAACCTTTGTAGGAAAGATCATGTTATTCTGATACGGTGTCATATTGGTCATACAAGACTAACACATTCCTTTTTGTTAGAGGGTAATTTGCGACCAGAGTGTGTTCCATGTCAGCAGGTGTTGTCAGTGGAACACATTCTTTCACATTGCACTGATTTTAATCTTGTTAGAGGGCAGTACTTCACAGCTGGATCCCTTAGAGATCTATTTTATAATACGAGCCCACACAAAATTGTGTCATTTCTAAAAGTAATCAACCTTTTTACAAAATTTTAAAATTGTTTTAGTCTTTTAATCTCGAATCATCAAGTCTCAGTTCCTCAGGTTGATTTATAATGTATTTTCTTATCACATTATTCATTGCTTTTCTAATCATTTTTGTCTTTGAAATGTCTTTTGTGGTTATTTTTATTTCATTCAATTTTTACTTCATTCTTGATAATGACTTTTTATATACCTCTGTTTTCTCGCCACGATATAGCCCTAGCTGCTGATGTGGCGTTAAGCACCAATAAATAAATAAAAGCGCACTCCCCTCCTCCCCCCCCCCCCGAATTGTTCGGGACTTATTTTAGATGCTGTAACCCAGGCACTAACATATAGCGCCCTAAAGTGACGATTTCCATCCACATACTCTCGGTGAATGTGGTTAAGGAGCCTCACCAGATTAGTTTAATCTTCCACTCGAATGACAAATATCCCTCGCGGCATGTCAAATCTACCAAATGCAGAAATGAAAGGAATTAAGTCTATTCAGCAATACATATGGACACAAATTGGCGTTGAAACAAGTTCTTCCTAACTGGTAGAGTGCTGAATTATATTTGGTCATCAAAATTTGTTCTCACGTCTTTGCTTTGTTACAATTTATGGGAGAGTGCCTAGGCACTCTCCCATAAATTGTAACAAGGCAAATTTTTGCAGAGTAAATCGTTTCACTTTACAGAATATGAAGCCTTATAGTCGCTACCTGCACTTCAGACTAAGTATTTATTTATTTTGTTTATTCATTTGGGGTTCGACAGCCAGGGTCACCCCGTGTCGGACAGTTGCACGGATGTAGGAAGCCAGGTTACCGGAGAGAACCACCGGGCAACGGCGAGCATCTGTAGGACTAACTCCGCACTTACATAAGCTGAAGACAAGTGCACCTTCAACGTACAGTACGCCCTAGGACACAGCACCAAGGAGCCTCCAAGTGGGCAATCAGAATTAAGTTACTCCTTCCGGGGATCGAATCGCGAACCTTTCAGTTTGAATTTCACAAGACATATATGAGGGACGAACTTTAACTTTTCATTAAAGAAAACCCACTAAACCTTGACAGTGTTTCATCGAGAGGAGGTTCGAATATGAACTATTTTTTTATTCCTTAATAAGGAAATTGTCGGCGTAGCGATTTTCATTATGCGGTGGGTTGATTAGCACGTGTTCTATTTTTTTAGCTTTAAGAAAAATATCGTTCACCACACCTCGCACATTTTTTTTCAATCTCATGATTAACATTATTCTATAGGGAATTATATTGGTGGCTAGATTGTCAGATGTAGTGTTGGCAGCGACACAAAACATATTTGGTGTGACTTGCATATTTCATTAATTTACACCAATAACAGCAGTGGTCAAAGTAACGAGCCGCGAGGCACACCATTTGTGATTGGTTCATGATCAGATATGTATGTGACGAGCTGAGTTTGTCAGACTAGAAAACGTACGGGCAATTCAGCTGTGATAATTCGAACAATATAACCCTTGATTGCTTCCAGAAGTTCATTATGGTAAACAGTATCAAAGGTTTTTGAAAATAGGAAGATTAAACAAGAGGTCCTATCCTTACTTCTTTTGTTGATACACATGTATTTAAATACCTTTTATTTGACCACGTGGCTCCGCAGCTTATCATTATTCTTGAGTTTTTTTTCGTTTTTGTGAACTGGGGTAAGGTGATCCCCCCACTCTCGCTCAAACCAATATAATCACAGGGAAACAAACTTATGAAACGATTCCTCAGCATGGCGCAGTATATTTGACCAACTAATTGCGGATACTATATTTGATAAAACAAAACGTAAGAAGTCAAACATATGAAAGATATCGCTGACAGATCATTGGGCAGCTATTGACGCATCAGATTACTTCTTAATCATTGCAAAGCACATTTCGACATGACACCTTGCGGCCGCTATGGACAGGTCACTTTCCATGGGTGGGCAATATTTGCACAGGCTCAATATTATTAATTCCAAACATAAAGGAATACCCTTCAAAATATAAGTAATGTGTATAATCCGGTGCTTCATTAATTAAAAATTTGCTGATTATGATTTTTGTTACCTGGTAAACGCATGCGTTCACATCACTGATCACGGTTGGAGTACGACCAGTCCTTGGCGGATGCTGACATCTGTCGTCGACTTATGTGTGACTTGGGATCAAGATTGGGGAATAATAATAAAACAACTGTGATATACCTTGCGTATTCAATGCTGGGGAGAGCATTATATTTTATGAGGAACTTTCCGCCAACTGTCGACGGGCTTGCTGCGCTTGATGTTGTTGTGTGATACTGGTTCTCCGTACATGGTCTGAAACACTCACACGTCTTCACAATTTCCACATATCTGTCCTCAGAAGTTATTGATTCTGTAAAGTAGATAACAAGCACAATGGAAACTCGATTTTTGTTGTTTCAGTGCAACAATCCTGTATCACGACCATCTTGTTTTCAGAATACATAAGGGGATTCTGAATTTGGGCAAGATCTAGACAAACGGGTTATAACGGCTTCTTTGACCAAAATGTATTGATTTAACCCTTTAACTAACCTGAAAAGCAGACGACACTTGCAAAAATAATTCTTGAATAACTAATTTTTTTCACTTTTTGTCTCAAAAACATAGGTTATGACCCCTCGTTGGAACGAGACCAACGAGCTCGTTCCAACGAGGGGTCATAACCTATGTTTTTGAGACAAAAAATGAAAAAAATAATGAAAATTAATTGGCGATTTTTGAGAATAGCGCTGGTCGGTTTTGGCCGTTACGTTAGGTAAAGGGTTAAAAGAACGATTCTCAATCTCCCATTAGAATTGCCAACTCTGTGATCCTCAACAGAATTCCTAAAACAACCGGCTTTTTATATGAGTAACGCTTTGGTATTTTACCGACTGAAGTATTTAAAATGACCCTAAACTTCCCATTCACGTGAGACGGCTATCATCACCTCCTTTCCAAAACATAGTCTGATGGTGATGTCAGGGTTGAAGTTTATCTTTAAGAGAGTTATGATCCCTAGTACGCAAGGACAGCATTGGACAAAATGGTCTTACATGTTTGAATGACATTTTTTGTTTATCGAAAAAAGGTTGATGTCAAACTGCAATGCATGATGGGGGCAGTGGGTGCTAGCATGGTAACGCATCAGCGGCATGTTTTGGAATCATAATTATATTGGTATTAAATCATATGCGTGTACAGGTTAGTATGGCGTATGTTTCGTCGCTCATTTCGGTTAATAAATAGCGTAATCTTTGTTTCAAATATGGAACGTGGATGTTATGGGAACGAATTGCTTTTCAAGTGTCTGTTGGGGGGCGGGGGGGGGAGGTCTAGAGATTTTTCATCATAGTGCACTCTGTATGCACGCGAATAATGAAAGGCATTTTAGGTATATGGTAAAAGTAGTTTAAATATGATTTTAGAGAAAGGTGAGAGTGTTTCCCCAAATTTGCCTCTGCTACCACTAACGTTAGCAATTGGTCATATTGTGACACGATTTCATAAAGACATTAACTGCCATTGATGTCCGCCCAGCATTACGCTACTGGAGCACTCTCTGTTGTGTCAGCCTTCACTAAATGTCTGGCTTATGGTAAAATTTGTTTGTCTGGACTTCAATTGTGTACCGCTAGACAACAGGCTAGAACGTACACTACATATGATCTGCCTTCGTCAGCTTGTAGATGTACTCCTCCTTAAAACCGGCCAGCGCTATTCTCAAAAATCGCCAATTAATTTTCATTATTTTTTTCATTTTGTGTCTCAAAAACATAGGTTATGACCCCTCGTTGGAACGAACTCGTCGAGCTCGTTCCAACGAATGGTCATAACCTATGTTTTTGAGACAAAAAATGAAAAAAAAATAGTTGTTCAAGAATTTGTTTTGCAAGTGTCGTCTGCTTTTCATGTTAGGTAAAGGGTTAACAATGGGCAAACCAGTATATGTACAGTGACAGGAAATATATCGCTGCTCACAGTTGTGTTGATACCGCTGTTATAAATTCTATCCGGCATCACTGATGTTGGCCTCATTCAATATTGCTGTTGGTGTCCGCCATTACTGTCACTGCTTCTGTCTTCTAATATCACAACGCTTATACGGTTAAGGGCTACTAGTTGCAGGCGTCAGGATACTGTTGTTTGCTTCAGACGCTATGCCAGGATTTCCCCGTCGCTTCGGTTTTGGTCCCTGAAAAGGGGTGGGGTATAGAGTCCGCGAACTGAAACAAAAATTCAATAGAGATAAATCTTTGATCAAGTCCTCATCAAAATTTTATAGTCGGGCATGGAAACGAGGATCGGTCGCGAAATTGAAACGTTTCATTTTGTATTATCTCAGCCTGATTCAGCGTTTGCAAACAGAGAAATACTTCGCCACACTGCGCTGACCTTTGCTTGAATTTAATAGGCCAACTACTTCAACCATTTGTTTTGGTAGGCTGTTTTGTTTCTCGAAGGAAAACCTCCATTTCATTTGTCTTCAATGTAAAAAAAACTGATTTACTAAATTTTCACAAACGTCCAAATATAATTCAAACGATGACGATCCCAACATAAGAGAGCCGAACAATCTGCATCGCAGTTCAACTGATTTCAGTCCGCTACAAGTTACGTCCCTTGATGTGTATCGTCTGTCGGATTGAAAATCGAGAACGGATTTCATGCAGTTTATATTTAGTGAGGGGCCCAGAGGAGACCTGCCCCTCAACACCCACCGCCAGTCCCTCCTCTACAATCTCGAATTCTTCGATCTGCATGGTGGTCATTTAATACAATTACGGACGGCATACCACGTCGGACGTTTTTACGACTCTCAAAATAGCGTCATCTGCAGAATATTATGCAAACTCTTAAAAACCTACTCTCCCTATTCCTACCAACGCAAAAGGAACACAACTTCGATGCCTGTCCTCTATTATGTTTCTGGGCCGGAAAGCGGCCTCACGGGTTCAAAGAGTTAACAGGACAGGGCATAACCTCCCACATTTCCTAAAGGGACACCTTTTCAAGACTAGCGCCGCGGGATAAATGAAAAGTCATAATCTGCCAAATTGTATGTAATGAGTGTTTTGGTCAGTTTTTTTCAAACTCACCAGGGTTGTCTATGACCATAAGTTATTTATTTATTTATTGAAGTGTAACTACACTTTTCAAAGCCAGGCTCACTTCGTGTCGGGCAAGTTTACAGGTGGAGGATGCCGGGGTACCTGTCGAGAGCCAGGGAGAAACGGCGAGTCATGTCAGACTCCTCAAAGTACCATCTCCGCACAAGCAAGGTTAGCATTGGATTAAGGCAAGTGCACCAAGGACGTGCAGTACGCCTTAGTACACAGCGTCACCGTGGCACCACGTAAGTAATCGGGTTCAAGTGCCTTGTCCATGGACACAACGGAGCCCCTCCCCCATTCCCCCGGGAGGGGGGATCGAACTGTGGATCTTTCGGTTTGAAGTCCAGTGCCGTAACTACTGTGCCACCGTACTCCACGGGCGTTTAATTAACGGATACTGTACCATTTGATACAAAGTGCGAACGATATTGGATAAGGCGCCTTGTCTAATATTGGTCTCACATTATCGCATATGAAAGTATCGCCGGTGAAATTGTAACTTATACTGTGAACTGCGTACAACATGGTATTTTGAGATCACTTAACACAAAAATCATAATTATTTAAACTGCAATGGAAACAGACCTGTAAGTAGTTAATTGTTTAAACAAATAAATATATCATCCATAGAAAATAACAAAATAAATCACCAAGAAACAATTTTCTAAAACCACCTACCCAGCAAGTCTGTTTTTGAGAACCGAAAACAAACACCCCCATGAATATTTTTTTCTAAAAGACATTCTCTCCCTTGTTCAAACGTATATGTTAATATGCTGTCATATAATAGTCACTGGACTCTCGGGGAAGTCTGGTGAACCAAAACGCGACTTAAGAAATATCGTATATTTCATGTACCGTCTTCATGACTAACTCTTCTGTAATCACAAAAACAAACTTCGAAATCCTACCAATACGATCTCAGTTAATGTTCAGTTCAGGCTTTCCGAAGATACCCCTAGCAACGAACATATATAGAGGATATGGAATGAGTGTTTTTCTCATATAATATTTATGAAACGAGTATAACAATTTTCCGTTTTGGCGAGCCTCTGGCGAGCCCAAACAAAAAATTCGGACGAGTTTCATAAATATTATATGAGAAAAACACTTATTTCATATTCTATTTATCATATGACACACACACGCACAAACTAGCCACTTAGTATGACCTTTTAACCCATCACCTAATTTGAGTTGCAGACGACACTTGGAAAAAAACATCCTCGTATAACTAAACATTTTCATTTTTTGCTTCCAAAACATAGGTTATGACCTCTCATTGGAACGAGCTCGTCGAGCTCGTTCCAATGAGGGGTCATAATCTATGTTTTGGAAGCAAAAAGTGAAAATCTAAAAAAAGATGAATGGCGTTTTTCTTGTAGGTAAAAGATTAATAAAATATAACCCACACTAAATAGGACAGATAACGTAAATTCTCCCTACTGAAATTATGCAAATGTGACCCATTTTTATTTTGTTTAGCCAATCAAATTGTCTAGTTTTGAAATTGACCAATGAATTTGACAGAAGGCTTTATTTATCACTGATTAATATGAAAACAAAATATCTAAAGTTTTAAAGTGAACAAAACGGACGAGTCATATGATAAATCCAAATTATCATCACAGTCTGTGAAGACTTTAAATGATTTACTATCTCCGATACACTACTCGCGAAAATACGAGATTCTGTAAGTGGATTAATATTTGCTCATATGAGATTGTTTCAAAAATATTTACTTTTTATTGTTTCTCGTATTCAAGTCGGAACCATGGCGTTCACAATTTGTATATTTACATTCAGCGAAACCAGCCATGATTTTACTTGAGCCCTACAAATCTAACATTTCGGGTCGATCCGAATCAGACGCGTGATTTCGACTCGGATCAAATGAATCTCGAATCGAAACTAATGGATTTTTTTCAGATTTTAAAAACGACATATTCTTACAAACATAAACATTACCACCCTCAACGCAAATATTGTATTCGACGGCTACTCATCTGATTGATTATGTCACTCAAAAAAGCAGAAGACTCAAGAAGATAATCCAAGTTGTAATGTCACCTCCTGGAAATCGTCTTCTGCCATCAGATCTCCTGTTTTAGAGACTTGATGATAGAAGAAGAGTTCAAAAGGGGAGACAATTGTTCGGATTTTGAGAACATCGTGACGATTCGGAACTTTCCAAATCACTGTGAAGCAATTCGAATCATTGGGACGACGTTGAATCGATAATAATTTCGAAGCTTCGCAGGGTCCAGTGTTATGAGGAATCATGGTCGACATTGTTAACCCTTTACCTGACCTGAATAGCAGACGACACTTGCAAAAATAATTCTTGAATAACTAATTTTTTTCACTTTACCTAACCAAAAAATGAAAAAAAATGAAAATTAATTGGCGATTTTTGAGAATAGCGCTGGCAGGTTTTGGCCGTTACGTTAGGTAAAGGGTTAAAAAGAAAAAGAAAGGAGACAATGTAGTTTCGTGAGCAAAATTTTGAATCTCAGGAACTATATTCACGTAATAACAATGCATATAAACGATAGTGCGGTATTTCCGGGAAATTTAATCTGTCTGATACGGAATCGGAACGAGGAGGGGGTTAGGGCTGATGCAAACGTTTTTCTCAAGTTTCTGGGTGCAGATTAAGTTGATTGTTAGATTACATAAATTGAAAGAAACGAAAGCTACAACAGTTTCCTGAAGATGTATGTGTATCTTGCATTAATTTTTGTTCATATCAGACTCGTCAGATAAAAATATTAATTGCTATTATTTCCTGTGTTCAAGTCTGAAACTTAGAAAAATTGTGAATTAACATTAGGCGAACATATTCATAAGTTTACCGGCGCCCTGCGAATCTAAAGTGTCGGTTCGAATCGAATCGAATACCGAATCGAATCAAGCTGAATATTTCGAATCGGATCGAATCAAATATTGACGCGAATCTAATGGCTCTTCAAATTCTAAATATGGCATATTCTTACAACCATAAACGTTGCCCCCCCCCCCCTCCCCACACCAACTCCCTCAACGCAAGTATTGTATTCAACGGCGACTTCAATGATCTCTTTGAGTATGTCAATCAAAAAATGCAGAAGATTCCAGAACAGAATCCAGGTAGTAACTTTGGAAGGGACACCTCCTTGAAATCTTCGATCAGCCGGTCGGATTTTGAGAACATCTCGACAATTCGAATCTGTCCGAATCAGTGTGGCGCAATTCGAATCATCGGGACGACGTTAAATCGAATCGAATATCGAAACCTCGAAGGGTTGAGTTATGAGGTATCATGATCGATATTTTTAAAAGGAAAAGAAAGGAATGAATGTAGTTTCGTAAGTGAAATCTGCTTGAACTATTCTTTTATTGCCGGGTCTCCGGTATTTATTTATTTATTTATTTATTTATTTATTTATTTATTTATTGATGTTTAAGGTCACTTAGGGTCTTCGGTATAGGAGAAAGCATAGGGGAAGAGTTCAAGAAGAGACTCTTGGTGGAATTTTGAGAGCATGTCGCAAATTTCCGAATCAGCGCGGTTTGGAGCGAATTGAATTGAATCGAATCATCAAATTAATTTCTAATCAATCGAATTTCGAAGATTCACACCTCCTCTAAATATCAAAATTGCCATCCCTACCGATAAAAGACAACTCAATCATTTTTGAAAGAATCTAATGTCTCCATCCCTACGAATATACTTCAACGATCTGACATTTTTCCGATCATTAAACTTATACCTGGAAAGCTGTAAATCACCATCTTTGAAATACATTACAGTTAAAACTAGAAATATGGCCTGTGCACAAGCAATGCTTCAGCCAATGGACCTCCGGGTAAACCGGAGGTCCACTGGCCGAAACATTGTCTGTGTTTGCTATAAGTAACCAGGAGAACCTGCCATGCTTTGGGTGCCATTCGATATGGCAATTGCGCGCAATTCCTACGCGCAATTAAGCCCAGATAAGCGCACAGTTCGTGACAGGACTTCTAGTTTTAACTGTAGGTTTGCGTGCTCAGATGTACATAATAGTATTTTACTTTTGAATTGCCGAAAAAATGTTAACAATGACACGCGACAAGAGGAATAAAAAAAAAAACATTTTCAGTAGTATTAATTAAAAAGTGTAAAACCGCTGTGTTAAAAAAACAAATTATGTTATTAAATGTTCCGGAAACATTTGTCATTTTCAGAGTGGGTGCGCTGCCAGACAACCAACAATACCAAAACAGCTAGATTGCTGGGACCCTCATTGATCATATATAGAAAAGTGTTTCACTTGCCGACATTTGGGGGAGGAAGGGTCATGTATTGCTAAGAAATAGATAATGCGCACCAGACAAGCAACCCAATTCTCTAAGGTTTTTAGGTTCTTTCTGACGCTTCACAATAGAGGATCTTTTTTAAAGAATCTTGTTTCATGTCTGTGAAAAATGAATATACTAACCCTTTACCTAACATGAAAAGCAGACGACGCTTGCAAAAGAAATTTTTGAATAACTATTATTTTCATTTTTTGTCTCAGAAACGTAGGTTATGACCCCTCATTGGAACGAGCTCGACGAGCTCGTTCCAATGAGGAGTCATAACCTATGTTTTAGAGACAAAAAATAAAAAAAAAATAATGAAAATTAATTAGCGATTTTTTGAAAATAGCATTGGCCGGTTTTGGCCCTTACATCAGGAAAAGTGTTAATGAGGTGCACATTTTTCGTGGCAGTGAAAAATGAATATTTACAATATTGGCTGAGTCTTGTTTTTGTTTGAAGATGTCACAGTTGCTACTCTGTGACTACAATCACATTTTCAAACGTCATCGATGGAAGGAATTTCAGAGTTAATTGGCTTCCTGATATCTGGTCGGTGTGGGTTGTGCTGAGACGCCATTGACTGCATTTCCAGCTAACCTGTTGCAGTAGGTCAGTCCAGTAACAATTTGTATTTTTCAGTGAAAAGCAGAACCTTATATTGCGGGTTGCTCGTTTATCTCCTAAGCGTTTTGGTCCATTATATTAGGGCCGGCCTAGGGGTAAATGTATCCCCATTACGTTTTCAGTGGTCAGTGCAGGGAATTAAAAATATGTTTCTCACAACTCATAACAACCTATACATAGCATTAGAATATACGTACCTTCTACAGGTCCGAAGACACCTCCAGCGAAACATTCCTCCATCTGTCTCCTGTTGCAAGGGGTAATGTTCCAGCGTTCTGAAATGTTTAAAAGAAATCATTTGAAAATAATAATGGCATATTAGTTGTACTTTCAACCGATATCACAATGCCCCCCCCCCCCCCCACCCCCCGACAGGTTTGAAAGTCATAAACATTCCATTCACAAGGAAAGTAATTTACTCAATCCACGTAACAACAAGACATTATATCAATTTATTACTTTCCAATGTGTGATTTACTGGGATTTCCGGGTTTGATTATAAACGATAACTTCACAAGTGAATTATGCAATCAACAATTGTGTCATGTATTCGTGCGCGTAAACGAAGACGCTTTGCCGTGGGTGTAATGGGGACTTCATTGTTTTTTTGTTTGCTTGTTTTAACCCTTTACCAAGCATGAAAAGCAGACGACACTTGCAAACAAAATTCTTGAATAACTATTATTTTCATTTTATGACTCAAAAACATATGTTATGTTCCCTCACTGGAACGAGTTCGACGAGCTCGTTCCAATGAGGGGTCCTTAGCTATGTTTTAGAGATAAAAAATGAAAAAAATAATGAAAATTAATTGGCGAGTTTTGGGAATAGCGCTGGACGTTTTTGGCCGTTACGTTAGGTAAAGGGTTAAATAATATAATTATCGTTAATAATGAAAAGTAATAAACACAGTAATCGCTTGACTGGACTGGTTACGTGAAATACTTCATTCGAGGCGAGGGACTATATTGTAAAACACTCGTGCGCACTCGTGTTTGTACAACATCACACACCTTTCATGAATTATTTCACGTAACCAGTCCAGTCAAACGATTACTCTCTATATAACAAATACTTCGGATAATAGTAAAACAATATATTTAAAATACTACAATTACTACTACTACTACTACTACTACTACTAATAATAATAATAATAATAATAATAATAATAATAATAATAATAATAATAATAATAATAATAGCTGTCCCGATTATGTTCGAATTTCCATGTTGGTCTTCAGATTCGTGAGGGGCTGGGACAACTTATAAAATATGGATGCATGGGTAAAATCTCAGTCAATTTTTGAGGTAGTAGTTTTCATATATAGAAAAGTGGATGCGGTAAACGGGCATGTTTGGGGGGGGGGGGGAACCTGATGGGGGACCCCACAGGGGACCGATGAAAGAAGTAGTAGGAGATGTGGTAAATGGGCCTGTTTGGGGATCTCATGGGGGGGCCCCGCAGGGTGACCGATGACAGGAGTAGTAGGAGATGTGGTAAATGGGCCTGTTTGGCGATCTCATGGGGGACCCCGCAGGGTGACCGATGAAGAGGTAGTAGGAGATGTGGTAAATGGGCCTGTTTGGCGATCTCATGGGGGACCCCGGAGGGGAACCGATGAAGGGGTAGTAGGAGATGTGGTAAACGGGCTTGTTTGGGGATTTCAGGGGGGACGCCACAGGGGGACCGATGAAGGGAGTAGTAGGAGAGCGATGAAACGGACCTTATTGGTCGGACCCCGCAGGGGACCGATGAAGGCAGCCAATAAGCTTTCGAGCAGTTACTGATAAGTCACTACTCGAACAACTCGAATCCCACCGCACAAGTAAGCCATCGAGCAACTGCTCGTTCGAGTGACTCGCACATACGACTCTTTGCCTCATTTCGGTATTTGAGGAAACCTATGGCCTGATATTGTATTATTTGAGGATACCTATACAGGATATTTTCTGGAGAATCCCTTTTTTGTTATATGAGGCCATAAGGGCCATGAGAAAATCCCTCAGTCAGGTCTAATTAACTATCCCTCTTAACCTCATTTCTTTTGAGGGCATGATGGACATAAAAAATCCCTCAATGAGGTCTAATTTACTATCCCTCTTTGCCTCATTTCGGTATTTGTGAATACCTATGACCTGGTATTGTATTATTTGAGGATACCTATACAGGATACCTTCTGGAGAATTCCTTTTTTGTCGTATGAGGCCATGAGGGCCATGAGAAAATCCCTCAATGAGGTCTAGTTTATTGTCCCTCTTAACCTCATTTCTTTTGAGCCTATGAGTCCATGAACAAATCCCTCAATGAGGCCTAATTTACTATCCCCCTTGGGCATCATCTCGGTATTTAACAGCCATAGCCCCTGGGAACCCAATATCAGCACCCCTTTTTGGAAAACGTTTGGCCTTTTTAGTCATGTAAGGCCATGAGGGCTATGTGAAAGGTACGTTGGTCCTATAGCACTGCGTGCTGCAAAATATTCTTGAAGAATCTATATCAAATATAGTCGGGGTTTTTTTTGGTGGCTTAAGGACGGGTGGGATCTGGTGGGGATTATTTGGGACTGCTGGGGACTAGCAGGCTAATTGTCTTAAAAACCCATGGTTTCTGCAACCGGATCTCCGCATGTCCTACTGCTCCCTTCATCAGTCCCCCAGTGGGGTCCCCCATGAGATTTCCCCAAACAGGCCCATTTACCACATCTACTACTCCCTTCATTGGTCCCCTTGCGGGGTCCCCCATGAGATCCCCCAAACAGGCCCATTTTCCACATCTCCTACCACTCCTCCTACTCCCTTCATCGGTCAACCTGCGCGGTCCAGCTAATAAGGCCCGTTTCACCGCTCTCCTACTACTCCCTTCATCGGTTCCCCTGCGGGGTCCCCCATGAGATCCCCTAAACAGGCCCATTTATTATATCTCTTAATACTCCCTCCATCGGTCCCCCTGTGGGATCCCCCGTGAGACCCCCCTCAAACAGGCCCGTTTACCACATCTCCTACTACGCCCTTCATTGGTTCCTCTGCGGGGTCCACCCTTGGGATGCCCCCAAACAGGCCCGTTTACCACAGATTTAATAACTGGATGTCGGTTTTTAAACACCGAGCCGCAAGCGAGGATTTTTAATGAGACATCCAGGTATTACCTCTCCACATACCATACACATTGACGGAGATAACGTTATAGTCCCGTTTGAAACACAATAAAAACATAGTGGAGAAAAACTTGTGGACGCGTTTCTCGCGCTCCGCAATCACTTGGACCAAATTCGTGAATATTTTTTTGTTTTAAGAAAACGTACAAGACAACAGATAGAGTTACATCCCTTGGGTCGTTAAAGAAACCAGTGAACAGTAGTTTGTTGATATATCGTCCCCTGAGTTCCAATGTGTTTTATGTGCCTACTAGAGCATAGAACACAAAGGCACACGGGACGAATTATTTGCTCTTATGTTTTTTTCTCAAGTTGTTTCATTTCAATTATTCGACTGTTTACTTTATAACAACAAAATGTGATCGAATTGGGGAAATCTGATGATATTTGTGACTATTTTCAGGATTTTGTGTTAGAGCTTTATACCGAGGCGAGTGAATGAGAAAAGCTTCCATTTAAACCATACCCCCCCCCCCCCGATGTTTCGCGTGCACATATACCCTGAATGTTGCACGCTCTCATATACCTTGGATGTTGGGTGCATCTTTTGCAATGGCTATTTGTCCAAGGCATTCTGACCAATGGATGTTCGGCATGACTTGCTCGTTCACATACATCAAGATGTATTGTCCGCTACTTCCTCGCGTGAGGGGGGGGGGGGGGGTTGTTATGCCATTTCCCCATGGAGACATATTGAATATACCCATTGTAGTTTGGTGTTCCAAATATTCACCACGAGTAGTGAACATTTGGTACACCTAGCTACTATGGGTATATTTTATTTATACCATGATCGTCAGATTATTAAGAGTCACTATTATTTTTTCTCGATTTTACTGAGCACCAGTCGTACATACGTGCGAATCTGTTTTGTTTACATGAGTAATACGGCTGGCTTCGGGTAGGTAAAAACCCGTACCACGTGATCAGACACGAGGTAACGAATTTATCTATTGACTTTCCGTTTTAGAAGTACAATCTAATTCATGTGTGAACACACACAGCATGAGGTCTTTTATCTTCCATTGCTGAGCCATACAGGTTTCTGTGGAATTTTTGTGCAAAAGTGTTTTTTGTGAAAATATGCCGATGTGAGTAGTACAAAAAAATTATTGAATTTCTTTTTTGTCTCAAAAACATAGCTTTTGAACCCCACATTGAAGGGTACTCGACAAGCTCATTCCAATAAGGGGTCATGAGCTATATTTTGGAGATAAAAAATTAAAATATAATACATGTACACTGTAAAGCTGGGATGACGCGTCTTCTAAGGGGTATGGACAATTTGTAGATTCCGGAACGAGTCTTCCACTGGGTATGGGAAATTTGTCAGTGGCTGCGCGGAAGTATCGTGCGTTTCAATGAATATGGTCTCATACCACGTATCTATCAACCAATCAAATCAAAAAATTCACTTTAGTCGATAGATAATAGTATATCCATTGGAATCAGCCTAACTTATGTTTCATAACTCCTAGAGGTTCTATGCGAACAGTTGCTAAGCCGATTCAGTGAGAAAAAAACATTAAATCGGGGTAGCAAATGAATAAATTCCATCTAATCCATGTTGTGTTCTGATTGTCGCATTTCTCCCTTATATGACCCGTCCTGTGGGTCAATAAAGGGGAAATGATTCAAATTCGAACACGAAATATTCGTCCCTTTGACGGATGCACTAAGTGAAAAGTCCATAGTGGTCACTCGTCCAGTTCTCTCCCAATATGATTGTTTGATCAGTTTATGCACAAACACAATAAAACCATTCGTCCTGTGCTTGTTGAGTTTTGCGTTTTCTGGTTGGCAGCAAAAACCAGAAACGAGCTAGAAAACCGAAAACCGCCCAGCGCTGGTAGTCAGGTTTAAATCTTACCTGGACGACGATCAAACCGCGCCCTTCAAACACTTATCAGGTTATGTTGTTTTATTCCGCGACTTGACACCGATGGGTCATACTATCCTCTTTGCTGCAGTCTCTTGTTTCATTCTGGGGAGCCCAACATATAGATGGTACAACATATTCGACAGAAGTTAGCGATGTAAAGAACTGCCACGTGACCTGTAGAGTGCAATATAAACGTACCTGATAAAGCTGGATACACACAGTTGCATCGTTTCGCAGTTGGTGTGACAAGACACTCCATCATGCACGCGTTCCAAGAGTAGACGTCGTGATGTTTGAGAGGGTTTACATAATCATCCGCTTCTGTGTCTATACAGTAATCCTGTCCATTATATGTATACGGATATGGCTTGAACAAGAACTGGAAAACAATATTTTGTAACCATGAACCAGTGAACCTTTTATTTATTGTAGTTTATTTACACGTTCGACAACCAGGGCTACCTTGTGCCGGACAGTTTTACGGGCGGAGGACGCCGGAATACCTGAGAAAACCAACTATCAGACTCCCCAATGTACACAAACGGGGTTAGCATTGGTTGAAGACAAGTACAACATCGATGTGCATTACGCCTTAACACATAGCGCTGCTTCTGTGCAATTGGACAATCGGAATTATGCGCCTTGCCAAAGAATACTACGCAGATTCCCCTGTCAGGATCGATCGTACGCCTATCGGTTTGAAGTCCAATGCTGCAACCACTGAACATCCGCGAACCCGAACTTGTGAACTACAACGAAAAGTAATTATAAAGTGGCCGGTTGCGTCGTGAAGATGACGAATTGGGGTGGCGGCAAGGGATTGAGCCTGGCTTGTCCTGACTGGTAATATATTCCATTACCAATGTATGTCTTCCTCTGATAGACCAGTTTATACACTAAGAGAAAATTTGTACATAATTTATTTTATGATTTTCCCTTTCGCAGGTGTCTAATACATCACATATCCAAAATACGCTACGTGATCATGGGCCAAATTTTAACAATCAGAATTGCTTCTGGAGGTCGCCAAGCAATATGTTGGTTAAAGTGTTTTAGGGGTAGGAGAGAGAAAAAACTAAATTGGGTCTCAAACATTTAACATACGTGGACATATCATATACGAACTTGACGGCAATGGTGTGGGGAGCATGGTGATGAATACGTTGCCTAAATGGTAAAAGGTTGATTGTTCATAAAGGTTGGAGGTCATCGAGTGCAATCCGAAAAGTGTGCAATACTTGTCGAGTCACTCCACAATGAAAAGTGAGTCAACCGGGACCAACTTCGTACATGTTTTATTTTATGGTTTACATGAATGGGAATATCTTATACACAAAAACAAATCCGCTTAATCACCATGGTTACACATTTTCACAGTTGGCCCAGTTGAACAGTTCACGAGATAATCGTTGTTATGAATGTTTATAGGGGTAAAAGTTAATTTGGCGTCGGGAATAGTCAACATACGTGAAAACATTAGAAAGCAAAATGGTCAATGGTGGAGGGGGGAGGGGGGAGGGGGGGGGAGGGGCAACGTGAAATATAAATACGTCTCAAATAATTCAGACGGAAGGGCATAAAGGTCAAAGGTCACCGAAACATGTGCAATACAAGTTAAGTCGATATTTGACGAAATAGGAGTCGAGCAGGCCAACCTACATACATAATTTATTTTATATTCGTGGGTGGAAATATCTAATACACCACATATAAAAAAAAAAATTAGCTACATTACCTTAGACTAATTTTTCATAAATAGCATTGTAAAAGTCCACAAGATAAACGTTTTTATGAACGACTATAGGGGGTAGGGGAAAGAATAGTGGATGTGGCGGCAGGAATATTTAACGGGCATGCATATATTATATATCAAAATGACCACAATATCGGGGGTGGGGGTCACCGAATTTAACAATGACTTAACATGCCCAGAAGGGAAGGTTATAGAGGTCAAATGCCACAAATAACTATCCATTCAAATCCTACTACAGAGGCCTACTGTGATACCCATTTTGTGCATTAGTTTATTTTTGATTTGGTGTGCGGAATAATGTAATAAATCACATATAAAAATCCGTTCCGTGATCGTGGTGCAAATAAAGGAAATCGGTCATGATTTAAAAACATCAAGATAAGTTGCTGGTGACCTATATATAAGCAATATATAAAACATCAAACCCGACACAACATATGTGGGCAAATTGTGTCAGAACGAAACAAAAGGCAATGTCCTGGTGGATGTTATTTGTGGCAATTGGATTGATGTGAAAGCTGATACAAGTGTCACAAAAAAGGTTTTGTACACGACACAAGCGCGCAGACAAAGGAACATGAAAAAAATACAATTCGTGAAAACATTTAATAAGATTTCACATTAGATTTACAGGTTTAAAAATAATTTACATTAAAATAAACATTGTTTTGTGCTATATTAAAAAATGAAATCCACAACATTTCATGAATTGTTTTAATTTAAATTGCATTATCTTATACGTGATTTTTTTTATTAGTCTTTAATGTAATCAGCATCTGTGCTATACCATGAGAGAACATGAGCATAGATTAAAGTTTTGCCAATTGTTTATGTCGCGCATTTACTAGACGTTTGTACCTCATCTGTGTTGATCATATCAACAAATATAATCAAATTTATAACCTACTTGCTTAATATGCCAGTCTTGGGAGAAAAATAATAATATATATTAAATTTACTCACATCACCTTTAGGCTTTGGTAAACTGGCAAGATTTAAAAATAATAACAGCACTTGTGTTCAATTAGTCTTGACCTAAAGGTTTAATGTATTGGAATCATATAGTTCATTATTAAACAAATTCAGAAATTCATGTTTGTGACAACAATATCTTTTATTAAGAACATAAGTATAAAAATTTCGGGTTTCTCAAAAGAAAATATATCTAGTTTGAAGCGAATATTATCGCTGAAGACAGTGTCGACATCGATAGGAATTACAGATAATAACCTCTAAAGAAAATTGGAACAAGTAAATCGGCCCATTTTTGCGAACGAATCAAACCAGTTTTGAAGACAAACAAGATATACTTTAAAGGCTTGTGGGAAGAAATCATGAGACATACATGTATCGAGCCGCTCTTCAAGACGTGAAAAAAAAAAAAAGCGTATGCATGGTACAACCACGGAGAGGGAGGAGAGAAATAATTCTATTCCGCCAGAGCTTAGGCTTAATTCCTTTACAAATTCCCCCCCCCCCCTCCGGGGGCGGGGGACACATGTTCCATACCCTATCTCGCCCCAACCTGTCCTCGGCCTCCGTCCTTCAACAGCGGTATCTAGATTTTGCTCCCCTACAACATATTGGAATCACCCCCACTCCACCCATGATTTGGCATTATGGCTCAACAAATGGTACATGCTAATACTGAATGCGTCTCAATCTGGATGAAGGGTGTGTGGTTAGTTTAGTTTAAACATATTTTGTCTTTGATGATAGTTGACAAAAAGGAATGGAACACAAGTTATGGCAACTTATTTACGTTCCTCTCCTGTATAATGCTGTGACAATATAAATAAAAATGTACAAGAACGACATACATAGGTGAACATTTTAACATCCTTATAATACAAAGTTTAAGTTTCCAAGAGAAGGTAAAGATTGTCGGAAAAGCAAATATAAAGTAAAATAAATAGTGCTTGTTTTAGTAGGCTGTAACCCGATCTCCACTCATGAAAAATGTGTTAGGCTCAATATTTCAATCGACGAAAAGTTTAAATTTGTTTTATTAGGTAGTGGGTAAGCTCCAAACACCAGCTTTTCTGAACCAAGTTTTGATGAATGCAAATCAATGCAAATGCAAACCCCGCCAGAGCTTAGGCTTAATTCCTTTACAAATTGTCATCCCCGGGGCGGGGTGACACATGTTCCATACCCTATCCCGCCGCAACCTGTCCTCGGCCTCCGTCCTTCAACAGCGGTATCTAGATTTTGCTCCCCTACAACATGTTGGAATCACCCCCACTCCTCCCATGATTTGGCATTATGGCTCAACAAATGGGACATGCTAATTCTGAATGCGTCTCAATCTGGATGAAGGGTGTGTGGTTATGGAGGGGGTGGGCTCATAATTATTTTACAGTGATGATTCTGGCGCAACGTGTACATTATATCCAATATTCTCGGGTAAAATAATTTTCCTGAGCATGGTTACTCCTGTTCCAAAATTTAACCCAAGTTAGTTGGCGTTAGAAGTGAAAGTTTCAGTTCGATATCTTTGCACAATGTAGGAGTGCATCCCAACATTGCTCTTGTTGAAGGGTGAAAACGACGTTGCACATAAAATATCGAACAGTGATGATTTGGGTCCAAATACGAGTAACATGCACCACTATATCGCATGTTCCCAAGTTGAAAGGTTAAATTTCACCTACGCATGCTTATTCATGTGAAAAAAAATACCCCCACCCCCATTTATAAAAAGTACGATGGTATGGTAATTCCCCAAATAATTGGTAATACCATGGTAATACCAGGTATTTTGGGACGTACCATGCTTTATCATTGTACATTTTTTATGAGGGCCAAGTCAGCTGAGTTTGAAAGTGCCAGATTTCAGTTCGACATCTCTGTATATGTAGGAGTGCACCCCTAGGTTTATACTTGTTGAAGGGTTGACACGAGTTTACACGTAAAATGCAACTTCCCATGTTTGGCCTACTCACGATTAAAACAATATATAAACCTTCAGCTAAAATTCGAATGTAGGTGCGAAACTTCAGCTAGTAAATTATAAAATGCATACATGTACGTACGTTCGGGCTCCTCTTGTTAAAGGGTTAATGAGTGAAGGGTTATCGTAGCAGGTAATATTCACTCCGCCCACATTACTCCTTATCAAAAAGATTTACACACAGATGTCAGCTCAATATTTCTGAAAAACGTTCGAGCTCCTTTTGTTAAAGGGTTAATGAGTGAAGGGTTATCGTAGAAAGTAATATTCACTCCGCCCACATTACTCCTTATCAAACAATTTTACCCTCAGATGTTAGCTCAATATTTCTGAAAATGTAGGAACCAATTCCACATCGCTGTTGTGGATGAAAGGTTAATGCGACGCATAACTCGACGGAAACCTCTCATTGAACCTGAAATGTCGTGCATATGTTGGCAAAATTGTCAAAAATACAACAGAGGACAAACACCTCACAGAACACGCAAACCAGAATCTTAAGCCAGCTGTTGAACGCACCAAGTTACACCATGGCGTATTTTTCCTGTATCTCTTCTGAAATCGATAAGAGTACTGCTGAGTTTATCAAAGGAGCATGTCCCATTCACCAACCTATTTAAAAACTATTGTTATGTCAATTAAGCCAGCAGTGAAATGTTTGTGAATCTGTTTAATAATACTGACCATCAAAAAGTATCGCTAAACTAATTAAATAAATCCATTTCATTTTAAACGCCATACACACATAAAACGTACGTAGAAACGAAACTTACACAGCTTACAATTTGAAGCGAGTAACTTTGACCTACGAAATGAATATATTTTTAAAATGACGCATCTATATCGAGAAGATGAATCCTATAATTTGAGAGCACGGCGGCCTTTGTAAGAGAAACGTGTCCCAACCTATTTTTAAAACCCATTATGTAAAATCGTTTTCGGACTTTGAAACCGAAAGACTCGGAGTGTTATGACGACACCGTTTATAATATATTTAAGTATGCCATAAATGCAGAATTTATTGCACGCTTTTATGGTTGTGTAATATTGTAACAAATTGTATATAAAATAACAGGCCAAAATTAATTAAACCAACGGGAGTTAATATCGAATGTGTCCACAACAATAGGATTCCTTTTTTTATTTTTGGAGTCAATTCAAAATATCAAGAGAAATGAATTTTGCTCTTAGTTGTGTCAAACAGTGTACCAAATAGCGCGCGCATGCGCGCTAAATGAAGGTATTCTTTGGTCATGGGAGTGCATCATGGAAAATTACATTTCCAGTTAAAACAAAAACAGAAAATAATAGAACTTAAAAAGTTTCAACAAGTAACTGACTTGTTGTATTTTCATGTTACATATGGTACTGATTAAAATATTCACACATTCCTTGGTCAAAATAAAATCAGTTTGAAATAGATAATCAACATTTCCAGCTTCAATGTGGATCAGGTTACACAAAACTGCCCAACTGCTACCAAAGACTTACAAACCATGATCTTGGAATGTTACACTATAGCCCACCAATAATGCTGACTTAGTCTTTCCCCATCGAAGGCTGCTGAGCATTCTCACAACTTATTCCTTCACGAACACTACACGCAGGAGTGCATTCTGGATAAGTCCTTTCAAGCTGCAGGTAGATGAGTCGCAACCTTGTTTGCAGCCACATCTCATGACACATGGAGAAGATCCCGTGAGGCAGAGTTTTTGTCGCACCGTACTGGTCTCAAAATCCCATCTACCAACTCCAATCTCCGCCCAGTACGGCGAGTCGCAGTCTCATGCCTCTTTCACTCCTCTATGTGGAGATACACTCTCAAACAGTGGTACTTGGCAGAAAAGCCTCTGAATTTATGGCATTGGACGCCTTCGCAATTCTTCCTACAAACATTTTTGACCGAAGACTATCCAACGTATCCGTTGCATCCCCTTTGTATAACGAAACTAAAGTGGATTATCCCTGTATAATGGGTACGTCCTTGCTGATAAGATTTACTGATTGATCAAGCCCAAAGCACCCTCTTTCAAAGCATTTCCATTCTCAAATCCTTTGATAACACTGCCCTTACCGGGCTAAAATTATTTATTTATTTATTGGATTGTAAGTTCACATACTTATGCACAATGGCTAATCGTGACCGTGACAGTTTTACTGGTGGGGGAAGCCGGAGTACCCGGAGAAAACACCGAGCATCGACGATCAACTGTCAACTCCTCAACATTCTAACGCTGTTCAATCTTCGCTCAAGCAGGGTTATAGCGGTTGAAGCCATGTGCACCATCGGCGTGCAGTACGCCTTAGTACACGGCGCCATCGTGGCCCCATGTAGGCAACGGGGAGAAAGTGCCTTGCCCAAGGACACAACGCAGATCGTCCTGAATGGGGATCGAACTCGGGACCTCCAGCATAGAAGTCCAACAGTCTAAAAAGTTTAGATGTGTTGTCACATCCCTGAATAGAAAAGCAAATAAAACCAAACGTGCTCCAATGAGGGGTCATCAGCAACGTTTTTGACGCAAAAAATGAAAAAAAAAAACAGTTATTCATAAATTTTCTTTCCAAGTGTGGCTTGAAAAAAATACGTGTAATCCAAGACAAAATCGAGATGTATCATTTCTGAGTATCAGTCTTCATGCATGACTTCGAGAGTTTTCGAGTAGTATAAATAATTATGCCCACAGCGGATCTCCCTCGTGGCCGACGATGCTGGCCTGTTTGTATCGCTTTACTGTCATGCAAACGAAAATCGAAACCAGAACATTTTAAGACAAACTTCAGAACAGTTCAAATTGCTCTATCAGTTTGTCGAAGAGAAATTTACCTCTGATATAATTACGACCTGTCAAGCTAAAGTGCACGTCGGGAAATGACGTGTGCAGACATATCGATTTCATTTGAGTTCGCTTCAGCGCTTTTACTCTCGACGTGTGGTGCTAGTCTGCGTGTTTTAAGTACATACCTGTGGTATATATGATACTTCTCGACAAGCTTTTCTAATATCTTATTGGTTTTCTCCTACAATGAACGCACTAAGTATTATTTTGTTCTGGAAAATATGGTATTTTCATATTAATAGCGTCGCATCCGTAAAATGGTGGGAGAAAATCATCCTCGATTGGTATCTAGGTGGATGGGGAAATCTCATCCGAGGGGAAGGATATTTGAGCCAGACACGAGGCTTGCCTCAAATATCTTGCCCCGGGAGTGAGATTTGCCCATCTCTCCCAGATACCTATCCAGGAGAATAACAATCTACCATATTCAGTTTGAAGACACTGTGAATAAAACAAATTCTTAACACATTTGTTTTGCTGAATACCTTTAACACCTCTGGCTCCAACAAGCGTGCCATGCTTTCCTTCCTCTCCTTCAAAATTCACCGTGCACTACCCCTTTAATGAGATAAGAGGCAGGGTTCCTCATCCACACGAACAACCCGAGTGGCGATTCTTGTTTGTTTCATGTTTGCTTACTTCTGGGGCTTATTGACCCTCTTAACAGCCTGGATCACATCATATCCGAAGCGGTGCATGTTGCCTCTTTAAAATAAGATGTACGTTTGCACAGCTGATACGTTCTGTAACAGATATCGATATCTACCATATACGGAATGAAGACCACAGTGAGAATAAATAGTTTTGAGTAAACAATTGATTTTTCCCAACACAGCTTATGGCATCAAATTGGAACGACCTCATCGAATTCGTTCCAGTGATAGGGGTAAAAGGGAATGTCACAGAAGTGAAAATTACTGACTTTGAATATTTGTCAAGCAGGGAGCTGCCATTGCAAAAAAATGTTTGCTTTCTTCGCTAAGTGCTATCGCATCTCATCTCTCCCAGCTGTGCAAACACTTTCTGTGTTTTCACGTACCTGTGGAAAAATCTGATTAATACAAATCAAGACACGACCGGTCATCAATATCATAAACCAGTTTGTTTTATGGAAATTAATAAGGTCTGTCTATTAACATACTCTACTTTTTTAAAATCATGCACCCCCCCCCCCCCCCGACACACACACACACATATCGCCAACAAGCAGACGGAGAGTCAGTTAGTAAGATTAACAGCTCATTTATCACATGCAATGTCGGGTGTTTTACCTCCAGAATGCATTTCCATGACGACTGTTTTTAGTTATCATAAAATGCCGTAAGCTGTTGTGTTTCCGTTTATTCCCCCCCCCCCCCCCCCCCCCCCCCCCCCGTTGAATGGTGCATGATGCGGTCTACAAGGCATTGCAGATGGCACCTTGTTCCATTGAAGCGAAGATTTTTGAAAAGGGAATGTCTGCGTCTTAACCCTTTATCCAAAGCAGATGATATCAAAATTTAATATTTTAAAAATCATTTTTCACATTTTTTCAAGAACTTTCAACAAAACCATATCACGTGACCCCTCATTGGAACGAGCTCGACGAGCTCGTTCCAAGGAGGGGTTACATGATACGGTTTTGTTGAAATTGTTTTGAAAAATAAGATTTTTTTCAGCTGCTTAATTTGCATATTACGAGGGAGGATGTGGCCGATTCGATGGGTAAAGGGTTAACTGATTTTATATGTCTGCATTATTCATAAAACTACCCAGTAAATACATCCGTACCTTCACATTACATGGCTGTGTCCTTCCATTCTAGCTTGTCGAATTGATCTAATTGCCCAATCTGCAACCGCCAGATTCCGCGATAGGAGTAAAGGGTCATATGGAGCGGGTGCGTTTACTTAAAATAATTCATGGGGAATATGCCGCTAACCACTTCGCGACAGTGAACTATCAGACGAGATGAGGTGGGTGTTGGAATTTTATAAACAATAACTTCACCATAGAAGGAACAATCATGTCTACCAATGGGAAAATGCTCGGTCTTGCATGTGGTATTCTTATCCAGTTGTATTTTCCTCCCAGGATAGTACTCGGGTAATGAAAAGGTCATTTAAAATAACTCCAGAAAAATTGTCAAGATACAAACACAAAATTTGTTCGGACAGTGCAACTTCCTAGCTGGAATAAATACATACACAATCACAGCATTGTTTTCCACGCAAAGAGCAAAATGCCGTGCCATTGCAAAAAATGTAAATTCGTACCTTTCTGTTCTGAACTTGTATAAAATTCTCAGTTCCTGGTGCAAGAAGTGTTCCTTTGTCGTGAACATTTGGATACACCTGCGTATCATGGACAAACACCTGAAATGACCAAAAAAATTTCATTTTAAAATATTAGTATAGAAAGAATGCGCTAAGTTGCTAAACCCTTTCTTCAGAACGAGCACACACCCGCCCACTCACCCGCTCGCAGGACATACCCGCTATAGTATTGTTTAGCTATCATTGGGGGAGTTATGTTTTCCTTTGTTCTCGCTGACAAACAAATGACAAACATGTTCCGACAATATCAGTAAGGCAAACCCTAGCACATTGTTTTCTATATGTGGGCCTGGACAACTGAAATGAAATACTTGGAGGTCCAAAAACGCTATAGTTTTTTTTTTGTTTGGTGACAAACAATGACAAACCCCAACCCATTGTTTTTTATGAAGATCTGGAAAAAAAATATTGGAAATCTGAAAAGGGACGCAAACATTGATGTGTATGCTCTCACAAAATGGGAAAAACAAACCCCCATCAGACAATCCCCGAGTGGAATTCTCTCTGAGAAAAACAATTTCACAACTGGTGATCGAAGTCACGGAAAAATGAGAAATTAGTTATCAAACTAAAAGATAAACGCAGATCAGTTGTCGTTCCATCGCAGAATATTTATATAAAGGAAGCCACGAGACGTCTGAGTGATACCAAACATTATAACTCACATAACTGGCCTCCTAATGCTGAAATATTTTATAAGATCTTGCAACTTCACCTCGACGAAGGTCATATAATTAAAAAAAATAGTTGCGATTTAAACAGCTAACCGCAATGCTCAAACAAGACAACTTTACATCATAGACGGTTGAATTAACCCCACTCGGGAGACCAGTTTCCTCAGATTGTAACTCGAAATCTTACGCCATCTCAAAACTCATTGAGTATCATCTGAAACCTATATCAAATAGACATCCGATCTGCCTAAAAAGGCACAGGGTTTCCTGCCCAAACTCTCTGAAATGAATGTATAGAAACATGCATTTTGGCTATATTGGATTCTGGCAGCACGTACACCAATAATGATATTGATTAAGGATTGTCATCTGTACACAATGCATTAGAAAAACATCCCGAGGCAAAAGGCCCGATTGAACAAAACAGCAAATTAAAAGCTACTATCCGCAAAGATTCGGTTGAATGTCTATGTATAAAAACAAGCAATTCCAAGCATCTGGCCAGCAAGATTATAAAGTTTATTTTAGATCAACTGATTCACACCCAAATAATTTCATCCCCACATACAGTGAAAACTAGAAATCATGTCACGAACTGTGCGCTTATCTAGGCTTAATTGCGCGTGGGAATTGCGCGCAATTGCCATATCAAATGGCATCCAAAGCACGGCAGGTTCTCCTGATTACTCATGGCAAACAGGCAATGTTTCTACCAATGGACCTCCGGGTCACCTGGAGGTCCATTGGCTGAAACATTGCTTGTACACAGGCCATATGTACAGAATTTGATAGCCTTACTAGCCCAAGAACATTAGGTTTCACTAGGGAAAAAAATCGGAGAAAGCTGATTTTTTCAGGGAATGTCGAGTACATGTCACTGAACGATTAGACAAAAGTCCCCTAAAATCCCAGTTGAGCTTTTTTCTCTACAGCCTTTTTTCGAAAACGCGTTTGAAAAAAATCCAAAAAAATCGCACGAACTTTGTAACCAATTGATCCAACTGTATTTTTTGTTTACGCGTATTTCGAGCTACATAATGTCTAATATACATTTACCTAGAGGAAAATGTGCATTCTGTGACAATTTCTGCGAAAAATTATTGAAAATTCACAAAAAAGTATCGGATTTACGCAAACAATGACGATTTTCCTAACGGATTTGCCCAAAGGGTCGTAGGACAGAACGGGATGTTAGTTGGACAGACGATAAAAAATCCACCACCATTTGAAGACTTTTATCATTGCTTACAAAATAGACATTATGGAAGACGCCCTCTGCTTCTGGCCGAGTTCCCCTTTTGCATAAAATTCGTCAGCATGAGAACTCAACTATTTTCGGGCTTGGGACCGAACAGACACGTCTGTGTCTGGCAGCATTAGATCAATAAATAATATTTACAGAATGTACAAAAATCAATAAATAATATTTACAGAATGTACAAATCAATCAACATGGATTAAGTTACATTGACTATTATCAACGCTATATACAGAAATGACATGACCTATATACATATTATTCATCGAACTCAGAAATTTCCGACAGGACAGTGTTTCTGTGGTTGTTACAAGAATCCGAACTGCAATTTCACAAACCTGAGCAAGAGAGTCCTGCCTTCTTACACCCACACCTTTTTGTACAAGCACTCTTGCAACCACAACTGATCAGATTCAGTAGGTTATCGGGGGCACATGGCTTTGTGGCTGCAGTCGGTACAAGAAGTCCATTGTCTAGCGACCATCCCCAATCCGTCGGAGGAAGCGAAGTGCCCAGCCATTGTTGGATCTGTAGATAACATCTGTAGACATGTTGTTGTGCAGCATCGCTGCTTGGTGGGAGTGAGGCTACGTCGATGGGTTTATTCAGTTTAGATTTTGCTACATAACGCTTGTAAGTGACATATCTATATTGGTCGAGAGAGGAAACAGTTTTACTCCCGTATAAGATCAGGAGAAGTTGTTCCCCGGCAGCGGCTACTGCACTTTGGTGTACTGTCATCCGCCAAAATTGTGTTGACATACTGTTGTGAGTCGCTAGTAACATCGGAGACAATTGTACTGAATACTTTCTTCTTACCAACTCGAAAGAGTGCAGAAGTAGTGTCACAACCACTTATAGAATGTGCTACAAGGAGGTTGCTTCTATGGTCACCCATTTTGGTTGCTATTTCACTAACTGAAACTAGTAAGTTTGGGGTAATGGAATACATCATGTGAATATTACATCCCGGTTGAACTCGAGAGGTAAGAATGACTAACAAGTCTGTGTCTGTTCCCACAACGACAACATTGTTGTCATCTTGAGCGATGTCAAGTGCAGTTTCGGCTATCAGTACATCAGCATCAGCCTCGGCCTGCTTGGACTGAATTTTGATAGCAGATAGCTCCTGCATTAGAAGATCGATCAGTTGGGTTTTGTTCTTGGCATTTGCAAGGAAATCGGATTGGGGTGTGGTGGCTGGTAACTCGGGTGAGATATTGATATCAATGGAATACCTGTCTTCAGATCCACGGGCTTGTTCCATGCCCTTTGTCGACACTGTACAAGCATAACCATCAAAAACAACCACGACGTTCGCCCCAAAATGTCTCACTAGATAATTGGAATATGATGTACATATGTCCTTATATGGCGACTGTTTAGGCCATACAACTGCCCTCAATAAAAATCCACCATCTGCAACAAACAGAGAATGTTCTGGGATTTTAGTTTGCTCGGAACCGTATGTTTTGAGGATCTTACCGAGCGTGCTTTTCTGTGTCTTCCTCATTCCAGCAGAATCAAACAATGCTGGTGGTTTCGGGGCGAGTTCATATTTGAGATACTCTTCCATCTCTGCTTGTGACTGAATAACACATGTGATGCTGTTGAACAGAATTGTGGGGTCAATCACTACCTTACTTCCACGGACTTTGATGCTATTTGCCATCGATGCGAAAGACTTCACAGTGTCAACACGTCGTAGTTTGATGCTGTTGAACGTTTTGCTTACAACATTTGATACGCAACATTCACCAATTTTGCGAACTTGGTCACAGTTCACAGTTTCGTCGGCCACAAGCCCGGTCGCTATAGAGACTAATTGTAGTGGATCTCTATTCTGAAAGGGGGAATGCACTCTGAGCCAGTTCAATAATTTGGTGATATCATTGGCATCAGTCAATTGTGAACTTTGACGGAGATCCCGATGTTGTTCGCCGTGACCAGTGTGAACATGAACAAAATTTTCGAGAGCATTACATATCGGAAGGCAAAGAGGTAGTCCATGTACCCATTTCGCAACAGTGCTATCGGTTATTCCCCTGCCATGTGTGAGACCACCAGGGAGCTTGAACATTCTCATTAAACACTGCTCTATGGTCTGATCAGAATATATCCCGTCCCAGAATTTATGTGAGCGCCTTATGGTAAAGTAACCTTTCTCAGTGAACAACTTCAAATCATCCTGTTGCATTATTTCTGTTAGCTCATTCATGTGCTGCAAATAGAAATGAGAACTTTTTGCGTATGCAAAATGACCACCTGCGTGAAATACTGGAATCATATTGCGAACACAATATGTGTGGAGTTCCCAGTCGCCTGTGCGCTCTGCTCTCAAGAACAACTGGAGAAGACCTATTTGCTCGTAGTATTGTACCCAAAGCTTTCCTGGGCGTGCACACATTACATGCCAATGCATCTTGAGTGTAGGCGAACACCACATTATGTGATTTAATCGAACATGGAAATTGAAACAATGATGCTATAATACGGTATTTGAATGAGAAAAGTCGATGCCGTTTGAATTTGAGTTTAGGGGGTATGGTTAATATTTCACACGTTTCACCAGTTAATTATGGAATAAATGACTATTGTTATATATCATTATAAAGCCACTGCTTTTCTGCAATTTGTGAAATATAATTGAACTCCCAAAGTAGTCGTAGATTTGATTTAATGGACGTTGTGTACCGTTGTGTGTATGAAAACAATAAATTTTTCTTCGTAATTTTGTACATTTTCGTGAATATTTCACCATTGAGTGTGAGGATTGGTACAAAGTTGGCATTTTCTGTTGGGGATATGTATTCTCAATATAATTCAGCACGATATTTATGATTCTCACCCTACTAAGGCGAATAAGAATGAGAAATATGGAGCTGGGTCGAATTTTAAAAAAAAAAAAATTTTTATCAAAAAAACGCTATAACTAAAAAAGCTCAACTCGGATTCGCGGGGACTTTTCACACTTTATCCGCAATGTGTGTCCCGGAAACATATAAACAAATCAGCTTTCTCCGATTTGTTTCCTTACTTTCTCATTTTTATGTCTAATGTGCCTGGACTATACTATGGTCATAATGCGTAGATTAAAGCGCAGATCGACGTGCTATTTGTGCGCATTTCATGACTGGACTTCTAGTTTTAACTGTACATTTGCAGAAATCATCATATCACAGATCCCCCACGCTTTCACCGCAAGTCATGTAATAAGGTGGCTTTCGGTAAGGATATTCCACATTGTTTGGCATCTTGAGATCAACGGTGAGAATTACAGTGATGCCCTTTACCTAGCTTCCTTGTATTGTACAAGCTCCTTGGACTTGTCGTAATCCACGAGTGGGCAGTGATGTCAACGCATGCGTTTACCAGGTTATACAATTTATCATCGGCAAATTTTAATTAATGAAGCATCGAGTTGTACCCGGTGGTTTATTAATTAAATTGTTCATGATTATTCCTATAATTAGTATTTGTAATCTAATATTATAGCGTAATTTGATACATTACCCATCAGTGGAAAGTCACAAGTCTACGGACTTTTGTATATTGCATAGCTGTATGTATCATCAGAAAGAGAAATTTGTATCTGAACAAAGCAAAAAGCGTTATCAGATTCGAATGTTCCTCCACTGTTATTCATAGAGTTGCATTTAGTTTATCACTTATAAACACTGCAGTAAATAGTATGCAGGTCAGTGTCAAAATTCATTTCAGATACATGGCACTCAACACAAACAGCGGATAAAACAAAATGCAGATGCCCAAACATCTACAGTTAAAACTAGAAGTCCTGTCACGAACTGTGCGCTTATCTAGGCTTAATTGCGCGTAGGAATTGCGCGCAATTGCCATATCGAATGGCATCCAAAGCACGGCAGGTTCTCCTGGTTACTCATAGCAAACACAGGCAAAGTTTCTGCCAATGGACCTCCGGGTTACCCGGAGGTCCATTGGCTGAAACATTGCTTGTGCACAGGCCATATGTACAGAATTTGATAGCCTTACTATGGTCATAACGCGTAGATTAACGAGAAGATCTACGTGCTATTTGTGCGCATTTCATGACAGGACTTCTAGTTTTAACTGTAGGGTCATGCGCATCACAATCGACTCTCGAACTGAATCGGCTCAATTATTCGAAATCGATTCGAATCACCATTTGAATTCGTGGATTCTTGAGGATGACCGTTGAGAGGAGGAGGGACTGTAAACCTGGTCGTTCCGAATATTACGTCTCAAGTCTCAACTCCCGACTGATAAAATACTCCAGCCATCTCATTTAGGCATGCTTTCCTGGAAGGCATGCCTTGATGATGTAGTTGGAAGCTTACCCAGGAACTGGTGCGAGACTTATCAGCTCTAAGCACTGCAGAAGTCTAGTCGGTAACAAAAGCTCATCGCGAACATTGTTTCAAAACTTTAACATTGTTAACAACAGTAGTAGAGACTAGTAGCATCCTTTTTGTTATTACAGATGAAATGACACTATATCTTTATTTCCAGCATTATTTACGTACGAATTGCATCCGAACAAAACGTCTTATGAGATACCAAGCTATATTCCAGTGTAAAGATTTGCAAGAAAATGAATCGGGCAGCTATTTTTGAATCGAATCGAATATCAACTTTAGTTGCGAAATCGAATGGAATCTCGAAGGTTTGCAGTGAACTTCAAACACCACAACATTTTAATCATCCTGTCCATTCTCTGGGCGATTTTCGACAGCATGGGTGGGCCAGATCGTCACTTTTCTCAACAACGTTTAGAAATGGGCAGTTCTGTCTGTAAGAACAGCCAGGTCTATCAATAACTGTTTAACCCGTTAACCAGCGCTCAATATATCAAAAATGTTATTTTAATGTTTTAATAAACGTTCAACAAAACATACTACCCATCTTTGTAATTGGCTCGACCTATAAGGTTTTAAATTTTTAAAAACACCTTTCAGTTTGCAATACACGCTGCCAGATGCAGTGGAATCATTAGGTAAAATGTTTAAGAATTCCATCCATAAATCGCTTTTAGCTGACTACAAGAAAATGGAAAGTCAAAATTCCATTCATATGATGTAAGAAATAATAATTTAAAAAAATATTTTCCATGATTTGAAACTGATTATTACAACTGTGTTGCTTTCGGTAAATTAGATGATTGCAGGTAAAA
This sequence comes from Pictodentalium vernedei, assembly GCA_031216915.1. Lineage (NCBI taxonomy): Eukaryota > Metazoa > Mollusca > Scaphopoda > Dentaliida > Dentaliidae > Pictodentalium > Pictodentalium vernedei. The sequence goes on along the minus strand of CM062297.1, from coordinate 135,112,801 downwards.
TCACGTTTGATCACCTACAGATATGATCCTTCTGTGCTCAGCATAGCAGGTTTCGACTTATTTCTGTAACGGGACAATTCCATGAAGCGTCACCAAGTAGATACGTTACAAGTTTATCCCAGTGCATCCGGTGCTTCATTAATTAAATTTGTGATGATAATTCCTATAATTAGTGTTTGGAGTCTAATACTATTGCGTGGTGGAAATGCTGCACACCCATGGGAAGTGAACAGTCCACGGCGGCCGCACTGTAATTAATTTAAAATAACAACATTGATTTCTAGACGAATACAAATATGATTTGTGTCTAATCTTTACGAGCCATTTCTTCTGTTGATAATATCCGGCATGTCTAGTTTGTTTCGCGAGTTACCAAAACTTCAACCGATCCTTTCTAGCTAATTAAGTGCATCAGGAGATATTTTAGTGCTGAACAGATAGAAAAACACATTCCAGATCATTCTTACTATACCTAATGCTGTCATTGATTTTCATTTTACACAAATTACTTCTGCACGGACAGATATACAGGCTTACTTCTTTTATAGACGCAATTTACACTATTAGAACCACTGGGTTCAAATGTACCCAGGGTATATTGCGCAGTATTGTACATTATTGATCGTATGGGAAGACTAATAGAACTTCCCCGTGTTCAAAGTTAAAGTTGGAAGAGTCTTTCTGTCTTCTGAATGTATAGCAAGTTACGCCTGGCACTGAAGCTACTTAAATGTACTTTAGTGGATAAGGACACGATAACTCTTCGAAGACAGAAAAATAGCACGCTGTGCGTAAAGGTATCCCTGGAAGTATGTCGTAAAACTCGATCAGGCTGGATGTTATTAAAACACCACCTGTGTATTGTTTAGAAGACGGCCTCGTCATTCTTTTAACAATCCCTGGACAGTTTTACAAATAATGCGCATTTATTGTTCTTGGAGGTTATTCTTTTGAATATCTGCGAAGTAGGAAGAAAGTGAGCTGTCAGAAGTGGGTTTTGAACTTTATGACCAGTTGCAGTTGCACAACCATTTTTCCTAGAAAATAGTTACTAACAAGCAATAGCCACACTCAACTGATAAGATCAATGGGATACGATTTAGTTCTGTCAGCTTAACGGCACACGAAGACATTCCTTCGACAATAATTAAATTACACATGGTGATATAATCAAACTCAGCCCAATTATGCTTTTTTTCTCTTGGGTAAAACTATTTATAAACATATTCAATGCATCTCGAGAGGCCACATAAGGGATAGGTGAGTGTTTTGCGAAAACCACTAGAGAATTAATTGTTTGTAGTGCAAAAATCTCTTTAGATACATGACGTAACTTCATAAGTTTAACCCTTTGAAAACCAGATGCCCATTTAGCGACCCAGGGACATGGTACCTCATACCTTCATGAAGTAGGATGCCTGCTAAGTTATGGGTAGGGTAGACCAATCCATGTTTTCAACGTGCAGCCCTGAGGCTGCACGTTGAAAATAATGACTGGTCTACCCACAAATAATGGATGGACTCTTCTAGTTGGTGTCATATGAACTGACATGGAAGATACCAGCGGGTCCAAAGGGTTAAGAAGTGTGCGAACTTAAACTTTCAGATTTGGCAATTCACCTTCATATTTTTTTCTGTTTTGCATGGTGGGTCGTTTATGTACTGCATCGTGCTGTATACATCAACATAGAATGTATGTTGAGATTGATGAACGTAATTGGACTTTAATGTTGAGGTAAACTAGCGGCATCGTTAATTGCGGCATTCTAAGTTTTTGAAGGAAATGATAAGTGATTTCCAGTACCATTGCGAGAGTCCATCATGAGGGAGCCTTCGTTTCTCGTGACGTCATGTGACCTTTATCACTACAGCAATAATGATACAAGATATTTTATCGCCGAACTTTTATCGCTACCGATACTGCGGCTTACGATCGCGTATTAGGTGTATGGTAGATAAATTTGTCTTATTACAAATTATTGTGGGTACTCTCCAATAATGTGTAATAAACCAATTTTTGATGAAGAAATTCAGACCACCAAACCTAATATAGCCTCAGTTAGTATTCATACTTTAAGTATTGGTAGAGAGAAACAAAAAGATAGATGAATGTAACTGGTCCACTTACCTTAATACCCGCTGATATAAGATTGCTAAGGATATAGTTTTCTTCTTTGATGTCTACTGCAACATTTAAACCATACACATTACCAGATAAGTATACCATAATACTGCCGTTCCGATTGAATGTGAAACACCTTCCAATGTCTGTCTCTATAACACTGAAATAATCCGAGCAGTTAATTTTTCGACTGTTAAATTTACAGTTAAGAAGCATTTGTTCAAGTTTTTGTGATGCTTGGTTGTGCCATTCTAGTAAATCCTCTTCTCCTAAGTCTTGGTAGTTTGGATCTGTCCAGTTAATCGAACTTGCAAAAGGCTTAAAAAACGGACTAACAGCCATCAGGTAGTTTTCCAAAGCAGGAGTTACTGTAACATTTTGTTTCGAGTAGGGAGACAAATTGCATATTGTTACGGCCGGAAAGGGTAGCGACGTGTGTGTTCGGATGTTGTGTCTAGAGACAGTCTCGTGTTTCATATATTCGTAGCGCAACTTATTCAGTCGGATAATGAGAAATACGACACCAACACTCACAGCTATGCACCACACAAATCTGGAAAAAAAATAATAAAAATAGCACAAAAGTTAACTGCAAATAACTGAACTGTTAACACATCGGGCCACATCAATTTTTCGTCGCCTGAGTGCTAGAATGTCCTTTGTTACACATCTATTAAACTTTAAACCCTTGTATTCAACGGAATCGCCGCTATGATATAAATGATTCTGTATTCAACGGGTGATATACAACCGGAACTTTTTTACCGCACCGTTTAGTTGCGCTTCGAAAAAGTTTCCAGATTTCGTTATACAATCATCGACCGTCTGTCGCATAGTGTGAAAATGAAAACGTCCAAAGCAAAATAAAGTCGGTTCACAAAAAAATAGACAAAAATTAGATAATATTTTAAAAAAACAATCATTTCCAACCGGAACATTTACACAGTCCAGTGGTCGTCTCGTTTTGTGGAACCCATTATATCTAAATTGGTCAACTTTATTTCGGTAAATCTTCGTACATCTTGCCATGCTTCGAACTTCTTTTAAAAACGTTTCTCCCAGCTGTTTTGCAAATCTGCACATATTTGTACTTATATTTTACCAACAGTAATAGCCACCAACTGGTTAGGCGTGAATGGGCACCAGCCCATTCACGCCTAACCATTTGCTGGCTATTACTGTTAGTAAACAGCGATACGAATTTCAAAAAACACTGGTTTCGAAAAGGTTGTTTTGATTTTGTATCGACCCCTTTGATCAGTACAGCTTCAGTCAAAACAAATTCTTCACCTTTAGGTTTAAACATCGGAATTAAAATGTGTTTATTTAAATTAATTTTAATGCATGGGTTGTGTAATAAACACAGTACGCGATGTGTGTTTGAATCGATGGGTGTTTTACATAACTCATTGGAATGGCGTAATCATATTTCGCTCGAGCCTACGGCTCTCGCGAAATATGACTACGCCATTCCAACTCGTTATGTAAAACACCCACCGATTCAAACACACATCGCGTTCTGTCTATATATCCCCTATGGGATATAGGACATTCTAGCACTCAGGTGACGATATGAGTCAACATCATATTTCGCCTAAAAAAACGTTAGTTATCATTTGCACCAGCTAGAATGTCAACACCGGCGGAGTCTCATTCTGCGAAGAGCCTCGTGGCAGATACATTTTGAGCCCAACTTGTGCCAAAATACATGTCCTATTTTGTTATTGACCCATTCGTTAAAATGTGATAATGAGATTGTTGATAATAAAATTACAATTTATCACTAAAATGCAAAATATCACAAAAGTATGAGTATTTATGCAAACAAATAGTTTTGTTCTCTAACAAACACTCTGTTGTATTCCTCCTTTGACATTTTAGAATAGATGTGGAGTAATAGGCGATCCTTCTTGCTGACGGAATCCTAACCTCCTGTCTGTGGGAACATTACACTTTCACAAAACAAGAAATACTAGATTGATCAAAACAACAAACGCCTTAGTAAACAACACCACAGAGTATCTATATGGGCAATGAGGATTAAGTGTCGTTCCCCATTTATTTATTTATTTATTTATTTATTTATTTATTTATTTATTTATTTATTTATTTATTTATTTATTTATTTATTAAGGTTTAAGACACTTTAACAGTTAAGGTCATATCGTGTCGCTGACAGTTTTATGGGTGGAGGAAGTCGGAGTACCCGAAGAGAACCAGCGAGCAACGCAACGACGAGCTGCAGCCATCTCCCCAACATCGTAACTCCGCATTGCAGCACAGGCAGGGTTGGTTGGTTGAAGACACGCTCATAAGTGCGGTACGCCTTAGTACTCGGCGCCATCGTTCCCCCATGTGGACAATCGGGGTTATATGCCTTGTCCAAGGACACAACGCTGGAGTCCGAATCGATCGCCCATCCAAGGACTAACCGGGCTCGACATTTGTTTTACTTCGGTGATCTGACGAGAACTAGTTACTGCAACGCCACCGCGCCCCGTGTCGTCCCCAAGGAAACAACATCGTTATCGCTGATCAGGATAAAATAATCGACCTTTCGGTGTAATTCCCAATGTTCTAACCACTGAGTCACCACGCTCTCCGCACACGGGGTACTTTGCCTTGTATTGGTGTTCTGCCTCGCTTCCTCTCTGCTACGCATTGTGTTTTGTGTTTAGGAATAGCTCGTGAATGAATATACCTAACCTTTTATCTCACACATATTAGTGTTATATATATCGTATTTAACCCAATAGTTCAACGCATCTGTAATCAGACCAATGCATCGGATTGGTCATTGTCTTACTGTTGAAGTATTTCTTTCTGGTACAGTACGGCTGCCGTGGGCTGGACGGCTTCCAAGAGTGGGCAATATCTGTACGGATAAAAAAATATTACATTCCAAATACTAATTGTAGGAATATTCATCATTAATCTCACCGCATGCTTCATTATTTTATTATTATTATTATTACCTGGTGAACGCACGTCCGAACATCACTACCTAAGAAAGGATTGCAACCAGTCCACGGCAAATGTACTGTACTAATTTAGGTGTGAACTTTATATTTATGTTCACAGTTTGCATGAGGACCAACATTTACGTCCGAAGGGTACACATATATTTTTAACACTTGCGTTACATATGACCATTCTCTACCAACATTAACGTCAAGATGACATCACAGCGGTCGCCGTGGAGAGGTCGTAATCCACTCGTACGCAGTAATGCCCACGCATCTGTTTAACAGGTTCTTGAACTTATTTGAAAGGACAAGGACCGTGCGCGTAGACCCTTCACTGTAAAACATCCTAACATAGACTCCTGATATCCCACTTAAAAAAGAATATAAAAGAAAAGCCAGCAAATAAGATTTCCAAACTATCACCAAATCTTACCTTAAAATGCCATATCTATTATTGTCTGTCATACGTTCACATCCATGGATGGAAGTTCGTTTTAAGAAATCGTAAGCAGATGAGCCCATTCTTACTGTACGAGGCGTGTATTCCAGACAACATTTATGGGGTCATTTTTGTAAAGAGAACCTGATATTATCTCCAATTTAGAACACTGGAAAGAGTAAAATCCTCGGGATTGATTAGAATTAAAGTCAATATCTTCATGTCTCTAGGTACTGATCGGTTTCCGTTATGTTGCACCAAAATCGATTAACTGCATATTTACTCTGACACCACTGTTCTCATTTTCCAATAATTGTCACCCGGTGACATAAAATACATAACAAACATCATTTTCTTTCCAACAGTAACATATACAGTCAGCCCACGGTCAAATGTCCCTTCGGGGATTAGCTAGAATTACTTTTGGCGTTCAGAGACCTTTACATGCTGTATCCAAGTACACCTATGATCCCTACTTCATAGCTTAACCCTTTAACCGAAGTGGCGTCATTATACTAGAAAATTCCAATCACCAAACTATCCACCCAATTGTTATATTTTTTATTTTTTTATTTTTTGCCTTTAAAATAGCCTTCTCCCCCTCTTTGTACAGTGCGGCCATAGTGGACTGGTTACTTTCCTTTGGGCGGGCAAAATTTCCATGGGCGCAATAATATTAGTTCCCAAACTCCAGTCATGGAAATAATCATCAACAATTTAATTAATGATTAATGAAGCACCGGGTACAACCCGTTCTTCATTAATTAAAATTGTATTGCTGATGATTTTTATTATTTCATAAACGGATCCGTGGATATCACTACCCACACGCGGATTGAGACAAGTCCATGACGACTGTACTGTAATGCGCACAGGAGCCTTGTTCCCACGAATGATATAAGATATATTAAAGAAAAAAATCCCTGAAAATTTGTAGTTGTTTTAAACCTTTGTCATTGACAATGTCTTCTTGCAGTGTTATCTAAACAGTTAACAATTTGAATCCACGAAACCGCGTTTTCCGGAAAAGAGTCACGAGTTTTAATTTCACCAAATGAATTGCTGCTCAGTGAATATGTGGGGATAGACACATAAATATTTCAAGATGAAGCTGTGAAGCAGCGCGCTGAAAATAACCATCACAAATAGTCTGGTAACTAAAACTGGAAACAGGGGAATCAATAACCACGCATCACACATTTGCAGTCCCCTATACTATATCCGCCCCCTCACTCCCACCTAACGGGGTAAGTTAAATCAACGCGGTAATTCCTCTCTTCGATGACGTAACGGCTTTCACGCTATCAAACATCAAACGAAATCCTAGAACGAAAACAAGTAACACGATATCAACTTTCCAATTTCGGTACCTATTGTTTATCAACGTGGTCTTATAAAGTGAAAAATATGTTTCTCAGATCCTGCAACATGGTCCTTTTGGCTACCGCATGCTCATTTTTTTACAACCAATGCAAACTTAAAAAACAAAAATTAAATAGTTTAGGTCTGATATTTTACCTAAGTTAATAAAGTTGATAAATTTGTTCCTTGAGTACAACAAGGCTTTGCATATGCTGTCACATTGCAAAGCCTTCTTGAACTCAAGGGGCGAAATACACCACCACCATGCTATTCTGTAGGTCATAAGGCCTACAACATAAAACAAATTAACCCTTTACCTAGCCTGAAAAGCAGACGACACTTGCAAAAATAATTCTTGAATAACTAATTGTTTTTCATTTTTTATCTCAAAAACATAGGTTATGACCCCCTCGTTTGAACGAGCTCGATGAGCATGTTCCAACGAGGGGTCATAACCTATGTTTTTGAGACAAAAAAATGAAAAAAATAATGAAAATTAATTGGAGATTTTTGAGAATAGCGCTGGCCGGTTTTGGCTGTTACGTTAGGTAAAGGGTTAAGAACATGGACTGTTGATAGCAGAGACAATTACAAAAATAAAAAAAGAAAAAAAAGCGAAAATAAAAAAAAACGCCCGCCCACATGCAAATTTATAAATAATGGTCTTAGAAACTGCAGATCCACTTTGTGGGACCTGATAACAACAATAGTTGTTATGAATCAATATGTATCGCCACCAAACAAAATGTGAAAGCTATCAACATATTCATTTTGATTTCACCTTAAAATGTATTCTTTAAACAGCAGCCGGTGAATGTAAGTCGTCAGAAAACTGAACACCTTCGGTAATTTATATAATAAATCATTTATATAACAATAATGGAGAGTGGTGGCAGAGTGGATACGTGCGATGGTCTCTCATGCCAGAGGTCCCAGGATCGATCCACGGTTGAATTAAGTTCTCGAGATGTCCGAACACACTCTGTCAGCATCAGTTGTGGAGTTTGTGCTCTCAGAGTGAGCCATCCTATCGGATGGGGATGTAAAATGGTTGTCCTCTTTGCGGAGAGAGACAGACTCCGCACAGACTAATGTTGCTTTCGTAGTATTCGAGACTACGAAGTTGCCTCTACGAAGGTCATCCCACACGCTGGGCCATTGGGCCAAGAAGAGGCGTTAATATAAATTGCATAACTTGTTTGTCAATCCTTGTTAAGTAAATAAGATTAAACTAAATTCTATCATTTTTTTTTTGTTGCTGAAAATTTTGTTTATTTATAGAGGCATTTGATCCACCTCCACCCTCATTCCCTCCAATGGCGGCAGATGAATTTTGTTTTCTATATGTAACCAATGAGCATTCCGGTAATCCAGATGTATTTAATATGATATGTGCCACACATGCACGTGAACCAATGGAAGGAGTCAGTATATGCACCTTTGTCAACTAATGCTTACACACGTAGGAACGCTTATCGGTTTAGCTACAACAGTTATACTGATAAGCACTCCAACAAGTGTAAGCATTTAAAATATCAATAATTTTATTTCAGGATTTTATCATCATTATATCTGATTGCAACGGGTGCTTAAACAATTATTGTTCAAAACCCAATAGGTATGATTGTGGCTACTGCTGTTGATAAGTGCTGTTGAAAATATACAATAATGGCAGAATTCAATTTACAAACGTTGGGGGTGCTGAACACATAGCAGTTGCATACATAAATCAATAGTTAATCTATGTTCACCTGATAATAAGGCACCAAAAAGTAGATGTTCTGTTTCTCAGGCAATTTCTTGTAAAACTGTTTGTGCGCGGGCGTTTTTTTTTATTTTTGTAATTATATTAAAAGTTCAGTTCATGTTCGAGGTTCGTTTTATATTTTAGGACCCACAATCTACATGCATTGGTGGAGGAGTATTTCGTCCCTTGGGTGCAAGAAGGCTTTGAAATGCTAAAGCATTGCAAAGCCTCATTGCACTTAGCGGATAAATTTACCAATTGTATTAACATTGGTAGAAAATAAGACACAAACTTTTTATTTTGTTAAAGTTTACATTGGTTATAAAAGGAGAGAATGTGGCTGCCAAAAAGGACCATGTCGGAGGGTCTGAGAGACAAAGGACTGATTCCCAACCGTTTAGGTCTAACTCTGACAGAATACGTTGAAAGTTAGAGAGTATGAGCCCGACGACTAACTGGTAAATAATCTGAGACGTTCCATCAGAAACGAATCATGAACCCAAAAATAGTTAAGTACACAATGACTTCCTGCTGATATCATTAGTAACTTAAGTTTGGCCGGAGATAATTCAGGAGAAAAATGTCGCAACTTGAGAGTGTCCATTTTCATCTAAAACGATTTATAAACCATATAAATAAGTGGTTCAAAGCAGGCCTGGCAATCTAGAAAATCAAGGCGTGCAAAACAGTTGCCCTCCTCAGATTGCTTGGGAGTGCAATTGTACCTGACATTTTCAATGCAAAAACTTGTATGCTATTTTGGTTATATTCACTTCAAGGTATTCATATTGTGACTGAAAGATCGCACTACATTCAGCTACGTAGTGGAAACATTGGCACACACATCTTCTCATTATTCAAAATGTTGCATTCAATTCTTATATGACTGTTTTCTACACTCAAAATATATCGAAATGCAACACAGAATGGGTCATGAATTATTGCAAATCAATGCAACACTGACAAATCGTCTCCAGAGTTCCAATGTGTTCTTTGTACCAGGAGGCACGGAGAACACATTGGAACTCAGAGGACGAAATGATAATAGATTTTAAAGGCAGTCCTAAACAGGTCTGGCATTACAAGAAAATCCAGGGGTGCAAAGAATTGCCCTCCTAATTTTTTTCTAGGAGTGCAGTAGGCGTGCAGCACTCCTGCACTCCTAAAGAATTCCAGACCTGTTGAAAGTCATTTATTCTGTAGATTCACAGTAGTGGGTGGGAAGAGGGTGTGATAAGTTAAATAATGAAAGAAGTCAGTAAACAATTTTAGAAAACCTAGTATGCAGGCAACACCAAAAAGACCCAAGGGAAATGCATGCAAAAGAGAACAACGAGGGGTATACAACAGGTTTGAATGCACGGGGTTGGACAGGCATCTAGATGACGTCTAACCACCCTCTTTGACATAAAAAGTGGGTGTATAATTATACACAGACTTCAGCTATATATATAGCAAGGGAGAAGAAAGCCTTCGCATAACGAAGCCGGTACTGATGAACGCAACACCAGTGTAGTATCGGAGAAACAACCGAGCATATAAATGTTCGATATTATTGATTGATACTGTCAAGGTAAAGAATCTTGGAGTGAATCAAAATCTATAAGGTTAGTGAGTACTTTCAGAGGGATAAGTAGAAGCGGAACAAAACACTAAAACATATAATCTGGAATGAAAATCAAAATGTCCTACACAGCTTCAACATTCATCTAGATGCATTGTAGACGGTATGAGAGAACAGTGTTCCATCCGAACATTTTCTACTGATATCTTTCAGTTTTACGCGATGCATTTCACAAATTGAGAGTACGCAATTTTTCAAATTTATCTTACAACAAGAACGAAACCCACTTGGTGGTAATAACCTTTATCGAACGCCTATGCTTTTAATATTTTCATAACATACATGCTTCTTTTCTGCAAAAACCGAAGTGAACAATATTTTTTTAGCATTGTCCTTGAACAATACGGATTAAGTGCGCGGACTATTTAACTACTTTTGTTTTGTTTGGGTTATTTTTGCAATAATTTGTGTTTTTAATATTTGTTTAGTAAACTTTTGGCTGGCAATAAATATAGAGCATCATACGCGTTCGGGCTATCATTTTTACTGTACGAGATCGATTTCGGCGAAGGGATAATATTGAACAAGCAGCCAAAGGCTTCGAGTTCAGTATTATCCCTCCGCCAAAATCGATTAATTAATTTTTAATAAACTGTAGGCGTGCAATAAATACAGAGCAGCATACGCGCTGGAACTGTGATTTGTTACCGCACTCGATCGATTTGGGCGAAAGAATAATTTTGAACTCGAAGTCTTCGGCTTCTCGTTCATTATTATCCCACCACCCAAATCGACCTCCGGCGGTAACAAATCACAGTTCCAACGCGAATGCCGCTCTGTCTATATATTTTTCTTACAACAAAACGTACTTCAAGTTGAACAGTTTCTACCTTGATTATATTTTTATAGGGCTACCATGCGTTACACATGAACAATAAAACAAAGAAACACACAGCTGAAAAACTACTGTAAACTTCAGAGGTTATAGAACAATAAATGGAGATCACGTCATGCACAACTTTAGAACGCAATACCATGTCCTGATAATCTTCAGACAATAAAAAATCACTTCATAGACGCTGAATGATTTATAATATATGCGAACAAAGGGAGGGGGGATATTACAAGATATATTAGTTGTGCCACCATGAGGGTTTCTGAGATAGTGCACTGGAGTGTTGCCCTCACCTCTGGGTCGTGCAACGACTCGTCCTAATGAACTCGTCGATATATGCCAGGAGACAATATCTCGACATCAATACGGCATATCGGAAGCCCACGTGATTGTAAAAGACCATGTATACATGAAGAATTGTACTGTATTAACTATAAATACGCACAGATTTACTAACTCTTGGCCAGTGTTGTCCATCTTCACCCGGTCACGTCTATTTTTAACAGCAACTAACAATTTTGCAACCAGAAGAAATATACCGCATTATTACAAAACTGTGGCCATCACATCAAAAAAGAGACATCCTATCATAACGCACGACGTAACATGGAAGGAACATCGTCAGCTATAATAATATATTTATCGCTGTAACCCTCCTACCACACGACGAGATAGGTCTTCTCGTGAACTGAGAATGAAGGAAACAACATTTATGGGTACCTATTTTCTTTCAGGAATGTTGAATCACCATAGGTGGGCGCATCATTGATATGTATACCTTCGCACTTCCGTTGAGCTTCCGCCGCCATTTTTTCTCCTCCTCGGACATCGACAGAGGAAAAGGGAACAGTCATTAATTCCTATAATCGTTCAGATTTTATGTTGTTTTCTTTCCAGTGACGCAACCAACGAAAATAACACCGACTGCAACAAGACACTGCGTTCATCATTACAAAACCCCAGTTTATGAGGTTATAATAGAACATGCTGAAGATAAAAATAGACCCATCAGGAGACGTCGACCTTCAAGTTACGCATTTATAATTGTGTTCCCCACTTAGAGGATTCGATGTCACGTGGGGCGTATCTGTCTTTACTTTCTTGAGGAGCAGAGCTTCGAACTTCTTCCCTGGCCCCCACTTTCTCCAGATTTGTCGCCAATCGAGCATCTTTGGGATCAATTGGACCCTCGGGTACGACCTCATCATCTTCAGACGTTAGGCGTTTTACGTAATGTTCTAAGGCAGGAGTGGAACGCAATACCACAGGGTGACATTTAGAGACTTATCAGGTCCATGCGCCGTCGATGTCTTGCCATCCAAGAGGCAAACGGTGGACATACACGTTATTGACTACATGCGTGAACATTTTATTTCACCCCATGTATGAATTGCGACGCCCTGACGTGACGCTGGCAAAAGTAAGAACATGAAATTATACAAATGCATACAGCTAGACTCGAAATATGAATTTACAATAATTTGTGTGGCGTTAAAGTCCATAATACTAAAAAAATGCTCCTAAAAGTTTATTATTCTTTCTTTTTTGACTCAGTATATTCAATTAATGCACCCAGCACACCTAACACACACGACTACGGCTAAAGATCTTTAGGAAGCAGAGACGAACCTGTAGGTTATAAGATTACAACCAGAGTGATTTAAATGGGGCGCAACGGTATTTAATACATTATACGGCCAATAAAATCGCTAGCTTAATTCGCAGTACTTCACAACAGTAAATTCATGCAAACCAAGTCTTCACTGGCTCGGCGATAAACACAGACCAATCAATACTCTGTTTGGCAATTTTTTCGGTTAAACAGTCAAAATGGTAGACAAACCGGTGTGACAGGAATGATAGTCCGTAGGAAAATTAGTCCCTCTGGACTATTATTCGGCGGAATTATAGTCCTAGGTCTAACATTTCTGGGAATAGTAGTCCGCCGGACTACTATTCCTAGAAATGTTAGACCTAGGACTATAATTCCGCGGAATAATAGTCCAGAGGGACTAACGTTCCTACGGACTATCATTCCTGTCACACCGGCATAACACAACAGAACGTGTTCCGAATAACACTTTTACTAAATGGCATAAATTCCTAAAGATTTCTTGAGACACAGGGGAAATGTGTAAATATGAAATTCCCCTTAGTAAGTTATGCTTATTTTACCAGTGTATATTATTTGAACTGATATACTACACCGAAACGACATCCGTCACAACCTCCTGCTCCATGATGACACAATTTTTGTTATCATCTAATCTCGAGTCGGCATAGGCAAAAGGTTCGAAACCGAATAGAATCTAACATCGATTTTACTTCCCATTTTTTACAATACTACAGTACAGTCGCCGTGGACCGGTTGTAATCCACGCGAGGTCAGTAATGTCCTCAATTGTGTTTACAAGCTAATAAAACCGTCGTCAGCAATATATTAATTAATGAAGCACCGGGTTGCAACCGGTGCTTCATTAATTAAATTTTTGGTGATTATTCCTGTCATAAGTGTTTGGAATCTAATATTATTGCATCCGTGAAAATATTCCCCACCCTTGGAAAGTGACCGGTCAACGGCGCATGTACTGTAGGACTGTCCAACTAATACCGTCGTCCTAATAAGCGAAACCAGAATAAATATGTGTACCGGACTGTGTGGTGCCATCGCCCCGCAAGTACAAGTATATATAGAATATACCCATAGTAGCTTGGTGTATCAAATGTTCACCATAAGTGGTGAAGTGGTGTTAACCGCGAGCCAAAGGCTCACCTCTTCACTAAGAGTGGTCAACATTTGGTACATCAAGCTACTTTGGGTATATTTTATTTATACCATGATCGTCAGATTATTAGGAGTCACTATTATTTTTACTCACTTCTACTGAGCAGCAGACGTTTACACCTGCGAATCTGTTTTTGTTTACATGAGCACTATTTCGAGTTATGTACGCTTTATTAACATGAGACAACGTATGTGTGTTAATGTTTGGTATCTTCCGAGGTAAACGTATTTAAAAACGTAACAAATAATTCCCTCTTTCATTCACTCTTCGCGAGACGACTAGCGATAAATGTGGACAAATTTGCATTCAGTCGAGGCCACCAAAGGTCAGCTTGGATGTAGTTCCACTGTAGGTGTAAATGTTAACTACTGAAGTCCCTTTGCTGACGTATTCACCACGGTTGGCATGTAAAGCTAAAATTTATGTCAAAAGCTTTTTTTATATATATAGTAGACTAAATAGGTAATCATGGTATAAATGGACGCATTACTCGTTTCTAAAATGTTGAGAAATTTGTTCACATGGCAATCAATGATATTGCTCGCAGAGCGTGAATCAGTGCATGGACCGGACGTTGAATTAACTTTTTTTAGACCGTAAAGGACGGTGCTCTGAACCATTGATATTCAAACTGGTCGAAGCTATGCATTTGAATGAATCTCTTCCAGAATGAGTTTTGACATTGTCTGAACCCTGTATTCCAGTGGTGACAAATCATACTGCAGTTATCTGGGCGGCAGAACTAGATCCATACGCAATTGGCCAGATATCACAAAGGTGGTCAAAGAATCCATATATCATATCGTGAGAGCAACAAGGCGCCATCTGCAACGATGTCGCTCCAAATAACATTTTTAGGATTTTTGCGAATAACTTACTGATATTCAGTGCTTTAGAGTGGATTTGACCAATCTTCTTCCCCAGAAAACAAAACTGCAGGATGAGGTGCAGAAAGGTTGACAATAAAAAAATGTATGAAAATCCAAACTCTCTGGGATTTCTGATGTGATTTCGAATCGAATAGAATCAGAAAAAGATTCGAAAGCGAATCGGATCTCGAACATTCGTCGGACCATACTCCAAAGCAACATCATGACAAACACCACTGTGACACTTGCACATAATCATAGATTCGGTTGGTATGTTCTGTCATATAAATGAAGTTGGAACGACAATGGAAGTTTTGAAAGTGTACGTGAAACTTCCCATTGTTCTGAATTGCACGTGTTCCTTCAACTAACAAGTTCTGTGCAACTTTATGTAAATGCTGCGGTTACAACTAGAATTCCTGTCACGAACTGTGCGCTTGTCTAGGCTTAGTTGCGCGTAGGAATTGCGCGCAGTGGCCTTGTTGAATGGCATCCAAAGCAAGGACGGTTCTCCTGGTTATTCATAGCAAACACAGGCAATGTTTCTGTAAATGGTCCCCCGGGTTGCCCGGAAGTCTATTGGTTGAAACATTGCTTGTGCACAGGGCATATATACATAATTTGATAGCCTTTCTATGGTCATAAAGGGTAGATTAACGCGTAGATCGACGTGCTATTTGTGAGCATTTCATGACAGGAATCTAGTTTTAACTATACTTGAAAGTCAGCTTCAAGCAATTTTCTAAACCGCAGGGCTGTAACTAACAAGACATTTTGGGGGTTTAGAATACTCGTGCCCGATGGCTTGGTCACATCGCCCATCTAAGTAAAACATACTTAATTTCTTTTATCAAAGACTTAGAGGCTAGAAATATAGTTTACATTGATAAATACTTACCTGACAGGCTGACAGGTAATTTACTAGAGTTTTATGACAGTATTGCAATTACACACCAGCTGGGTAGAGGTGCTCGACCATCTGGGCACTCCAACAGGTCATGGTCATAACAATCTTTTGTTAGTAGTTGTTCCCTCCCTGGACGTTGATTTTTACCGATACTATGTCGGGCATATATTGCACTTTCAAATCTGTACGCCAAAATCAGTCCGGTTGAAAATCAACCCAGATCAACTTGGTTGATTGAATATGAATCTAGTTGGGTGTATATTCTCTCAAGCTATATGATTTGCATTGGTTTTTAACCCAACTGATTTTTGAGTGTGTGTGTACTTTTGTCGGGCAAGCAAGAGATTTTTCCCAACCGAGTACACCAAAGCATAGACATATCTTCGTCGGGCATGCAAGGAAGTCGTCCAATTTCGAATTACTGTCCTAATGTCTTGCCCCACCTCCGCACGAAAAAAAAACCATGTTTTTTCACATTAACACGCGAATTTATTGAAAAGTGGATTTTAAGCTAGATAATATACCCGAACCAGGATATCCGGCCAGATATGTCGAGCTCCGCTCTCTACCATTATCTCCGAATATATGTGGCAATAACAGGGTTACTGTGCTAATTGTCATCTGTCATTGAACAGCAGTTATCGATATGACTCACTGACTTTCAAGATCAAGTGCTATGAAATGCTTAAATACTATCAGTGTTGGTATCATTTGCGAACGCAGATAATAACATGGATGGATTTATTGTTGGTTCTGTTTTGTTTCTCTCTGTTCATGGTCTATAACGATTATTGGAAATGTAAACGCAGTATACAAAACAACTTTTGTCTGGTTACTACATAAAAGCGCTTTTAACCCTTTACCCAACGCAGACGATATCAAAATTGATTATTTTAAATACAATTTTTTTAAATTTTTCAAAAAATTTCAACAAAACCATATCATGTGACCCCTCGTTGGAACGAGCTCGACGAGCTCGTTCCAACGAGGGGTCACATGATATGGTTTTGTTGAAATTTTTTGAAAAATAATATTTTTCCAACTACTGAATTTGCATATTACGCGGGCGGATGCGGGCGATTCGTTGAGTAAAGGGTTAACCTGTTCACTTGCAACAGGTTTTCAGTAGTTGGGAGTGATATGTGTTGAGCCTGTGAATCCATGGGGCAAGTTTGCAGTGTTCCCCAAAACCGCAGTGATCAACCCGAAAGGGCAGTGATCATCCACATTTTGTGCAGTTATGAAATCGCACTGTCTAAAGCCATGGGGTAAGGAGACATTGCGCTCAAAAGTCGGAAGATTGGAATTCATCGATAATATTTTCTTACAATTTTCTTCTCAACCAGGTAACCTAAAACAGGATTTTGGATACAACTTTTTTGCGCCTGAATAGTATTTTTTGCCATTTTATGTGTTGTTTTTGTATTTTGCTCTATATTTCATAGCTCCATTGTCATTTTAGGTTTTTTTAATGTTGAAAGATATTTCATAGCTCCTATCAGTCCCTGTTACTCGAGTCACTAACCCTAATAGTCTGGCGAGAAATATATATTAACCTTGTTAACAGATATACATCGTCGGCTGAGTGCTAGAATGTTCTATGTCCCATAGGGGACACAGAACATTCTAGCACTCAGGCGACGACATGTAATTACTTAGGATATAGTGATACTAGCGAAGGTATTCGAGCTTTTACACCAATCATCTTAACACAAATCTTCACAATAATAATTACATCAACTTATTAATGTTTCAGCGAAATGTCCGTAAATTGTAATGACGTCTGTGATATTTGTCGTTGAACATGGCCAAATTATTTGCGTCCATAAATTTTCTCTTAGCTTTCATCAATAATTTTGCACCTCAGATAACACCAACTTGATGCCAATCGCATAAACACTTTACACATGAGTGTTTTACTTAAAACTAGAATATATGCTACAATGAGAACGTAAAACCAGGAATTTCACGAAATCCATGATTTATTCGGATTTCATGAAATCCCTTTTTCACTCAGAAATTTCATGAAGTCCCTAAAATCTTCAATGAATCCGGGAAATCACTGAAATATCTGACCCGAAGTTTCACAATTTTAATAAGTCGTTGAAGCGGGGAAATCACGTAACGCATATGATGGGTACTTCATGTCTTTTTGAATGGCATTTAAGCAAAATCGTCAGTACCAATAAGTCAACCATTAATTTCGTCCGAAAAATTAGAGTAAGAGTTTAGTGTATTACTTCCTTTCGCACAAATAAAATATAATTACAAATTTATTATTTATTTCACATTTGCATAAAATGTTCTGCAAAAAACAAAAGGACCAAAAAATGTATGAGGAGCTGCTGCCCTATGTCTTACCATTGGTGCAATCTGTTGGTTAAGTATATTGTTAGAATAGAATGATGACGTTATGATTGACTTGAAACCAACAAAATACAAAACATACAAACCTCAGCTAAACTCATTGATGCCTATCTACTCCGATTGCAGTTTCATGTAATATTCTATCTAAACAGCTGAGTACAGTACTTGGAATCTATTTTAATTTACTATAATCCCATGCTCCTTAATTCCTTAACTGCTCATACCTCAAGTATTGTAGGCTAAATTTTGTAACACGTGTAACCTCTTTGTTAAAGTTTATACCTTTTTACTGAAATATTTGTTATTTTTTTAATATCTTTTCAAATGACAATCAAGTGTAATCCCTCACTGTCTTATACACTTGGAAAATGCCCACTCCAAATCAGTGATAAAAGTAATCATTATCCATAATTATGGTTTTGCGTGGTAACCATAACATATTTTCGATCAGTAATAGACACATGGTGGCATGAACGGTTGGTTAGAATAATCGCTAGAGCCAGTCATGGCCAGAACAGACTGCGCACTGATCAATTATATAGAGAGTAATCGCTTGACTGAACTAGTTACGTGAACTAATTCATGAGAGGTGAGGGACGCTGTACAAACACGATTGCGCGAATGCGCACGAGTGTTTCACAATATAATCCCTCGCCTCGAATGAATTATTTCAAGTAACCAGTCCAGTGAAGCGATTACTCTGTTTATTTCTTTTCATTATTAACGATAACTATATTATTTAACCCTTTATCTAACGTAACGGCCAGCACTATTCTCAAAAATCGCCAATTAATTTTCATTATTTTTTCATTTTTTTTTGTCTCTAAAACATAGGTTATGACCCTTCATTGGAACGATCTCGTCGAGCTCGTTCCAATGAGGGGTCATAACCTATGTTTTTGGACAAACAATGCAAATAATAGCTATTCAAGAATTTGTTTTGCAAGTGTCGTCTGCTTTTCATATAAGGTAAAGGGTTAAAAAAAACAAAAAAACAATGAAGTCCCCGTTACACCCACGACAAAGCGTCTTCGTTTGGGCGCACGGATACATGACCCAATTGTTGACTGCATAATTCTCTTGTGAAGTTATCGTTTATAATCAAACCCGGAAATCCCAGTAAATCACACTTTGGAAAGTAATAATCTTAGTTTATACCCTGTCTGTGACGATATGCGTTAACAACGCGACGTGCAATCAAACAATATTTGCGATTATTCGAATTTCGAATCGATTCTCCTCGATTTGTCCTCTAGATACGGTTTGTTACCGAATCATAAATGTGCTGTAGAATCGCACTGACTGCCACGATCAACGTCTTCTTATGGGTACATCGAACGAATCAGGCAACTGAATATGTTTAAATTGACCGACCAGCATTTGTTAACACCCAGTTAGTTTTCCTTTTCAGGCATTGGGCATGTCTGTGCTGATATGAGAGTTAATGTTACAGGACTCGTTAATACGATATCTACATTGAGAGGTTTTCGTTTTTAAGAAAAAAAAAAACAACCTGGAACTATGTGTAGTACTACCTCGACGGTCAGAACGTCGAGGCGCTTTCATGAAAGTTGTAACAAGATCAGCCGTATAGCAGAGTGAATGTGTGTGTGTGTGGGGGGGGGGGGGGGGGGGGGGGCTGCGTCCTAGCTGTGCCCTGCCCTTTTACTCCGCTTCGCGGGAATGTCCGAGTGCAACGTTTTTCTTGAAATGTTAATATGGCGTAAAGCTCAAAAAATTAAATAGGCACCTGTTTTCCGTTTTTTAATTCAATTTATTTTCATTTTGTGACGTTTTTAGTTCACTGCGGATTTCAGGGACATTTGGACATATTTCATTAAATCTCTAATTTTTAAACTCACGCTGCTTCGTATTCATAAGATACCCTGCAATGGAACTGTGCACACTACTCGCTATAGGACAACTCTGGCAAATGGTTATAATTTTGTTTTTAGTTGCGTTAGAAGTTTGCCGTTTTACAAGATGTCGATTTTTCATCTATACACATGCCATATGCATTTGATTTTTGTGGAAATGTAATTTTCTATAACATCCATATCCAAAATCACCGTCAGCATTTACTGGACGCGAAAAACATACATGGTGGAGACATTGTGAAGTTATGACGTTATCGTCCAAAAAATTAAATTTACTCCTAGGTGGTTTAAATTTTGGTATGCCGCAGAGCTTAAAAAAATAAAAAAAAACAAAAAACGAACGGGTATTTGGGGAGTTTTGGGGATTGAATATTGGTGGTTAATTGACAAAACTTTGGGGACTTACCTCACTTTCAGGTATCTGACTATGTTCCACATGCGCTGTGCAGGATAGACAATCAGTTTGCAAAGGTCAAAAAGTCGTCGACTTGGCCGAGGGACCGTATAAGCAGATGCAATCTAAGTAGAATGGAGCGATCGGACTTAAAGTACTAAGACTCAGTCGAGGACAGGTGTCAGCATCGGAGATAGTTAGTAGCCAAAACAGAACAAACAAGCTAAAGAAAGTAAAAACGCAAATTACACTCCATGTTTGGGTTTTTCTATACTCCAGGCTAATCAAACGGACCATTGACCATATCCTATTTTGATTGCGATTCTGAAGCACCGCGTTCTATTAACCCTTTACCAAACGTAACGTCCAAAATCGGCCAGCGCTGTTCTCAAAAATCGCCTATTAATTTTCATTATTTTTTCATTTTTTGTCTCAGAAACATAGGTTATGACCCCACGTTGGAACGAGCTCGTCGAGCTCGTTCCAACGAGGGGCCATAACCTATGTTTCTCGAGCTCGTCCCAACGTGGGGTCACTACACGTGTCTGGTTACTACATAAAAGCGCTTTTAACCATTTACCCAACGCAGACGATATCAAAATTGATTATTTGAAATACAATTTTTTTTTAAATTTTTCAATATAACCTATAACCATAACCTATGTTTCTCGAGCTCGTTCCAACGTGGGGTCATAACCTATGTTTCTGAGACAAGAAATGAAAAAAATAGTTATTCAAGAATTTTGTTTTCAAGTGTCGTCTGCTTTTCCTGTTAGGTAAAGGGTTCAAGAAGGCAGCCTCGATAGCTGCGTGCACCGTGGTAATGGTAATATAAGTTATCTCCGTCACCATGTATGGTATTTGGAGATTTAATACCCGGATGTCGGTTTTTTAAACACCGAGCCTCAATCAGTTGGAACAAACACAAAAGACAACAGATAGAGTTACATCCCTTGGGCCATTAAGGAAACGAGTAAACAATATTTTGTTGACATATCGTCCCCCCGAGCTCCAGTGTGATCACTGGCACTTAGAACACATTGGAACTGAGGGGACGATATTTGCTATTATTTTATTTTTTGTGATATTTGTGACTATTTTCTGTTTTTTTGGTTCGATTTTTATATCGAGGCGAACAAAAGCGAAAAGCTTTCGTTTAAACCATATACCCCGATGTTTCGCGTGCACTCATACCTTGGAAGTTGTGCTCTCTCATAAACCTTGGATGTTGGGTACACCCTTTGCTACGGCTATTTGTCCAAGGCATTCTAACCAATCAAAAGACAGAATTTTTTGGGACACAAAGACAACAAAACTTGTCTTCTCGTGTGGTCCATTACAACACATGTGACACCCACATTTCACCGCGACTTGATTTCCCTCGTGAGATGCCAGAATTGGTTTGAAGCGTGTCAGCTGTAATACATACGTCAAACACCACCCGGATTCGTCAGAAATTCGTAACACGGAAGAGTGTAGCAAAGTTTGGATATATTGTTCCCACGGTCACTCCGCGTTCAATACACAAACAATAGCCTGTTAATATTTTTATGGACGGCACCCATCAACGTTCAGACTAGACTGTGATATTGCAAATAGAAATATACGACTGACCACATATGTTATAGCGCACACCCACGCAGTGGCGTGTGCGCACATAGGTAATGGGTACGGGTCCATGATTTTATAAGTTTTCTATATATCATGCAACAGAGTTTGGGGTGCCATCTGGCGGCGTGGCTCTCCCACTGGCAAAAAATCCAGAATCATTGTAACGAATACTTAATTGTTTTGGGCCTTTCAAAGGACATTCTGTGAAATATATTGTTGCAGAATGCTGGAAACTATGATAAATAATCAAGTAATGAAGTGACTTTCGGTAGGTATTGTTTGAAAGTTCGAAGTGCCAATGCCGTCCGTTGCCGGTTTCGTCAGATTTAAAGCCCAGTTTCAATTTTAATTGAGAATGTGCACTTCACAAATTGTTGACAACGAATAAAAAATAAAACAAGTGATTTATTGACACTTTTAGTGGGCCTTTTTCATTTGTGGGGAACTTAGCGCGATTTCCTTAGAAACAGCCGGAGTTCGGATGAATTCAAGTTATGCTGACGTAAGGTCTAGGGAAATCTTTGTTCTCAAAACACGGGCATGCAGTCTTGTTGTAGTAGTAGAATTTTACAGAAACAGACATGCACGCGAACAGCGATACCTATTCATTTATTTCCTAGATTTTTCTTCACAAGTTCACTGGATCCAGTCTATGAACTATTTTTACCAATGATACAATACAATGTCAGTTTAAGACTGTCAGAATTACAGTGTAGCGGCCAGCCAATTTTGTGATCCGACGTGTTTTCCTGAAGACTAAATACCAGAATCACTCGGAACTCCCATTTAAATTACATGCACACTTCCTCTGTGTCTTGGTAAACATTGTTTTAATTCCTGGATGCTTTAGGCATTGCAACCAGAATAGAACTGAATTCATCTTCAAACTAGTCAATGTCGCTCTCCTCGTCTAACCAACATCTGGAGGTGGGGATTCTGATATTTAGACTTGAGTATGTTTCTCCAAAAATGGCAAAAAACTTTTAAAAAGCCTAAAAACCAATCTCCCCAGAACCGACCTCTAAATAATATTTGGCACTACACTACAGAATCAATATTTGATGGTTTCAGGCATTATGGTGCTATGAGATAGAATATGTCCTGCACTGTCATGCTGTTGGGAAAAAAATCAAAAAATCAATGTGTAATGTTTTATCAGAGACATACCAAACCAATGACTCAAAGTGCCTTAAGAAATGTGAGGGATTTAAAAATTTTTTTTTTTTTTACAAATATTGCAAAATATTCATCAAACACAATGTGTAATATCTTAAGAAGCCAGAATGTGATTTACAAACTATCAGAAATGTGAAATTTAATATAAGAGGTTTGTTTTGTGTCAACATCAATTAATTTATGAATTATATCATAATTTGTGATGAAAGTGGGTATGCTGGGGGTCTAGGGGACACATTTAGGGCTATATTTTACCACATCAATATGTAGAAGAAAATTTGACATAATTTGTTAGGATAAAATGGCACTGTCTATTGATATTGGTGATTTACATAGCAGCAAAACCAGTTTTTAAATCAAAATTGACATTCATTTTGTTTTGTGTGGAGTGGAGGGGAGGGGGGGGGGGTGGTGGTGAACACCACTCTTTCTCTTGCAGGATGGTAAAATGAGACAGATTTTTCCCAAAACTATTGTCTGCTGATGCAAATTTTAGTTTTATTTTGGGATTGGGGTAGTTTTTAAAGAAAGCAGTGAATTCTCATGCAGAAATGACTCTTTTATCAAATGAAAGAGATAAAATGTATCTTTGGAAGGATTAGAATGTAGGTTAAAATCCGCCCTACAAAAAATACCCACAATCATTTTTACACACTTAGCAAACATTCCCCCCACAGTTTTTGAGTAGTACCACATTCTCTCACATTATTTTAAGAGCAGTACAAAAATCCCCCTCCCGGCCTCTTACACCAAAAGGTTAAAAGGCAGTCCAAAAGGATTTAAAAACTTATGTATTTAATTTGTAAATTACATAAACACTCATCACTATTTACAAGAAAACATGCCTCAATAACTATTTATGAACACAGTTATTTAGTTATTGGAGTTTAAAGACACTTTCAACAGCCAGTGTCACCTCATGTCGGACAGTTTTATGGGTGGAGGAAACTAAAGTGCACTGAGAGAACCACCTGGTAACGTAACAGTGAGCAATTATCCAACGTGCTAACTCCACACAAGCAAAGTTAGCATTGATTGAAGCGACAAGTGCTCGGCCTCAAGTGGTAAAAAGCTTTGGACATTTTTGTATGGCTTTAAATATACATGTACTTCTAAAAAATTAGGGGGGTGGGGAGATTTTTGTTCACCATAAATTATGGAGGGAGGAATTTCTGTTCACCTGAAAAAAATATGGGGGGGGGGGGAGGATTTTTGCACATTGTGTGAAAATGATTGTGGGGGGGGGGGGGGGGGGAATTTTTGTCAGGGAAAAGTTTTGTAGGTTACCCTTCGAAAGGTTTGGGTTTGATTATAGGAAATAAGTACATGTACATTGTAAATGTACATGTATTTTGGCTTCCGACACTGATTTAATTATATTTTTTTGGATATTACACATATTTCACTTATAAATGTTCATTCGAAAACCACAGACTGAATAATACTGTTTTATTTTTGGAAAAGATATATTTTTGTCACAGTCGGCAATAAAGGCCATATATTGCCAAAAATAATGCAGTTAAATGCATCTTGAGCAAGTGTGGCATCCAGAACTGAGAAGCACACTATAACCTCTGGCAAATGACAAATACATGTACACATGAAACCACCTTTTTTACCCTATTAACACATCTAATGAAACCATGCTTTCCCCTCAATGTACTTGTGATAGAGGGGATTCCAATTATATTCCAATCCTCTCCCAAATCACCATCCAAACATTTAGCCAGAAAACCCATACTTCACTTGTATTCGCTGAACAAGCTCATTCCAATAAGGGGGCATAAGCTATGTTTTTGATGCCAAAAAATGCAAAAAAAATTAACATTGAATGGCAGTTTTGGTGAATGGTGCTAGCCGGTTTTGGCCATTACATTGAGTGAATGATTAATAGAAGCTTTCTCCATATTATGATGTTAACCCTTTACCTTACATGAAAAGA
This sequence comes from Pictodentalium vernedei, assembly GCA_031216915.1. NCBI lineage: Eukaryota > Metazoa > Mollusca > Scaphopoda > Dentaliida > Dentaliidae > Pictodentalium > Pictodentalium vernedei. Next base: position 135,087,777 of record CM062297.1, on the reverse strand, counting down.
AGATAGCACTTTTGAATAACTAATTTCTTTTCATTTTTTGCATCAAAAACATAGTGAGGACCCCCACTGGAATGAGCTGAACGAATTCATTCCAATGAGGGGTCATAAGCTATGTTTTTGGTGCAGAAATAATGAACATTGAATGGCAGTTTCGGTGAATGGTGCTAGCCTGTTTTTGGCCATTACATTGAGTGAGTGATTAAAAATGTTAAAAAACAATTTCTTCATTCACAGAGTATTTTGGAACATAAATTTGGGGAAAGGGGGTGGGGGTACAGTGGGAAAAGTAACAAAGTTGCAAATGTGAATGAATGGCTTCTGTGCACAGCTACCAATATAGTAGTCTGATACTAGTGCTGTCAGGGTCCCCATGTTATAGCACAAAACTGCATTGACAATTGTCCCTCTACCACCCATACTAAACCCTTCAGCTGATGAGAAAGTTAACAGCATGCACTCTCAGTTTCCTATGATTTGCTTTAGTACTGCAGGGTCCACTGAGTTTTTTCTGTTTTGACAACCCTGTCCTGGCTCTTCTCGCTATATTTTTCATTGTATGTCAGTCAGTATTCCTATGTACATGTAGAATGTCACTTTCAAAATATGTGATTGCATGTCTGTATGTCCATCATTCAAAGTGTTGGTTTGTTTCCATTTGCACAGTTCTGCATTTTCAATAACTGGCAATTGACCCCCCTCCCCACACACACACACACCCATACACACACATACACAAATATATTAAACATTAAAGAGCACTACATTCCTGAAGCAAATATCTGAGTCATCCTCACTGGATACTAGGCATGCATGTATTTTCCATAATTTCGCCCTTTTTATCAGAATGGGTGCCTGCAGGGATTAAATCCAAGGTTGTAAATGAGCTCTTGTGGGTACATGTACTTGTGGGACATGCACATCACTACAGAATCAATATCTGATGGTTTTAGGCATTTTAACAGTGCTATGCTATAACATAGAAGCAGTGCTCAGCTGGCTATGCTGTTGGAAAAAATCAGTGTTTAATGTTGTGTCAGTGCCATACCAATGACTCTAGGTGTCTTAACTGAGAAAGTGAGGCTTTTTTCACAAGAATGGCAAAACATTCATCAAGCGCAATGTGAAATATCTTCAGAAGCCAGAATGTGATTTAGAAATTATCACAAATGGGAAATTTAATATCACAAGAGGTTTGTTATATGTCAACATCAATTAATTTATGAATTTTATCATAGTTTTTGATAAAAAGGGGCATACTAGGGGGACACCTTCAATGCTATATTTTGCCACATCAGTATGTAGAAGAACATTTGACATCAGTTGTTAGGACAAAATGGTACTGTCTATTGATATTGGTGAATTATATAGCTGCAACCCCTTTTTTGAATCAAAATTGACATTTATATGGTTTCATGGGATTGGAACACCACTCTTTGTCTTGCTGTATGGTTAAAGGAGACAATTTTTTCCTCAAAGTATTACATGCTGATGCAGATTTTAGTTTTATTTGGGGATTGGGTTAGTTTTCAAAAAAATCTACATGAATTCCTTTACATGTAGGTAACAGAGCAAAACAGAGTAGAGGCAACAGCAGTGTATACAACATCTCTAGGGGGGGTCAGCAGTATTGGAGGCAACAGCAGTGTTTTAGCCATTTGACACAGTTTGGACAGTTTTCTTTAAAAGAACAAATTTCCCATGTTTTTAACTCAGTGGAAGCCAAAAGTTGAATTCTCATGTAGAAATGACTCTTTTGTCACATGAAAGAGGTGAAATGTATCTTTGAAGGATTGGGGCTGATTAAGGAAATACATAATTTGGCTTCTGAACCTGATTTAATTATTATTTTGAGAGATTATTTCACATTTAAAAATTCTTTGGGGTACCACACACCTTACAATACTTTTTTTATTGTTTTGAAAAGTGTGTTTTTGTCATCATCAGCAATAAGGGCTATATATTGCAAGCAAATTCACATCTTGAGCAAGTGTAGCCTCCAGTGGCACACTACAGCCCCCAGCAAATGCCAAATAACAACCTATTTTACCCTACATGTACACATGGTGCATTAAGAAATGTAATTAAACCATGGTTCCCCATCATAGTACTAGGGGCAGAGGGGGTTCCAATCTTCCAACCCCTTCCAAATCACCATTCAAACCCACAGCCAGAAAACCCATATTGCACTTTTATTTACTGGCATTTAGATGTTTGTCTGAATTATGCTGTTAACCCTTTACTTACATTTAACATGAAAAGCTGATTACCCTTGCCCACAAACTTATTGACTTACTAATTTTTTGTGTCAAAAACATGACTTTTTACACCATTGGAATGACCTCATTCCAATGAGGGGTCATAAGCTATGTGTTTGACACAAAAAAAACGAGAAAATAATGAACATGGAATGGCAATACTTGTGAATAGCACAAGCAGCTTTTGACCGTTATATTTGGTAAAGGGTTAAAAAGTGTTAGAAAATAATTTCTTCATTGAAAGAGCATTTTAGAACACAAATTTGGGGGTGGGCTACAATGGAAAAAATAACACAATAAAGTTGCAAATGTGAGTGAATGGCATTTGTGCACAGCTACCAATAAAGTAGTCTAGTACTAATAAAAGTCTAGTACTAAATTTTCCCTCTTATTTGATGCACGACCCCCTGTTTTGGGGTCGGAAAAAGTTCTCTGAAGGGTGATACCTGACAAAGATATTTGAATCCCAAAATTAAAGAGATGCGATCAAATTTTGTTCAAATTGAGCGTTGTTGTCACAGACGGTTCCCATGTTACAGCACAAAACTACAGTAACAGCTGTGAAATATTGTTCTCTCCTTGAATCGAGTCCCCCACCCACCTGCCCATTCTGAAGCCTCAGTTGATGAGCAACAATTGGAAAGACTGTACAGTATGTTTTGGAAACTAAAGTCAATCTCATACACTCTCAGTTTCCTATGATTTGCTTAGGTGCTGCAGAACTCAGGGTCCATTGAGGTTTTTTTTCTGTTTGACAATCTTGTCCTGGCTCTTCTAACAACATTTTCCATTATATGTCAGTTTTTATTTCTGTGTAGACTTTCAAAACACTAAAAAAACAAATTTTTTAAGCAAATATCTCATTCATCCGCCTTGGAGACATATTTTCCACAATTTCACAGTTTTTATCAGAATGGGTGTTTGTGGGGATTAAATCTAAGGTTGTAAAAGTGCCCTAATGGATACTTGCTGCTCAAGCACAGCACCACAGAATCAATATTGGATGTTTTTAGGCATTTTAACAGTGCTAAGAGATACCACATGAGCAGTACTGGTCATACTGTTGAAAAAAGCAGTGTTTTATGTTTTTGTCAGTACCATACCAATGACACTCGGTGCCTTAACTGGGAAAACTGTCTTTTTTAGCTCATCTTGACAAAGTCAAGCTGAGCTAATCTCATCACTCTCCGTCCGTCATCCGTCAACACCATATTTTGGTCTTCTCCTCCAAAGCCACTGGGCCAATTCAAGTGAAAGGTTTTGTGAGTGATGGTCCCAAAGGGGCATTTCATTTTTGTTCAACTCATACACTCTCAGTTTCCCATAGGGAGGGAGTGGGGGAAAATGCTCCAAAATATTTATAAAATCTTCTTCTCAAGAACCAGTGTGTTCTGGCCCCGCCCAACATTTCTATTTTCTGAACCGATGGTCCGGTGTGAACCAAATTTGGTGTGTGGTATTATTAGGTTATAAGTACTTGACCCAAGCAAAAAAAAATAAAAATTCCCGCATCCCCATGGGAACCCAAACCACACGGAACAGAGAGCTGTTATTTGGTATGAAGTATCCTTAGAACCAGTAGAGTTGAATGGTAAAAACAATTGCCATCGGTTTTGTTAGGGTGCTCTGTAATGGGCATCGAAAAAATGCTGAGTCAGCATATTTGCAAAAATTTAAAAAAATCTTTTCTCTGGAACCAATCATCAGAATCTTTTGATATTTGGTATACAGCATTCATAGGGAGTGGAGGAGGGGGGCAAATAAAAGTTTGTTGAAATAAAGCTCATTGGTTCATATATGGGCTCTCTACATGAGCCTGAAGTTTTAACGTAGGGAAATATGGGGAATATTCTTTAAAAATCTTCTTCAGAACCACCAGTCAGAATCTTTTAATGTTTGGTATACATCATTGTTATGAGGGTCAGATTCTAGATTGTTCAAACCAAGTCCCTAGGTTAATATTTGGGCTTCCTACGGAAGCCCAAATTTTATCTTTGTTCAATATGGAGGGTAATTTAAAAAAATCTTCTTCTTCAGATGCACCAGTTAGAACGCTTTGATATTTGGTATGCAGCATCTCTAAGGGGGTCATATTCACGTTTGTTCAAATCAGATCCCTAGATATATATTTGGGCTCACTATGATAGCCCAAATTTTTACTTAACGCAATATGAGTTAGTTTCTTTAAAAATCTTCTTCTTCAGATCCACCAGTCAGAATGCTTTTATATTTGGTATACAACATCTCTAGGGGGGTCAGATTCCAGGTTGTTCAATTCGAGAACCTAGGTTAATATTTCGGATCCATATGGGAACATGAAATTTAACTTGGTACAATATGAGGGAATTTCTTCAAAAATCTTCTTCTTGAGATCCACTCATCAGAATGCTTTCATATTTGGTATACAACATCTCTAGGGGGGTCCGATTCAAGTTTGTTCAAATCGGATCCATAGGTTAATATTTGGGCTCGCTATGGTAGCCCAAATTTGAACTTAGTGCAATTCGAAGAAATTACTTTACAATTTCTCTTCTTCAGATCCAACAGTCAGAATGCTTTCATATTTGGTACACAACATCTCTAGGGAAGTCAAATTCAACTGTGTTCAAATCAAGAGCCTGGGTTAATATTTGGGCTCTCTATGGGAGCCGGAATTGGCCATTTTGCTGAAGAATTAAAAAAATTGTATTCTGTACCCTCTAGAGGTGAGTAACTAAGATTAATCCACATAGGTTGTATCAAGGGGCTTCATAGGTGAGCTCTACATTTTACTTTATGATCAACCGAAGAAAAGGCATGATGCCCAGATTATTTTTTTCACTCCTGAGGGACTCAAGGATTGACAGTGTAGCCTATGGAGATGGCTTGCTTAATGTAGACTCATTCTTGGACTCTGTTTAAATTGTGTTCTGTTCAAGATGAGCGCATGAGGCCCCGTGGGGCCTCGTTTCTTTTTTTTTACAAAAAAAATGCAAATGATTCACCAAACACATGATGTGAAATGTCAGTCTTCAGAAGCCTGAATGTGATTTAAAAACGATCACAAGTAGGATATTTAATGTCACAAGTTGTTTGTTTTGTGTCAATATTAATTAATTTATGAATTATGTCACGTTTTTGATGAAGAGGGGTATACTGGGGGAGGGGGGGCACATTCATTGAGGGCTATTTTTTTTAAAAATGTTACCACATCAGTATAAAATTCCCATTTGTGATAGCTTTTTCGCAAGATGTTTGTTTTGTGTCAACATCAATTAATTTATGAATTATATCATAGTTTTTTATGAAAAGGGCTATGGGGGTGGGGGTGTGTGGTCACATTCAATGAGGCCTATTTTTTACCACATCAGTATGTGGAAGAAAATGTGACATCAGTTGTTAGGATAAATGGCAGTGTCTGTATTGCTGAATAATATAGCTGCAACCCCAATTTTAGAAACAAAATTGACGTTCGCGTTTGTTTCGTGGGGTGGGGAGGGGAGTGGGACACAATTTCTCTAATCTATTGGAGCAATGGACGCAAAATCAGTTTATTTAAGGACGTGTGAAAGGCAACAATAATTAGGCCACATTGAAACTCTTTTTTTCAAATTTATTTCCCCTTCACCTTGTGTGAGGACAATAATAATCTATAGGCCCCTATGAATCATTGAATTATGATCAATCACGAAACGAACGTCAACTCAACAACTCTTTATAAATTATAGAAATGATCCGCATCGCCGATGTGAGGTCGTGTTTTCGTGGCTAACACAACGGTGAGTAACTATGAATCAAAAAGCTTAAGCCGGGGACACACTAGGCGATTTTTTATCGCTGTCAACAAAGATTTTTTACGTCGTCGATTTTTGTCCGGCAGGGAGTTCAACGTTTGAGTGGACACACTTGCCGGATAACAGTACGACAGCGACGTCTCCTCTTGTCATGTGACACCTTTTTACTCTTGTCATGTGATCATAAAATGGCGGCCAGCAAGTCGAAGTCAATATACGCATCCGATCTACTGTCGCCGAGGTGGGCACACTGGCCGATCTCTACGCCACCGATAAAAATCCGGCCGAAATTGATCGCCAATATTCAGCATGTTGAATACGGCCGATTGGTCGGGCGTACGTGTTCGCTAGCAAAGTTCGGCGTCGCACAATCAGACACACTACACGATTACGCAAGCGAAAATGGATCGGGCGTACAAAATCGCCTAGTGTGTCCCCGGCTTCAGAGTTCAGACGACCTTTTTCTAAATAACTAATTTGAACAAAATGACTACGTCAACTCAATAATTCTGCGGTCATATATCCGACGGAACATTTTCGAACTTGATCGAGACAATTATCCTGGAAACCCATACAATAAAAAAAAGAATCAAATCGGTTAACAGTTGTTCAAGTTATGGCGCTTTGAATAGTATCATTAGTATCAAGCAAAAATTTGAATAATTCTTCAGCCGTACATCAGACCGAGCCCTTTTCGAACTCGACCAAGACATTGGTCCGTGAAACCCACGTGCCAAATATCTGTCAAATCGGTTGATGTTTGTTGAAGTATCGCGCTATCAAGCTCAAAATTAGTAGATTTTAACGAAGGGCCATTACTCTTGCGAAAAAGCGTGGACACGCCCTATTTTGCGTCATAGAGTGTTGTACATGATTATCACGCCACAAATCAAATATCAAAATCCGTCCAGAAATAACTAAGTTTTTTAGCAAAAAGGGCCACCTGCCCGGCAACCGGCCCTCGCCATACCAATAGTGAAGGTTTTTTTGTTGAAACATTCGACTGAAAATAGGAAACTAAATGAATAGAATTAAATGAGTATGTCTAATGATATCACACAAAATGAAGAGAAATAGCCGGTTTTTGCTTTTTAAAACTGGCAGCAATTGCTTATCAAATAATATTACTGTCTTGCTGTTGTTAATGGTTCCTATTTTCCTACCGCCCCAAGAGATTCTTCTTTTAAATTGCGAGCCCGGACCAGAAGAAACGGATAAATTACCAAATAACGGCGACGTTATTTCGTAAATCCTCGACGGAACACCGGCGACGTTTTTTTTCTCGAGTGTGGCAAATAATCGACAACATTGGTGTCATTAAATTGAGATAGGTCGGATATCACACATAAATCTGCTATTACGCACCCCTCCCACTTATACATCCTGCAAGTATAAATATCTCGATATTAAAATGTCTTGCCTGATGTTCCCTATATGGGTTAACTTGGAGGGAAGGGGGAGGGGGGGGGGGGCATATTGCTGATTTTTAGCTCCCGAAGGGAACTTAACTTATCACTTGCCGTCCGTCGTGAACTTTACATTATTGACTTCTCCTCCCAAACTACTGGACCAAATTGAACCAAATTTGGTGTGCATGTTCCTTATCATATGTCATTTCAAGTTTGTACAAATAACCTTGCCGCGCCGAACCACAAGGAGCATTACTCTGCTAGCACCTATACATTTTAAAAAAAATCAAAAAAATCTACTTCTCCAGAACCATCATTGAGCTCCCTGTAGGAGCCCGAATTTTAACTTGGTGAAATATGAGGAAATTTCTTTAAAAATCTTGCATATTTGGTATGAATGTTTTTATATTTAGTGTACAACATTTCTAGGGGGGGGGGGGGGGGGGAGGAATTCAAATTTGTACAAATCTGGTCCCTCAGTTAGTATTTGGGCTCTCTATTGGAGCCCAAAGTTTAACTTTGTGCAATTTGAGGAAATTTCTTTAAAAATCTTCTTCAGATTCAGATGCACCAGTCAGAATCCTTTCACGTTTAGTATGCAACATCTGTCGGGGGGTCAGATTCAAGTTTGTTCAAATCGAGTCCCTGGGTTTATATTTGGGCTGCCTATGGCAGCCTGAATTTCAACTAGTGCAAAATGAGGGAATTTCTTCAAAAATCTTTTTCTTCAGATTCACCAGTCAGAATCCATTCATATTTGGTATGCAACATCTTGCGGTGAGTCAGTTTCAGTTTTGTTCAAATTGGTTACCTGGGTAAATATTTTGGCTCCCTGTTTGAGCCCAAAGTTTAACTTAATGCAATGTGAGGACATTTCTTTTAAAACCCCTTTCTTCAGATCCACCGGCCAGAATTCTTTCGTATTTGTTTTTAACATCTCACGGGGGATCAGGTTCAAGTTTGTTCAATTTGAGTCCTTGGCTTATTATTTGGGCTCTCTATGGGCGGGGTGGGGGTGGAATGGGGAGCATCTTAGGTTTGTTCAAATCGATTCCTTAGTGTTTTTCCATAAAATTTGCCTTTCATGACTTCATTCCTTTGTAGAGTTGATGAACCATGCATATCTGAATGTGACCCCAAATACTTCTTTGAACCACTTTGGCAGGTGAGCGATTACAGCCGCTTGGGGCCTCTTATTTAGTCAAGCTGTGACGAAGTCAAAGCTCGACTTATAGTTTGGTGAATGGCGGGCGGGTGTAAACAGTTGGTTTCCGGATGATAACTTGATAATGGTTCGACCCACGTCATGAAACTCCATAGGTAGGTTGGCATTGGGGGGTGGAAGAACCCTATTTATTTTGGACTTGCTTGGCCAAAGGTCAAGGTCACAGTGACCATGAACATAGTAAATTGTAAACAATTGGTTTCCGGATGATAACTTGTCTATAGTTAAACTCACATTCATGAAACTTCATACGTAGGTAATAGTTGGCGTTCATGAGAGGAAAAACCCTATTATTTTGGACTCACTAGGTCAAAGGTCAAGGTCACAGTGACCCTGAACATAGTAAATCAAAACAATTGGTTTCCGGATGATAACTTGATAATGGTACGATCCACGTTCATAACACTTCATAGGTAGGATGGCATCAGTGAGATGAAGAACCCTATTTATTTTGGCCTTGCTAGGTGAAAGGTCAGGGTCACAGTGCCCTTCAACATAGTAAATTGTAAACAATTGGTTTCCGGATGCTAACTTGACTACGGTTGAAGCCACATTCATGAAACTTCATAGGCAGGTTGGCCTAGGTGGGTAGAAGACACCTATTTATCTTGGACTCGCTATGTCAAAGGTCAAGGTCACAGAGACCTTGAACATAATACATCGTAAACAATTGGTTTCCAGATGATAATTTGACAATGGTTCAACCCACGTTCATGAAACTTCGAAGGTAGGTTGGCAATATCGCAAGAAAGAGCCCTATTTATTTTGAAATCAGTAGGTCAAAGGTCAAGGTCACAGTGACTCTTCACATAGTAAATTGTAAACAATTAGTTTCCGGATGATAAGATGATAATGATTAAACCCACTTTTGTACTGTCACAACTCGACATTGGATCGGTGATCCTATCGGAATTATTTTTTGTTTTGTGGGGGGGGAGGGGTGCCACAATAACGCCCCCATGGCTGCGCCACCGTGCCCCCACTTGAGCAATCGTGATTAAGTGCCTTGCCCAATGACACAACGCAGTTACCCCTGCTGGGGATCGAACCGTGGATCTTTCGGCTTGATGTTAGTAGTAGATCATGTACCCGATCGACCCAAATTGGCCGGATCTCATGTGACGTCATAGGCACATGGCCCAGTTACTTCATTTTTGGTTGTCATGGTAGCGTGCGTGAGCGCCATCTTGTGACAACATCCCCATAGTGATACGTGGTCCTAGTGTGCATGCGCAGCGCATTTTGTTGAGGTGAGGCGAGTGTACGTCGTCCATTTTGTATATCTGAGGCCGCCATCTTGGTTTCTATGGTAGAACATGGTTGCTATGTGACCCAAAACCTTCTAGTAGGAAAGGGGTGTGTTCGTAGGGTGTGTTCTATTGAATAGGGGTAATTTTAATTACAGCAAACAACCCGACAATCCCTCTTAAAAATCCAAAACTACCGAGACGGACTTAGAAAACCCCCACCTATGGTTTATAACAGTTGCCCGTAGTGCTAAATGAATGATGAGAGGTCTCATGTGGATAAATTGAAGTCAACTAGAATACATCGAATTACCACAAACATTCAGCCAATCTCTCTAAACCATCAAAACAACTTTATTTAGCACGGATTCCTCAATACTGGGCTTAAGAAAGTAGCATACAGTGTTTTAAGGTGCGTTTCCTGGTATGAGTAATTGTATTTGTTCGAATACTTTGTAAAATTACCCAAATAAATCCAACAGTTCTTTTACTAGTGCTGATTTCCCACTAAATATTCGGTTTCTATCTGTTGTCCCCTTGAATTCTTATTTTTTTCCCAACAATAGACACATTCCTTTGTATAAGATTAACTTTATTGTTTCGGATGTGCACCATAGTCTCGGTATTTTATCTATCCCGATATTTTCTGTGGTTTATCCTATTTCCTGGCCTGTTTTGCCTTTTACTGGTCCTATTTCTGCCTATCCCAGCAGACTATTTTGTCTTGGCCGTCTCTGTTTTTGCCTTTTCTGTGTATAACGAAGTCCTATATGATCCTCAAACCCAAAATACAATCAAGCAGGGTTAGGTATTATTCGAACGACTCGAATCTTATCGAGCAAATAAGCTTGTGTGCAGTTACTGTAAAAGTCAGTACTCGAACGACTCAAATCCCATTGAGCAGATGAGTATCGAAAGAGCGATTTCTTTTACGGCTCTTAATGCTCATCGGGGTATAGGAGGGTACCTCTGACATGGTGATGCAGTACTATGTCCCTGATGATAATTTAGCTCCTAGCATCTGCTCAGTTCTAGACCTCTCCATGATCTTCATATCTCCAACACCACTATTACTGATTTTCCCAATATTGTCATCGTCTGTCCTTTGATAAGCTTTTACAGTACAAATCCTGTAGTCTTCTTCCACTCTTGCTAACCATCTCAGATTGCTCGAACGACCAGAATCCCATCGAGCAAAATTGCCTGAACGAGTGACGACTCCACGTACGACTCTTTTGCTCGTCTAGGTATTGAAGGATGGGAAGGATCTTGGGAACTAACAACGTGATATAATAACCTTAGTTATTGAAATTGACGTACAATCCCGCTTATAATATAGCCTTGGTTTTTGAAAGTGTTGTTAAACCCTAATGAACCTATTTGCCATTGAATTATGATCTGTTGTCAGTTTAAACAATGAAGGTTTGTTTTACTTTTGCTTGTCTGAAGCTTGATCCTTCCGCAATCTTTCAAGATTGCTCGATTGCCATATTTGTCGCCACATTAACATATGAACATACATGTGTGGTTCTGTGTTTATTGCATGTCGCTGTACAACACGTTTTGGCAAATTGTTATATTTCACATAACCGCTGCTATTTCTGCGATATATACCATCTCTTTTCCTGAAAAATTTTGCTTGTGGCCTGCAATATTTAACGAAATTAACAATATTGGGTGTGCACCATTACGTGTCACGTATTTTCATATTGATACTTTTAGTGGGCCTTTTTCATTTGTGGGGAACTTAGCGCGATTTCCTTAGAAACAGCCGGTGTTCGGATGAATTCAAGTTATGTTGACGTACGGTCTGGGGAAATCTTTGTTCTCAAAACAGGGGCATGCAGTCTTGTGGTGAAGTAGAATTTTACAGAAACAGAAATGCACGCGAACAGAGATATTCATTTATTTCCTAGGTTTTTCTTCACAAGTTCACTGGCTCCAGTCTATGAACTATTTTTACCAGTGATACAATACAATGACAGTTTAAGACTGTCAGAATTACAGTGGCTGTAAAAGTGGCCAGCCAATTTTTGTGATCCGACGTGTTCTCCTAAAGGCTAAATACCAGAACCACTCAGAACTCCCATTTAAATTACACTTCCTCGGTGTTTTGGTAAACAATGTTTTAATTCCTGGATGCTTTAGGCTTTGCAACCAGAATAGAACTGAATTCATCTTCAAGTCAATGTCGCCCACCTCGCCTGACCAACATCTGGAGGTGGGGATTCTGATATTTAGTATGTTTCTCCAAAAATGACAAAAAAGCCTAAATACCAACCTCCCCAGAACCGACCTCTAAATAATATTTGCACACTGATAATGATTCCACAGAAAATATTTCATTTCTACTAATTCTAGTTTGTTTTAGCATTCAAAAGGAAACTGAAATTGAAGTTATTACAAAATGTGTGATTGCATAAATTCTGTCTGTCCATCCATCCATCCATCCATCCATCAGTGAGTTGGACAACTCATAGCCTGGACGATTCGTACCTCTGGCAATTGGTACCTTTTGCTGGACAATTCGTACCTCCTTCTGGACGATTCGTACCCCTCCTCTGGGAAGTATCCAACAGTTTGTACCCCCTCTGGACAATTTGTATCCTCTTCTGCAAATTCATAATCTGCTTCATTAACCCCATCTGAAAAAATATACATGGAGATGGGGTTGGGAGAGGATTATAAACTTGGAGAAAGGATAAAAAAAGGTGATGTCATTTCTTTTATTTTAAAAAGACACAGAAAATCAAATTTCATGACTTAAAGTTAAAGTAAAAAGCAAGTAGACACTTAAAATATTCAACGTCACAACAGTAAAAAGAAAATGCTCTATTGAGGGAGCTCAGAATTAATTTAATTAAATAATTAAGGCAGCACACTCTTTAACTTATTATTTGGGGCGTCATGAAATTATTTATTGTTAGATCTTCATCAATTTAAAGAATTATTGTGGCTTAATTAAAAAAATAGTGTTTTAACTGTAAAACTACATCCATTACTATCTACTATAAATTTTCTTTTACCATGTTCGAACCCGAAGTTGATAATACTAGAGATCACTTTTTCACTTGAGCTGTTAAGTGATGGTTCACCCATTGAAGTTTCATTTCTATGCATAAATCTTGTTTTGATTCAATGGTTGTTTCATGCATATGTTTACTTACTTGAGACAACTTGTACCAAAAAGGAGACAATTCATACCTTTTACTGGGACAATTCGTGGATTTTGTCTAGAGAATGTGTTCCTCATTGTCGAGACAATTTGTACCCCCCAATTGTGGTATGAATCGTCCAGGGTGCAAGTAGTCCAAGAACCATCCACCACAGACAGTGATTCTTTGCTTTTCATTTTCCCTGTTGTGCATGTACATTTTCAGTAACTGGCTTTTGACTATTTTTCACACTGTAACCCCCCTCCACCTTACACACATACACAAATATATTAAACATTAAAGAGCACTATCTTTTTGAAGCAAATATCTGATTCGTCCTCTCTGGAAAACATACATGTACATTGTATTTTCCTTAATTTTACTCCTTTTATCAAAATGGGTCATGAGTGTCTGTAGGGATTAAATCCAAGGTTGTAAAAGTGCCTTTATGGGTACTTGCAGCATAAGCACCGCACTACAGAATCAATATTTGATGGTTTTAGGCATTTTAATGGTGCTATGCGATACCACATGAGCTGTACTGTCATGCTGTTGGAGAAAATCAATGTTTAATGTTTTGCCAGAGACATACCAATGACTCTTGGTGCCTTAATTAAGAAATCTGAGGGATTTTAAAAAAAAAATTTTTTTTACAGAAGTTGCAAAATATTCATCAAACACAATGTGAAATATCTTAAGAAGCCAGAATGTTATCTAAAAACTATCACAAATCGGCAATTTAATATCATAAGAGGTTTGTTTTGTGTCAACATCAATTAATTTATGAATTATGTCATCATGAAAGTGGGTATACTGGGGGTCTAGGGGACTCATTCAGGGCTATATTTTACCACATGAATATGTAGAAGAAAATTTGACACCATTTATAAGGATAAAATGGCACAGTCTATTGATATTGGTGATTTATATAGCTGCAACCCCAGTTTTTAAAACAAAATTGACATTCATTTTGTTTTGTGTGGTGGGGGAGTGGGGGGGGGGGGGGTTGTTGAGCACCACTCTTTCTCTTGCAGTATGGTTAAATGAGACAGATTTTTCCCCAAACTATTGTCTGCTGATGTAGATTTTAGTTTTATTTTGGGGTTGGGGTAGTTTTCAAAGAAAGCAGTGAATTCTCATGCAGAAATGACTCTTTTATCAAATGAAAGAGGTAAAATGTATCTTTGGAAGGATTAGAATGTAGGTTAAAATCCACCCCCCCCCCTCAATTTTTGAAGGTAGTACCACAATCTCCCACATTATTTTAAGAGCAGTACAAAAATTCCCCTCCTGGCCTTTTACACCAAAAGGTTAAAAGGTAGTCCAAGAGGATTTAAAAACTTATGTATTTAATTTGTAAATTACATAAACACTCATCACTGTTTACAAGAAAACATGCCTCAATAACTATTTATCAAGACAGTTATTTATTTATTTATTTATTGGAGTTTAAGGACACTTTCAACAGCCAGTGTCACCTCATGTTGGACAGTTTTATGGGTGGAGGAAGCTAAAGTACACAGAGAGAACCACTGGGCAATAGTGCTAACTCCACACAAGCAAGGTTAGCATTGATTGAAGCCACAAGTGCTCGGCTTCGAGTGGTAAAAAGCTTTGGGCATTTTTGTATGGCTTTAAATATACTTCTAACAAATTAGGGGAGGATTTTTGTTCACCAGAAATTATGGAGGGAGGAATTTCTGTTCACCTGAAAAAAACATGGGTGGGGGTGGAATTTTTGTGCATTGTGTGAAAATGATTGTGGGGGTGGGGGGGGGGGGGGATTTTTGTTAGGGAAAAGATTTGTAGGTTACCCTTTGGAAAGTTTAGGGTTGATTATAGGAAATACATACATGTAAATGTACATGTATTTTAGCTTCCAACACTGATTTAATTATATTTTTTTGGATATTAGACATATTTCACATTTAAATGTTCATTCGAGAACCACAGACCAAATAATACTGTTTTATTTTTTGAAAAGTTATATTTTTGTCACAGTCAGCAATAAAGGCCATATATTGCCAAAAATAATGCAGTTAAATGCATCTTGAGCAAGTGTGGCATCCAGAACTGAGAAGCACACTATAACCTCTGGCAAATGCCAAATACACATGCAACCACCTATTTTACCCTATTAACACATTTAATTAAACCATGGTTTCCTCTCATAGTACTTGTGATAGAGGGGATTCCAATTATATTCCAATCCTCTCCCAAATCACCATCCAAACACTTAGCCAGAAAACCCATATTTCACTTGTCTTCACTGGTATAATAGAAGTTTTCTCCATATTATGATAACCCTTAAGCTTACATGAAAAGATACGACTTTTGAATAACTAATTTCTTTTCATTTTTTGCGCCAAAAACATAGATATGAACTCCCTCCCCCAACTGGTTAGAGCTGAATGAGTTCATTCCAATGAGGGGTCATAAGATATGTTTTTGACACAAAAAAAAAATGCAAAAATAATTAACATTGAATGGCAATTTTGGTGAATGGTGCTAGCCTGTTTTGGCCATTACAATGAGTGAGTGAGTAAATATGTTAAAAAACACAATTTCTTCATTCACAGAGTATTTAGGAAGATAAATTTTGGGAAAGGGGGTTGGGGGGGGGGGGGGGGGGTTACAGTGTGAAAAGTAACCAAGTTGAAAATGTGAATGAATGGCTTTTGTGCACAGCTACCAATATAGTAGTCTAATACTAGTGTTGTCAGATTCCCCATGTTATAGCACAAAACTACATTAACAATTGTCCCTCTACCACCCATACTGAACCCCTCAGCTGATGAGAAAGTTAACAGCACACACTCTCAGTTTCCTATGATTTGCTTTAGTACTGCAGCACTCTGGTCCATTGAGTTTTTTTTCTGTTTGACAATCCTGTCCTGGCTCTTCTC
This sequence comes from Pictodentalium vernedei, assembly GCA_031216915.1. Lineage (NCBI taxonomy): Eukaryota > Metazoa > Mollusca > Scaphopoda > Dentaliida > Dentaliidae > Pictodentalium > Pictodentalium vernedei. The sequence goes on along the minus strand of CM062297.1, from coordinate 135,071,807 downwards.
AATATATTTTTCATTGTATGTCAGTCAGTATTGCTATGTACATGTAGACTGTCACTTTAAAATAGAAATGGTACTGTCTATTGATATTGGTGAATTAAATAGCTGCAACCCCAATTTTTGAATCAAAATTGACATTCATATTGTTTCGTGGGGTTGGAACACAACTCTTTGTCTTGCTGTATGGTTAAATGAGACAAATTTTTCCTCAAAGTATTGCATGCTGATGCAGATTTTAGTTTTATTTTGGGATTAGTTTAGGTTTCAAAAAAAGCTACATGAATTCCTTACCTCTCAGCTTACTCATTAGGCAACAGAGTCGAAAAATGTATTGGAGGCAACAGCAGTTTTTAAGTCATTTGACACAGTTTTCTTTAAAAGAACAAATTTCCCATGTTTTTAACTCAGTGGAAGACAAAAGTTGAATTCTCATGCAGAAATGACTCTTTTGTCACATGAAAGTGGTAAAATGTATCTTTGATAGGATTGGGGTTGATAAAGGAAATACATAATTTGGCTTCCGAACCTGATTTAATTATTATTTTGAGAGATTATTTCACATTTAAAAATTAATTTGGGTACCACACACTATTGAAAAGTATGTTTTTGTCATTGTCAGCAATAAGGGCTATATATTGCAAGCAAATTCACATCTTGAGCAAGTGTAGCCTCCAGGGGCACACTACAGCCTCCAGCAAATGCCAAATAACAACCTATTTTACCCTACATGTACACATGTATTAACAAATGTAATTAAACCATGGTTCTCCATCATAGTACTAGGGGTAGAGGGGGATTCTAATCGTCCAACCCCCTTCCAATCACCATTCAAACCCACAGCCAGAAAACCCATATTGCACTTTTATTTACTGGTATTTAGATGTTTGTCTGAATTATGCTGTTAACCCTTTGCTTAACATGAAAAGCTGATTACCCTTGCCCACAAACTTATTGACTTACTAATTTTTTTGTGTCAAAGACATGACTTTTTACACCATTGGAATGACCTCATTCCAATGAGGGGTCATAAGCTATGTTTTTGACACAAAAACAAGAAAATAATGAACATGGAATGGCAATACTTGTGAATAGCACAAGCAGCTTTTGGCCGTTATATTTGGTAAAGGGTTAAAAATTGTTAGAAAATAATTTCTTCATTGAAAGATTATTTTGGAACACAAATTTGGGGGTGGGGAACAGTTGAAAAAATAACACAATAAAGTTGCAAATGTGAGTGAATTGCATTTGTGCACAGCCACTAATAAAGTAGTCTAGTACTAATAAAGAAGTCTAGTACTAAATTTTCCCTCTTATTTGATGCACGACCCCTTGTTTTGGGGTCGGAAAAAGTTCTCTGAAAGGTTATTCTTGACAGAGATATTTGAATTCCAAAATTAAAGTGATGCAATCAAATTTTCTTTAGCTCGAGCATTGTTCTCATGGTTCCCATGTTACAGCAGAAAACTACAGTAACAACTGTGAAATATTGTTCTCTCCATGAATCAAGTCCCCACCCACCCACCCATACTGAAGCCTCATTTGATGAGAAACAATTCGAAAGACTGTACAGTATGTTTTTGGAAACTAAAGAAAATCTCATACACTCTCAGTATCCTATGATTTGCTTTGGTACAGCAGCACTCAGGGTCCATGGAGGGTTTTTTTTTTTCCGTTTGACAATCTTGTCCTGGCTCTTCTAACAAAATTCCATTGTATGTCAGTTTTTATTTCTGTGTAGACTTTAAATTTGTGTGACTGCATGTCTGTCTGTCTGTTCATCAGACAAAGTGTTTCTTTGCTTTTAATTTGCCTGGTTGTACATTTTCAGTAACTGGTAGCTGACTATTTTTCACACTCTACCCCCCCCCCCCCCCCCCTATTTATAGACAAATATATTAAACACTAAAAAAAAACAAATTTTTTAAGCAAATATCTCATTCATCCTCCTTGGAGACATATTTTCCACAATTTCACTCTTTTCATCAGAATGGGTGTTTGTGGGGGAGTAAATCCAAGGTTGTGAAAGTGCCCAAATGGATACTTGCTGCTCAAGCACAGCACCACAGAATCAATATTGGATGCTTTTTGGCATTTAACAGTGCTATGAGATACCACATGAGCAGTACTGGTCATACTGTTGAAAACAGCAGTGTTTTATGTTTTGTCAGTACCATACCAATGACTCTAGGTGCCTTAACTGAGAAAACTGGCTTTTTTTTAACAAAAATTGCAAATGATTCACCAAACAAAATGTCTTCAGAAGCCTGAATGTGATTTAAAAACAATCACAAGTAGGATATTTAATGTCACAAGTTGTTTGTTTTGTGTCAGCATTAATTAATTTATGAATTATATCATGTTTTTGATGAAGCGGGGTATACTGTGGGGGGGGGGGGGGGGTGGGGGGCACATTCATTGAGGGCTATTTTTTTAAAAAAAATTTACCACATCAGTATAAATTTCCCATTTGTGATAGTTTTGTTGCAAGATGTTTTTTGTTTTGTGTCAACATCAATTAATTTATGAATTAGGTCTATACCATAGTTTTTGATGAAAAAGGGTATTGGGGGGGGGGGGGAGGGTCACATTCATTGAGGGCTATTTTTTACCACATGCGTATGTGGAAGAAAATTTGACATGAGTTGTTAGGTTAAATGACAGTTTAAATGGCAGTGTCTGTATTGGTGAATGATATAGCTGCAACCCCTATTTTAGAAACAAAATTGACGTTCACGTTTGTTTCGTAGGGTGGGGAGGGGGGAGTGGAACACAATTTCTCTAATCTATTGGAGTAAAGGACGCAAAACCTTTATTTATGTTTGTTGAAATAGGCCTATCGCGCTTTCAAGCACAAAATTAGTATATTTTAACAAAGGGCCATAACTCTCGTGGACATACCCTATTTTGCGTCATCGGGTGTTGCACATGCATATCAAGCCACATACTAAATATCAAAATCCGTCCAGATATTAATATCTAAGTTTTTTTAGCAAAAAGGGCCGCCTGCCCGGCGACCGGCCCTCGCCATACCAGTAGTCAAGGTTTTTTTTTTTAAAAATTCGACTAAAAAGAGGAAACTAAATGAATAGAATTGCCTAATGATATCACACAAAATAAAGACAAATAGCCGGTTTATGCTTTTTAAAACTGGCTGCAATTGCTTATCAAATAATATTATTACCACTAAATCTATAAGTTACTAGTCGATTAACATAAGTTTGGGGGCCCGTTAAAACTCCATAATTTCTGTGACGTCATTCGACGGTGCCGCGCCGCGGACGACCATTACGTGTACAGTACCCATATGAGACTGGTCAATAAATACCCCAGTTATTGATGCTAAATTTAGATTAGTGCTGTCTATTTATAGAGGAACTATTTATGAGTGGGCGTGTACAATTAATTACTTATCTTCATTGACAACAGAGCAACAATAACAGGAAAATTGGCTTTGATATATTTTATTTCATTCAAGCGTTCTAACTTTTAACGAGCAATAAACTATAGAAACATAATACACTGCACATAGATATTAACATAAATATGTTTGTTTTTTGCACATTGATATTTACATAAATGAGTTGTCATTTTTTAATCTTTTAACTTCATTTGGTTTCTTATAACTAACATTGCAGTACGTTCAACGTGGATTGAAACAAAAACGCCGCCGCGGTGTGTTCTCCTCCGTGGAGTTCCAGTGGACCGCAGTGTTTGATCAGTGGAAGACAGTTTTCAAAACACTGTGACCCACCGTGGTCACGAGCGTTAACGATTAGTTTAATTGCTTTCGCAAGTCAGTTTCTCTGCTGATTAATAAATACTGTCTTGTGACGTCACTGGCAAGACAACTGCGTTTGTTACTGGTATTAGATAATTTATTTTAAATTAAAATTGGAATTTGGAGGAGGCAGACGGCGTCTATTGCTGTGGTTTGAAATTGTAAATTGGGAATAGAACAGTCAGTTCCATTTGGTTAAGTACAAAGTCCTCGTCACTTTCGAAACTAAACTGATGTGTTTGCGCGATCGATTTGATCGAGGAAATAAATAAACCAGACTTGAGAAAAACAAATAATATTCGCGAAGTTCCCAATTTCACATTTTGTTTACAGCTGTAGGCCAACACGTGATGAACCGTGTTTTTCTTGGGTGGGAAGTGGGGACAAAAAAGCCTCCTACGTCACGAAAGCGCCCACGGCGCACGGCTAATGATCGAAGTGATACCAGTTCACGACATTGAGTCAACTCGACCAGCACATCCTCTTTCCTGTCTTACTCTTGTCGGGCAACGCAGTTAAAGATTCTTATAAAAAGGATATAGTAAAAAGAAAATATAGAGTTTTTGAATGGATACCAAAAAGTATCTCACTCGAGACTGAAACTAATGATTATTTCACAGGGGGGTGGGGGGTGGGGGGTGGACGGGAGAATTAAAATATCTGCGAATGTGCCATTCTAAGAGAGAGTACGCTTCAGTGGGAAAGAGATAGAGAGACAGATATACGTGATGGGGGGGGGGGGGGGCGAGTAAGAAAAAGTGAAAGAAAATTAGTACACGAAATTATACGCAAGTGCATGTGGGCGTATGTCTGCATATTACTCTCCGTGTGTTTGTGTGTGTGTGTGGGGAGGGGGGTGTCCGCAAGGGTGTGTATTTTGGTGTGAGTACATGTGTTTTGGTTTTTCGGGTTTGGGTTTTTTGTTGTTTTTTTGTTTTTTATGAACTACTGTAAAAAAAGACCTACCTCTGATGAAAATGTGTCTCATAAACCTCCATAGGCTGGATTTCATACAAATATTTTGAAAATACTCTACATGTATGTATATTATGCATGTGTATTGAAATGTGACACTTTAATAAAATATTATTCTACGGCTACTACATAAAAGTAGTCGGGATTGAAGTGATTAATTAGGTACAGAGATTAAACTGCCACTTGCACAGGTGTGAAATGACATTTGAGTGGTGCGACAAAGCACAGAGCTGTCCTTCAAACCAACATCTGTTTTAACACCTCTGCACATGACAAGCTTGAGAAAAAATAAGAGACAAATCAATATTTTCAATTACTTTTTATTAATTCAGTCATCATAATTATAACCAGATGTAAATAAAATCAATAGAAAATAATATTTTTTTTTATTTCCAATAATGACATGCCGATCGACAAGCCAGACCACCATACATCGTAACCCTAGCTCAAACATGCCCCGAAATTTCGTATTATAATTTTTTTGTTTTGTCCCCCCACACGTGTCTTGAAACCCCCAAAATTAAAATAGGTCTTTCAGACAGGAGATTTTAGTTCCTCTATCGGAGATTTTCTGACGCCACCCCTGATTTTTGCGTGCAGCCAAGCACATAAAAAATTTCAGTGTCTTGGCAGTGTAAGATTCAGTCATCCATACCACTCCTAAATGGTGAAGTAAATAGCCCTCCCCCTCCCTCCCCATCCCCGAAACGAGGCAATTGGGCCCCAGACTCCCATAAACCCACACGCACAAATAGGCCTATATCATTGATCGCTTGCCCATCCCCCCCCCCCCCCCCCCCCCCCCCCCCATCTTGGCCAGTTTTCCTTGCTAATGCATGCAGGCGCTTCAATATATGGATTCCGAAGCGTCTTGGGCTGAAACGTCCCAGGGCCACCACAAGCATTCCTTTTTCGTTAATGTAGTTTATATATTTACATTTTAACATTCCACTCTGAACTTAACTTTTAAAATCGTAAATCAGATTCCCTTCCTCCCCAACCCACAATTTATTCAAAATTCAGTACCGGTAACATGATTCTTCTCCCCGTGAATAGCTACAGTTAGGTAAAAGACCGTCTGGGAAATGTCCAGATATTGTGCTGGTTAACTTATAATTTTTTCAACTCACATCCATGATTTCAGTACGGTAGAATATTTATATTTTCGTAATTCCTCGAGTTCTGAATCGATTTTGATGAACAACATTCCGAATCGCAATAACTTACAATAACTTTTTCAAATATTGAACTACCTTTTTAATATTTCAAGTAAAAGTAAAAGTAATATTTCACTGACTGTGAAAAAATTTGATCTAATTAAGAGCCGGTGACTGAGAGATCAAAAGATAAACCGACGTCAGCCGAACATCCCATCACACAGTTTGACATATTCATGCGAGATTAAAAACACAATTCGAACTCCATATTTTGATCGTTTTTTCTGCCATATTAATGCTTTTTATTATCAAAAAACATGTATGGAGCATACGTATTAAATTTATACTTAAGTGCAATACCTAACAATCACTAAATAACAATGAACTGAAACTATTTTTGGTGGAAGAATAAACCTGATTACCGCACTTGCAAAAAACACAAGTTAATTATAGACAAATTGAAGTCACGTGGTGGGGTTTTGAGACCCCACCTCGTAGTGTAATTAGTGGGGTCTCAATTTCCGTGTTCATATGGGCAGCGTACACGACATGACAATGGTATAAATTGCCATTAGCCGCCCGGCCATTTTTAGATTCCGTGGTCAAATGAATTACTCCTAGTCGGATGACGTCCCTTTGTATTTCTGAACTGAAGTCGAACGCACGATCGAAACAGAAATATGTGATTATTTCTTCCAGCAATTCCCCCGCGCGGTTAGCTGTAACAGGGAGTGGTAATAATAGTAATAACATGATTGTTGTCAGGCATCATGATTCATTAGCGGCCCTGCAGCAATGATGAACAGTCCTTGGGCTTATTAACGCAATAAACCCTCCAAAATCATGTTATTGTTATATTACCGTCTTACTTTTGTTAACGATTCCTTCATTTTCCTTTCGCACGAAAAGATTCATCAATTTTAAATAGCGAACCCGGACCAGAAGTAACGGATAAATTACCAAATAACGGCGACGTTATATCGTAAAACCGGCGACGGAACACCGGCGACGTTTTTTTTTTTCTCGGGTCTGGCAAATAATTGACAACATTGGTATCATTAAATTGAGATAGGTCGGATATCACACATACATCTGCTATTTCGCACGCCCCCCCCCCCCCCTTATTTCTTGCCTGATGTTCCCTATATGGGTTAACTTGAAAGGGGGCGGGGGGGGGGGGGCGTGTGACTGATTTTTAGCTCACCGAAGGGAGCTTAACTTGCCGTCCGTCGTGAACTTTACATTTTCGACTTCTCCCAAACTACTGGACCAAATTGAACCAAATTTGGTGTGCATAAAATATCTTATCCAGAACCATCATTTAGAATCTTTTGATATTTGGTATATAACATCTCGGGGGGGGGGGGGGGGCGGGGGTCAGTCAGATTCAAGTTTGTTCAAATCACGTCCATTGGTTAATAATTGGGCTCCCTGTAGGAGCCGGAATTTTAACTTATTGAAATATGAGGAAATTTCTTTAAAAATCTTTCGTATTTGGTATGATTGCTTTCATATTTGGTATACAACATCTCTAGGGGGGTCAGATTCAAGTTTGTACAAATCGGGTACCTCAGTTAGTATTTGGGCTCTCTATTGGAGCCCAAAGTTTAACTTTGTGCAATTTGGGGAAATTTCTTTAAAAATCTTCTTCTTCAGATCCACCTGTCAGAATCATTTCATGTTTGGTATACAACATCTATAGGGGGAGGGGGGGGGGGCAGTTTCTAGTTTGTTCAAATCGAGTCCTGGGTTCATATTTGGGCTGCCTATGGGATCCTGAATTTTAACTTAGTGCAATATGAGGGGATTTCTATAAAAATCTTTTTCTTCTGATTCACCAGTCAGAATCCTTTCATATTTGGTATGCAACATCTTGAGGTGGGTCAGTTTCAGGTTTGTTCAAATTGGTTACCTGGGTAAATATTTTGGCTCCCTGTTTGAGCCCAAATTTTAACGTAATGCAATGTGAGGACATTTCTTTAAAAACCTCCTTCTTCATATCCACCGGTCAGAATTCTTTCATATTTGGTATGTAACATCTCAAGGGGGAATCAGGATCTAGTTTGTTCAATTTGAGTCCCTGGCTTATTATTTGGGCTCTCTATGGGCAGGGGTGGGGGTGGCATGGGGAGCATGTTATGTTCAGGTTTGTTCAAATCGATTCCTTAGTGTTTTTCCATAAAATTTGCCTTTCATGACTTCATTCCTTTGTAGTGTTGATGAACCATGCATAACTGAATGTGACCCCAAATACTTCTTTGAACCACTTTGGCAGGTGAGCGATTAAAGCCTGGCCTCTTGTTTCGTCAAGTTGTGACGAAGTCAACCTCGACTTACAGCTTAGTGAATGGCGGGCGGGCGTAAACAAATGGTTTCCGGACGATAACTTGATAATGGTTCGACCCACGTTCATGAAACTCCATAGGTAGATTGGCACCGGTGAGTGGAAGAACCCTATTTATTTTGGACTTGCTTGGTCAAAGGTCAAGGTCACAGTGACCATGAACATAATAAATTGTAAACAATTGGTTTCCGGATGATAACTTGTCTATGGTTGAACTCACATTCATGAAACTTCATACGTAGCTTGGCTTTCATGAGAGGAAGAAGCCTGTTTATTTCGGGCACACTAGGTCGAAGGCCAAGGTCACAGTGACCCTGAACATAGTAAATCGAAAGAATTGGTTTCCGGATGATAACTTGACAATGGTTCGACCCACGTTCATGAAACTTCGTAGATAGGTTGGCATCAATGAGAGGAAGAAGCCTATTTATTTTGGACTCGCTAGGCGAAAGGTCAAGATCACAGTGACCTTCAACATAGTAAACCGTAAACAATTGGTTTCCGGATGCTAACTTGACTACGGTTGACCCCACATTCATGAAACTTCATAGGTAGGTTGGCATAGGTGAGTGGAAGACCCCTATTTATCTTGGACTCGCTAGGTCAAAGGTCAAGATCACAGTGACCTTGAACATAATAAATCGTAAACAATTGGTTTCCAGATGAAAATTTGACAATGGTTCCACCGACGTTCACGAAACTTCATAGGTACGTTAGCATTATTGCAAGAAAGAGCCCTATTTATTTTGGAATCAGTAGGTCTAAGGTCAAGGTCACAGTGACCCTTCACATAGTAAATTGTAAACAATTGGTTTCCGGACGATAAGTTGATAATGATTAAACCCACGTTTGTGCTATCACAACTCGACATTGGATTGGTGATCCTATCAGAATTATTTTTTTTTGGGGGGGGGGGGGAGGAGCGGATGTGCCCCCAGAACGCCCCCATGGCTGCGCCACCGTGCCCCCACTTGGGCAATCGTGATTAAGTGCCTTGCCCAATGACACAACGCAGTTACCCCTGCTGGGGATCTAACCGTGGATCTCTCGGCTTGGTGTTAGTAGTAGATCATGTACCCGATCGACCCACATTGGGCGGATCTCATGTGACGTCATAGGCACATGGCCCAGTTACTTCATTTTTGGTTGTCATGGTAGCCCGTGTGAGCGCCATCTTGTGACAACATTCCCATCGTGATACGCGGCTCTAGTGTGCATGCGCAGCGTCCATTTTGTATATCTGAAACCTCCATCTTGATTTCTATGGTAGCACATGGTTGCTATGTGACCCAAAACCTTCGAATAGGAAAGGGATGTGTTCGATGGGTGTGTTCGATTGAACAAGAGTAAATTTAATTACAACAAACAACCCGACAATCCCTCTAAATAATCCAAAACTACCGAGACGGATTTAGCAAACCCCAACCTAGGGCGTAAAATAGTAGCACGTGGTGCTCAATGAATGATGAGATGTTTCTTGTGGATAAATTCAAGTGAACTAGAATACATCGAATTACCACAAACACCCAGACAATCCCTCTGAACCATCAAAACAACTTTATTTGGCACGGATTTCTCAATTTTGGGCTTAAAATGTTAGCATACAGTGCTTTAAGGTGCGTTTCCTGGTATGAGTAATTGTATTTGTTCGAATACTTTGTAAAATTACCCAACTAAACCCAACAGTTCTTTTACTAGTGCGGATTTCCCACTAAATATTCGGTTTCTGTCTGTTGTCTCCGAGAATTTTTTTTTGCCCGACAATAGACGCATTCCTTTGTATAAGAGTAACTTTGTTGTTTCGGATGTGCTCCATAGTCTCGGTATTTTATCTATCCCGATATATTCTGTGGTTTATCCTTCTATTTCCTGGCCCGTTTTGCCTTTTACTGGTCCCATTTCTGCCTATCCCAACAGTCTATTTTGTCTTGGCCGTCAGTAGTGAAGGCTGTCACTATAGGTACAAGCACTTAACACTGATTTCCCCATACCACAATGCTGTCACTATAGGTACAAAATTAACATAGGAATCTCCATAGGGGTGTTGTACCTATAGTGACATTTTTGTACCTATAGTGACATTTCTGGAGGCGATAAAATCTTTTTCTCGCCTCCAGAAATGTCACTATAGGTACAAAAATGTCACTATAGGTACAACACCCCTATGGAGATTCCTATGTTAATTTTGTACCTATAGTGACAGCATTGTGGTATGGGGAAATCAGTGTTAAGTGCTTGTACCTATAGTGACAGCGATGGGGTAGAGGCCTCCCAATAACTTTATACTGCCAAATATGTGTATTTTGCTTATTAATCAATCTTTCCATACTTTAACCCATACAACACTTTACTGTATGGAAGGATTGGTTACTAAACATACAATATCTTACCCACAGTGGAAACTAAACTTTTTTAAAATACGGAATATATGTACACAGAAACCTATTTCATGGCATTGTTACCCCCGTTAACATAACAAACGGGAGACTCAAAGAACCGCTAAGACAGCAAAGGGATAAAATGTGTTTAGTTTAATTGGCGCACTTTCTTTTTCTCGCCTCCAGGACTGTCACTATAGGTCAAAATATGTCACTATAGGGACAAAACCTTATGGAGAATCCTATGTTAATTTTGTCCCTATAGTGACAGCATTGTGGTATGGGGAAATCAGTGTTAAGTGCTTGTACCTATAGTGACAGCACTGGGGTAGAGGCCTCCCAATAACTTTATACTGCCAAATATGTGTATTTTGCTTATTAATCAATCTTTCCATACTTTAAACCATACAACACTTTACTGTATGGAAGGATTGGTTACTAAACATACAATCTCTTACCCACAGTGGAAAAGAGAAGTATCTCTTAACTCTTTTTCACTTATGGGATGGAATGGTGAAAAAAAGAGAAGTATCTCTTCTCTTTTTTACTGGTGAGAGTGGGGTAATGGGTCACCACTACATTGAAACAGAAAATAAGAGTTAGTTTTTTTTTTGCTACCACTATTTAATACATCAAGCGAGAGGAACATATGTACACCGAGATCTGAGATTGACTATAAAAAAAGTCTTTTTACATTGAGATATAATACATAGAGCGAGAGGAACATATATATATCGAGATATGAGAATGACTATCTATAGAAACCCTATTTACATCAAGAATTGTTGTGTGATACCGCTTTATTGGAAGGTTTTTTTATGTTTGTTTTCTTGTGAAATTATCGACAGCCAGTTTTTCTTGCAATAAAGCATTATCACATATTACATATGATACACAACAGTGAGTGACAAAAAATATACAATAGAATTTTTTATCAAAAAAAAAACAAACTCTGTGGGTTGTTTTGACACCTGATTACAGTCATTTTAAGTAATGTCTATAGTTTTGCTCAAACCATCGACGGACTTCTCTGTCATTCTCTTGAAAATTTCTTGGGTTGAATTTGATAGTAAGAACTGTCTCTAAATCATATCCTTTAGCAAGATGATCTAAAACAAATATACAGTACATACCACACACCACAGTATGAAGACTCTGTACTCTCATTGTGTTTATAGTCCATGAATCTGTGTTTTTCACTAATTGTATATGTCTTTATGTAATGGTGGTAAGCCATAAGAATCAAAGTAGATGGCTGAATGATTGTCTTTGAAATATATCACCACCCAGTGTTCTCCTGGTTTTTTTGATGAATCTGTGTTCACAATATAAGCTTTTCTGTGTTTATGCTTTTGTTTTGGTAATAAGTCTCTTGAACACACTTTTCCATTCAATGATGATAACCTTTGAGAATTATCAAGAATATATTGTAGCTGAGTGGTGTCCATCTCTTCTTAGCCCTGAAAAGGGCTGTTGTACTTTTTTTTTAATCAACTTCTTCTTCTTCTTCTTTAACAAGTGGTGTGTAATATCCCCACTCTTTCTCTACTAAATCTGCCCAATTTTGAATGTCTTCTTGTGTGTTAATTTTAAAGTTCAAATTCATATATGTAAAACAGCCTTCAATATTCAATTTCTTTGCTTGTATGTACAGTTTATATAGTACACTTGATGGGCACACTTTTTCCATACAGTCTTTCAAATAGATTTCAATCCATATTCTTACATCCTTTCTTATACAAAAGTCATGTTTTGCTCCAGGTATTCCTTGACATCCATAACACAGTTTATTCACTTCTTCTTTTATCAAAGGTGTCACTTCACTCGCAACAATTTCTTTAAATAATCTAAGGAACAGTTTTTCATTTTCTGTCTTCACTCGCCTCATTATTTGTATTCTTTGTCTCATTTCTCTGTGCATCTTGCAATGTTCACATTTACTCATTGTTAATAGTCAAATATCACTTCTCTGAACTTGTTGATTTGTATTTCACTATCAAATTCTGCATAGACAACAACGTTGATCACCTGTGTCAGAGCTTGAGCAAACTGAAGATCTATTCGAAGGTTGCCAGACTTTATAGGATGAGCTAATGGTCCACTGCTTGATTGATCAGGTGTCAAATCAATTCCCCAGAGGGTATATCCTTTTGCATAATCCTGCATTGATATATTAAATGTTTGATTTTGTCCAAAATAGCCCATTGCTTCAAACAATGATAAATATGAATTTAGATAAAGTCCACCTTCGAAATTTGGTTCAAAGGGACGTGATTTAATGGAATGTCCATCCACTGTAATTTCCAACTTGTTCAAATTGAAATGTTGAAAATTAAATGGAGATGTACCAATATCTCCATTTAAATCTTTATTTGAAACTAAACCAAGAATTATTCGTTTTGGCATCTGTTTATGAAACAGATGGTCTTCTATTTTTGATCGAAGACCGTTTCCAATGGTAAAAGTTTTAACTTCAGTACGTCTAATGGGCATTTTATAATTTGTTCGATCTATTTGTGCATTCAGATCATTTGCAAATTTAGGAATTAAATCCAAAGCTGGTATTCTGAATATGGCTTTTTGAATTTCGATTTTTCCATCTACACCACCAATCAGACAAAATTTAGTTGGGGAGCGATGAATTTTAACTCTCATTTCCACACCATTTGGTAAATATTTCTCTTGCACAAACAGATCTAAATGCATCTTCCCTCTTAGTTGTACAGATTTACTGTTTGCATTTAATTTGTGACGTTCAACCAAACCTTTGTTTGCTGAATCTTTAGCAAATGCAGTATGTTGGCCAGGGGTATCTATATACCACATCTCACTAGCAGCTAGATGTGTTTTTTTCACATCTTTTGAATAGCTCAACAGATTTTCAAAAAATGCTCTATAAGGATACATGTCTGTATTGGTGGTTATCAAATTACCGTTCAGTGTCACATCAACTTTACTGAACATGCTGTGAAAGAAATTATTGATAGGGGTAATATTCGTATCATCTTCCAAATCACCCCCATCTTGCTTTGTAATTTTGAACTGAACCTCAAGTGTAGATGCTGCAAGATCTAGCCACTTGGTTGTTTGTCTGGGGATTAAAAATTCTATTGGTGAAGAATTATTTAAAGATGCAATAGGAAATTGCTCAATCTCACCAATATTTTCTATACCACTCGCTGTTGGTGATACATTATCTGGATCAAATCCACTACAAAAATGCTCGCAAGATCCATGCAACATCATGATTTAATCGAATATATCAAGTGGTCTTGAATTTCGTTTTGAATAAGATTGCCGTTTATGTGTCTTCCCTCTTTGAGAATGAATGACTGAGTGATGTCTTGGTTCTCGTTTCTGTCTTTTTATTCCCAAAGCAGCTTTACCCACTGATGTCATTAGATCTTTTGCATGAGTGAGCATAACTTCTTTGGTTGGTTTACGATTTCTCATCAATTCATTTGCTATTTCTAAACCGTGTTTTAATCCTTCTTTCTTTAAAGTTCGAAATGCATTTTTTGCAATTGGTTTTATTAATGGTACAGCTGATCTTATTGCTGAGCGAAAAATGGATCCTAATCCATAACCATATTGTCGTGCTACTCCTCGATACACTGGAGGCATATTTTATAAATTGAGTTGATGTCTCTGTCTAAAATGCAACTTGACAACACTCTTTCCACTTGAAAACTGAATGTTTTTACCAGTATTCCCATTTATATTTATAGTGATATAATCAAAAGAAGATTTTGATACTGGTACATAATGTACATTATCAAATTCTTTATGAGTGTGCAAAGATTCGTCACGTGTTTCAAAGGGTATCACACGTAAAATGGGTGCTTCTATATCACCAAGAAATGTATAATCTGCTATGTCGGAATAAATAAAGAGCTGATTAAAATCCACATTTAAATCCACATTATATTTAAATGCATCTTTTGCTGTGTTAGGAAATATTACTGGAAACATACCATCTTTACACCCCAATTTTTCTGATAAACTTTGTGATAATTGAATACCGACTGTTCCAATACTATTTGATACAATTTTTACACGTGATTGTCGAGATGAATAACCAAGATGAAATGACACACCAAATTCTTTAAAAATATCACCCAGTTTTTCTTGAATTTCTGATTCTATTGCTTCTACAACATGACCACCATTTGCATATGCACCTGATAAAATACTTAATTCAACAGCAGCAACACCCTTACGTACTGTATGTTTGAAAAACGATTTATTAATATTATTAATGCGTGCTGATATTTTTGAATCTGTTACAATGATTTTAAAATTTGTTTCATCATCTGTTATATTTCTTGCCTCAGATGGTAAAATTACTTCAACTAAACCCACTTCCCAATGTTCTTTATTAATATGAATGGGTTTAGATAATTTTGTTTGAAAACAACATTGTGTGTTATTTGGAAACATATCCATAGAACTATCACTCAGTAGTGTTACGTAAAATGAATTCATTTTTCTTCTCGTGAGGTTTCAAATATTTTAAACCTGGACTTGGAAGAATATATCCTAAAGAACTACTCAATAACACTAACCACAATTCTTTGTTTGGGGATTGTAAACTAAGATGAATGATGGCTGTAATTATAATTGCATAAATGACAATTATTTGTGTGAAATAAGTTACTTGATTTTTTGCAACAAGACTTCCACAACAATTAAATTGTGCTTGTTGATTTTGTACTTCAACACTTGCACTTTCGCTACTCAGTGTATTTTCATTTAGTGACATATTCTTTTTATACTATATCTGTTTCTGCTACCCAACTATCAAATTTCGTAGGATAACCTTCCCAATGTACTTTAAGTTCCTTGATGAGTTTCTTACCAACACGCCTTGAACGTTTGGCAAGAACTGAATCAATGATATATTTTTTATCATCTTTTATAATTTGAATTTCTTGTGGGTAAAATGTTCCCTGTATATTTTCACCCCCCATATCTTCGAGTTTATAAGTGGGTGGTGTTGTATGTTTTACATGGGTGATTTTAAATAATTCTTTTGTCCAATTTGGTAAATACCCTTTTTCAAATGTATGTTTGGTTTTGTTAATGCGTACTATATCACCAATTTTAAATTTTATTTTTTTCTCTTTAGATTTTTTACCATATAAATTTTGTGTTACTTGTACTTCATTTTCTATTGATACAGATGCAGGGGTTCTCTGAATACTACGATGGAAACTGTGATTGTATCCATCAACTAAATTTTGTAACACATCAATATATCTTAACGTACGTTTGTGTGTAAAATATTTCCACATTCGTGTTTTCAGTGTGCGCTGGAAACGTTCTACAATACTAGCTTTTGTTTCGGGGTTCTCTGTTGTGAAAAAATGAATTTTTTGTTTCTTTAAAAATTTCTGCACATCTTTATTTTTAAACTCAGAACCTTTATCTGATTGTAAAGATAATGGTTTACGACCAGAAGTTTTTAAAATTCTTTGGAAGGATTTTATTAGTGTTTGTCCTGATTTATTGTGTATGGGTAAAACCCATGCATATTTCGAGAAAACATCAATGACACAAACTAAATATCGGAATCGGTCATTGTAAGATTGTAAACTTTGTAAATCTGCTAAATCTATTTGCCATTGTTGATCAATACCACCCACTATAGTCTTACGTCTTGCAAATTTTTTACGAATGGGTTTATGTAAAGTGTAAGTCCTCTCTCCTTTCAACCATTTTTTAACTTGATCAAGTGTAACAGATTTATCTTTACCGTGGGCTGCTTTGTATAATTTGTGTATACCACCATAGCTGGCAGGGTGATTTGTATTGTAATATATTTCGGTTAATAAATTATTCAATAGGCCTCCCATTTATCAGGAATTTTACTTTTTGCCAATCTACGTCTAGGTGTTTTCTTTCCTCGAAGTAGTTTACGTTTTGGAGTTGTTGAAAGAGAAGTTTCTAACCAACTATCTTGAGGGGAACTTTGATATTCATTGGGTATGCCATCCTGTTCTCTATTCATCCACATCCAACGTTCACGATTTCCAACAAAATCTTGAGGAATATTTATATCTTTTAAACCACGATTGAATATTTCCCACCCTCTTGGTTTAAAGCCTTTTCGATGTCTGAGAACATCATTGACTAAATCAATGATATTTGAACCTTTTATGGGCTCTCCATCATAACTTAAAACACCCTGATTATCCCAACTCATGTGTGGGTGAGATGATAAAGCAGATAATAATGAAGTTGCTTTACGCCTCATTGTGACAGGAACACTTTCTAAAATATGATCTCGTAAAAACAATGACTTTCGGTCTGTCTCAGGTATAACCAGTGTTGGTTGTAATGCCTTCTTATATGACATTTGAAATTTTTGTAAATTTTCACCATATTTTTGTTTTCTCTCACTTTCTGATAATTCTGAATTTTCTAACACGGATGATAATTCATTTTGCAGCAGCGCTGTATTAGTAATTTGAGGGTCAGGTGGTAATCTTGGGCGTTGAGATTTTTCACTTCTATAATGCTGCATTTCTTCCATCATTTGATAAGGTACAATAGCCATTTTCTTCATATTTTATTCACTAATTTATTTGCAAGATTTGTTGCAAGTCCTACAGCTGGTGCAAGTAAACCAAGTAATGGTAAAAACCCACCTTTTTGATTTAAAATTTGTTTTTTCTTTTTAAGTGATAATGATTTACTAGCAAGGGATCTTAGTTGTTCACGTTTCGGGTGTAATTTTTGTTTCTGAACAGGGGAAAGATGTATGTTCCCTTTTAAAAGATTATGACAACATTCTGCCAAGCAATTAATTAATTCTTTTGGTGCATTTTTCATAATTTGTTTTTGAAATGCTGGTGGTGTTTGACTTAGTGTCAATAACACCCCACCATATTTTTTAACTAGTGGAATTTTACGAGATTGTTTTACCATCTTTCCGTCACAAAGACCATTCATAAAATGATATGGCAGACAAATGCAAGTCATTTTATTCAACTAAAATAAGATCTTATCCTCTTAACAGGTTTTTGTGCATTCAACGCTGTGAATCGTGCTGTCATTGGAATATTTTCTTTCAGTGCTACATTCCCCACACCCTGTCTAGACATCATAGGATCATGCGATACTCTAAAGCCACCAGATGTTCCACGTGTTAACTTTAATGGTGGTACTTTTTTCTGTTTTTGAAGTTTGCTCACTAAAACAGACTTTGTTTTTGTCAGTTTTTGAGGAGTGACTAAGAAATTTGCACGCACGTAATTTTTATCAACATTTCTTTTGATTTTTTTGTTTTTAGACAGTTTTCGTTTCTTACTTTTTGTTTTTGTAAATGGTGAATAAAAATTACGACTTGTTTTATGTCCATCCCATCTAATTAAATTACGAATAATAACACCGCCAAAAAATCCACCACCACCTGGTTTTAAAATAATGTTTTGCTTGGTTGCAAGATCAACTCTTGGATTTGCAAGTTGTTGTAAATCCTGTCTATGCTTATCCATATATGTTAGAGTTTGTTTTGGCAATTTAATTTTTTTATTGAGTATGATTTTACTTGCTAACGTAAACCATTTTAAAATTTTCTTGAAACCTTTCTTAAGTAATTTTTCTCTTGCAAACGGATTTGTCTGCTGACTCAATTGTTCTAATGATCGGATAAAAGATACCATTGTGATGTGTACTCATCAACAAAAGTTTTTACCAAGTGATACAAAAAGTTATGGATGCAGCTTTTTATAGTTTTGTGTAAATGATGGGACCCCGTTCATTTTGTGTCACCCAAGGATGAAAAATATCAGTTCTTAATCTCAAAGAGTCGGGGGTTTTAGGATGAAAATCAATTAATAAATAACCATGATCAGTACTCGTTGCATCTTGATAGGATGCATTTAAATGGGGTAATTGGACTTGATTTGCTAACACTTTTATCTGCCCTTTATCTCTGGTGTTTTGAAACAGAATCATATAATGTGCATTTAAACTTATGGTACGACTAGCTTTAGATTGTTGAAACATATTTTGTGTGATGTATATGACACTTGCATTTCGATGATGGCCTTTTCGTGTGAACCATAATTTAATTTTTTCTTCATCTTTATCACCTAACATATCATCAAAAACCACAAGATGTGGAATAGTGACATCACTGACAATTTCATATTCATCATCAGGAATGCCTTCTATGAATTTAACATCTTCACTTTCTTTAAGTAAAGCGTATGTATTTTGCCATTCTTTATAACACCAAACAATTTTTTGTGGTGGGATTTGAAATAAGTCACGTTTCATATCAATAAGCTTTTTGACAAATACTGTCTTTCCTGAACCACTAGGCCCCGATATAAAGATATTACAGGGATGTTGAAACAATAAACATTCACTCATTGCCATGACTTCTTTTTTTTTACCAAAAGGAATATCAAAACATTGACTTATATACTTTCTACCTCCATAGCTTCTTCACATCTATGTGTGGGTTTTCGTTTTAAGGGTGATTTTAACTCAAATAAACTTTCTGAAGAACTCTGATCTATTTGTGGCATACATTGTCTATACAAGTAATTAATGATTTCTTCATCATAAATAATAAAATCCCACATAACTCTTGTCCAAATATTTTGTACATTATCTTTGTAAAAAGCATTCATGATTTGTAATGCATTACAAAATTCCCCATACATTCCATCTTTTTCTAATTGATTTTGAATGAAATCTTTTGTTATTGTTAGATAACCAGGAGTGATCATTTGAAATGCATATAATAATGCCTTACGTGTGATCTTGTTTTCTAAGATGTGTCTTACTGGTTCCATGGTTGAAATCAAACTGATGATTCTTTTGTCTGTTCTGATATACTTTGTGCATCAGATATTACATTACACCATGTGCTTTGTGTATCAGAAGAGTCAGGAAAATCATTTGCTGGACCGTCAGTAAATAAATCACTTAACTTATTCCTGAAATGTACTGCGGCATGATTGCCAATTATTTTACTAAATGATGATGTACTTTGATCATCTATGACCATGAGTGCAAATAATGAATTTGAATCTGGAAAATCATCTAGAGTTTTATCATATTTTTTCATTGTTGAAAATATTTGTTTTAAAGTGAACCCATTATCCATGACTGCTAATATTTTATCGGGGGGTGTTTGCATACATGTGGGTGGTTTATATAACTGACAGCCTCTAATAAGTTTCATGTAAGGACAATTTGGAGAATACTTGACATGTTCTTGTAAAGGAATATCCTTTTCTTCCCAATTATGTAAACCTTGTCCACATACAAAACACTTCACTTTACCACCCCCAACACAGAAAAATCCAGCTTTGGCTAATTCTTCTTTTTTCGATTGTAAGACTGGGTAGGAAGTCCAATGAAAACTTTCAAGTCTTTTTAACTCTGATAAATAATTAGGGAAAGCAGGCTCGAGTGGTAAAGACATCTTGTCTGTTCTCTGTTCACAATTGAAATGAGTTTTTGTGACGGATATTTATACCTTAAACCCATAGGGGAGGGTATCATATTTACCTACTACAAAACGTTTTGTGTATACAGATCTGAATGTTTTGGTTTGTGCTTCACTTGTGACTTGTCTGTTTTTATTACGTTTAATTTTATGTGTGTACTCAATGTTTATTTTGTAATTCTCTCTGTCTCGTGCACACTCAACCATTCTCTCAAAATTAACTTTTTGTGATGTTTTGAAATCAAATGTGATCCCCTTAACTTTACATGTGGTATGTATTTCTCCACCTTTAATGTATTTGTATCCATAATTCTTTGGCCCTAATCCAACAAACTCTGTGATTTTTGCCTCTGGATGTTCATCTGTCCATTGACCTAACCTGCTATTTACAATTTTTGGGTTCCAAAGTGTGGGATTATGGATGTAAATACAACTGTCTGTGTCAAAGTATAAAACTCGTGTTCCTAATTGTTCCAGAACTTTATATAATTCTAAACGCGCATACGCGGTTACAAACGATGCTACAACAACATTTGCTGAACTGTGTGGTGTGTAAACATCTGCAGTGTCTATATAGTTTACTAAAACAAATTGATCATGCTCAAAAAATTCCACATTGTTCACAATTTTGTCTTTGCTCTGTATTATATCAAAATATTCGGACGGTTCATTTATATATTTAGTTTTACTTTTGATATTGTTTTGTGCATTCTTTCCCCAGAGACAATTTAACATGGTTTTGGCAAACAATCTTTTTCCTGGATTTTTTTCAACATTTTCCAAATAGATGTTTTCAATTTGTGCATAATCTTTTTTAAATGTGTTTTTGTCTGTTTCTGTTTTCACCCAATCTGGAAACCCGCTAGCTTCTTGTTTCATTTTTAAATATTTGTTCACATAATGTTTGTAAATCTCTGAAGACCATTCATCCCAGTGCCAAATCTGATAAGTCTCAATTAAAGTGTAACCCAAATCAAATGACTTGTTAAGTTCGACAGATGTCCATGTACCTACTATTGCACGTTGGTCTGGTGTGTGTTTACACTGATCTAATTCGTGTTCTGCACATGTTTTGCAGAGTGTAAATGTCATTTTCTTATTACAATGAATGGGGAGAACTGGTAAAAAAAGATTTTGAGGGGGTAGGATCTTACATTTGATAAGTCCTCTATATTCCCTTATTTTGTCAGTGTCTATGTGTTCCTTTGTAAGAATAACTGGATGAGAGACTGGATATTCTCTGTGTTTATTGACATATGGGTAGAGTGAACAAATGTCTATGTATTTAATTTCTGTGTCTGTATTTTCATCAATTTTGTAATGTAATTTAATGGCATTTGTTCTCCCGCCAAACAATGCATCACGTGGCTGAATGGGATCCATGTGTGGGAAAAATGTATCTATAGAAGCTCGAACATCTGGCTCCGTTTTGCATAGATGATCAAATTCGTGTTCCCACACTATGTGTACATTATACCCCAATGATTTGAAATGTTTTATGCGATCTTGGGTTTTGTTGTACAGAGATTGATAGAATTGTGAATTGATTGGATTTTTCTCGAATCTGTCGGGATAGCAAGTCTCACATCCATGCCACATACATCCATAAAACTCATAGATTGTGTTTGTCTCTTTGTGAAAACCATCTACATGATAATTTCCAATTCTAGTTTCCCCACCATTTAGTGCATGTTGAATGTGTATGCCTTCTTCTTGTGCTAGTAGCTGTAAGAATCTAATGGCTTTCATGGAATATCGAACAGCAGTGGGATATCCTATGTCTGAAATGATGGCAACTGTGTTTTCTGGCATTGAATTTTTCCGCCAAGCTTTATTGCAGGCATCGGCTAAAGTCACAGCTTCCCTGAAAGGATCTATCCCATCACATTCAATAAATTTTTTTCTGAACTCCCCGCACCCTCTACGGAGGATGTCTACATCAGATTTACAGTACATGTCCATTTCTTTGGCAAAATTGAAAGTAGCATTACTAGTAAATTTTTGATTGTACCATTTAATAAAATCATCCCTGACTGGGGGAGACATAGAATCAGGCATGTATAATTTTGCATCTAAATAAGGTCCGATGTAGTTTTGATATGATTTTGTGTTTGCCAGATGAGGAAAATAACCTTTTGCAAGTTCACTTAAACCAAATGTTTTAGGGAATTGTGCCAATCTCATAGAAAGGAAACTCAATGAATCGATGAGTCTAACACCACAAGCTTTCAGAGAAATAATTTTGTTTCCATTCATGATGACATCGGGTTTTGATGTAGCAGTTTCAATGAGATGTCTTAAGATAAATTGTGCATCGAACCCTCTTGAATTGTGAGCAATAGCTGTTGTATCTAAATGTTCCTTACTGAAAAGCCAATTGCAAAAATCACTCAAAGTAGATTCTCCTTTAAAAATATATTCCCTTCTTCCAACTTTGTCACAGAAAATACATTCTTGATCTATAGGCTTGCAAATACATTCCCCACATGCACGGTGTGCAACACAGTAATTTGGGGTATGGAGACCTGAGTCTTGAGTTGTTTCAAAATCATAAAACACAAAGGGTACTTTCGGCATTTTGTCTTTCTTGGGTGGTTTGTATTTTGGAATGAAACAATAATGTTCGCTTTTGACTAATTGATGGCAATATTTGCATTTCTTGAAGCCATTGCAGATGTGTGTTCCGCTCCCTGGATATATGTGCATTTTACATGATAAACATTTCTTCACTAATCGACAGATTGATTTTTCTTGGTTCTGTAATAGAGTTGTGTGATTTTTATAACAAGATGAACTTACAAAATCTCTATTACAAGTGTAACAGTGAACAGGATGTTCAGGTGTACATGGCAGTGGAGAATAACATACACAGCCTTTCGAACATCTGTGACGTTCTCTGTTATTATAGCCTACATTGCAATATTCACAATAGTAAACACACCCTAAAAACCCTGTAATTTTAGTGATAGTGTCAAAATGCTGGTCGTGGTGATAAATGTGAATAACTTTACTCTCTTTTGTAGTTTGGGGTGGTTCGTATAAAAACTTTTCTTTGACAAATTGTGGGTGGATTTTGATCACATAGTCTGGTGAGAGTATCTCTTGAATTTTATGATATTCCTCATACCCACAAGTTTTATTATATTCGAGGCCTGCTTTATCCATCAATATTTTAGCTTCCCACTCCTGTGTCGGTCTGTTGGATCTTTTTATTTTGTTCCATTTTTTCTCCCAAAGTTCTGAATTATCTTTATCAACATGGCATTTTCCCACTACAATGGCACGTGCGAGACACATGGAATCACAGGAGTTTTTAATTTCGATAATACTTTTCTTATTTCCAATCAGTTTGCCAACAGATGCAAATGAAATGGGTGCATTTCGCCCAGACCCATGTGGTAGTGAAGTGTGTGTTATTTCTAAAGATAATTGACCATCGTGTATAGTAAAATTCTCATTTGATTGAATAACTTTTTCAATTTCATCTAACACTGTTTTTCCAGTGACACCCATAGCCTTTGTAAAAGGAATAAAAATACCCACCTCAAGACCTGGATGGTGGATAGATATCCTCACAGGATCTCTGTCTTCTATACCACACTCTCGCTTCACATCTCTCACTAACGAATCAAATATTTCAGTTAGAAACTCGAGTGGATTAGTGCCATCGAATTGCTTTAAAGTCACTCTGCATACATGTGATTCAGAGTGAAATTTTCTGGATGTACGTAATAACTGTGGATGAATGGAATACAAATTCTGTACAGAATTTGTATTCCATTCATCTTCAGTCAATCTCGACTTCTTGGCATCGGGCGTTACAGGTTCTGTGTCACTATCCTCTGATTCGCTGTAGTCTACTAATCCCCTCTTCATCTTTGAAAAGCACCTCTTTCAGCCTGGTCAACTCAATCACAAGTGTGTTTCACCCCACTCCCTCCCCTCACTTTTTATACTTTTTTTCAACGACCAGATATTTGTGTTTCAGTGAAAAACACAAATATCTGGTCGTTGAAAAAAAAAAGTATAAAAAGTGAGGGGAAGGGAGTGGGGTGAAACACACTTGTGATTGAGTTGACCAGGCTGAAAGACGCGCTTTTAGTCTCCTCTGAACTTTTTTTTAAAAAATGAATAGAGATCCAAGAATGGACAAGACAAATGATGTTAAAAGCATATACTACAACCCATCCAGATGGGGTGAAGTGAAAAGACTTGTCAATGAGTTATATAAGTTGACACATCCAAAAGATAGTTGTTCGATTTGTCAAGAAAAACATCATCGGAGTTGGGCTTGCCCAATAAAGGAGAGTGTTTTTTTTTGCAATGCGCGAGGACATTACATGAATGAATGTAAGAAGCGGAAAATGTATTTATCAACAGCAAATAACATGTCTCCGCAACAGATAGAGCGTCCACCTCCTTCAACAACTAGAGGGTACGGGTTTAATTCCATGCATCCTCTAAATAATATACCTGTTTTACCAACTGTGGGATTTGCCTTACATCCAAAAGCTGAGCAGACGGTGTTACAGGAATTCAACAATGATGATGATACTTTATTGTACAAAGTGGACATACCTACTGAATCAAAGATGGAAGTTGATGAAGAAAATTTATTCCCGGAGACAGAACCACCCCCGATGAAAGTGTCGAGAAAACGAAAACCCAAAAAGGACATTCAACCTAAAATGGCAAAATTTACCAAGAAGATATGAACATTTTCAAAGTGACACTACACTTATGTAAAATTTCATGGAATTAAAATTCTAAAATGTGAAAATGGTGTTTTAGATATTTTTTTCTTTTCAGAGTTATTTTCCTCCGCCTTCCACCAACCATTGAATGGATGGTGGAAGGCAAGGGAAAATACCACTGATTACAATTTTCACAAGTCAACCATTCACCAATAACCCAAACCACAGAAGGCCACATTGAGTGTTGTGGCCGAAATATTTCCCCCTACTACTGTAAATAACATAAACCCCCTTTTTACACTCTCGGAGTAAGCCTCTGTGGCGAGGCAGGAAGTAAGGCAGTATTTGTTTTACTGTGGTAAATAAATTCTGTTTTTACTTGTAAAATGGCAAGTGAATCAAACATTTTTTCGGTGGAAGGGGAAGAACTCTATCTTATTCAGCAGCAAGTCAGATTGTAAAAAATCCATTTTTTCTCTTTAGATCAATTACATCTGTTTTTTTTTTTCCAGCACACGCATCAATTAATATCCCGCTGATAGTTTGAAATTTTCGCCAGTCAGTGTGTATATTTAAATTGCATTATTGTCGCTCCACTCCCCCGCCTGAAGCGATAATAATGTCGTTTTTTTCACACTGCGATATTTTCCCTCCACATTTTGTCCACATGTATAATATATAAAATTCACATCCTTCCACACAGAAGAGACAACTTGGGGAAATTATAAGCTGGTCTATTTTTCACACTGCGATATTCCATCAGCTAACTGCATTCAGAGTCCTGTGGGGGTTCTATAATTTATAATGAAGATATCATGAATTATTTCTCAGATAATTCTAACCACAGGAATGCTTAATCCCCTTACACGAGTCTTGTGTTGGAAATTCTATTTCGACAAATGTTTCAAGTTTCATAACCATAAGAAAATTGTGTTTATGACCCACGGCAAGGTGTGTTTTCAGTCATTTAAGGGGAAAGCAAAAGGCGGCAGGAAATAATGCAATGAGTAATTCACGCGCCTTGCCCCCCGCTGGTCAGATGATGGATGATGAAATACTCAATGTATTAGTTTTCACCGCCAGAATGTCACAATTTCCCACACAAAAAATAATTTGGAGGGAAAGACTGACATTGTGTAGCAAAAACATCTGAGGAGTGCAAAGCATGATTTTCAATGTGGTTAAGATTTGTTTCAGAACGATATCTCAGAATTGCGCCTTCTTTTGCTGAATTCGTATCAACATCTGTTACGAATTTAATACAAGCATAAAACAGAATAGCTTTTCCTTTTGGTTAAAAGGAAAAGCTATTCTTTTTTTTGCCGGTAAAACAGTTTACACTGCAAAAACATTCACTGTTTTGTGGTGTGAAAAATGAAATTGTTTCTCGGGGTTAATGTCACTGTAATATCTAACGGTGAAATGTTGAAATCAGCTTCAAGCAGTTTTGAAAAAGTATTGAAAACACACATCACTGCCAGTCGATAAAAAACAATCAGTCCGTGAAGGAGTTTCTCCGCAGTTGCATTTAGTTAGCACATGTGTTTGAAAAAAATGTATCTCTTACATGAGCTATTTGTAGAATAGTTTCAACCGCAACGAGAGATATGTTTTTTTCAAACACATGTGCTAACTAAATTGACTGCAAGACACACATTCACATCGGATTTATAAGACATTCGCGTGTAAAAAACACCCAGACGAAATCTGACAGTATTTTTATATGTCGTGTCTTCCAGTAATAAATAGAAAAAAAACTCCACCAGTCGAGCGATGTATATTAGGTAGTACGTTTTAAACAAGCAGAACATTTTGTCAGTATATAATGTGTATGGAAGACAAACCCACCTAAGCCTGTCAGTATAAAGTCATTGGGAGGCCTCTACCCCAGTGCTGTCACTATAGGTACAAGCACTTAACACTGAATTCCCCATACCACAATGCTGTCACTATAGGTACAAAATTAACATAGGAATCTCCATAGGGGGGTTGTACCTATAGTGACATTTTTGTACCTATAGTGACATTTCTGGAGGCGAGAAAAAGATTTTAAATCTTTTTTCTCGCCTCCAGAAATGACACTATAGGTACAAAAATGTCACTATAGGTACAACCCCCCTATGGAGATTCCTATGTTAATTTTGTACCTATAGTGACAGCATTGTGGTATGGGGAATTCAGTGTTAAGTGGTTGTACCTATAGTGACAGCCTTCACTACTGCCGTCTCTGTTTTTGCCTTTCCTGTGTATAACGAAGTCCTCTATGATCCTCAAACCCAAAATGCAATCAAGCAGAGGTAGGTATTTTTCGAACGACTCGAATCTTATCGAGCAAATAAGCTTTTAAGCAGTTACTGAAAAAGTCATTGCTCGAACGACTCAAATCCCATTGAGCAAATGAGTATCGAAAGATCGATTTAATTACGACTCTTAATGCTCATCGGGGTATAGGAGGGCACCTATGGCATGATGGTGTAGTACTATATATACCTGATGATAATTTAGCTCCTAGCATCTGCCCAGTTCTAGACCTCTCCGTGATCTTCATATCTCCAACACCACTGTTACTGATTTTCCCCAATATTGCCATTGTCTGTCCTTTGATTAGCTTTTACAGTAGTCACCAAATCCTGTAGTCTTCTTCCACTCTTGCAGCCTTGTACCATTACTAGCACTAGCACAGGCTTGCTAACCATCTCAGATTGTTCGAACGACCAGAATCCCATCGAACAAATGACTCCATGTACGACTCTTTTGCTCGTCTAGGTATTGATGGATGGGAAGGATCTTGGGAACTTACAACGTGATATAATAACCTTAGTTTTTGAAATTGATATACATTCCCGCTCATAATATAGCCTTGGTTTTTGGAAGTGTTGTTAAATCCATAATGAACCAATTTGCCATTGAATTATGATCTTTTGTCAGTTTTCAAAAAAATGAAGGTTTGTTTTACTATTGCTTGTCTCAAGTTTTATCCTTCTGCAATCTTTCAAAATTTCTCGATTGCCATATTTGTCGCCACATTAACATATGACCATACATGTGTGGTTCTGTGTTTTTGCATGTCGCTGTACAACACGTTTTGGCAAATTGTTATATTTCACATAACCGCTGCTATTTCTGCGATATACACCATATCTTTCCTGCAAAATCTTGCTTGGGGCCTGCAATATTTACCGAAATTAACAATATTGGATGTGCACCATTACGTGTCACGTATTTTCATATTAGACTAAATCTGTCAGGTCGACGAGCTCGTTCCAATGAGGGGGTCATAACCTATGTTTTAGAGATAAAAAATGAAAAAATAATGAAAATTAATTGGCGATTTTTGAGAATGGCGCTGTCCGTAGCGTTAGGTAAGGGTTAAATAATATAATTATCGTTAATAATGAAAAGTAATAAACAGAGTAATCGCTTGACTGGACTGGTTTTGTGAAATATTTCATTCGAAGCGAGGGACTATATTGTAAAACATTCGTGTGCATTCGCGCACTCGTGTTTGTACAACGTCCCTCACCTCTCATGAATTATTCCACGTAACAAGTCCAGTCAAGCAATTACTCTTTATGTAACGAACGTTTGTAGTGTATTATAGTATGGGAATTATGTCCTCTTCTGCTATATTTCGGGATATTTAACGCTTGCTGGAATGCATTCTGTGGATTCCAGTGAATGCTGAATAACGCGAACAATGGTGTAAGGCATGTACCCCATGTAAAAGCATGCCATATTGGTGTGGGTTAGTGGAATGAGCTTGTACGGTAAAATGATTTAGATATGATGTAAATCACGAGTACAAAATCGAAATAGTGTAGCCTAAACTTGAGAATGTTAGGTTTCAATTTAGGTACGCTTTGTGTGCCATGTTATTTTACGAGTTGTTGGAATCAGCTAGTTGAAATTGATTTGGTTGTTTGTAAAATAACATGGCACGCAAAGTAAACACACGATATCCTTGTAGGTATGCCCGTCAGCAAATCAGTTATTTCTTTACCACACCCAATTCCGATACATGTAGGTTAGGGTGAGGGTTTACATGGTATATTCTATCCGACGTTTGTGTCTGCACGGCAACCGATGCGTGTGTCTTAAGCAGTTGTGCTAACGGTTTGCTAGTGGGTTGATCGCGACAACTGACGCGTGATATAATACAAACTCAATGGAATATCGCATTTAGTCTGCAGAAAAAACACTATGGTTGTTTTAGTATATTTTGTTGAATTATTGTTGAATCTATACTTTGGAGAAATTGGTGTATTATTACTTACTTTTAGATTTTATCTCTAATGGGTTTATTATAGTTATATTGTTTTTGTAACTGATGGCTGACCTACTTATTATTTGTTAATATGGATAAAGACACTGCAGTCATGTGAATAAAGGTTTATAATATTTATTTGTCTACACTTCGGGCCTACCATAAGTCCATGGAAGTGTTCCAGACAATATGTTTGAGATCTCCAAGTTACAATAAAGGCAGTCAAGCGAGTGTAACACCAAGGTGGAAACATGGCTCCTACGATAGTTGGTGAAGTGGGTCTTCAATGACACATATACATATCCGTCGTCCAAAATGCGAATTAGATACAGAACGAAGTTTAGTGCCGAGGGAAACTTTTTGGGTAGGATTTTTAATCAATGATGTTGCAGTTGCAAATTTGCCCTTGTATTCTCTATTTGCTGCTCTGCAAAGATTATGTATCAAATAGTTACCGTACGAGTTCCCAGTCAATAAGCTTGGGGAAGGCCGGGAACGTGGCAAACATTTCGGGGGATGACAGGGGGGATAACGTGTATCGAAAATGTCGCTTCCACCGTCTTCAGCGGTAACTGTTTCATAAGACCACATCACATCACACAACGCAACAGTGCATATGAACGCTCAACAACTCCCCCCCCCCCCCCCTCCCACACACACAAACACACACTTCCTTTCGGTAGATTCAGATTCAGATTCAGATTCTTTATTGACGGTACACATACATGTAAAATGGTTACAAATAAACATATTGCACAAATGTAATGAGAAGTATACCGTGGGAAGTGGCATAGCCAGATTGGCTGTCTACCTGCCACCCCCTGGAAGAAGATGGGGTGATTGCAAACAGACTGTGACTGAAAGAATGAACTGAGAGCCAATTATGTGACACATGATGGAGAATGATGATCGAATCATTACTTTTCTGATATTAGAGTATTTGTGTTTCATTTTCGCCAGCGGAAAGACGGTGATTCAAGGTAAGCAAGAAGCAACCTGCCTATAGGACTCCCTCCACTACTTATCATAACACATGAGGGCGGCAACAAGTCCCAACGTGAAGTTCATATCGTTTAGACTGCGACAAGGAGGTTGGTCATGATGTTTGGGCGTGGTGTCTACGTTAGCTGCATCATCATCGTAGGATGACGAATGTTATGATTTATTTGTGTAGACTTTTATTTGCAAGTTCTTACTTGTATCCATATAGTATTTTACATAGCACCACTGTAAGGAGGAAGCGCGACAGGTTGTGTGGCATAGCAGGGTTAAGTACCCCGGATAAATGATCGTCTAGTGGTTTTTAGTTCGGACTACAATCGTGGCAAAATGGCCACAGGACAATTTAAGTGTTCAGTCTTAAGAGGCAACCAGTTCTGTAGAGTCTGCAACAATTCTTGATACTGCAGCCGCAGCGAAAGGGTGAATTCAAAAACACATAAAATGTACTTACAGTTTTCTACACTTTTATTAAAACCCTAAGTGTAGTTCCTACAAGTTAAACTTTCAATAAATTCTCTCTCTGGTAAAAGTATGAAAATATCAGATACGAAATGAGACTAAGTCGAAATTATCGCATCGCTCTCATCGCGTCCTGTGTCTGGAAATGTTGTCTGGCCTGGCAGCGTTCGGCGGCGTCCTTCCACGAGAATAGGAGAATGACTTCTTGTACACACGGAAGACCAGAGAGAAGTGTCGTCTCGGGTGATTCCGTTGGTTTAAATACGGTTTGAATCGTGTCTACTCGGCAGAATTTACGTCATAAAACACCACAAAATACCACATATACCCCAAGATGGCGGAGAGGTATTTCTTAACCCCTTACTTCCATCCTGGGATAGTAGGGCATTCGGTGGGTATCCTATGCTAACAGTATGCGTTCTCGCTTTTAAAAGGACAGTGGCACTTGGTAGGTGTATAACCGCAAAACCATTCAAAACCAACAGCGCCATCTTGTGAACGTGCAAGATTGCACAATTCTCAGAGCTGAAACCGATACTGGGTGTGTTGAGGTGAGGTCGGGTCAGTATACAATGCTAAAATATGTCAAAAGCATTCTGATGGGGTTATTATAGGTTAGGCTTTTACTAGCTCATATGCCAGTCATAATTGCAAATACTGTCAAAAACACCTTTTTACAGTAAGTGCGTAGAGCACTTCTTTAGGTCAGTTGCACTGCTATTATGCAATGCAAATATACGAGGAATTGAATAAAATTACATAACTTGGGCTTGAAAACAGTGTTTACTTATTAAAGTTTATACAACAGAGAATTATTACCAAGTAGGACTTGGCCACTCTGATTAACACATTAACACTTCTGGAACCAAGATTCTCGAGTGCAATCATAAGACTCCGACGCACCCCACAGAGGTTAACCCGACGCGCTCCGTGGAGGGGCTCCGTGGAGGGCATTTCGTTACAATCCTCCCAACCAAGACGCGAGGTCCGGTAAACTTTTAGCGGAGCTCGAGTCTGGATCAGATGAATTCCAGAATTATCAATAGTGATCAGGATAGTGACCAGGATCACCAGGATCACCGGCTGACCGGATCCAGGGAAACAGGATGACCAATCACCTGCGGTGACCAGGATGCTGTCAGCATCACGGTCAACACGGTGACGGGAATCCATGACCAGGATCAGTCACTACCGGTTTTTAGGGAGAAGAAATGCACTACAGGGATCATTTATTACGGACTAATAATATCAGAACGCCTCCAGACAACAGGAATCACCTTTTCTCCTAAGGCATTACATTCTAAATTCCTGAAAGTAATAAAGTAGTTTGAAATAACATTGAACTCTACCTAAATTATCTAAGTCTGTTAGTGGGGAAAAACTGATAATTACGGGTCGTAAAATCGAAGCTATGCTTCTTCAAAGGGGTTCCCCATAGGAGGTCAAATCGACACAGAGGACAACTTTGTTTTTGCTGCATCCAAGTTAACCCACAGTAGAGATGTACTATCTGAGTACATTGAGGACAACGATATGCTTCACGAGGCCCAACAATGTCCACCAAGCATATCGCACATTGTCTCCCATCTCCATCAACTATATTTTGTCTGGCTTGAAAGATTCGAAGGCTTGCATACATTTCAAGCGAGTATTGCAAGACTTGATGACTGTATTGTGCATTTTCCCATTCATAGGTATGTTCCACCTGCACATGATGGAACGTTTCACCAATTATCATTCGGTATTCGCGAGGTAAATCGGGTATGGAGATTTGGCTATATTCACTCGGGCAAAATGGACGGACCGGAGTCGATGTGATGAATAGATCGATCCCATTCTCCGATTGATAAGGAATTCGTTGATCATAATAAGTTCCGTCCCACCGTGGGTCATTCCAATAACGAATAACACTTATACGGCTTGATCATGCTGCCTCCCAAGGGGTTGCTAATCGAGCCTCATGTTCGATTACCACTATGTGAGGCATCACCAGTTCGCGTCCTACTTCCGTTGTATGGAGACAATACCGGTACAAAACCTGAGTTTGAATTAATTCTAAATGACCGGTGACTTCGTTTAACTGGACCATATCCCACACACGGATTTTGCGCTGAAAAGCGGAAGCTCCGTTGTGAAAGATCATAGGTACAGGTATACGAAATCTCTGTGTCCAGTACTCTAGTTGCTCCGGAAGAAAATCTTCCGAAGTTGGGTTAACTATTCGGTATGCAAATGCAGTGGCCATTCTTCAAAGATTAAATATTACTTGTAACTTAACTACAAATTCTTCACGATGAAAACTAAAAATTGACTATAATTAAATATCCCATGTGCTTGATAAAACAAAGAACTGTGTTTGACTATACTTGATTGACTATACTCAATAAAATAACACTATAAAAACTGATAATTGACTACGAATATCAAGTGTGATCGATAAAACAAAAGAACTGTGATTGGTTATACTCAATAAAAACACAAAAACTATTTTACACTATGCTACAGCTGTGCCGTATGAGCAATTCTACTTTCCCCGTTAACGGTTCTTCGTTAGTTTTTAATCTGTTGTCGATAGTGACGAGACTAGGAGTCACGTCTAGAATGTCACTATATAATTTTGATTGAAAAAAAAACTTTTTCGTTTACTTTATTGAGAATAGCTAAGAAAATTATACAATCATATCCAAAGATGACAACAGTGCCCGACGGCGCGCAGCTGTAGAGGTCGCCTTTTAACTTCTGTCATGTCATACGCAACTCAAAACTGATGTGGGTCCATTTCAGCTGGTACTGGAAGCTTCGGCTCGTTACCGATACCCCACCTCATGGGTGCACGGCAGTGCGGGCAAGAAGCTGGCTCAGGAGCACCGGCTTTTGATCTGGCCCATGCAATACCACAAGAGTAGTGGATTTGCTGCTTACATTGGCCACATTCAAATAAATCCTGCCAAGTTTTTGAAATTTCTGCTAAGCAGATGCAGCAAGGGTCCCCAAGACCCTTATAATGAGTCTGTACCTCCTGCGTCTCATTATATTTAATAATTTGGCTGTGTAAACTAAAACGTTGTAATCGTCTTCCCTCGTGTCGGATTAAAGCTTCACGAAGGAGCCGATACTGCTTTTGCTGTTTCTCTAATTCATACGTTGTCTGTACGTTGCCAGGAGGAAAGAATCGTGCGGGGTGCATTTGGTGCTGATAAAATCCAAATGAATCATCAGCATCTTCACTGGCGGGATATGTACTACCAGGGAAGACCTCATGACTCCTGAATGGACGGACCAAGCCAGGATTGGCTATTAGGTTCAGTTCAGCATCCAATTTATTTTGGCGATGGTCATAATATCGGCCATTCCAACAGGGGTCATTGAGATAATGAATGACCTCGTCAGGACCGGGACCAGTGACCTCATGGGGTCGAACTTTGGCTCGGAACTCCGGAGAGTATAAAAGATGGGGAAATATTACCTTTCTTTCCTCAGAGAGAT
Source organism: Pictodentalium vernedei (assembly GCA_031216915.1). Lineage (NCBI taxonomy): Eukaryota > Metazoa > Mollusca > Scaphopoda > Dentaliida > Dentaliidae > Pictodentalium > Pictodentalium vernedei. The sequence goes on along the minus strand of CM062297.1, from coordinate 135,037,804 downwards.
AAAAACGATAGGCAAGTTCGTGTTGTATTATCTCCGTCTGGCCATTGGCAGGATTATAATGTCTTGTTTCCCATATACGAATATACCTTAAACGGCGACGTTGCCATAAATCTTTTGGAAAAGATAGAGAATGACCATGACAGGGAGACGCAGCTCGATGAAAGGCTGCGCGTTTATGTTCTTCAAACCTTGCCCGTTCCTCGTAAGTATGGCAAGGAGTTACGGCATGTTGGTAAGCTTCGCGTTGATGTAAATCGTACATTGCCTGTTCTTCGGCGAATTCTTCAAATTCCAAAGTAGTTGCTGAAGCCATACCAACAAGAAAATTAATCAAATATGAAATAAAATAAAACTATATTTAAAAGAAACCACTATGTTACCAATAGTATTATGTTTATACACTAAAATTTACACTTATAATACGCTCCCCTGGGTTCGTCTGTAACTTGGTGCACTCAATCAACACTCTTTCCACCAACTTTCAAATTGGTTTGCCTTGATACGGGAGTCCTGTGTGTAACTTATCTAATACACTCCAGGAACTCCAAAGTTATAAAATTGTTACACTGCAGGGCAGAATTACTAACTTCTTAGAAAATTTTTGACTAGTAAACAAGACAAACACAGACGACCCGTAATCGTCATGGATCAGGTTTCCAATGAAGGATTATACATAAATTGGGAAACCAGATTCATGAAAATCTTATATATATGTAGTAATCTACGTAGACTTTTCTGCTTGTTGTAGCTTATTAAATTTTATACTTCTCAATCTTCACTCTGAAGGTTTTCATTTTGTGTTGGCAACTGATAATGCCGATACACAGTATTTGGGCCTGTTCGGTAATCAAACGTTGACCCTGTGAAATGTCCAACATAATCTGGGTGGTATTGACGATAGACAACAAAGGGTTGAAAACTCCTTGATCGGCCATCTGAGTGATATCGTGCTCGTCTACGACGACTAAAGTCACGATATCTTGCACAGAAGGGAGTAAATTCTGCTACATTTCTTCGCATGTGAAATCTATGATGTACACTACTGGTAGTAGCCACCCGGTGACTATAATACCGTAGAGGTTCACTTACCTCACCCTGCTCGTTGATTGTTGGATATTGTAAATCTGGGCAATTGTATATCACTAAATATCTAGACCTATTTGCAAAAGTTAAATGAGTATCAACAGCACTGTCATAATAATATATCAACTCTCGCTCAACCTCTATATATACTATATTCAAATCCATATCAAAATATTGACATCCAAATTCATCCTCAAAGCCTAAGAGATCTGTATCTTTCATAAAATCTTGTTCATAGGTGTTGGGTCGTATGATAGCTCGATCAAATTCATGAGGAGAGGTCAACGGGCGAGGTGTTCTGAAAAACTCGCTTCTTGCCCACTCCCACGGTCTCGGTCGAATATCGATTATAGGTTCTGAGACATCATTAGTAGATAATGGAGTAAATTGTCTTGCTTCTACATCACTTAAAGGAGGGGTGTGTACGTCTAATCCAAGATCAGCTCGTGCAAGTTCATTTTGTATCACACTGACTCCGGACTCTGCAACATCAGAGTCCAGAACAGTGGTAGAATCACTAGGCAAAGAATCACTTGTAGGTGTGGTCATACTGGAAGAAGTATGTGATCTCATTGTTATGTCATAAACAAATCCACCGAGTCCATCTTGGCTCTCGGGGTCCCGATGAATAATTGCATCATGGGTTCTAACAGGTAATCTTGGAGGAAGGACTAACGTTTCCACTGTATCCGTAGGCGAATAAGGTGGAAGTCGTTGAAGTCGTTCAGGTGTAGATAGTAAAATGGAGTCAGTAGGAGTTTGAACACTACTTGGAGGAGTCGACAAAAGGTCGGAAGATGCTATAGAAGGTGATGGTGACGCTTCTATTGATGCCAATACAGATACATTATTATCAGAGGAATTGCTATTTATATTTACGTTTATACTAGATGAATTAGTGTCTTGAAAAAGTTCTCGTGAAACAGTACTATTACTGTCAGTTCCAGTACTAACTGTACTTGAAGTTTCATCATCATATAAAGTGTCACGATCATTATAATAACTCTGGTAATCAGGGAAATCATCGAGCCCACTGTCAACACTAGAATCAGATTCTGCCATTTGAACACTGGTCACTGAAACAAAAACACACAGTGTGTGAACTACAGTTTTTCAGTTTCTTTGTCTATATCAAACATAGTTATGTGGACATTGGCAGAATCCACGTCATGTTGTACACGGGGATATATTGATTTCCTATTAGGTTGAGGAGAAGGTCTAAAGTTTTGAACAGCTTTTCTCATCATGTCTCTAATACTCTTAGGAGGTTGTTGTTGTTGTGCTCCAGTTGGATCAGCAGGAGCTGAAGGCTGTGGTCTAGGTCCCATACTAGTATAGATTTCATCATCGGCAAATGCAAAATTAGACATTTCACTATCATCAACAGCAGAAAAAGTCGGTTTACTTTTACGGTTTCTTAACCATTTGTATATCTGTTTGTGTCTATCAGCCCGATAGCACTTCCAATGCAGATATAATCCTATTATTAATACCACAGTCGCGAGAGCATAAGCCCACTTAGGGACTTCAAATGAGTCCGTCATTTGTAAATTTAGCGAGTCAAGTTCATGAATTAAGTCATCCATGGGTAAGTCATCCAAGTGATCTATTCCTATCGGTATCGTAAACGTCGATATGTTCACCCTCTCTATGACAGGTTTCCACATCTGTCGTTGTAACAACGAGAAATTTGGTAACACCGTCTTTGTAACAATCCGAAAAGTAGAATTATCCCTTTTATGGAAATAACTCGGTAACATTAATTGACCGCTCGATGCCATACATAACGGTTTTAATTCCAAAATTCCAATTGGCGGAAGAATCCATTTCGGTTTCGGATTTCTTCGTTTCGGACACGTAATTGAGAATCGTAGTGGGACATCTGTCGTGATGTACCACATTCCTTCATCAATTCTAGTACTGAACGGGAGGTCGATATTCAATCGCACTTCCGTTTGACATAAGTTCGGAATCTCTAATTTCATGTTTAAAAACAAAGCTAACATACAACTTGTCGTTGTATGTATCGTTCGTACGGCACCTACTAAAGGACAAAACAACTTATTGTTATCTACACATTGGTCATGTCCTATTTCTGGGACATACTTCGTCCTTTCTTGATTAATAATTAATATGTCAGATTCAAGAGTATATATTGCTACTAATTTATTTGCAACTCGCGACGCATTTTTGGTTACATTGACAAAGGGTACAGGCAAGGCCTGTACCTTGAACACTTCAAATTGCAAGTTCGAATTACGTAAGGGGATCTTCATAAAGATCACCAATTTATCGTCATCATAAATGGCGGCCGTCTTAAGCAAATGATAATATTGCCATAATTCTGTTGTCAGATCTAGTGGCAACATGGACTTATCATCTAATTGAACGTTAATACTCATTAATATCGAGGTCAATAGTGAAGGATCCACTATTTTCGGTGATAACTTCCTATCGGCTAGGATATCCATTTGATCATGTAATCCCCGTAGAGTGGTTTCTGCGGCGATTATCATTGATTCCAATCGACTCATTACAAACTCAAGCTGATGATAAGCATGAGTGACATGTTCAATATATAATATTCGATCTTCATGATTCTGAACTACTTGATTTACTCGACCTTGAAATAACATCAATTCGCGCGACATATTTAACATAAATTCTCTATTTTTCAAAATCGCTTCATGATTCATCTTAATGAAGGTTAAACTTTGTTTTTGAATATGTTGAATCATTGCTTGATTAGTACTTACACGTCTTAAATTTTCTGTTATCCCTTCTAAATCTGACTGGGATACAGTTCCAAAGAGAAAACTCAATCCTTCACCTACAAAGTCGAACACACCTCGTTTCTTCCGAGACGAGATTATTGTATGGCCATGTAATCTGCGGTAATCGTTCAGATCCTCTTTTACTCATTTAACACGATTATTTAGGTATCTGATCTCCTGGTGTATATCCGTTATGATCGATTGTATCGCAACGGCAAGAGTAGAGTTTTCACCATTTACTTCGACAAAAGTTCGTCGAAAAGCTATGGTTGTAGCATTATACAAACCAGCAGTATATTGCATACTTCGATCAAGTCTGCGCACATATTGTATAAAAGGTTGGAGCTCATAAACAAACATTGTACTCCAATCACTAGTTACCATATTTACTTCTTTCACTTTCTTAAAAATCACATTGTTTCTAATAATAGTATGTCCATCTATTATTGTAGTCGTAGTCAAAAGACCAACTAATAACATCCAACGCAACATCTTGCTCCTACAATGAGAAAGGAAGCAAGAGTTAGCGCAACGAGTAATACGCGATTCAATTACTTTCACTCTGACAATTCACTTCCCGGGTGTAAAAGGTCAGAAAGTTATTCTAACTACATGAAGTCTCAGTCAGTTCGCGAGGCTGACAAGACTCATAGCTTCGTTCCAAACAAATCATAAGTCAATACAATTTTGTTACTCATTTTACACTTTCTCTCGTCTCTCTCAAACTTAAGGAGTGGCACCATAGGTGTTACGTTTTAGGTATCATTAGTCCTGTGGTAATATTTAATCACTAGTACTCCAGGCAGAGGGTACCATAATTGCTCCTAATTCTAATTTCTCACCTGGTTCCTTAATCTTATTATGATCTCTTAACACAAATTGTATACAAGAGATCATCTCAGTTATATCTTTACTTGATTGTTTTGGTTGAGGCTCACTACTTTGGCCTTTTTCTTCAGTTATTTGCAATTGGTCAACTTCCATCGTTGAATCATTTACTCGATCATTTTGATCGCCAGCAATGAACCGTGATGGCAGTTGATCAGCGGAAGGAGCTTGTAGCTCCTTCATTCGTCTCTTGTAATCTCATACCTGTTGTACTTGTTGTCTTAATTCTGCTAATGGAACACCATCTTCTTCTGAAGAAGAATGTTCTCGTCTTTGTCTTTTATTCTTAATGATCGACGTTAAGGGGTGTTTTTCTTGAATCCCTTGCATATTGTCACTTTCATTACTGTCACTACTGCTACTGTATTCAGTAGTCGACTGTTCTGATGGGGCAGTGTAACGTTGTATTCGTCGCGCTCTAACAGGTTGGACAGGTTGAGGCACCTCCCATTCTTGAGGCGCTTTACTAAGTCTTTCTCCATGACATTTAATTATTCTGCGAGTTAATTGATCTTGTATCTTGTAACTCACTGGACCTGTTCTTTCAATGACTCGAAATGGGTAGTCCCATTTCGATTCTAATTTTCCTTTAGATTTTCCAGAGGAGTATAAAACAGGATCACCTACTTCAAAGGTGATATCCTTTGCTGTGATATCATGTAATCTTTGTTGTTTTAATACTCGTTTCTTTTGTGCAGCTTGTTGTTTTCGAAATGCTTTATGTTGTTCCTGAATGGCTATCTTATGAGGTTCTTCAACTACATATTTTTCTCGAGGTTTAAGTATGTTGTCGAGTGGTAAAACCACATCTCTGCCATACACCAGATAAAATGGCGAGAATCCAGAGGATTCACTACCATTAAACCTGATGGCTGCCATAGCTTGGTTTAGGAATAAATCCCAAGTTTCTAATTCTTCTCGAGCTAGTTTTGCTAAAATGTCATTCAGCGTTCTATGTAGCCTCTCCACCTTACCATTAGATTGTGGATGGAAGTAGGAAGTGGTTACATGATGTATCTTGAAATAGTCAGTTAAATATTTCATCACTGCATTTACATTTTCAGATCCATTGTCTGTTAATATTTCTAAAGGACATCCAAATCTTGGAAAAATTTGATCTATTATCAAATTAGCAATTGTTTCCGCCTTTTTATCAGGCACTGGAAACGCTTCAGGCCAGCCAGAATAAATATCTATGAAGGTCACTATATATTTGTTTCCTGATAGAGTCTCAGGGTGTGGACCACTCATATCCAATGCAATTTTAGCAAAGGGGTATGGAGGTCTGTCAGTCTCTTGCAATGGCAAAGTGTGAGCTCTGGTGTTACGAGCTCGACACACAAGACAATTTTCTACATGTTTATAAATATGTTTATATAAATCTTTCCAGTAATATTTTCTACTGATATTATTGTACACTTTGTCTATGCCAAGGTGACCTAATTCGTCATGGTATTGTTTCAACACATCTGCATATAATTGTTCGGGTATGCACAAGCGTACCCGTGGGTTATCGTCAACTGTACTGATGTAATATAATACTCCCTCAATCATGAGGTATCTACTACTAATGTGTGCAGGGGTATTGTTACCTTGATACTTCTTAATGATTTCTACAATCTTTTCATCTTTCTGTTGCTCTACCTTCATGTCCAAATCTTTGTAATTAATGACTTGTGGTTCGGGCGGAACCTGAGGTTCATCTGTGATGACATGTACATATCTTTGAGGATCAATTTTGTTACTATTGATAATGCCAATTTGTAATGCTTTCTGATTTTCCACATTATCCATCTCGTACCCGGGGTCTGCGTTTGCAATTCCTTCAGGTAAACGAGAAAGTAGGTCAGCACATGTATTCTTTCTACCTGGTAAATATTCAATCTTACAATTGTAGCTAGCTATCTTCAATGCCCAGCGTTGTACTTTGGCATTGTTTTGTGGACTTTTCAACAAGTACTGCAAGGGGGCGTGGTCTGTCTTAATAACAAACTCTGCTCCCTGCAGGTAGTTATTGAATTTATCCAATGCGTATGAGATAGCGAAAGCTTCTTTTTCAAATGTCGACCATTTCTGTTGGGTTTCACCCAATTTATGAGAGAGGAAGACAATGGGTTTTTCATCAGGTACTCCAGGTAGTTGACCTGTTTCGTCATCACATGGTTGTGCCAAAACCGCTCCGACACAGCGGCCACTGGCATCTGTGTAAAGCACGTAAGGCTTTCTGGGATTTGGATATGACAAATGAGCAACTTGAGTTAAACGATCGTTCAACTCTTGAAAGGCTTTTTGATGTGTGTCACGCCAATGAAATCTTGCATATTTCTTTGTCAGTTCTAAGAGTGGTTGAGCAATTTCGCTGAACCGAGGAATAAATCTGCGGTAGTATGAGGTCATGCCCATGAAAGATCTCACTTCTGTTACCGTTTTCGGCGGATTTAATTTTCGAATGACCTCGACCTTCGAAGTCTCAGGTTTAATTCCGTCTTTACTAATTACAAAACCAAGATAAGATGTTTCAGATTGAAAGAAGGAACACTTCTTAGCTTTTAGCTTCAGTTTATGTTTTCTTAGGCGACCAAACACTTGTTTAATGTGGTCAATATGAGATTTTATGTCACGGCTGAAAATCAAAATATCGTCAAGGTAGGGCAGAGAAAAATCCTCTAGGCCCTCCAAGACGCTTGTCATGAGGGATTGATACACCGAGGGCGCGTTCACGAGTCCAAAAGCCATTACATTGAACTCATAAAGGCCCTTATGACAAACAAAGGCCATTTTTGGTCTGTCTTCTTCATCCATCTTGACTTGCCAGTAACCCGACTTCATGTCAAGAGTGGTGAAGTATTGACATCCATTCAATAAAGTAAAGATGTCGTCAATCAATGGAAGCGGCCAGTTCGTAACTTTCGTGACTTCATTGAGCTTGCGGAAATCAACGCAGAAGCGTTTCGAGCCGTCTTTCTTGTCCACGAGTAGGCACGGAAAACTCCATGCACTATTTGACCTTCGGATAATTCCGGATTGAAGCATTTCTTCATCCATAATTTTTCTCTTCAGTAATGGAACTCTATATGCTCTACTTTTGATTGGTAGCGCATCACCTGTGTCGATGCGCATCTTCACTGTATCTGTCTGAGTTAATTCTTTATCAGTTTTTGCAAACAAGTCTTTATTATTATTGATGACTGGCATCAACAGGTGCCGTTTGTCCTCAGGCACCTGTATGTCAGCATCTGTGATCTGGTCTTCAGGTGTATTTTGAGTTAAGATCTGATTAATTTCTAAGACTTTTTCTTCCTGCTCTATTGGCTCAAGTTTTCCAATCAAACAACCCCTTTTCAAGGTGTAGTGTTTGTTGGTACTGTTCACCAACAGTACAGGTATGGTTTCATTTCCATTAGTGACTATACTATTACTAACTAAGAGGCCAGGCTGTTCAGCCACATGACCTTTAGTCAGTCCATGATGTTCTAAGTATTTTGTGTCGAAGACAGATTTTGCACCGGAAGCTTTTGCTGTACACAAACAAGTGGACTGTGGTTTAAGTTCCACCTGATTGATCAGTCGAGTAAGACAACTCACCTGTATATCTTGAACAGTGGGTATATAGTGACCATCTAATCTCAATTTATGAAATTCCCAATATAAATTAACTTGATTGCCCCTAATCCAATCCATTCCTAATAACATACTTCGATTCAATTCATTTATTACTAAGAACTCATGCACCTGATAAATTCCTTGAATATAAAATTCAAGTCTAACTTTTCCTCGAGGGAGGGTGTCATTCCCAGTAATTCCTGCAATGCGAGGCAAAGAATTTTTATCACCAACTAATTTCGGTCGGTGTTTAAGATTTTTCCAAAATTTTGTACTAATGCAACTAGTCTGTGCCCCTGTATCTAATAAGGCACGTACTCGTTGTCCTTTGATGTTCACTAAGACACTATTCAAAGAAGCAGCCCCATAATTTATGGTTACTGTTTCCGGTTGAGAATTTCTAAGTTTTTGTTGCTGTTGTTCCCCATTTGGGTAATCATCATTGTTTACTAAGTTATTTCCCTTGGTTTCCATAGAGTGTTTCACTTCCTGTTGACATGGGTTTTTCCAATTACTTCCCCTTGGGTTTTTCCTGTTTTGTAGTTTTGGGTTTTTCCCAAGTGATTTCTCTTGGCTCCTTATTCTTGGATTCCTATTTCCTGATTCACTTACTGTCTGTTTCTGTTGATTTATTTCAACACAACCCTGCTTACCTGGTTGAGTTATAATTTGATTTTCATAAGCATTTTTCATATAAATCATAATATCAGGGTCTACATCTACAATGTGTATCTCTTTTAATTGTTTAGGAGTAAAGTTTTGTAGAACTCTCACATAAACATCTGCACACTTCTGTTTAGGTACACCATATATCCCGCTACTGATGAGTGGGATAGCTATGTTTACAAAATTTTCCTTGTCACATACCTGTAATACTTTTTGTACAGTACTGTATAAAACATTGAGACATTTATTTTTATCACTGTAATCATTCCAGCGTGGTCCCACAGCATGTATCACTTTTAAACATGGCAACATTCCACAAGTGGTAGTCATATTCTCACCTACTGGAAGATTTCCATGCTGTTGAATATATTGTTGACATTCTTGTTCAAGGGCTGGACCAGCTCCAAGAGCTATAGCTCTAGCAACACCTCCGCCATGGGTCAATTGGCTATTAGCCGCATTCACCATAGCGTCAGTAGCTACCTGGGTTATTCCAGTCCTGTATACTTTTATTTCCAGACCACTGGTGGTCCGATAGCTGAAACAATTTTGTGAAGAAAATTTTTCTTGCTGACTGTCCCTTGCAGGGCAGCCATTTTGTGAGTTGGCCTTCGGTTTCTTAGGCCTAGGCCTACCAGTCAGAGGAATGGTTGTGAATTTTACTGTACAATTTTTCCTATTATGTGTGGTCTGACCACACTTTGTGCATTGAATGGTTTTACTTTTCACTGGAGGAGAACCATTTTCGGTTCTCCTTGTTTGAGACTGAATACTTGGCTTTATATTACATATTTTATTACCCGTATGTCCACCTGTCTTATTATTTACAATTTTATTTTTACAATTATTCATACATTCATTCTGTACATTATTTACATTAATTAACACTTCTCCCTGGTGATTTCCAGTTTCACTTCTGTTGGGAGCATGTGACTTCTCATTAACTCTGCTCATTGCCCCATATGGGCAGAGTTCCCTTCGTTTAACTTGACTCGGCAATCGCGAGCGAAGTGGTTTGGCTTCCCACAGTGAAAGCAGCAAAAGGTCGCCCCTGGTGACCCTTCACCTGCTGGCTGAATATCTAGTGTTCTCACCTGCTTGGTCAAGTTAACGCAGCAATCGCGCTTCACGTGGCCAACGCGGTTACAACGATTGCAAACCGGTCGTGAAAATCGTGTCGGTTTCTGATATCTGTTGTAATTTTGTCCTCCCCTATTTCTGTATTGACTATTGTACTGATTTTTGTTCTGATTCTGATATGGAGGTCGCGCATAACCTCCAGTGTAATTTTTCGTTAAAATATTCACCTTATGGCGTCGGCGTGCCACGCCTACGTCCATGGGAGTCTCGTCCCTTGTCTCCAGAGAGAGATCTACATGTTCTTCCTGTTCGTCGATGGAGTCGCGAAATACAGGGTCCCGATAGCGCTCATATTCTTCATATTGTCGGTCAAATGCCTTCCCAAAGGGCGCTTTTCCTTTGGCGGCTTCAGAGCGAGCGCGAAATTTGATTTTCGCGGCATTTTCAAATAATGCCTGACTAACAGCGTTTTCTAGCGTTTTGGGCATGCGTCGGATCAGTTTCATCCGAACATCGTTGTCATACAACCCGTCACAAAAGTAATCTGAGAGGTTTTTCTGAATGGTGGGGTTATCTATCTCCTGATCAAAGGCATCTTTCGCTAGATCAAGCAGTTGCTCAGCATATGAGACAAGAGTTTGATTTTTTCCTTGTCGCATATGGCGCAACTGATTGGTGGCCATGGAGTTATCCATTGTGGCGCTATAGCGACTTTTTAGTTCGCCATACAGTTCGGACCAGGGCATTTCTGGATTTTTCTTCATTGATCGTAAAATAAAATCAGCAACTACGAAGTCACTGGTTTGGGCGGCGATTTTAGGTCGTCGCTTCTCTTCCACATCATTTGTCTCACAAAAAAGGTCAAGAGATTTTATCCAACCCCGAAAATTCAGGGGGTTCCCGTCAAATTTTTTAATATGGGAATGAATGGACTGCGCCTGAGTGGCGTTAGCTGTCTTTGCATTACTCTTTTCACTTTGGCGCATGGTTTTATGCAGGTCAATTATGGCAGAAGATGTGGTGCCCTTGGCTTTCCTTTCAGCTTCTGCCAATTTTTGTTGTACTTTTAGTAATTTTGCTTCGGCACCGACTTTGTCAGTAGCTAACTGTAGTTTCAAATCAGCTTTCTGCTGTACTAATTCTGCTTTAACCTGGTCGAGGGCTGCCTGCGTATGGTGAAGGGTTTGTTGTGAGGCAGCATGCTGCTGCATCAAGCTCTGAGCTTGAGAGCCCAGTTCAGCAATTTGCCGCTCATACTGACCCACAAGACCTTCCCTTTCCTGTTTTAGTTGAGTAATTTCATCAATGAACCGTTGCTCTCTTTCTGCTGGTGTGGCCATTTTTAATGGGTTTTATGAAATAATTTACAATTGGGATTTTTCTGCTGTTAACGAACGTAAAATGAAGAAAATTGCACCTACCTTGCTAGCACTATAACTGTTGAAACACACGCGGCTGTCGTTTCAGAATTTCCTGGAATTCCTCGAGATTTTTCACAGTTTCCTGAGTTTCCGTTGTTCTCTGATGTTCAGTCAAAAGTTCAATATATCTCATGAGCAACGCTCGGTGCGACCAGTCGAGCGTAGTTTGTATGTGATAGCAATTGGCGGTCGGTGTCAGTGTAAATAATGGCACGTTGGACATGCAACCAGTTCCACCATGGAGTTGTACCAATTTTAGATTCAGAGGGCGCTGTCTGCGTCAGCTGCCTTACAAATTTGAGCTGCCAGGCGTTCAATTTACCAGTAAAATTAAGGGATGTCTGTCCCTCATAAATAGTTAGCAAAAAGTTCTCACAAGTTCACTGTGCTCCCCAGCGGCAACGTTTTAAGTCAATTTCGGCTTCACTGGGTCTGTTAGGGTTAATAAATGTTTCTAGAATGTTCACCCGATCGTTTCAAGAGAGTTAAAAGTCAGAGTCTACATCCTGACGAGCGGCACAATATAAACTGGCCTGTGGCATAGCAGGGTTAAGTACCCCGGATAAATGATCGTCTAGTGGTTTTTAGTTCGGACTACAATCGTGTCAAAATGGCCACAGGACAATTTAAGTGTTCAGTCTTAAGAGGCAACCAGTTCTGTAGAGTCTGCAACAATTCTTGATACTGCAGCCGCAGCGAAAGGGTGAATTCAAAAACACATAAAATGTACTTACAGTTTTCTACACTTTTATTAAAACCCTAAGTATAGTTCCTACAAGTTAAACTTTCAATAAATTCTCTCTCTGGTAAAAGTATGAAAATATCAGATACGAAATGAGACTAAGTCGAAATTATCGCATCGCTCTCATTGCGTCCTGTGTCTGGAAATGTTGTCTGGCCTGGCAGCGTTCGGCGGCGTCCATCCACGAGAATAGGAGAGTGACTTCTTGTACACACGGAAGACCAGAGAGAAGTGTCGTCTCGGGTGATTCCGTTGGTTTAAATACGGTTTGAATCGTGTCTACTCGGCAGAATTTACGTCATAAAACACCACAAAATACCACATATACCCCAAGATGGCGGAGAGGTATTTCTTAACCCCTTACTTCCATCCTGGGATAGTAGAGCATCCGGTGGGTATCCTATGCTAAGAGTATGCGTTCTCGCTTTTAAAAGGACAGTGGCACTTGGTAGGTGTATAACCGCAAAACCATTCAAAACCAACAGCGCCATCTTGTGAACGTGCAAGATTGCACAATTCTCAGAGCTGAAACTGATACTGGGTGTGTTGAGGTTAGGTCGGGTCAGTATACAATGCTAAAATCTGTCAAAAGCATTCTGATGGGGTTATTATAGGTTAGGCTTTTACTAGCTCATATGCCAGTCATAATTGCAAATACTGTCAAAAACACCTTTTTACAGTAAGTGCGTAGAGTACTTCTTTAGGTCAGTTGCACTGCTATTATGCAATGCAAATATACGAGGAATTGAATAAAATTACATAACTTGGGCTTGAAAACAGCGTTTACTTATTAAAGTTTATACAACAGAGAATTATTACCAAGTAGGACTTGGCCACTCTGATTAACACATTAACACTTCGGGAACCAAGATTCTCGAGTGCAATCATAAGACTCCGACGCACCCCACGGAGGTTAACCCGACGCGCTCCGTGGAGGGGCTCCGTGGAGGGCATTTCGTTACAGTTGCACAAGACGAGGATTCCAGATTTAGACGCGGACCACGACTTTGACAATTTACGAAGTTTACGAAGTGCAATCAGGGCAGTAGGGATTGTTGCAGCTGACATAACTGGAATATGAGGAAATGAATGTGGAAGTTAACTTGTTCTTAAGCATGCTTCTGTCGCTAATATTACGAGTTGTGTCGTCCAGAGCATTCCATAGTTTCGGGAAGGAGTATAAAGGAAATTTATCCAGAGTTTGGGTCCGTGTTTTTTCTATGTATAGGAGGCCTGACTGTCTAGTTCTCCTACCAGATGGATTGTCAGTAATTTTAAATATATCATTGAAAGACACGGTAATCTGCCGATCTGCCAGTCAAACACGAACAGTAGTGCATTTAGCCTAAACAAATCATCAACCTTGAGTATTTGGTTTTCTTTAAACAAGGGATTTGTATGAGAATTATACTTTTTGTTATTAATTATTCGTATTGAACGTTTTTGCAGGACAGCTAGTTTTTTGATAGCTCTTGAGTTGCCCCATGCCTGGATTCCGTATACCAAATGGCTATGTGTGAGGGCGTAATACAAAGTTTTCGGAGCTCCGTGGGGGACGATATTTTTATCTTTGTTTAGACTATAGTTTGCACGTGCTATTTTCGAGCATAATCGGGATATGTGAGCCTTGTGGGATAAATGTTCATCAATGCTAATTCCCAAGAATTTAACAGATTTTTCTGTTTCGGTGGCCCCAACTTTGTTAATGTTTTGGTAATTTATTTTTACCTCTTGACAAAGATTATTGTTCCTACCTTTATTTGGATTAAGTATGATGTACGAGGTTTTCTTAGCATTCAGCATTAACTGGTTCACAGAGCACCATTCGAATAGTTTCTGGAGCTCGTCATTGAAATACGATGTATTGGGATTATTATCGGAGCCCGGGCAGTGTGCAGTGGTGTCATCGGCAAATGATAAAAGATTGAGTGATGTTGAGTTACTTATATCATTTATATATAAAAGAAAAAGAATAGGGCCTAAAATCGAGCCCTGTGGTACACCACAACTCTGTTTGGCTAAGTTCGATTTGTGTTCTCCGTACGTGACATATTGAGACCTGTTGGACAAGTAACTTCTAAACCAATTGTTGGTGACACCTCGGATGCCATATTTTTCCAGTTTACCTAACAGCATTTCGTGATTTATGGTGTCAAAAGCCTTTGACAAATCCAGGAACAGTGCTAAGGTGCTGTTTTTTTCTTCTTTATTATTTTCTACTGCAATGCTTTTAAGGAGCTGAAGAACTGGATGAATAGTACTATGTCGCTTTCGGAACCCATATTGGTGAGGGTATAAAATATTAAACCTATTGAGGAAACTCTCTAGCCTCACATCCATGAGTTTTTTCCATTACTTTTGAGAATACCGGAAGTATACTGATAGGTCTGTAATTTGTGAAGATGTGCTCGTCACCCGCTTTAAATATGGGTATCACCTTCGCGATCTTCATCCTGTCTGGTACTTTGCCGTTTAGGAAAAAGTTGTTAATTACATGTGTTAGAGGATCCAATACTTCGGTTATCGTATGCTTAAGAAGACAGGTTGTGATGTCATCGCAGTCTTTAGATAATTTTGGCTTCATTTTATTTACTACTCGGTTGACTTCTGTGGGATTTGTGGGTATTAAATAGAGATTATTGGAGCCATTGTTGTCCATGTAATCTGTGTAGGACTTATTAGTTTTCTGAATCTGTTCGGATGTGTTTTTTCCAATGTTGATAAATAAATTGTTGAATTCTTCTGCGATGGCATGGGGCTCGCTTAACTCGATGTTGTCCTGGATGAAGAACGAGGGTAATCTGGCTTCAGGTTTTCCTTTATTGATGGCGTCGTTTAAAATCTGCCACGTTCTTCGCATATTGTTTTTGTTTTCGTTTAGGATATCTCTATAATAGGTAGCTTTACATTGTTGTTTTACCTTGTTGAAGATTCTACAGTAGTTTTTTTTATAGTTTTCTGAGTTCCTTTCGGTGGGAGCTTGGAGTTTTTTCTTGTAGAATTTTTCTTTGCTGTTGGAGGATATTACAAGCCCCCTTGTCATCCATGGCTGTTTTTTAATAATTTTTTTGTTCTGGCCAAGACGTTTGAGAGGGAATGCTCTTTCATAGGCTTCCATATAGATGTTTAGAAAGGTTTCATATGACTCATTGGGACAATTCGACTGCATTACAGGATTAAAATCACTTTGCGAGATAAGTGTTTTGAATTCAACTATTCTTTCTGCATGTATTATTCTTTTTAGTGTAAAGTGTGGTGTATCTTTTGGTTTGGGTTTTTCCTCAATATAGAAAACACCAAAATGATCTGACACGTCAGCTATGACTATTCCAGGTAATGCTGCTTGTGAAACATTATTAGAGAAGATATGATCTATCCGAGTAGCAGAACGACAGGTTACTCTCTTTGGCTTGGTGATATACGGCAGAAAGCCTTGACTGAACATGAGATTAACAAATTCTTCCGTTTTTGAGTGTGTAGTTGCTTTTAAAAGGTCCAGGTTAAGATCCCCCATAATATAAACTTTTTTATTTTCGGCATTTAAAACATTCGTTATTTCATTTAATTTTGATAAGAAAAGGTTGATGTCGGCTTTAGGAGGAGTGTTGGGTCTATAAATAACGCCAATAATTCTGGGTTGGTATTTATCTTTAATTTCAATAAACAGAGATTCGAAAATATGGGGAATAAAGAACGAAAAATCATTACGAACTCTGTAGGGTATTCCTTCTTTAATATATAGACCAACCCCTCCTCGACCATCATCATTCTCGTGTCTCATACGTTTAATAATCGGGGCATAGCCATCCAGACTGAACGACATCTCTGGAGGAATTTGGAAAAATTCGGTAAGTCCTATTATGTCGAAGAAGTTATTTCCTGTTTGTAGGTTATATAGCATGTTTTGAAAGGAATCCCAATGGGCCTTCAGGCTTTGGCAATTGAGATGGAATATTGAGAATCCTGCGTCTATTTTACAAACCGCTGACTGAAAGTCTCTAGGCGAAAAGTAGTTGCAGTCAGTTGCGTGGTTTTTATATGGGGATTCATCATTTTCTGTCAAGGAACATATTTTCTCATTATAGAGCTGTATAAAGTCGTACTCTGCGTCTACCTGCACCTCGTCGAGTGTAATGTTACCCGCCATAATTCACCAACATACTACCATCCTTTCTCGCTGGACAAATATATAAAACATAACTACAATATATTGTTTCAAGATGAAGATAAAAGGAGGTTAAGTCCCAGACATAGTTCAACTGTTGGACGGGTTGAGACGATATTTCTTTTTCATTTCTAGACACAGTCTGTTGCGGTAATAGTATGTAATTGGGAGTTTGTTTAGAAATGAAATTATTCTGTACAAACAGGATAAAAACACTGTAGTTTATATACAAGTACGTCGGGTGCAACATCACCCAACCAAACATCACATCAAAGTGATATGGTATCTTGGATGAATGATTGAACAAATAAATTTACAATTAAAGGACTTTACAGTAAAACAATGGATTCAATGAGGATAGAGAATGAGTGAGTGAATTTGTAAAAGACGAGGTGGAGTAATATGAATGAATGAACGAATGAATGAATGAATGAATGAATGAATGAATGAATGAATGAATGAATGAATGAATGAACTATCATCATCGAGGGGGTCATAAGCCTTATTTCAGAGACAAAAAAAAAAAAAAAAAAAAAAATCCCGAAAAACAAACAAAAGTGTACAAATCTTGAAAATTGAAATGTTGTCAATGGCGCTGAGAGTTTTGACGTTACACTTGGCAGACGGTCAATGATCAACCGGGTGAGAATTTGGGATTAAAGTTATTTCACTGGTACTAAGTTGACGAACTAGCGTTGGCTGTATTTCAAGGTACAGTTTCACTAATTAAAAGTTGATTTGTTAATGAATAATATTGCATAATTACATCATGGAATGTACACTTTAATAACTAACAATTAATAAACATAACAGCCCTTAAAACGACCAACAGACGACATTCATAAGAAGTAATTGAGAGACCGATTTGTGTTCCATTCCTTGCGACGAGAGCACAGCTCACGACCCCAATGATGCTAAATTGACGATTTAGCGCAAGAGGGCAATACAGGGTATAAATTATCTGATGAATTGTTGAAGTGCTCTTGATCAAAACTAAACAAGGTGGAGGTACTTTAATTTTTTACCCTAAACCGCAAGTCAGTCACCCATCCACACGCTCGATCAGTCAAGCACCCACACATCCATCCATCCGATCGTCCACCCAGAACGAACGAACGAACGAACGAACGATTGAATGAATGACACTAGTAACACTATATGCGAATGAATGAATGAATGAATGAATGAATGAATGAATGAATGAATGAATGAATGAATGAATGAATGACACCAGTAACACTAATAACGAACGAATGAGTGAATGAATGAATGAATAACCCTTCATCCTGCATGGATGTTATATGACACTAGGAAATAGTAAACAAGTTCTATGCTACTTGTTCCATCCGTTATGTCGAGATACACCGTCCACGGCCCCCATAGGAACAGGCTCACTTTGATGAGGGGTCGTAAGCCTCATTTTCTAGGAAAAAAAAACAAAAAAAAAAAAAAAAAAAAAACTGCTCGTTCCCATAAGGGGTCATAAGCCACATAGCCACACCTGCTCGTTCCAATAAGGGATCATAAGCCACATATCCACATCTCCAATGCAACAACAAAAAAAAAGAAAAAAAAAAAAAAAAAAAAATCACACAGATTCGGTGGTTATTTGTGAAAAGCGTTGGTCGGTTTTGGTCGCTACGCAGAGCAAAGGGTGAATACCCGAGTGAAAACTATTGTGGGCTAAAGTTATCTTGCTCGAACTAGCTTGACGAACTAGGGCGGAAAGCACTGCGTGTGATGATAACGATCATTTGCAGAGCCGACGGTTGGTGAATACCCAAGTAAAAACTATTGTGGGCTAAATGTATCTTGCTCGAACTTACTTAACTAGCTCGTCAATGCAGCACCAGCGAAATAACTGTCTCAGTTATTTCACTCGTACTACATTGACGAACTAGCGTTGGTTATACTTCAAGGTATATTTTCACCGATTAAAAGTTGATTTGTTAATGAATAGTATTACTTAATTACATCATGGAATGTTCACTTTAATAACTGATAATTAACATACTTAGCAGCCCTTATTCGAGCACGAAGAACAGACGACTCTAATAAGAAAGTTCTTGAGAGACAAATTTGTCTTCCATCCCTTGCGTCAGAAGTACAGCTTACAACCCCCACAGGCACGCGCTCGTTCCAATGAGGGGGCAAAAGCCAAACTTCCGACGCAAAAGTAAGGAAATAATGAACTGCAAATGGCGGGTTGATAAAAAATAAACGAGGTGGAGGTACTTTAATTTGTTACCCTAAACAGCAAGTCAGTCACATATCCACACACTCGATCAGTCAAGCACCCACACATCAATCCATCCATCCGTCCCGCCACCCAGAACAAATGAATGAATGAGTGAATGAATGAATGAATGAATGAATGAATGAATGAATGAATGACCCTTCATCCGGCATGGATGTTATATGACACTAGTAAATAGTAAGCAAGTTCTATGCTATTTGTTCTATCCGTTATGTCGAGATACACCTCCCACGGCCCCCACTGGAACGGGCTCACTTTGATGAGTGGTCATAATCCTCATTTTCCTGCTCGTTCCAGTAAGGGGTCATAAGCCACATAGTCACACCTGCTCGTTCCAATAAGGGGTCATAAGCCACATAGCCACATAACCACATCTACAAGGCAACAACAAGAAAGAAATCACGAAGATTCGGTGGTTATTTGTGAAAAGCGTTGGTCGGTTTTGGACGCCACGCAGAGCAAAGGGTGAATAGCCGAGTGAAAACTATTGTGGGCTAAAGTTATCTTGCTCGAACTAGCTTGCCGATCAAGGGCGGAAAGCACTGCAGGTGGTGATGACGATCGTTTGCGGAACCGACGGTTGGTGAATACCCAATTAAAAACTATTGTGAGCTAAAGCTATCTTGCTCGAACTTGCGCAGTTCGTCAATGTAGTACCAGCGAAATAGCTGTCTCAGTTATTTCACTGGTACTACACTGGCGAACTAGCGTTGGCTATACTTCAAGGTATATTTTCACTGGCTTTTTAATGAATAATATTACTTTATTACATCATGGCGTGTACAATTTAATAACTGATAATTAACAAACATAACAGCCCCCTTATTCGAGCACGAAGGACAGACGACTCTAATAACGACTCTAATAAGAAAAGTTCTTGAGAGACAAATTTATCTACCCCCACCGGCACGCGCTCGTTCCACTGAGGTGGCATAAGCCCTATTTCCCACGCAAAAGTAAGGAAATCATGAACTGGAAACAGCGGGTTGATAAAAAATTAACGAGTTGGAGGTACTTTAATTTGTTACCCTAAACAGCGAGTCAGTCACACATCCACACACTCGATCAGTCAAGCACCCACACATCCATCCATCCATCCGTTCCGCCATCCAGAATGAATGAATGAACGAACGAACGAACGAACGAACGAACGAACACGAACGAACGAACGAACGAAAACTAAACTAGTAAAACTAAGAACGAACGAGTGAGTGAATGGATGAATGAATAGCCCTTCATCCGGCATGGATGTTATATGACACTAGTTATAAGTAATCAAGTGCTATGCTATTTGTTCCATCCGTTATGTCGAGATAAGTGAAGTGAATAAGTGAGTGAATGAATGAATGAATAACCCTTCATCCGGCATGGATGTTATATGACACTAGTTATTAGTAATCAAGTTCTATGCTCTTTGTTCCATCCGTTATGTCGAGGTACACCGCCCATGTCCCCCATAGGAACAGGCTCACTTTGATGAGGGATCATAAGCCTCATTTTTGAGAAAAAAAGAAACAAAACACTTGCTCGTTCCAATAAGGGGTCATAAGCCACATAACCACACCTGCTCGTTCCAATAAGAGGTCTTAAGCCACATAAACACACCTGCTCGTTCCAATAAGGGGTCATAAGCCGCATAGCCATATCTCCAAGGCAGCAACAAGAGAGAAATCACGAAGATTCGGTGGTTATCTGTGAAAAGCGTTGGTCTTTTTTGAACGCTATGCAGAGCAAAGGGTGAATAGCCGAGTGAAAACTATTGTGGGCTAAAGTTATCTTGCTCGAACTAGCTTGACGAACTAGGGCGAAAAGCACTGCATGTGATAATGACGATGAGTGAATGACTGTTGGTGAATACCCAAGTAAAAATTATTGTGGGCTTAAGTTGTCTTGCTCGAACTAACTTAACGAACTAACGGAATTCGTCAATGTAGTACCAGCGAAAAAACTGTCTCAGTTATTTCCCTGGTACTGCATTGACGAACTAGCGTTGGCTTTATTTCAAGGTATATTTTCACTGATTAAAAGTTGATTTCCGACGCGAAGGTAAGGAAATCATGAACTGCAAATAGCGCAGTACTTTAATTTCTTACCCTAAACAGCAAGTCAGTTACACATCCACACACTCAACCAATCAAGCACCCACACATCCATCCATCTATCCATCCGTCCGTCCGTCCACCCAGAACGAACGAACGAACGAACGAACGAACGAACGATAAGCAAGTTATAGGATAACTATTTTCTTCGTCCCTTATGTCGAGATATACCACCCACGACCCCACTAGAACAGGCACAATTTGGTGGGTCATAAGCCATCTTTTCTCGAGACCGAAATGAATGAATTGATGAAAAAAGCATCCTGATAATTGGTTGATGGTTAATGACGCTGGTAGTTTTGACGTAATATTGGGTAGGTGGTCAATGACTAACCAGGTGAAAATTTGTGGGGGGTGGGGGAATAGATATGTTACATAAATATGTCATGAAGTGTTCCCTTTGATAACTGGAAGTTATTACAGCCCTTGTAGCTACACGAACGACAGACGACACTTGTGAACAAAATTTGGGGAACTAATTTGTTTTACATCCCTTGTGTCGGAAACATAGCACAAGGTCCCAACCGGGACGAGATTGAAGAGCACGTTCCAGTAAGGGATCTCAAGTCATATGTCCGAGGTTGGAGATAACGAAATCATGGATTTTAATGGCGGTTTAGTGAATAGCGCTGCCCGATTATGGCGCTACATTAAGTAAATGGTTATTAAAGATTAAATGGGGTGGGGGGGGTCTTAAATTATTTTATTGGGACTAGATTGACGAATTAGCGCTGGAGGTCCTGCGGGGTATAAATTTTCTGATGAATTGTCAATTTTAAGTTGATAAAAAATAAGGGGGGGGGGGGGGGGGGCTTAGTTGTGGTCCTAGACAGCAGGTCAGTCACAAACGAGTGAGTAGTTGTTGAATTATATAAATGAGTAGGCTATATTTACCTGTCGAATGCGAAAACTTGATGTTGATGTTGTTACGGTCTGCATAACCTAACAACAGAAGAATGAATCATAATGGATTTACATTACACGTAAGATATAAGAAGATTTTCTGTCTAGTCCTTTAAGGGAAGGCTGCTTCAAAAGCAAGTAGGGTCCGATTAATTTCTGATCAGTTTTTGGTCTGTCATCGATTTGGTGTATCACAAGAATCCTACCATGAAGAATTAAACACAATGGAATTGCAGGAACAAAATCTACAGCAAGATTTCTGTCTAGTCCTAAGAAGAAAGAGACGAGAGATCAGACTCATGTCTGATAAGTTTTGGACTGTCCTCGGCTTGGTGAATCATGAAAATCCTACCATCACTCGTCCAGAATGAATGAATTGTCCTATTCTCTTTCAGTGCGGAGAGTTTTGAAACAATAGCCGACCTGCGTGCTGTTAAAGACTCAGTGATAAAGAGTTTATCTGGGTCGTTCTTGAGGGCTCTTTTCGATGTGAAGACAGCTTGACGTTTCCGGTAAGAGACGAAACGGCAGATCACGTTACACACTTTCCTAGAACCACGTTCGCCGGAAACTGATTTAATTTTGCCAATAACATGTGACCTACTGATGTCTGCGTTGGAGATGGGAATATCCAGCTTCTTGTTACAAATATCCAGAATGATATTGTTGTATTTTCAGTGTTGATTAGCATTCAATGAATTTGGATGAAGTTTAAGGGCGTTATCAATTAAGAAAGACATGAAAATCATAACAGTCTTACCGCACATATCAGTATAAAAGATAGCATACCGCACACAGCAGTATAGCAGACGGAATACCGCAGACAGCAGTATTATAGATGTCATACCGCACACAGCAGTATAACAGACGGAACACCACACACAGCAGTATTATAGATAGCATACCGCACACAGCAGTATAACAATCAGAATACCGCACACAGCAGTATCAATAAACAGAGGTTGACACACAGTCGAAATAAACGTCCGAACGGTTTAACATCCAAAGTCACACTCAAATTGCTCCCAAACTAACATCTCAATCACTCTGAGAAACCAACCGAGCATTACTGTGAACACTGTTCACTGGCTGGATCTTGGCAACTGATCTTCACTGAATAAATTAACCCCAATTCTACAACATTCCCCCCATGAATATTTACGGTTTGAATCCTGTCTGAACAGAGGCTTACATGTGAAAAGTACTGTGGGCTCTGAACTCAAAGGACACTGGCACGAGTTTGTGCAATCCATCAAGAGGTAAAAACATCTATTTACAAATGAAAATATTCAATGAAGCAAATAACCTCATCAAATATGTGATCTTCGTTGGGCGTTTAAACTGGTATAGGTACAAAACGGCATGCTCACTGATCAAACAGGCGACAGATATCCCAAATTATTGAACAATTCACTTCAGGAACACAACATATCGAGAAAAGACCCAGGCAGAATCAATAATGATTCATTGCATTGGCTGTGCTGCGATACATTAAGAGTTGACACGAAGAACAGAAGTTTTGTTAAAAGCAAATGCTTGTAGTGAGGCCGCATTTAAGAAGTGAAAGGCTGTGTAAAATGGAACTAGTTATCCATGTGTCTTGCAGAAGTGCGAAGTAACAATGTGCTGAGTTGTTACATGCAAACACGTGAACAGTGGTGCAGAAAACTACAAAGCAGTTGTAGAATCATGTGAAGAACCATAACATATATGCTATGAGCAGCTCAACAGCGAAGCGAATTACCTCACTGTCAAACTCAATAAATTCCCAGAAAAGACAATAATTTATTTAATAGTATAATTACTCGTAATTAATGAAGCGAATAACCTCATCAATTATCATTATGTTCTCTTTTTTTCTTTGGCTGTTATTTTTACAACCGATTCCAAACATGATTCCTTTTAAAAAATAAGGTTTCAAGTTTACTTCAGTTAGCATCGGGATGCTCAAGTTCACCCATCCCGAGAAGATTGGATGATGTATCTGGAGGTAATGTGGTGTGAAAAAAGTAAGCATTGTCCTTCCGCCCATTGATCCGGCGCTGCTATTTGGTTATGCTTCTGTTTGAGAAAACCGGATTAACTACACTATGTGGCCACCAACCTGTGGTTTACTCAGAAGGCAGCTCAACACTATCACAACCATTATTGTAAATAACCCAACCATTACTAGGTTTACTCAAGTCTTCAGTTTCGTATACACGTTTATTGACTATATTTCATCATTAATAACAGATGCAGTAAATGACCGCATGTCTGTTGAAGGTGACATGTATTCACGTTGCGGGCGTTTAGGGAACTTATTTTTACTGACATAATTGTTGCATTCTCCCCCAAACCAAATGCAGCAAATGGCCGCATAAATGTTGAAGGTGAGATGCTTTGAATCTTCCCGTGCCTAATTTCATGTATCGGATAATTTACTGGCAGTGTAAACATAAAATCCAGAGGTGAATGTGATACATGCGAAACTGAAGAATAAACTAGTTTAGGATCTTCCTATGAAGATTTAATACCACTTGGCTGGGTCGACATGGTTGAGTAGAATTGTATTGGCACAGACAGAGGCAATTCGGAGCTGGTAACTGTATGCTGGGTAGCATTTGTGTATTGTGCAGAATTGAATGTAGCTTCAGCATCCTTTAGTGTCATCATGAGATTGGCCAATTTCTCATCAGCGTCTGTTAGTTGGGCTTGCACCAGTTTTATATCCTCGTAACTTTTCTTTGTCCGACTGGACAAGCTATCATCGACATTCGGATGGTTACTTGAATCGGCTTCGTCCAGTTGTTGCCAAGCTATTCCTCTATTTCCGCGTTCTCCCTCGTTGAAATGAGGAGGTTTCCATACTTCAATGCACTATCTTCTCTCAGTGGCCAAACCGATTACACCATTCTTCCACCCCTCCATGTTTGCGTGTCTGGATAAAATGTCTCGAATTCATATACGTCTTGCGACATACAAAAATCACCAACAACAGTCTGCTTAAAAACAGAGAGATTAATTACAATTTTAAAAACTCGTACAACATATTTTAAAAATCAACAGATAGAAAAATGATATAACCCATGAAAGCAATTAACCTTCATTAGGGTGTTAGATATGAACAGATTTTATTGTCGTGAATGAAAGCAAATAACCTTCAAATCACAACTCTTTGAATGGACATTTTCATAAAATGTTAACCAAAGAAAAAAAAATTTAATAAAACTAAAGGAACAATTTTCAATCGCCGAATTTCTTAAGTTTTAGTCGGCGACGCCAATGTTGTATTTTCAGTGTTGATTAGCATTCAATGAATTTGGATGAAGTTTAAGGGCGTTATCAATTAAGAAAGACATGAAAATCATAACAGTCTTGCCGCACACAGCAGGAAATACCGCACACATCAATATAAAAGATAGCATACCGCACACAGCAGTATAGCAGACGGAAAACCGCACACAGCAGTATTATAGATGTCATACCGCACACAGCAGTATGATAGACGGAACACCACACACAGCAGTATTCATAGATAGCATACCGCACACAGCAGTATAACAAACGGAATACCGCACACAGCAGTATCAATAAACAGAGGTTGACACACAGTCGAAATAAACGTCCGAACGGTTTAGCATCCAAAGTCACACTCAAATTGCTCCCAAACTAACATCTCAATCACTCTGAGAAACCAACCGAGCATTACTGTGAACACTGTTCACTGGCTGGATCTTGGCAACTGATCTTCACTGAATCAATTAACCCCAATTCTACAACAATATCGTCACTTATCTTATTGACTTCCCTCACGTGTTCTGTTTTAACTGGAACATTGCGGAACACAAGGCAACCCCTTCTGGTGTACTGTTCTTGCTCATCAAACTGATTCTCGCAGTGTTCTTCAACCTGAGCAAGCTTGAGTCTAACCTGTCCTAAATTCTCTTTCAACTCCGCATTCTGGTCTTTCAGTGCAGATATCTCTTGTTTCAGGGGCTCTATTTGACTCTTCATGAACGCTTCCAGTCCCCTCTCCACTGCCTTAGGGATGGTTGAATGAACGACCTCTGCCATCTGAAAACGAAATTCCTGCTTCAGGCGCTGGTGGAGTGTTTCTAGTTTATCCTCGTTTGCGATGTTGGCAGACGCAATGAGCTCCGATCCAAGTTTCTCCAAGAAGGGCTGTTTTGTTATTGTCGTCATCATTACTTCCGACATATCCACTATAGAACCCTTTGTTGTGTCAGGACAGAACTCAGACTGAACACCACTCTCTTCCATCCCATTGTCACTGGTCAAGTTCAGTTTGCCAATAGACGTCTCGGTTGACTTCTTGGACGCTCTGGCCTCGAGAGGTGATATGTTCTCAGACCCTCTTTTCACACCCGAAGGAGTAGTCTGACCTGGTACAGTTTTCTTTGTTTTGGTGATGCTCTGACGTCTGTTTTGACCCTGGCTCATGTTTTAGAAATGGTGAATATTACTCACTTCAATTTGTCTTTATATTGAATTTGCTTGAGTCTTGAAGAATAACAGAATAGCGGACTGGAAATATTTCAAAAAAGTCAACTACAAAGCCACGTAAATCATTTCTCTCCACAAAATGAACTCTATATACAGTTATTTACAATTCTAATCCATTTTGTCGATCCAAATAAAGAAAATAAGAGGAATAATCCAAAATACCGGCGAGCTCCAAATTACACGACCATCACGGTTGACGCCATTCGGTATTATTTTTCTTTCTTTTTTTTTTGGGGGGGGGGGGGGGGGGGTATCTGACTGGACTGAGATTTGCTGATATCGTCAAAGGGGGTGGAGCACCAGGTAAATGCAGAATGCTCTACCACAAGGCCACAAATTCCACCGCCAATTGTCAATATTTTGGCATCCGAAACGAGGTGATCCTGGCTGTCAAAAGAAAAACAGTTTCTTTTGCCAACATACCCGCATGTGCAGTAATTTTGTGACTTGTACCAAACAGACATCAACCGTTCAAGGATTATTTCATGCTTTTGCCATCGCAGAACATGTGCCATTAACATGACATCATTAGGAGGTTCTGCTGTCGATAAATAAATCACCTGAGCAGTGGTTTCTAGTTAAGGCAGCCAAGATTAAAGTTGAAAATCACTGCTAAGCAATTGGACATGTACAGGGTGTGGTCCAGTGGAAATTCAAGAAAAGTTTCCCGTCTCTTAAGGGATAACAAAACTGAAAAGAAATTGAGTCACTTATTTTATGACAAGAATATCAAAAAAAACTGATGGATGCTCCCCGACAGTCGACTTAGTTAACCCTTTACCTAACATGAAAAGCAGACGACACTTGCAAAAGAAATTCTTGAATAACTATTTTTTTTCATTTTTTGGCTCAAAAACATAGGTTATGACCCCTCGTTGGAACGAGCTCAGCGAGCTCGTTCCAACGAGGGGTCATAACCTATGTTTTTGAGACAAAAAATGAAAAAATAATGAAAATTAATTGCCGATTTTTGAGAATAGCGCTGGCCGGGTTTTGCCGTTACGTTAGGTAAAGGGTTAACAAGAAGATTCGTAAAATTGTGATCCACGCTATGGAAAATGATTGTTCACATGCCTTTCAAATGCAACTACCGTATTCAGTGAAAAATATGCGGGCATTGTTGTCATAACATGGGCACGACTACTTGTCAAAAGAGTCCCCCATACCAAATTTCTTTGAAATCCACCCACCCATTGCTGAGATAAGAAGCGAATGGAGGAAATGCAGGAAAATATGAAAATGTAGACACTTTCGGTATTCAATGATGGACTCGGTTCGATTTTTCGGTATCCCCATGATATCCGCATCGATTCTTTTTTTTTTTTTTTGGGGGGGGGGGGGGGGTAAATTGCCCATCTCTAATTGCCAACTACATCGCAACCAGCCTCTTACCCAGCTACCAGTTATCATCCATACCCAACCCATCATCGATTCCACATACGCCATTTGTCTTGCCAGCACTGGCAAGTTGGGTAGTACCTGTTTACACACGCTGTGCTGTATCGGTGTTATTTGGCACTGGTGCCAGCAATAGATTGATAGGACACTTGGACAGAGCGCCGAATGGGGGGATTTCATTAAAGGCTGACATTGAACACTATTCTGCATACTTGCTGAAACCGGAGGCCTGAGAAACTTTTTGATTTCTGAGAGAGAAAAGGTGCCAAATCCACGCATAAAATACACTTATCCTATCGACAAACGAGCAGTATAATAATGTTAAAGCGAGCTTATCAGGGTTCGACATTGTGTAAGAATATTTTGATCCACGAACAAGGAAATGCACCAAATCCTGCATCTCGGCTTTTCCCTAACGCCCGAGCAGGCGCTTAGTCAGGATTCCCAAGTGTGTGACCATCTTGCGGGTGAGAGTCTGTGCAACATTGAACTATCTGAGAACGATTCTGAGGTCTTTATTGCGTGTCTAGGCCTATATTGGACGCCATTTTGTGGCTCGATTATGTGTAAAACTTGTGTCGCGCCCTTTTATTTTTTGTTTTTTTATGGAGAAGGGGCAGTGAACGTTGGTGTGTGTGTGTGGGGGGGGGGGGGGGGGCGCTCACCTTCAGTGGTATATTAAAGTGGGAGAGTTCCAGCGGTGTGGAACGCATTCCACGACCATGATTTTCGACCACACAATTACACCAAATCCTCGTCTCTGGGGCATTTGTTGACATCACGAGCAGTGTGTTACAAGGAGAAATTTTCAATGGGTGTTACCTGGGACAAGCGCGAGGCCCCATCCTGGTTCGTAAATCAAAAGTTAAAATTAGTCGAGGTGAGAATGCGATGTTTCGATTGGCTGAGTACCAGAATGGGCGAAATTCTGTTCTTTTGATGGATCTATGACGTCAGGTGGAAAAACAGCCCGTCAATGGAACCCGTATGAAACACGTGTTTCGTACGGATTTTTAAATATAGAATTGGAGGAAAAGTAGCAGTGCATCGGTAGTCCTTCGACCGTCGGTTCTTTACGTGGGAAGATGACTGCTAAGCTGACTCCAAGTTGGAGTGATCCAAGAAACACTACAGCTCTGCCTTCGTTTTCTGTTGTCAAGATGTGTGAGTATAGTGGAAGATGCACGATGGTCAAAAACACTTTCCACCCCTTATAATAAAACAACATAAATATCTAATATGGAAAGGGGATCAGTAATAATTTAATCCCACAGCCCTATTGGATTGCATAATTAAAATATTACCAGTATTCCCTGCCGACACACATCCGTCTCTGTCAATTAACTCTCTGAACGTATATTACCTCCGGATGAACGTACAAGGACCTCACGTTTCAGCAACGCCAGTGACGAATCCCAAAATAAATGCACACAATCCAGTTGCCAATAACCTCTTAACCCTTTCAACCCTGGTGGTATCTTCCATATTAGTACAATGGCAGCAGCTGGAAGAGTTCATGTTCATTTTAGGGGTAGACCAATTAATATTTTCAACGTGCAGCGTTGGGGCTGCACTCTGAAAATATTGATTGATCTGCCACATTTAATATCCATCCCAATTAATGAAATTATGACGTACAACTCTATCATGTTCCTGTTCGGAAAATCGGCTGTCGGGTTCAAAGGGTTAAAACGGCATTTGGATAATATTAGGTCCCTACTGTATAAAGAAGGCCGCGTCTCATCCCTTTTCCATAATTATGAACAATATAAGCTGTAAAATGAACTAAGGCGCGATTGTATAAAAAGCTACGAATACGTAACCCAACTGGATGACTCCGCTAACAAGTACAACAACAATTTATCCAAACAACCGCTTAGTAATTTTAAATCTCCCACCTAGCGTCCCCATGATTGAATAACCGGAAGTTTGGTGCCTCCCTCTATCAAAAATGCCACTCTCCAAACCTGAGGACTTCTGCCTAGTTCTGGGCGAGTCATTACCTCGTTTTTTTTATCCTCATCGGCAGTAATGCATAAAACTATACATCTCGTGAGCTCCAGGGTAGGAATGGATACCTCAAGAATTTTATACATGATATTTGATATCGTTCGATGGAGATAAATTGAACTTTCTTCATCTCTAACGAATTGTTTAGTATACATTTTGCCGATCGCATTTGTAAATGATGTCCCATCAAAATGGACAACAGTTATCCTCGTTGAATCCCAGACATATCTCAACATAAGAACCTTTTTCATGCAATCGAAATGTAGAAACGGGAAATGGATAAATGGAAAACAATTGTGATCTGATCAATTTATTAGGGTTACCAAAATGCAAACACCTCAAACATTTGTACTTTACATTTTCAAAACGGTCGGTATGATCTCCAAACATCTCTTCAGTGCCTCGTCAAAGCGATTACAGGGAGCTTGTCTGCGAGATGAAAATATATTTTTAGCTCACCCGAGCGAACCAAACCAGAGATGATAACTTTAGAACGCTTCACAGTTTTCTTCAGAGCCACCGTATAGAAAATGTTGAAACTGAGCTTTTCAACATTTGTTAAGGATGGTATGATGAACGTCCTGCACCATTTTCGACTCATGCAATGAAATGGAATGG
The DNA here is from genome assembly GCA_031216915.1 of Pictodentalium vernedei. Taxonomy (NCBI): domain Eukaryota; kingdom Metazoa; phylum Mollusca; class Scaphopoda; order Dentaliida; family Dentaliidae; genus Pictodentalium; species Pictodentalium vernedei. The sequence continues at coordinate 135,007,591 of CM062297.1, read as the reverse complement.
GACTAACTATCTATGTATCAGTTACAACTTTTCATTATATAAGATAATTCATTTTATTAGACGGAAATGCTTGCAGTTGTTGGGGATGTCATACTGAAGATCCTGCACCTCGATTTGACCTCTTTATAGCCAACAAATATGAATGTCACAAGGGGGCGCGGTGGCGTCGCGGTAACCGGTTCTCGTCAGATCACCGAAGTTAAGCAATGTCGAGCGCGGTCAGTAGTTGGGTGGGTGACCATTTCAGCGACTGATTAGCGCTCCCGCGTTGTGTCCTTCAGCAAGGCACTTAACCCCGATTGCCTGTATGGGGCACGATTACGCCGTGTACTAAGGTGTACTGCACGTCGATGGTGCGCATGTCTTCAACCAATCTAATCCTGCATCTGCCGCGGTGCAAAGTTCAGAGTTACGATATTGGAGAGCTGACAGCTGCTCGTCGTTGCTCGGTGGTTCTCTCCGGGTACTCCGGCTTCCTCCACCCGTCAAACTGTCAGCGAGATGATATGACCCTGCCTGTTAATGTGTCGTTAAACCCTAATAAAAAAACAAACAAAAAATGAATGTCACAGAAATATTCGAAGTCTGTTTATATATCAAGGTTGAAAGTTACAACAGTAGTTAGTTCTGTACCACTTTAGAATCCTTTACTTATCAATAGAGCCATACAAATGATATGGATGTCACATGTATTTATCATTTGCCCCTTCTTCGAGCTGGTTCATCCAATCATGCCAAAATTTTCACCAGCTGCTGCGGCTGCTATTCTATGATCCCTTTAAATACAGCCATACATATATTGATTACCAGAAAATATATATACTGCTGCTCTTTTCGTCTATATGACAAATTCTCAAGATCGTTGATAAGTCCCACCCCCTTTTCCAACCCGAGGAGGTGGGCTGGGGGGGGGGGGGGGGGGGGGCTTTTGTACTCTTTCAGTTTTTAATATTTCGCTCTTGCCCAAATCGTGTTATCACCAGAAATTCGCCCCTAACAGGTTTACCCTTTTTCCAGACTATATGAAGATTGGGCATTTTGCCCCCGCAATCGTTTAACTGGACAATTTACCGCTACCAAGAGAAGGGGGTAGTGGTCAGGTCGAGTGGTATAGTCAGGGTCGAATTCTGGGCCGAATGGGTAGTGGGATTTGATCTTCGGATCACATAAAAGAGTTAACGAGTGGTGGAACAGTGGCGGGATCATGGGGAGCATAAGGCTATGCCCCCTAAAACATCACAACCCTCCTCCCTTCCCAACTTATATCATTTTTTCAGCTCATGTATATTAAGTTATATGAAAATATCAAGATGTCTCTCGCGACTAAGATAGCAGGATTTAGTGTATATTTTTTAAAAAAACATTTCCCTCAGTAGGACTCCCAAAGACTAGTCTCGGTAAGACTACTTACTATCTTAGACCTACCTAGGCAGCATGCCCAGGTTGGCCTACGCTCGTAAGTAGCCTTACTGAGACTTGGGGATTATGGTCAATCCGAAAGATATAACGTTTGAGAGGTGCTGTGCTATAATATACATGGCAAATAAGTGGCTCTCGGATTCTTCCTTCCCTTCCGCGCCTCCGTCTTTGTCCTTTCAGTCATTTTAAGGACGCCTTCCCCTAAGAAGGTACCTGTACCTCTTACCTTTGAATTCCTGGCTCCTATGTCGCGATGGGTGATTGGAACGGGGAAGAGGGTGGCGTATTTGGGTAGGGTCGCGACCGAAATATGTGGGCAGTGGCTCTCAAAACCCTGACAAGTCGGGTCGAATGGCAATGTCGTGTCGCTGGTCAGACACTGGATCGAATGCGTAGTTTGGGTTGCGCAACACGTGAAATGTGGGAGTTTGAGTCGGGTCGAATATGTTGTGGGATGGGGTGGGGCGGGGAGACGGCCACCAGACTGTCAAAATTGTGTGTTGATGTCACTTGATCACCACGGCGAGAGAATAATAACTTGCCGAGGCAAGTTAATTACCGACGTGGAAGCTACGTTAGGTTTCCAATAATAGTGGCGAATTCACTATCCCGCCACGGCGAATTAATTATCGCGCTGCCGGAGATAATACATTGCAAGGTCAAGACAAATCCTGATAGCTAAATAACCGTTCTTAATAACTGTCTTGAAGCGGGAACCTAGCAGCCGTAAGTAGCAGGAGAGCGATGGATTGTCCCTTAGTGAAGTCATGTCACGTGACTCAATGGCGATATGTTTGGTTGTCATGGTAGCCCGCGTGAGCGGCCATCTTGTGATGTGATCTCCATAGTGATGCGTGGTCCTAGTGGGAATGTGCAGCGCGTATTGTTAGGGTGATACGTGTTTCCGTTGGCCATTTTGTATACTGGAGGCCGGTATCTTGGTTTCTATGGTAGCACGTGGTTTCCATGTGACCTAAAACCTTCTTATATGACAGGGGTATGTTGGGAGGGTATGTTCCTTTGTACAAGAGTAATTTCCCATTTCGTAGAATTACCCAAATAAACCCTACAATCCCTCCAAATCACCAAAATCGACCCCCAAACTACCGAAATTTACTTTGTTGAAACGGATTTCCCCCAGAATCCTATTAGGACCGCCATACCAGGGTACCGAGAGGCCCCTAGATAGCGGGAAGGCTTCCAGGGGTAAGTTCGATTGAACTAGAGTAGTTGTTCTGGTTCGGATTTCCCCCAGAATCCTTTTTAGGACCGCCATTCGGACTCCCGCGTTGTGTCCTTGGGCAAGGCACTTAACACCGATTGACCACATGGGCACGATGACGCCGTGTACTAAGGCGTACTGCACGTCGATGGTGCGCATGCCCGCAACCAATCTAACCCTGCCTGTGCTGCAGTGCGGAGCTACGATGTTGGGGAGATGGCAGCTGCTCGTCATTGCTCTGTGGTTCTCTCCGGGTACTCCGGCTTCCTCCACCCGTAAAACTGTCACAGTCATGATTAGCCATTGTGCATAGTATGTGACCTTAAACACCATTACATAATAAATAATAAAGGACCGACATGCCATAGCTTATAATAGTAGCACGTAGCGCTATAGTACTGAGGGACCCTTTGGAGTATAGCCAACTGATAGACAACCTCCATGAAAGCCTATATCGTTCCTAATGCCAATAAGCAATCGAGTAGTTACTGATAAGTCATTGCTGGAACTACTCGAATCCCACCGAGCAAATAAGCCATAGGGTATTTACTCGAACGAGTGACTCGCACTTACGACTCTAGCCTCATATTGGTATTTGAGGATACCTATGGCCTGGTATCGTATTATGTGAGGATACCTATCGAGGATATTTTCTTGAGAATCCCTTTTTTGTCGGATGAGGCCACCGGGCCATGAGAAAATCCCTCAATGAGGTCTAATTTACCACCCTTCTTAATCTCATTTCTTCTGAGGGCATGAGGGCCATGAAAAATCCCTCATTGAGGCCTAATTTACCATCCCTCACGGTATTTAACAACCATAGTCCCTGGGACCCAATTTCAGCACCCCTTTTTGAAAAAAAACGTATGGCCTTCGGCACTCCTTTTTAGTCGTATGAGGTCGTGAGAGCTGTGATTAGGGTTATAGCTCAAAACATCTTTGTTTGGTTCATTCAGTTTGTTCAGTTCTGATGTTACCAGTCGCTTTCCAGACCCTCGAGTGCTGATGCAAAAACACGGAATCCAAATTTTACGGAATCGGTCAAGAATCTCAATTACGGAATCCCTTTTTCAGAATCCCTTTTTGGAAAACGTGTGTGGCTAGGATATCCTTTTTTTCTGAAATGTGTCGAAGAGGAGTTTTTACGAGTCACTCGAACGAGCAATTACTCGTTAGCTCATTTGCTCGATTGACTTCGAGTCGTTCGCGCAGTATGTGCGAGTCACTCGACCGAACAATTGCTCTAAAGCTCATTTGCTCGATGGGCTTCGAGTCGTTCGAGCAATGACTTTTCCGTAACTGATCGATGGCTTATAGGGAGAATTTGGGATAGGTATTCCCTGGGCCAACAAGTAATAGTATCCTTATGTAAGTATCCTATAAAAGGTATCCTCAAATAATAATACAATACGAGGCCATAGGTATCCTCAAATACCGAAATGGGTCGAAGAGCAGTATCTGCGAGTCACTGGGACGAGCAATTACTCTATGGCTCATTTGCTCGATGGGCTTAGAGTCATGCGAGCAGTATGTGCGAGTCACTCGACCGAGCAATTGCTCTAAAGCTCATTTGCTCGATGGGCTTCGAGTCGTTCGAGCAATGACTTTCAGTAACTGCTCGATGGCTTATGGGGGAATTTGGGATAGGCATATCCTGGGGTGGCCTAGAAAGCTTGGCCAAACAAGTAATACTATCCTTATGCAAGTATCCTATAAAAGGTATCCCCAAATAATAATACAATACCATGCCATAGATATCCTCAAATACCGAAATGAGTCAAAGAGCAGTATCTGCGATTTTTCAGTAACTACTCGATGGCTTTTGTGGGGTGGGGGGGGGGGGGGTGGGGTTGGGACAGGCATGTCCTGAGGTGGCCTACTAGAAGGCTGGGCCAAAAAAGTAATAGTATCCTTATGTAAGTATGCTATAAAAGATATCCTCAAATAATAATACAGTACCAGGCCATAGGTATCCTCAAATACCGAAATGAGTCAAAGAGCAGCATCTGCGAGTCACTCGAACGAGCAATTGCTCCATGACTCATTTCCTCGATGGGCTTCGAGTCGTTCGAGCAGTATGTGCGAGTTACTCGACCGTGCAATTGATGTAAAGTTCATTTGCTCGATGGGCTTACGGTCGTTCGAGCAATGACTGTTCAGTAACTGTTCGATGGTTTAATGGGGCGGGGGGAATTTGGGACAGGTATGTGGCCTAGAAGGCTGGGCCAAACAAGTAACAGTATCCTTATGTAAGTATCCTATAAAATGTATCCTCAAATAATAATACAGTACTATGCCATAGCTATCCTCAAATACCGAAATGAGTGGAAGAGCAGTATCTGCGAGTCACTCGAAAGAGCAACTGCTCTCTGGCTAATTTGCTTGATGGTTTTCGACTCATTCAAGCAGTATGTGCGAGTCACTCGACCGAGCAATTGCTCTAATGCTCATTTGCTCGTTTGTCTTCGAGTCGTTCGAGCAACGACTTGGCATTAACTACTCGATAGATTCTTGGGTTTAGGAATGATATAGGCCTTTGTTGTTCACAAGGGAGATAACTTTGCATACAGATTATGGGGAATCAAGCAATCTGATTGGTTAGTTAGTGCCAGTAAAGTGAAGTGATTATGTGATCTAGATAAATGAAACCACAAGGGTACTCGGAATAGGGTTAGAACTAACAAGAACAGACCAGAAACCTAACTATTGTAATAATAAGCAAAGCTGTTCCAGTTGATATACTCTTCTACTCTACCGGAGAATACTCCCGGACAAAAGGAACATGGCCAGGTAGACGAAAACTATTGCATATATAGATGGAACCAGATAATTTTGAATTCGAAATAGTACATGTTGTAGGGTTTATTTGGGTAATTCTGCGAATCTGGAAATTACTCCTGTTTAATCGAACACACCATCCGAACATACCCATGTCTTGCTGTAAGCCATTGGGTCACATAGCAACCACGTGCTGCCATAGAAACCAAGATGGCTGCCCCCAGTGTACAAAATGGACGACGGAAACAAACATGTATCACTCTAACAAAATGGCTGCGCATGAGCGCTCACATCGCGTATCACTATGGGGATGACGTCACAAGATGGCCGCTTACGCGGTTACTGTGGCAACACAACATGGCGCCACTGCGTCACGTGATATGACGTGATATGACGTCACTTCCGGGTTCCGGGCCGGGGTCCGGCCAATGTGGGACGATCCATCCTTCTCCTACTACTGCCATAGCATTGTCCCAAAACTCTACCTCAGCGCACATTTCGAGGTTGATGCAGTCCACAGATTACCTACCATGCCCCACTCACCCACTCGACGTAGTGGTTCTTGTGGGTGGTTGGACCCGATTGGTCTTCTCCGCGACAGAGTGATCTCACCACACAACTCCTTCAACCCTGTGCCTCAACACGACACATCCCTCCCATTCTTCCCATCTTTTCCCAGCCGTTTGATCCACGATGTAGTCTACCCGGCGACACAACTTACTAACGGTGTCCTCATAACAAAACTTGTCAAAGTGACCCGATCAAGCCGTCTTTCTGATCCACTGACCAGTTGCATTGTCCCTTTTCAGATATTCCATCCCAACCCAAGTATATTACGCGGGCCCGAAAGCAGACTGTTCCCGACGACTGACTGAGAAAGGAGTAGGGTGACTCCGAAAATATTGGAGAAATGACCTAAAAACCTAAATTGTGTATGAATGCACTCACATTCCAAAAGAAGAAGCCAAAATTTCCGACTGGGAGGCTCTATTAGCCTCGGGCTTGATAACACAGTCTCCTACACTTAAAGACACTTCACAACCCGGTTGTCAACACCCATACCTACGAACTTGGAGACCTTCCTCTACACCGACCGAGTCGCCAGACCTGTCCTGGTGATTAAACACCCGTATTTTCCGACTCAATCCAGTGATCCAGCACGTCTCGTTAACACAAAACTCCTACCTTCATCCATGATGTATCGCCACAATCATTCATTCCAAGGGCGACACAGTTACCCGACCTGTTCTTGTAAACGATCGAATCCATCCACGACCAAGTGGTCCACATTGCCTGTAAATCCACTCATTGATCTTGATCTCCCTCTGCCGCATCGATGTTACCCAACTCAAAACTTATACCCCACAACGATCAAGTGACGTCAACACACAACCCTGACAAGCTGGTGACAGACTCCCCCCCCCCCCCCCCTCCACTCCTCATCCCACAGCATATTCGACCCGACTCAAACTTCCACAGTTCACGTGTTGCCCAACCCAGACTACGCATTCGACCCAGTACTTGACCAGCGACCCGACATTAACACTCGACCCGATTTGTCACGGTTTTGTGAGCCACCACCCACATATTTCGGTCGCGACCTTACCCAAATACGCCACCCCTTCCCCGTTCCAATCACACTTCGCGTATAGGTGCCCAACACCCCATTTCACCAGTGGCGGAGCCAGAAATTCAAAGGTAAGAGGTACAGGTACCTTCTTGGGAGAAGGGGTCCAAAAATGACTGAAAGGACAAAGACGGAAGCGAGGAAGGGAAGGAAGAATCCGAGAGCCACTTGCTTGCCATATATATTATAGCACAGCACCTCCTTTCAAACGTTATATCTTTCGGGGTGACCATAATCCCCAAGTCTCAGTAAGGCTACTTACGAGCGTAGGCCAGCCTTACCGAGACAAGTCCTGCTGACTGAAATGCTTTTTAAAAAATATACACTAAATCCTACTATCTTAGTCGTGATAGGAATGTTAATATTCTTATTTAACTTAATATACATGAGTTGAGAAAATGATGTAAGTTGGGAAGGGAAGAGGGTTTTGAGGTTTTAGGGGACACAGCCCCTTATGCCCCCTATGACCCCGCCACTGTTCCAACACTCATTAACTCGTTTATGTGATCCCAAGATCAAATTCCACTACCCATTCGGCCCCGTATTCGACCCTGACTATACCACTCGACCAGACCACTACACCCTTCTCTTGGAAGCGGTACATTGTCCAGGTAAACGATTGCGTGGTCAAAATTGCGCAGGTTTCATACAGTCTGGAAAAAGAGTAAACATGATAGGGGCGAATTCCTGGGGATAACACGATTTGGGCCAGAGCGAACTATTAAAAAATGAAATAGTACAACCCCCCACCCCCCAGGGGTGTTGAAAGGGGTGTGGGCTTATCCGCCTGCATGAGAATATGTCATGTCCAGGTAAACGATTGCGGGGGCAAAATGCCCAATCTTCATATAGTCTGGAAAAAGAGTAAACCTGTTAGGGGCGAATTTCTGGTGATAACACGATTTGGGCAAGAGCGAAATATTAAAAACTGAAATAGTACAAAGGCCCCCCCCCCCCCCCCCCCCCACACACACACACACCCCACCCCCTCCTCGGGTTGGAAAAGGGGGGGGGTGGGACTTATCAACTAACTTGAGAATTTGTCATATAGACGGAAAGAGCAGCAGTATATATATCTTCTGGTAATCAAAATATGTATGGCTGTATTTAAAGGCATCATCGAATGGCAGCCGCAGCAGCTGGTGAAACTTTCGGCATGATTGGAGAAACCAGCATAAGAAGGGTCAAATGATAAATATCTGTGACATCCATATCATTTGTATGGCTCGATTGATAAGCAAAGGATTCTAAAGTGGTACAGAACCGATCACTGTTGAAACTTTCAACTTTAATATATAAACAGAAGTTGAACTATTTCTGTTACATTCATATTTGTATGACTTTTGAGATAGGTAAGAGGTCAAAACGAGGTGCAGGATCTTCAGTATGACATTCCCAACAACTCTAAACATTTCCGACTAATGAAATGAAATATCTTATAAGATGAAAAGTTGTAACTGATACGTAGATAGTTAGTCCCATTCCATTCCATAGCATGGGCCAAAACTGGTGCAGGACGTTCATCATACCATCCTTAACAAATGTTGAAAGTTTCCGTTTCAACATTTTCTTTTCCGTGGCTCTGGAGAAAAATGTAAAGCCTTCTAAAGTTATCATCTCTCGTTTGGTTCGCTCAGGTGAGCTAAAAATTGGATCGGAAAGTTACAACGGACCACTTTGTGCCGAATATCGTGGAAGATCGGGTCAGTTCTGCGCAAGCATTACGATTTGAGTACAAATAGACCGTTTCATGCAAAATAAAAATGAAAAAAGAAATTGGGTACGAATTTTCTAAGTTCAACGACCATGGGAAAGGGGAGATATTTTTACTTCAAGAGTGGTCAAATATTACTTCAATAGTGGTGACCTTGTTTTTTTACTTCAAAAGAGGGCGATGGTTACTACAAATGTGGAAACCTCATTTTACTTCAAAAGTGGGCGACAGTTACTTCAAAAGTGGTGAGCAACTTCAAAAAGCGTCATTGTTTACTTCAAAAGTGGTGAGCTACTACAAAACTGGTCAGTTCCTTCAAAAGTGGGCGTAACAGCGTAACAAGGGGGTGACCTACGAAATACTGTTATTTCTGTTTATTTGTGACCTTGTTATGATCGGTCAAAGTAGTTGTATTTTGTTGATTTTTGAATTCTGTATAACCTGTCTATAGTTATGAAACACGACAACTAAGTCACTGGCTAGTTCAGTTAACCCTTTACCCAACGAATCGACGCATCCGCCAGCGTAATATGCAAATTGAGCAGTAGAAAAAATATTATTTTTCAAAAAATTTCAACAAAACCATATCATGCGACCTCTCGTCGAGCTCGTTCCAACGATGGGTCACATGATATGGTTTTGTTGAAATTTTTTGAAAAATTTGAAAAAATTATATTTAAAATAATAAACTTTCATATCGTCTGCGTTTGGTAAAGGGTTAATATTGTGAATAATAGTTAGTGACAATTCTGAATGTTCAGTTCATTGCTCGTGCTTGCCCGAAAGTTTTTTGTTCGAAGTGGAATTTTCATTCTGTGCAAACGCAATTGTTGGTGCAAATTGAAACATATTTGTGTCAAACGGAATCTGACTGTAAATGGGAAGAAATTAACCATGTATCGTGCTTTTAGTGCAACAAGAGGCCATCTGCAATGCTTTGCCTTGTTGCACTCAAAGTACCGATATTTTAATTTAGTATTACATATTTATTTATGTATTGGTGTATCAGGTCACATACTTATGCACAATGGCTAATCATGACCGTGATAGTTTTACGGGTGGAGGAAGCCGCAGTACCCGGAGAGAACCACGGAGCATCGACGAGCAACTGTAAGCTCCTCAACATTCTAACTCTGTACAAGCTTCGCTCAAACACGGTTACAGCGGTTGAAGACATGTGCACCATCGACGTGCAGTACGCCTTAGTACACAGCTACATCGTGCCCAATGTAGGCAACCAGGATAAAGTGCCTTGTCCAAGGACACAATGCGGGTCGCTTCGGACGGGGGTGGAACTCAGTCTACCACTGAGCCACAGAACTCCTTTAGTATTACCTGCATCCTGTAAGTATTTTAGTTGATAATAAAAATCTAAAACTAATCAATGAAATAAATAAATAATAAATAAATAAATAAAATAAATAAATAAATAAATAAATAAATAAATAAATAAAAATAATTTCATGATTATTATTACACATAAACTATAGATATTATAAACTAGAGGCAAATATTTATTATCTATAAAACAGATAAACAAGATAAAAAGATTCAGTAACAAATAAATATTTTGGTGAAACTCAGATTAAATGGATAAACTTTCATTTCAGTTCACCCAGCACAAAGAACCATAATTATACCTTACATATTGCCTTTAGATAACCTGACAGGCCTGGATTTCGTCTCGCCCGTCTTGTCAGACAGCGATTTGATGCGCAATTGTCACTCGATTGCGGGAACGCTAGTCCAGTTAATTTTGTTTGCGATTGGCGTGCTTACTCATCTCAAGACAAATACACTGCCGCCATTTGTCCATGAAGAAGAATGCCTTTCCAGTTGTGTCTGGGTTGGAATAAGTACTGCACGACACCATAACAAAAAAATAGTCAAACCAAATATATATTCTACATGCTATGGGGCAAAATGTTCCACTGGGCGAAAATAATGAATATAGTGACGATATGGCGTGGAGCACCATGAAGATTTGAAAATTCGACTTGATGTCGCTCTCATCGATTGTCTGTTTCGAGATCGACATCGAATCGGCGTTCTGATTCGTATATTTACGAATTGGGTATTTCATGTCTCTACGAATGACGAAGACAAATAATTATCTATTATCGGCGAAATCCTGCCGTAGAAATGAAAGAAACGTTGCCGTTTCGTTTTTGGTTCAATCGACTTATCGGCATGCTTGTCTGCCTTACGAGTTACAGCGTTACAAGTGTACTTAAAAACTGGAGAATGGGAATTCCGCGCACAATGTTTAGTACTATTGTACACATGTAATTTTAGACCTCTGTCCCGGGCGTTCATGATGCCTGTACGTACTGGGAATAACAAAGATATGCATGGTTATTAGGTAAACTAACTAGTGATACAACGAAGACTGTTCATCGAGGTCTGCAGTTCGATTCGGATTTGATGTCGACGTCGACATCGAATCTCTGATTCGATTCGAGATTCTACTCGAAGATGAAAATCACCGATTCGTAGAACCCCAGCTACAGCGACCAATGCATTGAAATGTATGTTTCATAATATACAGTCAGCAAAATGTACGAAAACATATTTTTGAACTCAGTTTTCACAATAAGTTGAAAATTAAATGAAACAAAATAGGATTGCATCATCAATAGCAATGCACCGTATATACACCAAGTTTGATATATGTGTACAAAATAAATAAAATACAATTGAAACACTCTCAAAGCTTTGATAAAGCTTTCATATACTCTGCCGCCATATTGATAGGGTATGGCCCACTCATTATCATGAATATCCATGACTACTCACATGCTATCCGACATGCTTAGCGTCATGATTTCCATGGCCAACTACCAGTGTCTGCCAAATGTGGGGAAACGTAGAAGATATACAATTGAATAGAAAACCTGACACGGTCGACCGCCTGGGAAACCTGAAATCTCAATCAAAAACGAGGAATTATGTGCGCTACTGAGTAAATAGACAGAACGCGACGTGTGGGTGTTTTACATAACGAGTTGGAATGGCGTAGTCATATTTGATTACGCCATTCCAACGAGTTATGTAAAACACCCACCGATTCAAACACACATCGCGTTCTGTGTTTATTACACAACCCATGCATTAAAATGCATTTAAATAAACAAATTTTAATTCTGTTAATTAAACTCAAAGGTAAAGAGTTTGTTTTGACTGAAGCTGTACTGATCATATGGATCGATAAAAAATCAAAACAACTTTTTCGGAACCAGTGTTTGTTGAAATTCCTATCGCTGTTTACTAACAGTAATAACCACCAAATGGTTAGGCGTGAATGGGCTGGTGCCCATTCACGCCTAACCATTTGGTGGCTATTACGCTTAGTAAAGATAAGTACAAATATGTGCAGATTTGCAAAACAGCTGGGAGAAACGTTTTTAAAAGAAGTTCGAAGCATGCCAAGGTGTACGAAGATTTACCGAAGTAAAGTTGACCAATTTAGATATAATGGGATCCACACAACGAGACAGCAACGGGACTGGGTCAATGTTGTGGTTGGAAATGACTGGGTTTTTAAAAAATATTATCTCATTTTTGGCTATTTTTTTGTTTTGCTTTGGACGTTTTCATTTTCACACTATGCGACAGACGGTCGATAATTGTATAACGAAATTTGGAAACTTTTCGAAGCGTAACTAAACGGTGCGGTAAAAAAGTTCCGGCATGTTTTTCACCCGTTGAATACAGAATCATTTATATCATAGCGACGAATCCGTTGAATACAAGGGTTTAAAGTTTAATGGATGTGTAATAAAGACGTGAGTCCACGCCCCGCCTTTTCTAAATCATATATTTTCCCCATACAAATAGATTATTACCACCATGAGGATTTCTGAGTTGGTGTATTGAAGTCCAGACCCCATCTCTGAGCATATATTGACAAGTTCGTTAGGACGAATAGATATATGATCCAAAGGCGAGGTCGAGACTTAAATACGCCGTCTCAGAATGGTCCAAATTATCTTAAAATAATCCTTCCTTTCTAGACTTGATCGCATATATTTCGACAATCATTCAGAGTGTGTGAAATGCTTTTTTTTATGAATGAAGATCATGACGTCATGGTGCCACGTTCTTGAGCTGTGTACCATCTAATCCCCATTCATTGTCCCACATATACTATGAGTTTTAGGTAGTGTATGGAAGTTTCTAGTCATGCTTCATCTTCTGTTTCTTTATTTTATTTTTCAGAATTCGCGTATGGAAGGCCTAAATAAAAATATCATCTTGGCAAGAAATGATCCAGTCAAATTTATTTCGGTGAGTTGGCGATTTATTTATCATTTTATTACTTTTATCAAAAGAGTGGCCTCTATATGTGTAATCATTTTTCGAATGATCGCACGTGCGTTTGCTACCCTCACTACAGCATTGTATTTGGTCTAAACGTTTTTGCTTGTATTGCACGAAAATACTTTCTTAGTTTAAACAATATTCATTCAGAAAGCAGTGTTACACGTATACTTTACATAATGATAATATCACAGAACGGCAAACAGTTTTTATGGTTGTACACGGTATAATAGAAACATAAATAATCGAGATTGTAAGTAGACGAGGATTCGACAGGAAGCCATAGGCTTATATGTGTCGTCTCCTTGGTTCAAGAGCACTTTTCAAAAGATGATGGAATGAATCAGTAGTGGACCTCGCATATCGCTGGCCAGGGGCATGATCTCCACTGGCAATGAATCGCACCGTCAGTGAAAATGTAGCCAAATTGTCCTTTAGGGCACTGATGTTCATTTGCCCACATTTACACAAGCGCATCGAAACTTACGTAGGCAGTTGCAACTTAAAGCGGCGATAGTCCGTCAGAAAAACAGATCAAGGAGGAAGTCAATGTTATTTCGTAAATAATAGAACATGACCTACAGGCCCCAACCCCCCACCCCCTCCCAGGACAGCGATCTGCGCGATTGTTTAAACTACAAAAAGGACAAGAGTAGAAGAATTTAGACAGAAGAGGGAAGAAATGAAGAAGAAGATGTAGAAGTAGGCCATTCTGAATACATGATTCCATTTGAATAACAATTCAAATGATGCGTTGTCACAATATGAATTCAAATCATTGCCATTGGGCAGCTGATTTAATAATTACATAAGTAAGTAGAGTATTATCGTAAAGATGTTAATACTGAGGGCGGAAATTCAAGAGAAGATGAACTTGGCTAGAATATGAGTTGTTGTCATCAAAACCTGTCACTCGATAAGATGAAGTCATGCACAGCATCAAAAACTGTACTGTTCTTTTCTTCGCTGTTCCAAAATTGAGAACCGAAGAGAAGTATGCAAGTTTTTATAGTGAAAGGGAGTAAGTTAATCGTTTCATTACGTGCGTTAAGAATGATTGAACAATGGAGGTAAAAGTGTTCAGGTGTCTCGCGTTCGCCACACTGACAATGTGGACTTGGTGCTAGGTGATTTTCGTACAAATGAACGTAAAGACGACTACAACGTAACCGCAATCTACAGTGGTAAATTTGGGCTGCACGAGATTTAGCTCCGCTATAAAATAACGGTGGCCACAGGTTACCAGCTTTTAAGAAGGTCTTAAATTCAGTTAATGAGGAATTCACGCGAAATTGTAGCGGCAAGTTATTCCACTGTTCAGTAACATTGGGGATGAAGAAGGACTGGCATAAATTTGTCAGACAACATGGAACTCGGTGGGTTTGCCTAGTTCGGAGGTTGAATGATGGGTTTGTCGGGGATATGAGAGGTGGCATTTTGATAGCAATATAAGGAGGCGTCTAGTGGAGATACATTTTGAAGTTTATGTTTACGGCGTCTTTCTTGAAGAGGGTCCCCTCGTGTTTCGGGGTATAACAAAGATTTGCTAGCACTAAGTGTTGCCCCTGTAACTATTCTTGCCGCTGCGATATGAATTGTTTCCAAATCGGCGACTTGGGCTAACGAGCAGTTGTCCCAAACAGCATCGGCTTATTCAAGTAGTGGCCGAATAAATCAAACTTGTGTTTCCTCAACAGGTCTAAACGAGACCAGGCTTTGGAACAGATATGATCAATGTGGTTGTTCCAAGTACATGTGGTATTTAATACCACTCCTTAGTGCTTATGAGTATTGACTTCACATATTTGAGTGCCACCTAGAAATAGGGGTGGGTAAACAGTGGGGTTGGTTTTGCGTGTTATAACCATACTCTCGGTTTTTTAGAGGATTAAACTCAACTAACCTTGTTTCAGCCCAGTGTTTAATTGCAGCTAGATCGTGGTTAATTAGGTTCTAGGCTCGATTTGGATTTTACTCAATTGGATATAAAGGGGTATCATCAGCAAAAAGGCGTATACCACTAAGTAGATTTTCGGTTATATCGTTGATATAGATCAGAAACAGTAAGGGACTAAGAACAGAACCTTGTGGTACTCCAGCATTTATAGGTCGCCATAAAGATGCCTCTGATTCCACCACCACACAGTGAGTTCTATTTGAAAGGTACGATTTTATAAATAACAGTAGGTCACCAGAAACACCAATACGCTCTAGCTTGTGAATGAGACCGGCACACCAAACCTCATCGAAGACCTTACTGACATCGCCCAAAACGACCCTAACATCTTTCCTTCGTCCAACGCTCTGCTCTCGTCATATATGTCAGTTAGATGGAGAACAGTCGAATCACCTGGTCTAAAACCTGACTGGTGGCTTAGAGCGTTGGTAATGTTCAAGAATTGCCATTGTCGTTTAAAAATACATTTTCAAAGACTTTACCAACGCTGCTAATCAGGGATATGGGGCGATAGTTACTAACTATATTTGCGGGTTGGTTTTTTTCAGGATTGGAGAAACGTTTGCCTTTTTCCACATTGAAGGGAAATAAGAGTTATTCAGCAGTATGCTGAATATAACCGAAAGTGGTTCACTTAAGGAAGCTTTACATTCTTTAAGAAGACGTGAACTGATAAGGGCAGGACCCGACGCCCTGGACACCTTTAAAGATTTCAGTGCTTCGTACACCTCACTACAGTGAAGGTTTATACTTTCAATTGTCTGTGGGGCGCAGAGTATAAGATCGGGTAGGGAGGCGCGAGAGTTATCGACGGAAGAGACAGAACAGAAGTATTCATTGAGTACTTCCGTTTTCTGAATATTTGAGGAATATATTTTGTTCATGTGGTTGATAACTGGACTTTAAGCAAATCTGCTACCTCCAAGGAAGGATTTTAGTGTTTTCCATCACTGTGAAATTGGGATTTCATTACTCCTCAAGGTAGACTGGCCTTTGGATAAGTGTACAGTTTTTACCTTCCTAATAGCTGAAACAACTCCATTCCGTTTAAGTTTATAGTTTGCTCATGCGTTTGGAAGGCCACTTCGTTTGGCTACGCGGTACAACCGTTGTCTTTGTCTTATTAGTAATCGCATTTCGTTGTGCATCCATTTCAACTGATCAGACCTCGAAATAATGTATTTGTTTGCTATATGTTTGGAAGCAGTATCGATTAGTTTGTCGGTGCAATTTTGAGACTATGGTATCCAAATATGGATTATCAAATAGAGAATCTCAGTCTTCGTGAGAGAGGGCGGCATTTAATGCATCGTAATTGCACAGGGAGCACAACCAAATCCGTCTCATGAAAGTGTGGGACTTGGTTTTGGAAACTCGGCTCCAGTGGTAATTGGAGAGTGATAGCGGATCATGTCGGGGTAATCGGTTCTAAGACTTCGCAGGTTTTCACGTTCACTGTGTCGCTAAACGCAAAAAGGTCTATCAATGAAGTTGACTACTCGGTAAAACACGCTGGCTCACTCACAAGTTGTCTGAAATTAAAATAATTCATTATTTCAGAAAATCTGCTTCCTGTGGGGTTTAGCTGGTTATCATTAAAATCACCTGTAACAATTAAGTCATCTACTCGCGTATCTCTTGCCTTTTCGATTGAGGTTGAAACTGCATCCCACGTGTCTAGAGGGCTGTTGGGTGAGCGATAAACAAAAACTCCTGATAATAGTGACCTATGTCGTTTTGTAAATACCTCGGTCCATAAGCACTCCTATTCGGGGCCTCAAGTTCGGGTCTGTGCCGAAAAGAAACACCGCCTGTATATTATTTGTGTTTGACTGAATATGAAATATAAGCAAGGAAAGTGTTGGCTTTTTCACTGGCATCCTCATTTGTTGAAAGCCCTGACCGTGGTTTCTAGCACTCAACCAGATAAGAAGTCTTGATAGCAAGATTATATTAGTATTTTAATCTGCGATAGCATTTGGCTCTGTGGTTGTCACTGAGCACTGTTCGGGAGAAAATAAGAACTTGAGATTAAAACTTCCAAAAATCGAAAAATAATAACCGGAGAACTGAATGAATAAAAAAATGAGGAGAGAAGGAGGAGGCCACTTTAAATACACGAAGCATAACTTTTCCATTCAAAAAATCATAAGAGAATAACCGATGTCCTTTCAATGACGTGTCCGGCATATACAGCCCCATCGGACCTGAGCCCAGGAAGAAAAAAAAAATGTATTTAAATTAGAAGCAGGAGTAAATACGACCAGGTAAATGTAGTTGGTAATGTTTACTGTGTTGGATTCAGTTGCATTGAAGTTCGTCGGAAGCGTCTACTTGATAAAATGAACCTGTGTACCACTTCAAACATATGACGGTTCTCCACAATACTCAAGAATTCTGAGTCATAAAGTAGTGTGACATATCCCCTGTAGATGAGAGAAGATCAAGTATATTACTGTGTGTATCTGAGAACAGTGGACGATGTAAGAGATAGTGTTCTGGTGTCTCGCAATCGTCACAGTGACAGGAAAGGGTAGGTGATACATGATTGTCATACAAGTGTGAATTTAGGCTACTACAACGAAGTCTGAACCTACAATGGAACATTTGTGTTGTTCGCGATTTCGCACCACTGTAATACAAAGGTGATCGGAGGTTGTCATAATTCACAAAAGTCTTGAAGAGCAGTTTATTCCAGTTTATTCCAGTGTTCAGAAATGCTGGGAATGAAAGAAGACAGGTACAAGAGAAATCGGAATTCCGTAGTTGTGAGATGACCGGAGGTTGGGATATGGATATGCCGATAAGATGAGCGCAGGAATCTTATTAGCAATGTTTGTAGGAGACATGTGATGATACATTTTGAAAATCTGCATTAGCTTAAGTTTACGTCGCCAATCTTGTAGAGAATCCCAGTACATTTCGGAAGGAATCAGTGACTTACTAGCAGTGATAGTTGTCCCGGTTGTGATCCTTGCTGCTGCGATCTGCACGTTTTCCAGATCATTGGCTTTGGCTGCAGAACACTTGTCAAAAACAACATCAGCGTATTTGAGAAGTGGCCTAATGAAGGCAACATATATTCTTTTTCCAACACGCCATGATCAAGGTAACATTTGTGCTTCATCAGCAGGTCGAGCTGCAACCTTGCTTTAGAGCAGATATTGTCTACACGGACGTTTAATGTATATGTGCTATTTAAAATGACTCCGAAGCGTTTATGATTGCCGGCTTCGGTTTTCCGCGTGTTACTTGAAAACAATGGCCGATTGGCAATTGGGTCGATTTTGCGTGATATAAGCATGCTCTCTGTTTTGTGGGAATTAAACTCTCCAGCCATGTTTTGGCCCAATCTTCCATTCTGGCCAGATCATGGTTGATTTTGGTCAAGGCTTGCTCTGGATTCTCTACAATTAAATATAGGAAAGTATCGTCATGTATGCTACTTAGTAAATTTTCAGTTGTATCATTGATATATATCAGGAGCAATACGGGGCTGAGTATTGGCCTTTGTGGAACACCAGCGTTGATGGATCTCCACGAAGATGTCTCTTATCCACACTCGCTGCGACCTATCTGATAAAATTTCAAAAACAACAAAAGATCCCCGGAGACACCAATTCTCTCGCAAGACCCGTGTGTTTAGCTATGCGATACAACAGTCTTCTTTGTCTAATTAAGAGCCTTATTTCGCCGTGCATCCATTTCGGTTGATTTGATCTCGGAGTAATAAGTTTATTGGTATGTATTTTGGTGCAGTGTCGAGTAATTTGTCAAGAGAGAAAGCAGAAATGATTGAATGGAAACAAAACATTATTCAAAAATAGAGTTCCAGTCAATGTTTGAGAAGGCCTGCGTTAACGACGGATAATCGCCCCTAGAATACAGCCATATTCTTCTTTAAAGGGGAAGGGGGGGGGGGGGGGGGGGGTAGGAACTCGTATAAGATTGAGATTGGACAGTGGTAGCGAATTATTTCTGGAATAAGTGGTTCAAGGACTTCACATGCCTTTACACTGATCGTATCACAGACTGCAAAAATATCAAACAAAGACATCTCCGTGAAGCAAGTTGGCACACACACAAGATGTTGCATGTTATACTGATTTATTATTCAGAAAGGTTGTCTCCGGTGGGAGCCAGTTGGTTGTCGTTGAAATCACCCGTGATAATTAAGTCGACAAGTGATATGTATTTGGCTTTTTCGATGGATGCTGCTATGGAACCCTATGCATCTAAAGGACTGTTGGGTGGCCGGTTAAAAACTCCCAATAATAATGATAAACTCCGTTTTGTGAACACAGCTGCCCACAAAACACTCAATATTCGACATCACATAGTCTGGCCTGTGTCGGGAAAGAAATAGCGTCTTTTTTGTAGATGGCGACACCACATCCTCTCACCTGGCGGTTGAGGCGCAATGGTTCCGGAAACGTAAGTCGGATGTGGGATCATTGCTATGCATCCATGTCTCAGTCAAGGCTAAAATGTCGTGGGGGGACGATTCATATTGAACGGTATCTGATTTTGGCTCTAGGCTCTGGATGTTAAGGTGGAGAATTTTCAAACTATTCTGATTATAGTCCGAATTGAAAGAGTTTGGTCAGGGTTGATTTCGATATTACCCGACAATAGTAGAATTTTACACCAAAAATGGAAAGTTAAGGTAACAATTAGAAATGAGGTTATTATTCTCAGTGTGAATGTGGACCTCGATGAATTCAAATTCGTGTAACGGTTCGGAATTGTTTTGATAGAATTTAAAAAACAATGATGAATGTCAGTTTGAATGATAAAAACAAAAGAACCATAGCAGTAAAGCTTGCTTGCAACTCAACTCAGCTGAGTTCCAAGAGTATGAAAATTAAACAGCAAGAAGACATTGCATTAGGCTGCGTGTATACACTGTAAGATTGATACAACTGTCCACGGAACGGAACAATTCAATGTAACACATTACGTGATCTGTTTATGATAATATTTGTAATATTTAAGAGATTGTACTCGCATGTAGGTATTAATCATGTTACAGTGTAACATACTAATTGTGTTCTGGAAGCAGATTGTGTTCAAGATGACCTGGACGACAAGGTTGTAGCCAAGTTTATGCAATGAGAGAAAATAAAGAATGAAAGAAAAAGGCTACATAGGACTTAATAAACAGGTGAAAGTAAATACTATGTACAAGATAACTGTCAATCATCAATATACAGACATAGAGAATGACCCGCTGAAGCGAAGCCAACAAGCATAGTTACACAAAATGGACACACCATAATTTGCAATGTTGGTTAGAGGACTGGAAAAACTAAGCTGGTCAGAATTGGGCGGGAGACAGCCAACGAATATGACCTCAGGGTGTCGTTTGAGTTCAGGAGGTGGTTTGTTTGAAAATGTGACCATGACAAGTTGATCATCTTCAAGTATGGCAAGCGAGGGATGTGCCGCATGCAGCTTCTAATATATATCCACCCGATAAGGTGGATATACAGTGGCAGTTGCAGGTTGTAATACATGCGACATGCCGATCAGCCGCATATATGATAACATACATGTCCAGTGCGTTCTATCAGGCAAAAGTCAAAGATGTACTCGGTGCTCACTAGCCTGTCGAGAACGTCAGAACCAGCGGACTACGAGTATGGATTAAACATCTTGGAAAACTTTCTATTTGTGTAAGAGCGATCAATGCTTAGGTACCATTGCATAAAGGGTCGTATGTCAACAACGGACGCTTGGCAGACCCTTCCTGCCACGAAAGTGTCGAAAAGTTGACAGGAAGAGTGTGCTTTTATATTTAGAGTGCAATGACACAAAGAGAGCAGGTCATACCCCAGACATACTTTACATCTTGCAACATAAATACCATTTAGTCATTCACAAAAAGAAAATTGTGGCAAGAAGGAATCTGGGGCGCCCCGCCAGCCAGCATTTTATGGATCCAGCGTAAGGCCATTGTAAGCGCTTTAATTCTAATGTAACCGTTTCAAATGTCGATGGACGCATTTCACAAATGTACATAACAGCGAAGATGCGGGCCCACTCGTTTGGGGACGAAATGTCCCACAGGCACGACGAAAGATAACAATGCACTACTTATCAAAGGAGATAATCAGGGCTGTGTGACTAGACTCTAACCGATCGTCCCAAGAGTCACAACGTGGGCTCAAGGAAATAAAGCAGTGACGATATAGTAGTTCATGGTTAAGCTGTGGTACATGTTCTTGTGGGCGAAGACTTCGTTGCAAGTGGTAAGATATAAATTAATTTTTATTATATTCTTTAGCATTGCAGGGAGCGTGAGTATTACAGCATTGTGCTTCGAACCGATGGGTCCACGGTTCGATCCCCGCCGGGTGTAACTGCATTGTGTTCTTAAGCAAGGTACTTCATCCCGATTGCCTATTTGCAGGCACAGTGGTGATGTGTACTCAGGCGTACTACACGTCGAGATGGTTCACTAGTATTCAACCAATGCCAACCCTGCTTGTGTAGAAATAGTACTAGGGGAGTCAGGCAGTTGCTCGCCGCTGCTAAGCGATTTTCTCTGGGTGCTCCGGCGTCCTCTATCTATAAAACCGTCTGATACGAGGAAACCCTGGCTGCCGAAAGTGTTGTTAAATTCCAATAAATAAATAAGTTCAGCATTACAGACAGCGCATGGGTGCACTCATCAAAATATATTATTTTCATATTTTCGGAAAGCAATAGTTGGTAAGCTGAATAACTTGCACTCCAGACCAGTGTGCTTTACAAATGTAAATACAATTTAATTAAACTGCGGATATCTAAAAAAATCAAGATTTCTCAGGACATGGTACGCGAATCACAAAACGTGATTTGCCTACTTTTTGTGTATATCGATTTCGATCACCGAGACTCTACTCAGACGTTCATGTACTCGCATATTTTAAGAAACGATTTGCATTGCGCACATGCAAATGTAAAAATCCAGCTGTAGAAGTATATAACCAGTTGTAACCAGTTGTATTACTCCACCACTTTTCAGGTGAAATGCCAGTCATACCAAACATAATCCTTACCTTCCTACACTTCTTACATATAAAGTAAAGCTGTTTGAAATATTCATAACAGTGATCTGGTTGCATGTGCGTGTGGTTTTCATACAGCCCGGCAATGTCTAACTTCACATCTCAGGCATCAATAAATCACCAGCGATACGCAGCTTATGTAAAGACCCACGTGCCTGTTCGCCGCTATCTGTATCATTATCGTACTTAATGTCTGTGATTTTCTCCAAACATTGGAAATAAATATTGGTTAAAATAATCTTTGAAATGCACGCAATGCATTAATGACAAATCGGCCCCTGAATTACAATGTGTTATATGTGCCTACAGTCACACAGAACACATTGGAACTCAGGGAACGAAATAACTGTCACAAAATCAAACACGACAATACTACGATAGAAACAAATGCCCATTTGCCCATTGCAAGTGTGACGATTGTCTCTTCCGCTGAATGGCACGATGTTTAAAAAGCAAATTCACTCGCAGAGAAACCACTCGCCAACGGCATTCAACTAGTTCAGCTACGTGTTTAAAGATCCGTTCGAATGCTTCCAGTGCCTTGGTTCCATTTGAGCATTTGACCACATTACAAAGTGTTGTGTGTGAGAGAATCATTCTTGTTTGTGGTATACCTTGAAAAAAACATATCTGCAATGACTTTTCACCCGTCATTTTTTTTTTGGTCATCTAATAGTGTACCATTTTCTCTCTTATACCTTTTTTTCTCTCGTTTCCATGTTCAGTTATCACAAATTTAGTTGTTACTGTTTTCTTTTTGTCCACCTGAAGCAGCAGTTTTATTTCTCACAATTTTTCGCTTGATATACACATATAGAGAAATGATAAGATATTCAAGTATCTCAAGAAGAGAAAGGAGACTGCAACCCAGGAACAAGCCCATAAATCCTCCAATCGAAACTGAAACAAAATTGACAGAAAATAAAAGTAAGTTGCGAAATCAGAACATATATCATGGTATATTGCCCTTTAGGAATATTTGAAGATCATCGTTTTGGCTCCTATATTTGCATGGATGGTTTGACTATATTTTAAAGCATTATCCGACTTACGTACACACGTTTCGGCGATACGTGGATGTTCCATGGGCTGTATGCAACCTTTATTTCTTGGCAAACTGCAAACTAGCGATTTGATTGGCTGACAGATACGATGTAAATAATACTCTCACCCACTTGAAATATTTACACATTTGTTTAGCCCGGTGTAATAACAAGAAAATGCAGACAGTGTGATTTTATTCCAAAATTCATAGAAAGTAGTTCATGATAATGGCTTATGTATTGAAAGTAATCGTGCTGTTCATTGAAAAAAAATATAACCAAGAGAGTACCTGTAATTTAGTGACATTCATGACAAAACATTAAATCACCGATTGGCCAGTTATTCTTCTTTTCTTTGAAAATCCCATTCCTACAGTATTTCTTGGGTTTCTTCTTTGTCACATTGTAAAAAAGTCTGGACATCTATTTATACCTCATTAATGTCACGGTACTCATTCCGAAGAACCTATTTTTGATCGATTCATTGATCTTTGATACATATAATATAGATATAACTCATTATATTTTATTTGGCAGAGATCATTGAGATCTCTCAAACAAAATATGAGATGCCATTTTCCTATTCTGCAGAACTGTACTTTTTCTTCAATGAAAGGGAATTTAGTGAGAAAATAAATTCGTTATCCAAGTATACTCCAAGATGTATGGACATTTACACTGGTTTTAAAACTGATACACCTTTCGGTCCGCCTTAGGGTATATCAATTTTCAGACTAGTGTGAATGCCCATACACCCTAGAATATACATGGAAAACTAATAATATGATCTGCAATATTAATTCAATGTCATATCTAATGATAAAATTGCTTTCGCCAACGAATGAGAACCGAAAGCGATAATCGCCATAATCCAACATCAACATCCTGTGATCAGAACTGTAGCGTTCTTCGCCTTACTTTGCTTACAACAACAGAAGTAAATCTCTTCTAGATCAAGACTGGGCAACGATCTATTTGAAATTGTCTGTCCGGTTCCTTCCACTAACCACCATAGAATCCCATCTGTTTCAAAAGAAATGCAAAGAAATGCTGCCTTTGATATGAGGTTCTTGAGTACTCTCTTTGATTACAAAATCACAAGTGGTGCTA
The DNA here is from genome assembly GCA_031216915.1 of Pictodentalium vernedei. Taxonomy (NCBI): domain Eukaryota; kingdom Metazoa; phylum Mollusca; class Scaphopoda; order Dentaliida; family Dentaliidae; genus Pictodentalium; species Pictodentalium vernedei. Next base: position 134,983,349 of record CM062297.1, on the reverse strand, counting down.
TGTCGCTACAGTCGCTCTAACATCTAAAGGTTATCGTTATGCGACAGATATGCCTGGAAATTTGGCTTATGTGTTGCAATACACGTACCGAGGAAACACATTCACTTACATTTAAATTTGCAAGTAATGGATGAAAGATTATCTTCAAGTGTGACGAAATGATATTACAGAAGAATTCACAACAGCTGAATACTGAGTAATTTGCATTTTGACCAGACATTCCCAGTATAGGAATAAAAGTGTCTGAATATTCCGAATAACTATGTCAGGGGTTGTCCACTTTGATGCGCAGCAATAGCGATCATCTAATGTTTGTTAAAATTCATAAATGACTGAGACACAATAGCTGGTTGCGAATATAAAGTGTACATTTAATAAACTCCAAGTTTGATTCGGAAAATATTTAGTTTATTCAACTTGTTATTAACTGTAGTATTTTACTTTCAGTTTTGTTGAACTATCGTTTTTTCTTTAAATTCATGTCACTATTTTTATCTCAGCTTCGCGTCTTTAACACCACTTGTGTGAACAGCAACATACTCTAAGTATCATCGAATGACTCTACCTCTGCTTCTAATATTGTTATTCTGGCACGTGATGTTGACTTGTAAATTTAAAGAACTTTGACAGAATCACACAGCGAAGGTTCTTTGAACTTCTTTCAAATTCCACCAAAAAACATTTAATCCACTGGCAATATACCATTCATGCACTTTCTCATTTTTACATTTGTGTGGCTGTGAAACCCGCAGGCACAACCACATGTGTGTTTTGTTTTAAATTTGAAACAATAATACCAGGCTGTGTTGTATATGTGGCTCTCGGCTTGGGAGTCGAGTTTGTTGGAATTCTGAAAGCATTATATAAAGATGTACAGAGTGAACTTAACCTGGTTAACATAACAACAAAACGAGTACCTATGGAGATAGGCTTAAAAGGGGCTGTATCCCTTCGCCAATCTCTTTTTTGTTTTGATGAACTTCTGCGTAGCAACTAGGGGGTAGCAATTGGGGACTTGAAGATCCCAGGGCTTTTTTGCAGACAATATGGTGCTAATGTCGGAAAGCGAATAGGGGCTTGCGAAAGTGCTGGAAATTGTTGGGAAACATGGGAACAAATGGAAAATCGAACAAAATGAAAGAAAAAGCAAAGTTATACCTGTGGGTCGCAAAGTGGATCCAGCTCGAAGGTGGACAGTGGTGGAGTTCTGTATTCCAGAAGGTAGCAGCACACTTCTTAGTGTGTGAGAGACAGGTGACTACAAGCATCTGGGGGTAAACATATACATCACAAGAAGAGGCATCTACCGAAACCACACAAATCAATTGATTCTGAAGGGGAGGCGAATCCTTAACCAAATGAAACTTATACAATAAGGTTTTCGTGGGGAAAACCATCTGAGAAATGGTGGTTCTGCCAAGTATAACATATGATACGGAAGTAATACACATGAACTAAACGGCTGTAAAGAGCTTGGAAATCCTGCAGAACGACGCAGGCCGATGGATAGCGGGGTCGAGTAATGCCGCAGCGCTAGAAGCAAGCGCTAGAAGCAATCATGGGGAAGCTTGGGTGGATGAGGATCAAGGACAGGATAGACTTATTGAAACTCTATTATCTTAATTATTTGTAAATCTCCCCGACAGCCAATTGTGAAAAGTAATGTTCCAGAGGATTTTCAACTCAAATACCAAGACAGAGTGGATAATCCAAGTCCGGGAGTTAATAGAGTAGTACCCATTGGAGGGCAACAGATGGTAAAAAAATCGTCAGAGAAAGGGCCATGGAGGATGGTAACCTTAACTGGCGAGAGGGGGGTCAATTCAAAGAGATCTTTGGGTGGCCTGCGTGATAAAGAGAAGCCATGATTTTAAGAGTACCTTGATGGCACCTTTGTGGGGGTCACTGTTGTTCAAGTGGAGGACGCGATCCCTAGATCTGAGGGGAAACTTGGGAAAAACAGTGAAAAGGAGTACCAGATGTGTAATTTAGGCGTGGTGGAGACCCTGGAACACTTTCTACTAAACTGCCCAAAATACCAGTCTAAAATACAAACAACGTTTAATGGGAGTGTAATGGGGAGGTGGGTGGGAGAATGAAGGACAAGTGGTTAGTGAGTGATCCAAAGGAGAGTGTTAACATGCTAATCGGAGAGATTGGGAAGAATGGGGCAAGGGATGTCATCAAACAGTTCGACTCCGAGTGTTGGGGGGAGAAGAAACGTGGGAATAGGGAGGTAGTTGTGAGCCCAGGGTTAACCAAGGCCTTCAAACCCAAGAACCGCGACAAATCAGCGACCAGGTGTTATTATTACATTATTATATATATTGTTTTGTTCGTTACGCTGGTACAGTAGTTGTTGATCTGTTTTTGATAGTGTGCAGCAAGAGATAGATTAACCCAAATCAGACAGTTTTATTAGTTAATAACATTTTAAGCCGGTATCGTTGATTTATAAATACAGCAACCTTCTCTTACAGATATACGTGTTGAATTGCACAAATTGCACATCTTGTATCAGACATTTCTGGAACATTTCGTCCATTGACGTAGGAATTGTGGGGCATAGGGGGCACGTTCCACCAATTTGTTCATGAATAAGTTTCGAGAGAGACAGAGCGAGAGACAGAGACAGCGACATAGTTACAGAGAGACAGAGAGTTGTCTTTATCGACCCCTCACAGCAATCGCGTTAGAAATTGGCAGAAAGATGGCGTACAGACTCTTTAAAATGTGACCAAAGATTCCGTCGTTTAACCCCTAGCACCTTGGTGACGCATCAGAATATTATCCAGTCGCTCTGTTTTTAACTTGTTTAACTATGAATTTAACCAATTATATCTTGTGTGGCAAAGTTCAATGAGCTCTGTTAAACAAGGTATATTTGGTGAAATAGCAAACTGAATTATGGGAAATACTTGCTGCTGAAAACTTTGCCATTTTGACATCTGTGTGCAGAGTGTTCATTTGTCTCTACTGCATACCCTAAGGACAAGAAAAGCACATTTCTGACTCTATGCCTAATAAATGTCTCTATCGAGCCGAAAAATTGTTATGTGTGGAGACAGTAATATCCAATAAGTATGTGCGAGAGTACTACGACCAGCACTTTTGTTTCCAAAATACAGCCCCTAGGCCACAAGTGGACTGGTCGATGGAAAAAAAAAACAGTTACTGGAAAACGCGACTGGAGGGTGCCTCGTCTTCTCACTCTTTGAATTTTTCCGGAATAACATCTCAAACTTCTTTCCACCGAGCCGACACACTGTAAGTCCTGTTGCGTCTGTGGAAGAACCCAGCTTGGAAATGGAGACTCCAGGGTCGTTTTCGGAAAATATTGAGAATGTCACTTATTCTGCCATTTTAATACTGCTAACTTTGGACCAAATTCTAATTCATCCTCTGCGTATGTACAACCATAACCTGTCTGTCACTATAACGATTCAATACGTTTATTGGTGTTTAATATAACTTTCAGTATCCATGGCTATACTATGACTGCAACGCCAGTATAAAATCAAGTTCATCCAATCATTAATATCAGTGTTGCCTACTTTAGGGCAATTCACCCTGGCGTTTTTTCCGTGTCCAGTGTTAACAGAAAATCTGAAGTTGTTTATCAGATGAGCCGAACGATGCTTCACTTCATAGGAAAGCCCATTGATGAAATATATGTTGACTAAACAGAATGAACTACACAGCTATCCTTGGTCTTTGCTGGGGATCAAAGGGGGCCCTTTGCTTGTACATGCTAGGTGCCCCGAGACAGTTTTTCCCAGTTGCGGGAAACAGTTCAAATTGATAAAATGCACACACGTGATCAAACGGAATCAACTTTTCAACATTTATGTAAGGGAGGTAACTCTATATATCTTGATGGCATGGCTGAGTTGGACTTTCATGCCTCTCAGTTGAAGAATTTACGTATATGTTTCTTATCTTTTTGTTCTGGTGTTTTTCCTTATTCGTCCGATTACCTTCCAATTTCGACGATGAAGTGTTCATAAGAAAGAATAATTACATTGTTAATGTAGTTATATGTTTTGGGTCCAAATACTCAATTCCCATTGGTCAGCTGGATGAAAACGTAATGACCAAATGCAATTCATTTTCCAATGAATACATATGGTCGAACTTTGACCCGCATTTACGATAGAACGCAGTTGACAGAATGTTATTAGGGCGGTGTTTGGGCGGGTTTTTAACTTTTAGCGCCTCTCGTCTTTCTGCTTTGTTGTTTGGTAAAAAGTGGTTTAAACAGTTATGGAATGTAATTATAAGAATTGAATGTAATTTTTATAATCTTTATTGGAGTATGAACGTGTGCAAATTGATCTTCTTGTATTACAGCATTTCCAGTCGCATATAATCACACATGTTGTTTACAACCAGCTATTCGCCTGCTTCAAACAATCGACATCTAAGGCACAGATTACACTCACCTCTTCAGTCATTACAAAAATGATTGAACCTCTGTTGAGAAAGAAACACCCTAACGTGGCTTTAATACAGTTAAAACTAGAAGTCCTGTCACGAACTGTGCACTTATCTAGGCTTAATTGAGCGTAAGAATTGCTCGCAGTTGCCATAATGAATGGCATCCAAAGCACGGCAGGTTCTCCTGGTCACTCATAGCTAAAGCAGGCAATGTTTCTGCCAATGGATCTCCGGGTTACCCGGAGGTCCATTGTCTGAAACATTGCTCGTGCACTGGCTATATGTACAGAATTTGATAGCCTTGCTATGGTCATAACGCGTAGATTAACGCGCAGATCGACTGTGCTTTCTGTGCGCATTTCATGACAGGACTTCTAATTGTAACTGTATTTCCTCGATTTACATGGAATGTGGATTTTTAAACAGGAAATATGCACGTTACGTTAGTGTCTATGCTGTTGCTTGACGTAGCAATGCAATATTAGTACTCATTTGATGTTTATATTATTACAACAAGAAGTGCGTGCTCATCAAACTCAGTATTGTTTCACCAGATAAACTACCACTGTCAGTTATAAATTCTTTCATTACCTCATTCACTCGTTCATTCTCAAACCAACACTCATCCATTCGCTCAATCGTTTTTTCATTCTCTCATTCGAGTGGTTGGATGAACGCATGAATGAATGGATGCGTGAGGTGAGAGTCTGACCTGTCCCTGTTTGGAAAATTAATGTTGCCGTTATCTAAGTGACAAGTCAAGCACGATAAATCATAAATTATCATGGTAGTAACTGTCAGCTGTAAAAATGATGCATATTTTGTTGCTTAACTCCTTGCATGCTGCTGGAGGATATTCCTGCCCGGGACAAGAAATCTCTTGCCATTAAAATAAGTAATATTTGAAGATATTTAATCAAATTTTCCCCTGCAAATTGCATTTCTTGTGTCAGGTTTTCAGGAATTTTTCATCAAATCTTGTCATGGCTGCTTCAGGGCAGCCATGACTAGATTTGATGAATAATCCATGAAAAATACTCAGCGGGGTAAGAGTTACAAATGTAATGCAGACATGTAACTGTACTCCTTTAATGTTTATGATTTTCAAGCAATGACCTCCAGGTCATGAAACTCAGTGTTCACTTATGCTTGATCAGATTGTAGAAAATGTCATTCAATCATTTATTCATTTGTTTTCTCTCCTTGGGTCAATTGTCACCCATTCATTCCTTCAGTCACTCATTTATCCAGTCATTCGGGGGCGCGGTGGCGTTGAGGTAACCGGTTCTCGTCAGATCACCGAAGTTAATCAACGTCAATCCTGGTTAGTGCTTCGATGGGTGACCGTCTGCGCGATCGATTCGGACTCCCGCATTGTGTCATAGGCCAAAGCACTTCACTCCGACTGCCCACATGGGGGCACGATGACGCTCTGTACTAAGGCGTACTGCACGTCGATAGTGCGCATGTCTTCAACCAGTCTAAACCTGCCTGTGCTGCTGTGTGGAGTTACGATGTTGGGGAGCTCGCAGCTGCCCATCGTTACTCGGTGGTTCTCTCAGGATACTTCGGCTTCCTCCACCCGTAAAACTGCTACCGACACGATATGGTATTGGCTCTTAAAGTGCAATTAAACCTTATTAAATAAATAATAATCTCCTCGCCCACTTCGACAAATTTCCGCTTGCAAGTCTGAATCTTGGTCTGCGTTGAATTTTCCGTACAGATATTTTCTTTCTTCTCTTCATCTTCCAAATCCTGACTTATTGACATAATTAATTCCCCACCATTCAAAAAGTCGGCTATGGACTTCGCCATTACGCCTGGTTAATCCAATTTTCCCAATTGCAAGTGAGAGATTTCGTTGTCAGCACATTGTTTACGCCTAGTAACGCATCAATGTGGACAACTCTAACCTGGCTTATATCGGTCGAGATCAACTCTGCAAAAAGAAACAGGTATCCAATAAAAAAGGATTATTATCTGGCTGCGACATATTTACACCGATAGACAGGATAGACAGAGATTTCCTTTATATCACTCAGCCATCTCAAGACTAAATCCAGAGGGGCAAAGGGAAAAAAGACTCTTGGGTTGCTATTTTGTCTCGTTTCATTTTCGAAGGGCAGGCGAGGCTTTGCAGTATTGTTTGAAGAACGTGGGTTGCAATTTGGTTAATCTTTATCCCCTTTGACTTTTGTTGTGAGTGCACTGATCATTTTTATGAATACAAACATCAATGGTGGAGTCCCACATCATACAAAACGCCGCATTGCGTGTGTCTATATCTGTATTACACATCATCTCGTTCTTCTTCAACTTTGCATGGCTCTCCAATACGTTATTCTAAAAGAAAAAGGCATCATATATGCCGGCTACGTGACCTCATTAGTACACTTTCTTGAACTATCTCAAGAGTCGCGATTCTGTGAGGAATTTAAGAACCGTGTTTAAGAAATTCGGTTTGAGCCGAGGTATTCATTTCTCGACACCTTGTAACAGCATGTTTTTTATTAGTCAATATATCACGCCGTTTTGGGATGTTATGTGATATGATAACATTTAATATATTACCCAGGACATTTTGCACTGTGTATTTTGGCTCAAAAATAACTTCGGTGGTGATCAGCTCTTCGAAAAACACACTCAAATCTAAAAAATTTTTCCTGGAAAAAAGAGATTGAAATAATAGTTGCGTACATGCAAAATTTAAAAAAAAAATTAATTGTGCATTTCAGACACGACTATTGGATTAAACTAATAACCCCAGTAAAGAATGCGAGTTATAATAATTAAAAGTTAAAATAACTAACATTCTGGCTGAGTTATTAGTTACTGTTCTCGAAAAGCGAAGTCGATAGCACATCAGGCGAAAAAGGGTACACACTAGCCCTCTTGCTCCCTGCTTCCTGAAGCCTTCTACATGACCGTTCACGTTGTATTCAGATCCATCGGGAAACCATCCGATTGGCCAGTCCGCTACTGGATTAGTTCAACATGCAAATAAATTACTTTTCTCTGTGTTTTCGGCCTGCTAAATGGTGAATAATTTTCCAAAAGGTCTAACCCATCTCAATAACAGAGGTAGAAACGTTCCTCTGCTAGTCAATCTTCCAAGTTTTAAAAGGAAACTGACGGGAAAATGAAGAAATATAAGCACGGATGAAGAAAGATTGCAAAAATACTCGAAGCCGAAAAATATCAATAACTGCCAAAACGAGTTTGACTGATATCGAAATCGAAGGTTCACAGGTTCCCGCGCTGTTTATCTCTGTACCAAGTTTAAAAAAAAAAAAAAATTAAAAGACAGAAATGCACATTCGGACAAATGAAGGTTGCAGGAATAAGTCGAAAAGGGCAATAACTCTGGTACAATGAGTGCCACTTATATCAAAATCGCCGCTGCATATCGTCCCCTGAGTTCCAATGTGTTCTATGTGCCAGTAGGCACATAGAACACATTGGAACATAGGGGACGATATGTTTCTCTGTTGATTAATGACTTTGCCCAGTTTTAAAAGAAGATGGGAAAATGACGGAATACAAACTCTGACAAAGCTGTGACCATGGATGACAAATTCTATTTAAAAAATAGCTCTGCAAGGACATGTCTGGCCAACCACCAAATCGAAGGTACGCAGGTTCCCATGATGGTTTACATACGTCCAAAGATTAAAAAAAAGAAACATAAATGGCCGAAGAAAGCTGCAGACACAATTGTGTCCAGAAAAGGACAGTACGACGGTTAGACGGACAGACGGCCCGACATATAGACAAACAGGCAGATGAGCGGGCAAATTAATTGCGGGTACATAAATACTTTGTAAGTGAGAAGAGTTTCGCTACTGTTTCTTCTAAATAAAATATACTCTCAAATAATCGGGATAGCACTCTTAAAAATGATTTTTTTGTGCAAGACTCAATTAAATTTCCCATCAAATTAAGTCATGGCTGCTTTACAGCAGCCGTAACTTGATTTTATTAGAATACTCAACACAATACTCAGCAAGTAAGAGTTAATTAAACTCGATGTGTAGTCACGAAACATATCTACGGAAAAATGGGGGCCAAGCAAATCATTATCGATAAAATACTGCAAAAATCAGCGACATCCAACCGCCAGACCTGAGTCAATTCGCCGGGAATATTACGCCTACAGCTGTCACTCCTGAAAGCGCAATCATACGAAATACTAAGTGTGAAGGTGTATGTGTGTGTGTTGCTAAAGGAAGAAACAGCTTCAGAAAGAATACATGGAATGTTTCGATTCTTGCGTTTGCAAAATGACATCCTTCATATCGAAGGATGCCTTGTCTCTAGTCTCCATACCTTTCCCCTAGAACCACAACAAACGCCAATCTTTACTGGGGAGGGGGAGGGGGCATTCAACTTTATTATTTTTTTATTAAGGTTTTACGACACTTTCAACAGGAAGGATTAGGGTCCTGCGAATATTCGTATGCGATCGAATCGAATACCGAGTCGAATACTGTTCATTATTCGCGAATCGAATTGAATATCGAATCGAATTTATTAGAATGGTTACCGACAGTGCGACCGGAAACAAAATATGTTTTAGTGCGTGACGTAACCATGTTGGCAAGTACTCGCTATTACATGTGCCGGTGACGGCACGTGAAATAGGAGGTACGAGCGACGAATAAATCCGGCGCAATCACTGAATGTCAGAGAGGAAGATTGCAATGATAATCGGAGATATTCGATAGATATTCGGCACCGATTGCTGAAGTGAATACTGCAGAGGAATCGAATATTATTACGAATACCGAATATTCACAGGGCCCCGGGAAAGATCACATCGTTTCGAACAGTTTAGAGGTAGAGAAAGGCGGCGTGCTCACCGAGAACCGCCGAGCAGCAACGAACAACTGTCAGTATCTCCAACATGCTAACGTTGCTAAGTTCTCAGCGGATGGAAGTAAGTACACCATTAACGTGCAATGCGCCCTAGTACACAGCGCAACCGTGCCTCCATGTGGACAATCACGGCTAAGCGTATTGTCCGAGAAAACAACGCAGTTGCCGCTGGCCATAATCAAACCATGGTCCATTTGGTTAGAAGTCCTGTGCTCCAACCACTGAGGGACCGCGTTCTCGTTTCTTGAGGTAGATCAAATAACAGTATTAGCATGCAGCAACATTTCTGCTGGTTAAATAAATTAATTTGTCAACTCGGCACGACTATTAAACAATCAACTGGTGCGATTAATCTAAACGGGTGCGCGGTAGCTATTTGTTGTCGTATTTGGGAATAAGGTTGAGTGTCGACTCAAGGCATGTCGACAGTACATTGCTTTCAACCGATGCAGACCCTGCGTCTGGCGGGTTATTAGAACGTTGGAGAGACTGGTAGTTACTAACCGATGCTAAGTGGTTCTCTCTCCAGGTTCATCCACTCGCAGTGCTGTCCGACACGATGTGACCCTAGTTGTTAAAAGTGCCGTTAAGTACCAATACACAAACAAACGGTGAAGATATAATGATAGATCAGTCCCTAGGTTCTACGCCCAGGACGAATATATTTGTTCACAATCGAAATAAATGCGGTTTTGACTGCAATGTGTCACCGCAGCAATAATACCGGCCGAAGTAAGGTGGTATTCTTTTACAGTGTGGGGGGCTAGTGAATTTTCCGAGAATGGCCAGCACCATGTTCAGCTGTTAATTGATAGGATTGATTGTGACTATCAGGCGATGAGCAAGGAAAGAAGAATAAACTGGTTCACAAGAAAACAACTCTATAATGCGGTCAAGCCATTCGTGCAGTTTGTGTTCCTTATTGTTATCGTTTTGGGTGGACTTTTTTTTGTTGACATGGGTAGAGAAGACTGCATAATCAGTGTTGGACTATTACTCTTGATTTGCATGTGAAGAATAAAAGAAATCCTTGACGGACTATTTTTAATTAGAAGCGAAAGTTTAGTGGAATTTTCTACAAATCGTGCAACGCAATTACAATTTGAATAGCTAGCAATAGCTGAAAATCGCCCACTGAGTTTCAATGTGTTCTATGTGCCAGTAGACACATAGAACACATTGGAACTCAGGGGACAAAATAGTAACTCAAATTTGGTGGGCGATGAAATGTGTTCCTTTTGTTGATAGTTGTCAGATGAATTGTTGAGTGTCTTTAATAATTGTTTTTTTTTTAAATACGCGAAGACGTGTTACAAACACTGAACGACACACGCTTGGGAACGGGTTAATCACTCAACACCAAATTTTACTTATCCTTTAGAGGTTAACCCTTTTCCAAACCAATACGCCACATCATCCCACGTAATTTTCCAATTTTTCAGTGAAAAAAAAAAACGTTTCAACAAAACCCGCTCGTTCTGATGAGGGGGTCACATGGTATGGTTTTCTTGAAATGGTTTGTAATATTTAAATAATAAATTTTGTTATTCTGTCCTTTGGGTAAAGGGTTAAAATGCTGCACGAGGGCCATCCCTCTGAATGTAATAATCCATAAGGGCAAACTGGTTTGGACAATATATGATAGTTTATTCCATCCCTTTTCTCTCCTTTTTGCTTGATATATGGCGTAATAATAATAATAAATAGACAGAACAGCATACGTGTCATTTTTTACCGCACGGGATCGATTTTGGCGGAGGGATAATATTGAACGAGAAGTCGAAGGCCTCGAGTGCGCTAAAGTGACAGTTCGAAACCGTATGAGTGCGGTAAAAATGACAGTTCGAAACCGTATGCTGTTCTGTATGTATTGCACAACTGCACTTTACTAAAAAAAATATTAATCGATTTGGACGGAAGGATAATATCGAACTCGAAGCCTTCGGCTTCTTGTTTAGTATTATCCCACCGCCGAAATGGACCTCGTTGGAAATTCCGTTAAACACGACAGTTCGAACGCGTATCTGTCCAGTATTTATTACTCGCCTACAGGTTATTAAAACGTTATTAAAAACACAAATTATTGTCAAAAATAACCCTCAAAAAAGAGAAATAGTTAAATAGTCCGCTCACGTGATACGAATTGTTCAAGAACTATACAAAAATAACTATTGTTCTCTTTGGTTTTTGCAGAAAAAGCCTACATTTTATGATAAGAAAAGCATAGGCGTGCACTAAATAATAATAATCAGAAATCTGTAGCCCGAAATCCAAATAAGGTGCTTCATGGATATGCAAAATTGGAAAATGAGAAAAAATATTAGATTTTGTTGCTGTGGTTATAAATGCCTTCTGAGCTGGTCGAGCAGGGTCGCGTTGCAAGCATGAATAGACAACGAACGTGCAGTCAGACAAATAACATTGTCGTAGCGAGCGCAAAAAGCAAACGCCAATGGTCAGCCACAGGCTTCCGGAGTTAATCTGGACGTCTATTAGTCTAATGAATGCGCTCCAAAAGCTCTTGAAAACTGTCTGTTGGAAATTCAAATCTCAGCGTACTTTGAGCACATTTTGTTCTTTGAGGGCGATCGAGTGGCGTAATGGACTTGAACACGACTACATTTACGATAATCTAAAACAAACGCGTCCATTGCTGGCACAAGTGTGACATGTCGTACTCTGTGAATTTAAATTTCGATCATAGTACGCAGGGAGCGCAGCTCAAATCATAAAAAAAAACATGTTGAAAAATATATTGAAATTCTTAATAAAACAGTTAATAAATACAACGAGTAACGCATTATAACTAATATTAGTAATTAACGGTCACAACTCACCTCTTTGTGAGTTATCAGCATCAATGCATATATTATATTATATTAATGTTTTCAAATCCTGATTTCATTTACAGTTTTGTACGATTGGATCCGGCGAACCATTGACGTAAATTTGGCTTGGGCGTCTTATGCCATTTAACACTTTATCAAACGAATCGGCCGCATCCGCCCGCATAACTAACGAATTCAGCAGTTCAAAAATAATATTTTAAAAAATATTTCGACAAAACCGTATCATGTGACCCCGAGTTGGAACGACCTCGTTGTGCTCGTTCCAACGAAAGATCACATGATATATTTTTCTTTAGATATTTTCAAAAATATGAAAGAAACATAAAATAAAATAATAGTTGCTGATAAGCTAAGCGTTTGGTGAAGGGTTAACACAAGCTGTGTTGTTTATAACTCAGTCAGTACATTCTTCTCTTCCGAATCTCAGGAAGTTGAGTTGTGTTTGTAATTTATGATAAACCCGTTCTGTATCGCGAGAAAAATATGGCTCGGTGAACAAAGCACGGGTTGAATTCCCCTCAAGCGATCGATATGGGTATGAACGATTCGCTTGACTCTATACTTCAAGTATCCATTAAAGCTGAAAGTGGCAGTAAAGTTGCACAGCTACTGTTAAAACTAGAAGTCCTGTCACGAAGTGTGCGCTTATCTTGGCTTAACTGCGCGTAGAAATAGCGCGCAATTGCCATTTCGAATGGCATCCAAAGCACGGCAGGTTCTCCTGGTTACTCATAGCAAACACAGGCAATGTTTCTGCCAATGGACCCCGTGTTACCCGGGAGTCCATTGTCTGAAACATTGCTCGTGCACTGGCCATACATAATTTGATAGCCTTACTATGGTCATAACGCGTAGATTAACGTGCAGATCGGCGTGCTATTTGTGCGCATTTCATGACTTCTGGTGTTAACTGTACAAATGAAAATGAGAATAGCTACATATATTCTAACACCGAAATAAACAAAGATAAAGTTGGCCTTGTGGATTCAAATTTTAGTCTGCAAATGCAAATCAAGTACGTTAATTCCACACTGTGTCCGGAGAAACCTAGATACCTTTACTCATTAGAATTTAATTAATCCGACCAAAATGATGAAAATGACAAAACCAAAGTGCACTAATAACATTTTACCATTAAACGGACTGATCGCGTGCAATATATGCGTTCTGACTGTTTCTTTTTAGTAGTACATATTCATCAGGTATCAGATTTTCTTCCACGAAATAACCATGATTACGGGCACAACTACTGGATATCTGGAATATTGTGGGACAATTAGGATAGTTTCGTCAGTTGATGTGTTAGACCAATGTATATCACAACCTCCTCATTATTGTTCAATTTGAAGACTTTTCTGTCATCCACGCCTTGATGCCTGCAATGCAGCGTTCAATTTTACCGCGTGCATTGTATTCTGTTGGCATGCCTGAAACTAACATACAGCTGCGTCTCTTCAGCGTAAAATGAAAATCACGGCCATGACGCAGGATAATTTCACCAAAATGGAGAACATAAATAATGTGTCGAGTAATGGGTTTAACATTGGACACCCAACCGAAGTGCCACTTGTTCTGGGGAGTTTCCATCAATACCTACGGGCTGTGTGCGACCTGAGAGATACCATCAAACCATTCTAATGCGTGGCTGGTGAGACCTATTCTTCGTTCCAATCTTTCAATTTTTATGGTTAATATGGATTATTATTCATGGAACTGAGAATGCCATTTGCGTTCGTAGAAGCGCTGTTGCAGACTGGAATAGTTCGGATATGCCAATGGCGGCCATATGGAAATTTAGCTGTGAAGCGTCCGCCCGCTCAATAATCTTAGACATTAATGTGAGATTAGAGACCGATCGGTAGCTATTCAAAAGCTCTGAATCTAGTGATGTTTTTTTTTAGAATGGACTGGACTAAAGCATGCTTCATGGTAGTTGCAAAAACGCTGGACTGTGTCCATGCATTGACTAGTTTTATAATCGGTGTATCCAATTCCGAAAAAAACATGCTTTCAACAACATATGGGATTAACATTTGTCCCTATATCCAGATGAATTCTGTCTTTTGATTGGTCAGAATGCCTTGGACAAATAGCAATGGCAAAGGGTGCGCCCAACATCCAAGGTATATGAGAGCGTGCAACATCCGGGTATTAGCGCACGCGAAACATCGGGGGTATATGGTTTCAGTGAAAGCTTTCCGCTCCAGCTCGTCTCATTATAAAACTCGAACCAAAAACCCCAAAATAGTCACAAATATCTTCAGATTTCCGACAATACAATCATAAAAATAGAATATGAGCAAATAATTCGTCCCTGAGTACCAATGTGTTCTATGTGCCAGTAGGCACATAGAACACATTGGAACTCAGGGGACGAGCTGTCAACAAAATACTGTTTGCTCGTTTCCTTAACGACCAAAGGGATGCAAGTCTATCTGTTGTCTTCTGTGATTATAAAAACAATATAATTATCACGAATTTGGTCCAAATGATTGTAATGCTGAGAAATGCGTCCACAAATTTATTTCCACTATGTTTGTATTGTGTTTCAAACGGGACAGAAACGTTATCTTCGCCAACATGTATGGTATATGGAGATTTAATACACGGATGTCTCACTTCGCACACCTCGCCATAAAAACCGACATCCAGGTATTAAATCTCCATATACCAGACGTGTTGGCGGAGATAACTTTTACTAACGTACGCTCTTTAGTTGGTGTCTTATATGTAAGGTTATGGACATCTTCTTCGAGTGTCAGAGGTTCGAAATGTGCAAGTTGTGCCCCATTAAGTGCTACTATTCTGATACTATAGCATCGTCTCTAATTCGGAGTATTGACAACTGGAAAAGTAATATATTTTGTATTATGGATGGCAAGTGGCATAAGAACCATTTGAGCGTGTATATTATGATAATATGTGAGCGTCACATTCATTTACTATTTTCAAACATTTTCAGCATCGTTGTCCAAAAGCTGAGAGAGCTGAAGCCCCCTTAACCACACCGTGGGCCGCGGTCTCTTCAGTTAATGATGGGCCCTGACACGCTTTCTATCATGTATTCATCAAACTGTGACCGGCGATTGACAGCGGCGTATCTACGGACTATAGCGTCTATGGCGTACATATATGAATGGAACGGCATGCTGTTTCCATCTAAGAATTCCCCCCAAAATAAATAGCTACAATTAACGTGGGATCTCGCTTCGTCGAGATCACGTGTTACTTGTTGATATTTATAAAGGCGGAAATTCCATTGAGACGTAAAAAGCATGACTAGCGAAGCAAAATCAGAGAAGGCGGAAAAGGAACACAACCCCCTAGTTCGTGCAGGGAAATCGTTTTACTCTCAGCTGGCACTGAGGCGGAAAATGCATATATATAAGTGGTTTAACAATCCGGCCACCCCCGTGCTTCTCAACAATGCAGATCCAAGACAAATCATACATCTGAAGAAAATTAGGTTTTCACTATTCGATGATGGCATGTCCGACTTAAATAGAAACTGCTCAGTAACGCCCCTCTTCAAATGGCGTCAAGGGTGCGTGCAACACCTGCCGTACCTTAGGTACGCCACTGACTTCGTGACGTAAATCGCCGTCGTGTTTCCATTTTCACCGCTTGTCAAAATAAACCATGGCGTACAAAATGTAACTGAGACCAAGTGAACATTGCATACATGAATGCGAGCCGGAAGGACTCGGCTGTTTTTATAAGCCCCCGGCTAACTATGAGCACAACATTAATTAAAATGTGGACTGTAGGGTCGTAAAATATTTTTTTGATGCGGTACGTCCAAACCACATGTAGGGCATTAGGGACCAAGTTTGGATAAATATCGCAGATGAATTTAATATAAATTTCGCAATTCGAGTTTTCAAGCACCCAAACGGACAGTATCGGTGCATTTGAAACTCTGATAATTTTTTATTACACGCCTGTTCTATGTAATCCCCATCTGCAGTAACACTAAACAATGCGCAAAATGAAAATCTGTTCCACACACATATGCGGAACAGAAATTGTTGACGGACTATTTTTAAATAGAAGCGAAGTTTACTGGAATTTTCTAGAGATCGTGCAACGCAATTTGAATCGCTAGCGATAGCTGAAAATCTTTCCCTGAGTTCCAATGTGTTTTATGTGCCAGTAGGCACATAGAACACATTGGGACTCAGAGGAGGAAATAGTAACACCGGTTCCCCTCGCAAATTTGGTTGGCCATAAAATGTGTTCTTGTTGTCGATACTTGTCAAATGAATTGCTGAGTGTCCTTCTAATATTTTTTTTTAAATACGCGAAGGCGTGTAATAAACAATGAACGACACCTGCGTGTGGACGGGTTGATCGATTAACCCATTATCATGCGTGTGTCGTTCTGGGTATATCAGAACTAATAATGGAACGTGAAACAAGGAATTTGTTAACCCCGTCCTAAGTGAGACCTACCTTGCGTATTCCATGCTGGGAACAGAGAAGTGGTTTACCAGAAACTTTCCTCCAGGTATTGACGGGCTTGTTGCGCTCGATGTCGTTGTGTGATATTCGTTCTTCGTACATTTTTCACGACAGTTACACGTATGTAACATTTCTGTTAAATTGGCTTCGTTTTTCAAATACTCTATAAAAAATAATAAAAGTCTCAAAAATGTGTTCGCTATTGCAGCAGCCCTGTATCACAATCATCCTGTTTCTTAAGAATCATAATTGGGAACACGGTGGCTCATTTGTTACGGCATTGAAATTAATTAATTAAGGCTTCGCGCCCCGCCACTGTGGCGCTGCGTCCGAAGGCGTACTGCACTTTTTTGGTGCACTAATGCTCACCTTGCTTATGTAAAGTTAAAATGACAAAAGAAGTCAGTCACTAACAACATTTCCAACTAGGCGAAATAAAAAAAACTGCACGGTACGGAACAGAAAGAAAACAATCGCAAAAAAGTCGCGATCCGCAAAACTTCGAGTATGCGGACAAACAAAAAAATCACATTCGAGCATAGGCAAGGTGCGATTTTAATAAAGGTGCTTGTGGGATATTGTTGGACCAAACGACGAGCGTTCAGAAATTTGTACTTTCTTGTGGGTCAGAAAATGTCTTCGGAAAATCCTAGAGTAATGGCGTGCTCACGCGTCCCCGTTCCCGTTACACTGTCAACAGAAAGTGTGGGAATCGGTTATTTTCCGAACCTGCCCATTTCTGTTAAATTCTGTGGAAACACGGAGTGCAGATGTTCGTTCAAAAATGTCTATGGGATCTCAAAAGTTCAATCACTAGAAATAGTTACGTCGAGAGTGGGTTGGACATTTTGCTGTGTGGGCTCCAGTACGCCGATTCTCTTTATACCAACATAATTTGACCGATTCTTTGATGACATAATCAAGAGGAATAAAGACTCACCACAGCCGAAGTTTCACGATTACGCCGCAAAGTTCCACTATATCTGGGTATCTTGATGTGAGCAAATACAGGGACGTGGCGACAAGGGGTGTGTAGTGGTGTGTCACCCACCCAATCCTGACCAAAATTTCCTATAGTTGGAAATTCGGAGGGCAAGTCATGGGCAGTTGAAATTTCCATCTATCTGGATTTTAGAGCTTTTTTCGTGATGCTGATGTCTCCTTTACTTCCCCAAATCCCAACTCGACTTCAAATCGGCACAAATTCCAACTGTTACTACAGTGTACGCAATATCAAGCTAATACGTGTGCATGATGTCTATCGATATTAGATGTTTATAGTACGTACGGTACGTGGAGAGTGGATTGTAACTAAATCTCCCGCGGAGTGGAGTTATCACCCAAGCTATAACTTTCAAATTTTGTACATATCGACAAAAAACACAAGCAATGTTTGATCCAATGGACCTCCGGGTTTAACCCGGAGGTCCATTGGCTGAAACTTTGCTTGTGCTGGTTATGCTTTGCAACAAATTTGCAGTTATTGCTTGGGTGGAACCTCCACTCTGCGGGTGATTTAGTGATAATACACTCTACACGTACTGCATACTTATCATAATCTAAAACAACCTCGACATGCACTTCAAAAAAAATCACAACGTATACAATCGTTATCCTGAGTTAATTCCATAATTCACAGTTACAAAATGATGAAACATCGAAAATTGATCATTCCTGCAAAAGATCTGATTTAATGTTAGGACAGTGTGAAGTGCTCAAAGTTCTCAGCTTCAGCATTTGTTTAGAACATTCTCAGTTCCCAGAATAAGAACAAATAATAATAACTTGATAATTCTATCATAAATGTGTTGGCATTTCAGTGACTAGTATCAATTGTATACCCCCTTTCATGGTTTCATTTTCAAAAGTTTTCTCGGTATTGAATTTCCAACTGGGGGATGGACCGGGAGGAGGTTCCCCCTCCCGGTCCCTCCCTCTCGTTGAAAATTCACTACCCTGCACCCCCCATCGGAAACCTCTAGCCATGTCCCTGGCTTAATAGTTATTAATTAGAGTATCTAAACACGAATGAATATAATATTAGCATATCTCTATGAATATATGCACATCTATGTTAATTTAACCTAACATTTCATCAACGGCAGTCCGCGCGCAAACTCCACGAAACGTGGGTAAAAACAGACCGCAAGAGAATCGTATTCCCGAGGGGTTTAGATTGGTGCCCGAGAGCTTGGATGGATGTATGGGTAGCAACTGAAATGATATAGCTATTTCTGATACCGTTTTCGGTTGCTAACTGACCATGCTTTTTCTTCCCAATACGTATGTATAAATATGTTGGACACATGGTCGGATAATTTTACAGGGGATGTATGTTACTTCGCTTTTCTGTTCTTGGATATATTATATTTACACATCGACATGAAAAGTCTAATGGTACCAAAGAACAAAATATTTTTCCACGGGCGACCATTATAACGTTCAGGCGAAAAAATATGATCGCATCACTTTAATTTTGGCATTCCAATGTTTTTGTCAAGAATAGCCCTTCAGACAACTTTTTCTTACCCGAAATCAGGAAGTCATGCAACAAATAAGAGGGAAAAACTGTCAGGAAGGGAAGTACCGGTCGCGTGCAAATATTTTTCTGGAAATTCGCAACAAAAAAAAGACAATTGTCAGTTGTATATTTTTAGGTTCAGAAGTCATCAAATAACCCTCCTTATTTATCTAGAATATTCAACAGTAACGTAAATTGTCTGTAGAATTCTTCAAACGTTTACTGAAATGATATATTTTCCCACGGCTGCTTAGGTTTGGAGATTGCATCATTTCCGACGTGCAACCTTTCAAGGCGGGTAACTCTGTTTCAAATATTTAGTACAGAAATGCCTAAAATCATTTCCAACCCTGTCAAAGATACATTTTACCTCTTAAATGTGACAAAAGAGTAATTTCTGATTTAGAATTAATTTTTTGGCTTCTTGTGATTCAAACACTTGAGAAATTTGTTCTTTTAAAGACAAGTGACCAAACTGTGCCAAATTAGCTTTAAAAATGGTGTTGCCTCCAATAGATTGCTCTACAGTTACAACTAAAAGTTCTGTCCTGAAATGCGCACATATAGCACGTTGATCTGCACGTTAATGTACGCGTTATGACCATAGTGAGGCTATCAAATTGTGTGCATGCGGCCTGTGCACAAGCAATGTTTCAGCCAATGGACCTCCGGGTAACCCGGAGGTCCATTGGCAGAAACATTGCCTGTGTTTGCTATGAGGAACCAGGAGAACCTGCCGTGCTTTGGGTGTCATTCGATATGGCAATTGCGCGCAATTCCTACGCGCAATTAAGCCTAGATAGGCGCACATTTCGTGACAGGACTTCTAATTTTAACTGTACTCTGTTACCTAATGTGTCAGCTGAAAGGAATAAGAATTCAACGCTTTCTTTGAAAACTACCATAATTCCAAAATAAAACCGAAATTTGCATTAACACACAATACTTTTTGAAAACATCTGTCTCATTTAACGATACGTCAGGAGAAATAGTGTTCCAAGCCCGGGAAACAATATGAATGTCAATTTTATTTTAAAAAATTCGATGTACAGCTACATAATTCACCAATATCAATAGACAGTGTCATTTTATCCTAACAACTGATGTCAGATTTTCTTCTACGTACTAATGTGGTCAAATATAGCCCCGAATGTGCCCAACACCCCCACCCTCCCAACATGACGCTTTTCATCAAAATCTGTGATATAATTCATAAATAAATTGATCTTGAAACAAAACAAACCTGTTGTGATATTACATTTCCCTTCTCTGATTGATGTTAAATTACATTCCTATTTCTTAACTCATTTCACATTGTTTTTGATGAATATTTTGCAATTTTTGTGAAATGCCTAATGTTTTTCTTAGTTAAGGCACATGAGTCGTTGGTATAGTGAAATTGTAGAAAATATGTTTTCAAACAGGATGAATCAAATATTTTGCTTCAGGAATACAGTGCTTTTTGATGTTTAATATACAATGTGTATATGTGTGTGAGTGGGGGGGGGGGGGGGGGGGGGGGGGGGGTAGGTTCAAAGATGGTCAGCTGCAAATTATTGAAAATGTAGAGTTGGACAAATGAAAATCAAAGAGACACTATGTATTGTATGGTGAATGGACGGACGAACGGGCGGACAGCATGGGAACCCTGACAGCACAAGTACTCGACTCCTATATTGGCAGCTATGCAGAAATGCCATCCATTCACATTTAACACTTAATTATGTTATTTTTACACTGTAGACCCTCAAATTTGAGTTACAAAAGACTCTTACAATGTCGAAATTGTTTTCTAA
This sequence comes from Pictodentalium vernedei, assembly GCA_031216915.1. Lineage (NCBI taxonomy): Eukaryota > Metazoa > Mollusca > Scaphopoda > Dentaliida > Dentaliidae > Pictodentalium > Pictodentalium vernedei. The sequence continues at coordinate 134,962,407 of CM062297.1, read as the reverse complement.
CTATTTTGACAGCATAATATGGAAAACAAAACGTCTAAATACCAGTGAATAGAATTGCAATGTAGGTTTTCTGGCTGTGTGTTTGAATTGTGATCTGGGAGGGTGTTAGAAGATTGGTATTCCCCTCTGCCCCCAGTACTATGGAGGGGACTCATGGTTTAAATAAATGTGTTAATACGGTAAAATACGCTGTTACTTTGAATTTGTCAGAAGTTATAGTGTGCTCCTGGCGACTACACTTGCTCGAGATGTGAATTTGCTTGCATTAGCAGCCTTAATTTGGTCAGTATATGGCCTTTATTGTTGACTGTGGCAAAATTATAACTTTTCAGAACAATAAACCAGCATTGTAAGGTGTGTGGTCCCCCAATGAACATTTAACTGCGAAACAAGCTCCAAAAATTAATAATTAACTCAGCTTTGGAAGCCCAAATATGTATTACCTATAGGTGTCATAGTACTAAATATTTCCCCATAGACGGCCATTATTACGTTCATGCGAAAAGAAATATAATCGCATCACTTTAATTTTGGATTTCAAATATCTTTGTCTAGTATTGCCCTTAGGACAACTTTTTTTCTGCCCCGAATACAGTGAGTCATGCAACAAATAAGAGAGAAAAACTTACATGAAGGGAAGTCGCGGTCACGTGCACATATTTTTTTACGAAATTTCCAACAAAAACACACCAATAGTCAACTGTATTGTTTAGGTCCAAAAGTCATCAAATAACCCTTTTTTATCTGGAATATTCAACAATAATGTAAGATACAGTTAAAAGTAGAAGTCCTGTCAAAAACTGTGCGCTTATCTAGGCTTAATTGCGCGTAGGAATTGAGAGCAATTGGCATCTGGAATGGCATACGAAGCACGGCAGGTTCTCCTGGTTACTCCTAGAAAACACAGGCAATGTTTCGGCCAATGGACCTCCGGGTTGCCCGGAGGTCCATTGGCTGAAACATTTCTTGTACTCAGGCCATATGCACAGAATATGATAGCCTTACTATGGTCATAACGCGTAGATTAACGCGCAGATCGACGTGCTATTTGTGCGCGTTTCCTGAAAGGACTTCTAGTTTTAACTGTACCAGTAGAAAGCTTCAAGCGTTTATTTAAGCTATATATTTTCCCAAATTTACTTAGATTTTAAGATTACATCATTTCCGACTTTTCGAGGCGGTTAACTCTAATTTAAATATTTAGTACAGTCACACCTTTAATGCATCTTTTATTGGACAGATTGAATATCCCAATACATTTCAAGAAAATGACAAAGGACAACCCACCAACTGTCACCCAAATAAGATGAAAACCATTATATCATTTACATTTACGTACCTTCTGCTAACTTATAACTTTGAACGAAACATTCCAGCATCTGTCTCCTGTTACAATGAGTAATGTTCCAGCGTTCTTTGAAGTTCAAAAGTATAAAATACAAAATTATGAATCGTAGGTTTTCTAGCTTGAACCATCATTTCGATGTGCAATTTCCGCACGAGAGGTTTATAAATTTGAAACACCTCGTTCACACGCATATCAATTAATACCATGAAGTTCACAATCTCAAATACTTTTTTAATACTTCAGTTTTTTACATAATTGCTATCAAATACTGCGTTACAGAAGTGTCGTTCAGAAGGCGTATGATAAACATGAGACGTCAGAAGTCAGCATTGGCGTCGTAACATTGTGACGTTGTGAGTTGCTTCGGAAGTGGAACTGAATTAGTTTTCTCTTATATTACATTTACAGTTTACCTAATTTGAATAGCAGACAACATTTTCAACAAAAAAAACAGTTCCTGAAAAATTAAAACATTTTCATTTCTGCCCAGAAACATAGTTTACGACCTCAGTGGAATGAGCTGGAAGGAGCTTGTTTTCGAGTAAATATTGAACAAATAATGAAATTTAATTGGCGAATTTTGAGAGCAGTATTGATCGTAACGTTAAGCAAAATGATAAATTAAACACTCTGTGATAAACACAATCTCTGTTTCGCCACGATTTGACATGGAACTGCTGAGCCTCTTCACTTAACCCTTAATTAACGAATCGCCCGCGTCCGCCCGCGTAATATGCAAATTGAGCAGTTAAAAATATTAAATCTTTCAAAATATTTCAACAAAACCATATCATGTGACCCCTCATTGAGCTCGTTCCAATGAGGGGTCACATGATATGGTTTTGTTGAAATTTTTTTAAAAAATTTAAAAAAAATTATATTTAAAATAATAAATTGTGATATTGTCTGCGTTGGGTAAAGGGTTATGTCGACATGCGCCTCTGTAATCGTCGGCTGAGGTCGATTTTAGTGAACTCAGTTTAAAAAATTCATATCATGCAGTAACGCAATAGATATCCTTTTTATATATATATAGAGGATATCTGCTCTATTTTAGTAAATATCGGGAATTATCTCACGAGTGTGGACCTGCCTTTGCGCGAGCCGAATATAATATTTTCAGGTTCACACGAATAAAACATTTCCCGATATTCACTAACATAGCGTAGATTTCATTTTTATTATTATGCTACTACTTGGCATTTTACTGCACAACATTCAAACCAATTCGACTGCAAACACATACCTTTCAAAGAAATAACAGGGATCAGCTGATCGTTATTTCAAATCCGCAGTAGCCAGATCACTCAAACATAAAAAAATAGTCTTACTTTCCGAAGATAAGTTAACCAATTAATTTTTCAACTCACAGATAAAAATTGTTAATTATAATACTACAAATGAAAATATTCTCATATTTTTCATTAATGTTATTTTTTAGAACATTTTAAATGTCGATTTACAATTTGATATTTGGACTTGAGTGCGCTGACTCATCCAAAAAAAAAATAAAAAATTCCTGGGTGAATCGATCAACAAGTTTTTGTTTTGGAAAGGTTACCTTGTTCAAAGCTCAATATCACTCTCGTGGTCATTTTCTATACATCACATAATATTACTTTATTTTTTATTATCATTATACATCAAGTATTTCGTCACAGAATCACCGACACGGCTTGGAATAGCATAGATTTCTAGTTCTGCTTATAAAGACGGCACTGACTCGCTTGTAACAGTATCGAAGACGAAATGATGTGCCGAAGCGTGGCGTCATTTGGTAAGCTACTATGGGATATGTATCGGTATCCATCAAGTGGATGGTTATCGAGAAATATATTTCAGATACTCTGCGATAGATAATCCACAGGCTGCCATATAATAAAAACTAATCTTTATTAATTACCACGTCACATGCAGCTGAATAAGGATAGGCAAACGATCTCTCGTAAGAGGCACTGTCACCATTCGTGGGTCGGGTATGATCTGTCGGTTTTGTCCCATCAGCTGGATTATTTGGTTCAGTTTCAATTACAGTCAAGTTCCTCCTCAGACTCCAGCTGCTATATGATTTCATCTGGTAGATTCGATGATGAGAGGCCAACTTTGGCATCATTGCCGAAAAGAGCAGCAAATGGTGATTGTTTGATGCCACTGTGGTAGCTTGAGCTTTTTTGGAATTGTACGAACTTTAGTCTAACTGGCCAATTATTTGTAGGATTGTCACTCAGCCACGATATGCACATATCCTTTATGCCGCAATTGGCCCATTCAATTGAACCTTGGCTTTGCGGGTGCCTCGGCCTTCCGTGAACGATAACTAAACTCGGCCAAAAAATGTATTATTATTAATATTCTTTATAATGGGGGTTACAACACAAAAATGCATGCACGATTAAGAGATAATTCTTACTGAAGGTTTGTAATCAATAGCTGGTAACTTTTCAGGGAATCTCTAGAATACTTTTGCTTAATTTTCAGGGAATCTGTTGGACGGAATCAGGGAATCTGTGATTCCCCGAACATTTCAGAGAATCTATAGATACCCCGATTTCACATATCCCCTGTAACACATATCGGGTGGGCAAAAAAGTCACTAATTTTCAAAATTTAATAATTCCATCAAATGAAGAGATATCAAATTGAAAATGTGCATACGTTTTTAGCCATTGACTGGCTATACATGCTGTAAATGTCAAGTTTCAAGGTTTCGTGGTTTTGTCACAGTGAAGAATTAAAAAAAAGAAAAAAACAGGAACACAAATCTTGGACTTTTCTGAATATCTAATGTACAAAAAGAATAGACATTTTTATAGACCACATTTCGCTTTTCTGACAGCATGTACGCCAGAAATTGCTGCACTGAACCTTAGTATTCGTTTTGAAGTAACGTTCTCGACATGTTTGGGGCATCATAGATTTCACTTTTTGAGAAATTAACACAAACAAAAACATGGGAATTCCTTCATAAAGTACTTTAGATAAGTAATGACGTCATTCATGTGGACATCCCCTGTCAGGTGTTTCGTCGACCAGCATGAATTCAACATACAGATATCCCATAGCGACCGAGAAGGCCAAGCAAATGGAAAAAAGAAAATTCCACACTTTTCAAGCAAGTTATTCAGAGTTATTTTCACTTCATTCTAACGAACTTTCGGAAATCGTTCCAAAGGTATGTTGTAGTTAAAAGTACGCATTTCAGAACTGAAATGGTAAACTACACTCTACACCAAACGCATTTAGTCCACTGGTAGCTGGATCAAAACACATGGCTAATTCAAACAGAAGTTTGTCTACTATCAAAACAAAAAAACAACGAAAATACAAATCGACCTTTATCCAACAGTCTTCAATATTCCTCATTTGGAACAGTGATGACCAGAACTTTAACAAGACTTAATTCAAATCGCAGTTCGTCCACGCTTTACAGATCGGTGGTCCTAAACACCGACATCTCCCTAAATATTAATTTGTATATTAGATTGGGTTTAACGATGCTTTCGACAGCCAGAGTCAGCTCCTGGCGAACATTGTGACGGGTAGAGGAAGCCGGAGAGAACCACCGAGCAACGACAAGCCACTGTTTGACTCCCCAATGTACTAACTCAGCGCAATCAGGGTAAGCATTGCTTGAAGACAAGTGTGCCATTGACGTGCAGTACGCCTCAGAACACAGTGCCACCTTGCCCCGCCCCTCTTTAATAGACAATCAGTCTAACCCGTATTTAAAGCTCAAGATCCCAATGAAGTACATTTACATGGTTTAGTGTCTTTTCAGCCCCGTGACTGGATGCAAATAAACAATAAAAAATTCGATGAACTTTGTGTCAATGTCCAGTCCTCTCCTCCTTCAAGGTATCGTGTTATGTATCGGGTCGTCCTAAACACCGAATTCCCCCTTATTTATTTATTTACTTTTTTATTTATTTATTGGGGTTAAAGGATACTTTCAACAGTCAGGGTCACCTCCTGTTGGACAGTTTTAAGGGGGTGGGAAGCCGTAATACCCGGAGAGTTATAGATACCTGGTCCCCTCTCCTTTAATGTACCGTGTTACGTGTCGGGTCGTCCTAAACACCGAAATCCTTCTTAATATTTATTTATTTATTGGGGTTTAAGGATACGTTCGAAAGTCAGGGTCACATCCGGTCGGGCAGTTTTGCGGGTGGAGGAAGCCGGTGTACCAGGAGAGAACCACATAGCAACGACAAACAACTATCTGACTCCATAACATACCAACTTCACACAGCAGGGTGAGGACTGGTTGAAGACAAGTGTACCATTGACGTGCAGTACACCTTAGTACACAGAGCCACGGTGCCCATACCACCCCAGCCCCCCTTCATAGACCGAACAATTGAACCCCCCCCCCCCCCCACACACACACATTTAAAGATCAATATACCAACGGAATACAATTAAGAAGTTTTAGGTCGTTTCAGCCCACGACAGGGTCAAAATAAAACAATAAAATACTTCAATGAACTTTGTGTAAAATGCCCGGTCTCCTCTACTTGGAAGTATATAAAAGAATCTTAGTCGATTTTGTACCACTGCCTAGTTTCGGACAGAACTGCTGGAATTGGGAACCGCGTCAAGATAGACGTCGCAAACACAAGTTAATCCAGTTCTACAAAACGTACCATCGTGTGGTTCCCCCGTACATCTCCAGTAAAGTCCCACCACTTGCTTCCTCGGTTAATCCTTCAATTAGTCTTCGATCAAGTAATAATCACCGTGTTCCGTTCTGCCGGACTGAACTGTACAGGTCTTCCTTTATACCCAACGTCACTGACCAATGGAACAATCTGCCCGAGGCCGTCCGCGAAAACTCGTCAATGACAAACTTCAAGACATTCCTCAATCGTGGCAATCGACTACCTCAAAGGTTCTACTGTAGATCGAAATCTCGCCGAGCCCAAATATACCACTGCAGATTACGACTCGGGTGTAGTAATCTCAACTCTCACTTATACCAAAATCACCTAACACCAAGTCCCCTTTGTCAATGCGGTGAGGAAGAGACTTCTGGTCATTTTCTCCTGCATTGTCCAATCTTCTCTGATGCCCGTTCCCATACAATAGATCTCCTCCCCTTTACAGTGGATTCCTCTATACTTCTTTTTGGATCAGAATTTCTGAGTTGTGACGACAATCGTTACACTTTTGAAATGGTACATGATTTTATATTAACAAGCAAGCGATTCCACTGAATGACTCCCATGTGGTGTTGGTCTATCTCCAAAACAAAACGAGATGGGTTAATACCGCGCTGGAGTTATTTAATAGCGTTTATATTACTTTGGTGTCAATTAATTAAAATTGATACGGTACTGACTAAGTGTTTGAATGGTATTTAGTGCCTTTTATAGTAGACTCTAACTCCCTTTTGTTATCAAGAAGACATCCATGGAAATAACAATTAAAGCTAGATTTTGCACTCAGACTGGCTATGCTTTGTATTGATAACATCATGGCACGTCGTGGCTCCGAGTCCCGCGCCCTGGCTTTTTCTGACGGACCAATGACAATACCAGCATTTTGAACACTTCTCGTTTCCGATCTTTTTACTTTTTCAAAACGTGGATCGTGTCCTCTCGGTAGGCGACTCATCGATCCCGCTCTGACTGGGGACCAGGAACAATGTTTAAGGAGTATTACATTGTAGATAGTTGGTAAATAATGATTTTAGATCTAGCTTTTCCATTAGCCTTACCGATAGAAATGCAGTTTACATTGGACATGTTCCTGTGGGAAGTGAAGCGGTGCTTGTTTACCATGGTAAGCATGCCCTGTTTTGCTGGTAGAATAGGATCCAGTAACCAGTGCTTGGGGTAGACGGCCTCTAAAATGGGCAACATGGGTATCAATGATTGGCTAAACTTGAGTTTATATCTGTCTTGTGGTCATAATTAGCCTCCATGTGCATTCATATATGACCTTAAACACCAATAAATAAATAAATAACATTGGCCATGGGAGCCGGGGTGCATGGGCAACGACGTGCGAGCTTAGTTATTATCGTTCACCAGATACTTGTTGTATTATGAAGGTATGCGATGTCAGGAACAAATATTCGTGTCTGTCATTGTCATCGATGTATCTCAGCAAATTTTTTTTAGTGAAAACGGCCCATAATAAGCTTACAGCTTACTGCCGAATCCACACCAATGTTTGTATTATTATACTAACTCTTTGGTTTTTGGAATAAAATATTGTTTAACCCTTTACCTAACATGAAAAACAGACGACACTTGAAAAAAAATTCTTGAATAACTACTTTTTTTCATTTTTTGTTTCAAAAACATAGGTTATGACCACTCGTTGGAACGAGCTCGACGAGCTCGTTCCAACGAGGGGTCATAACCTATGTTTTTGAGACAAAAAATGAGAAAAATAATTAAAATTAATTGGCGCTTTTTGAGAATAGCGCTGGCCGGTTTTGGCCGTTACGTTGGGTAAAGGGTTAAACTAATAGCTCAATATAACTCTTAGAAGTAATTTTGTTGTTTTTGTGTCGATAAAATGAATCGTAGATTTACCTTTTCATCAAACCCTGGCTGAACCATAACGTTCTTGGAAATACGTGAACTCTCATGATACAGTCTAAGAGGAGGAATGTTTTCCTTTCTTTAACCGTAAACTCGGCCATTTTGACGAGTTTTTGCAACTTCCTCAGAAAAGTCTTTTTCGTCAGTGGACACAATTATCTTAATGTCCTTTATAGAATACCTGCCATTTAAATTTATAAAGCGGGTCTTTCGTTTTTGTTTTACATTTCGATCCCGTCGAGAAACATGAATTCTTTTGTACGATTTTAGATACAAATCCTTTGTTATCCTCCGAACAGATGTGCCTGATATGCCAAGATCGCTGGGACCGATACGTGCCTGATTGGTCCTCCCGAGAAAGAATCATATCATCTACAGCAGTTTTATTTTATTCTGTGGCTGCACTTTTCGGCCTGCCACTTCCAGGTTCCCTAGCAGTAGAGGCAGTGACATTCATACATTTTACAAGCCTACAAACAGATCGACGTTTCCAATTCTGTCCAGGAAATTCCTGGACATGCATGTTGCCACTCCATCCTTTTTGGGTCACACAGGCCTCAATGATGGCCTTGCCTCCATCACTAAAAACCATTGTAGTAAGGAACGTTAAGAAATATCCAACTTGATTTGTTCTCTTCTTGACTATGATTCTAATCACGGAACACCTGCAGGTGCAGACAGTGACACATGCCAGATATGACACTTGATTGACAGGTGTCAAAACTGCCAGACAGTTTGGACATACACCATCTGGCATGTTATATTTTTATACTGTACCAATGACCCAGACATAGCTGGTGCTAACTCTTAAAATATAGGGCCAAACACAAATTTTGCCCCCCAATCCCCAAAATTTGCATCTAAAACCAAAGAAAACATGTCCTGAAAGGCCCTCCACACTTCGCCCCCACTGCGCATGCGCAGTGTCAAGGACGTTCCGAAATTGGCGCCATTAATCATTCTAAGTTTGGCCCTTCATCAGTTAACATCTGACTGATCTTTGTGCTTATAAATCTCAGTTTAAATGATGCCAGACACATAAATATTAGTGAAATGGTGATTCTAAGGAGGATAGAGAAGGAGGAGAGGAAAAAAAATGTGTGACAGAATATTATCAGGGCTGTAACTTAAAATTTTTTAATGAAATTATGTTAAGTTACCTATTTTCGAGGCAGCAGCCATTTTGTTGTCATTCTGATTATTTAGTTACACTGTTTTTAAGTGTTTTCCTCTCTCCCTGTCCTTTAAGTTCCCCCTTGCTATTCTCCCATGCTTTTGGCATAGTTTTTGTAATTATTATTACTAAATTTTCTTGGGAGTTTTAGCTGAATAACAGAATGAATTCTGTTCTTTTCCCCATGTTTACGTCTTCACCTACGGGTGGTTAGGCGTTGTGTTCTGCATCTACCATCTGATGTTCTGCAGTTTCTTCCCTGGAAGTCTCCGTTTTGCATCAGATAGTGTATTTTTGGTAACTGATTTCGGGCCTGGGTGCCTGGAGTCTTATTTTAGTGTTTTTACACTCATTGTTTACATTTACAACAGCCCTCTGTGTGAGGGGGGGATTTCTAAAAAATAATATCTTGATGTTATTTTAATCATAACTAGATACATTATTATTGTTCGTAAGTGTTGAATAAATTGTTTAAAATATTTTTAAAATTTGTGTCCACACTTAGGCTTGGGATCCATTGGGGCTCAACGTTACTTTTCAGAAACTTGGGCTGTTCTGAAAAAATATTTTTTCAAAATATTTTGATTTCAATTATTTTTTCTATATTAATAGATCATATTATTATTATGTATTTTGATTGCCAGGGGTTAGTGCGAGTACCAGGACTTGTTTTCTGTTCACATTGAAAGGATATTGATCAATTGTTTTAAGAGGAAGTCTTCCTCTGACTTTATTATCATTCTGTATGTGGTCAGTGTACTCGCATTAACTCCTGTTCTGTATCGTATGATTTCGATGACAATATGGGAAGCGTATGTCACGGTATGTTATTGGGGATTTGGACACTCCGGTCCTTTCCCCGCAGGGTCACTCTACTTTATCAATTTCTATTTCAGACGATCAAGATTAGGGTGATGTATCTGTGATGTCTTCCAACAGTGTGCCTCCGTCGTCACAATTAATGAAGGGCTAGCGGAAAAGTGCTCATGTAAATACGCCAATTGCCTAAGAGGACCCTAGTAGGTTCGACGGCCTTTGACGTCCGCTAGCTCGCCCGGTGTAGCGTCCATTCACCGAATGGTTCGGCAGCCGGGTTCGTCCGTTGCGGTCTAGAAGGAATTTTTGGGGTGATGCGAGTACTATAAATTAACCTAATGCACACCCAGTGACGGCGGATCGGAGGGAGAACGGAGGAAGCCTTTTAGTCCGGTTCATAGCTCGTTCCGGTCCATCCGGACGGCAAGCGAGAGAGGCCCCTCTCTCGTTCAACAACATCTGGCCCCAGATGTTGTGGTACAAAATGTGTCGCAAGCGGAGCATACGTCCGTCGCTCGGGACGCTCCGTTGTATAGGCAGTCCGCGGAGACTGCTAAGGCTTCCTCTTCTCGTCAGCGCACACGACCGCACCTTGGCTGCGTGACCGCCGATATATTACCAGCTTCGCCGATCAAGGATTCTTCGGCGACCAGGTCACACCATCCGGTAGCCAGGGACACGAGGCCTGCAGACTCCGGACGTTCGCATAGGAAGTGTGCGGGAGTCAACGTACACGGAGCTTCCGGCGGCAATGCATCGTAAGACCGCTATTGCACAGGCCTCGGGAACGGACGTGCTTTCCTTAATAGCACAGTTTATCGCAGCATCCCAGCATCTACTGAATCTGTCGCATATATTTTATCCGACGATGCTGGGTCGGGACGCTCCGCGGAAGCGGGTACGGACGTCCGAAAGTTTAATCCGGTCCGACGGCATACCGAAAGGGATTCGGAGGATTTCGAGCTTTCCCTTTCGGAACAACATAGGCTGTTGTGTATGTCATCTGACTTGGTCTTCTGCAGCTTCTTTCGTCGGACCAGAATGCTGCGATGCCGGATAAGAAACTGATAGCGTCGGTGGACTTAGACATTTTTGGTTCGGTTCAGGGACATCGTCCCTCAGTTCCGACATAGTCCAATAATGTCACACAAACTTTCGAATTATTGAACGACGCTATATATATTATTATTTTGTGCTTGCTAACCAAGCATTTCTGGTTTCTTGTTCGAAGAGTTATGGAGATGTCTTTCAAAAGTGTGCCTCTGTCGTCATAGTTAATGAAGAGCTAGCGGCAATAAGTGCTCATGGAATATGTCTATCGCCTACGGAGTGACATTCGCTAGCTCACCCGGTGTAGCGTACATTCATCGAATGGTTCGGCTGCCGGGTTCGTCCGTTGCGGTCTACGAAGGAGATTTGGGTGATGCGAGCACTTTAATTACTTTAGTACTCACCCAGTGACGGCAGATTGAGGACAGCTCGGAGGAAGCCTGTTAGTCCGGTTCCTGGCTTGTCCAGGTCCGTCCGGGCTGTGAGCGAGAGAGGTCCCTCTCTCGTCCAACAACATAGGGGACCGCATGTTGTGGTTCAGATATTTTACATTCGGAGCATATGTCCGTCGGTCGGGACGCTCCGTTATATTGACAGTCCGAGAGACTGTCCTTAATGCTTCCTCATCCTCACAGCAGGGCACACGACCGCACATTGGTTACGTGACCTCGAGTATCCGATCAGTTTCGGCATTCAGTGATTCCACGGCGAATAGGTCGCGCCATCCGGTAGCCAAGGGACACGAGGCCTATACACTCCGTTCGCTCGCATATTGGTAGTATGCACGGGGTAACGATCACGGAGCTTACAGCGGCAATGTATCGTAAGACCGCTTCTCCTCAGGCCTCAGTGACGGACGTGCTATCCGAGTTAGCACAGTTGTTTCGCAGCATCCCAGCAATTGACAGTTTCTCGGTCGAATCAGGAATTATCCGACGGCGCTGGGTCGGTGCGGTCCGCGGTTGCATCAGGTACGGACGACCGAACGCTTTATAGGGTCCGACAGGATGGCGAAAGGGATTCGAAAGATTTCGAGTTTTCCCTTTAGTAGTATCGGAAGATACCTTTCATATCTTCTGGCATTATCTTCCAGTGATTGTTATTTCGGACTTCATTGCTGCGATCTTGGATAAGAGACTTATAGCGTCATTGGACTCGGATTTTTCGATCGGTTCAGGGACATTGTCCCTGACTTACCGACGCAGTCCAATATTGTCATTACAACATGTGTTTTATTTTTCGACGCTATATATATATATATACAAGCCTGCTACTAAGCATGATAGTTTAGTTTCTTGTCCGCGTTGCTCATTTCTGCCATTTTATCATTTATACGAATAGTTTATTTTGGCAGAGCAGGGCATACCGAGAGTTCATATGCGTCTAGACGGTGTGATTAAAGACTGCATATATTCTTTTTCGCCGTTTATGTCTTTTCCAATTTCAATGTTGGGAACGACATTATATATAGTAGACTTAACTTATACGCTTTATCATACGTAATCCGCCTTACTGAGGCGTTATCATTACGTCTTCAAGAAAAGATTTACGGGATATTATTCTCAATGTAATTTCTTTTGAGGGCAGTAGTTTGTTCACGTATAACTCCGCCCTTCAGTGGCTGATTGGAGTTGGTTAGACGTGACGCAGCCCTAGCTACATCCACACGCGTGGATAGTAAGGTTAAGAACTCTCTCAGAGTCGCTTCGTTCTCGGAGGAGCTTCTCTTCGACGGCAACTTTTCGGCAATCCATGAATTGCTCGATTTACACGTTCTCTTGTCTATCTAGTGTTACAAGAGATTCAGACTGGGGCAAACATTCGGTGGTTGACTCAGAGAGTGCCACCGCAGTTGCCGGACCCGAGTGTGGCTGTTATGACGGTTGCCAGTCAAACAGATTGGGATATAATACTGATCCCTACGGATTCGAAGTGCCAGGGTCTTTGGGTTCCGCAGTCTCTTAGCAATCAGTTTTCTTCCGCGGAATAATGTTTTTTAGGCTTGCTTTATGTCATTGCATGAACATTATTCAGAAACGCATGCCCAAATTCCTGTCCTTTAATTCGACAGTAGTGGCGTATCTCCGGAACCAGGGAGGCACTCTTTCGTTTCCGTTATTCAATTTAATGGAAAGAATCCGTCTGTTGGTTATAGTACACCAAGTTCAGTTTTGGTCCGTCATATTCCGGGTCGTCTGATTGTTTTATCGGACTCCCGTTCTCTTACGGGTCGCTTGTTGCTGTCAGAATGGACTCTCAACAAACAAGTATTCAATCAGATTTGCTATCTATGGGAGCGCCCAATGATGATTTATTTATGACACAGCTTGCTAATCAATTGCAGACGTATGTGTTGGCTTGTCCAGATCTCTGAGCTAATGTTGTTAACGCTCTATTGATCTATAGGACGGAATGATAGGATACGCGTATCCTCCGGCGCTGTTGTTTCAGCAGGTATTGCTAAGATAAACAACCACAATACATTTCTGTTGATAGCATCTCTATCTTCACAGAGATCATGGGTAATTTACTCTCTTGTCTACTGTGGGTCTTAACGTGAAATCTTCCTCTATGTGAGGATCTTTTTTCACTGGGTAAATCGTGTCATCTTTATCACAACCAGCAAGGTCGTAACCTTCATGTATTCCGTTGTGTGGTCCGTATTGCATTGTAAGCACTGTACTGGACGAGCTTTGGACGCGATTTCTTACTATAGGAGATCCTCTTCTTCGCTATTCTATGCGGCTAAAGTGGAGGCTCTTCCGTCGTGGTGTAGGGATCATTATGTTCATATTGTTGATCCCTCCATACTACTCATTGCTATTTTTTAGTATACTTGTTTCACAAGATCTACTGCAGCCTGTTATTATTTAGGTTATAGGTTTATGTTACCTCATACCTATGCACTCTACGATAGTTTACAATTGAGTCTTTTGTCTCTTTATCTAAGTCAGTTAGTAACTTTTTGATAAATAGACTTAGAATCTTTAGGTTAAATTCCTATATGGATTTTAACTTCGGTTCTTATTTAGCTAAGTAATCATTTGAGCCTCTGGAAACAGTAGTTTTCAAATTCTGACCTTTTAGACAGTAATTCTGTTGGTTTCTCTTTTACTGTAGAGTCAGTGAGTTTCATGCACTATCGATGGATGATTTTCACTTTCGTAGTTTCGGAATCACTACTTCCGTTACTATTTAGGTTGGATTGTTGCATAAGAGTTAGGCTCCTATTATCCGGAACCTATTATTTTAAGGTCCTTCCGTCTTCGTATGGGCATAGGCCTTTACTCTTTTCGGGTACAGTTTATGTATTTATAAACAGATATCTGTTTATTACTATGGGCGTAAGCTTCTTCTGTCTTTGATGTCTAGTAGAAGGACGTTACGCTCCATTTTATTGTTAATGGATTCTATTAACTATCGGTACTGCTTATGGTATATCATTGACTTAGCAGTTGTGCTTAAGATTTCGGCTCATGAAGTAAGAGTTCTTCTACTTCTTGGGCTTACATTAATAGTGTCACTATTATAGATTTTTGAAGGCCGCTCATTGCGCTCAGCCATCCACATTCATGAATTTTATCTCAGAAATATCGAGTCCATTTCTGGAGGCCTCTATTGTTAGGTCTATTATCTACTGCTCAGAATGTCATTCACTTAACAGTTGCTACTATAGCTAGGTAGGCTGTCTGTTTCGGCAGTGTCTCCGTTCGGCTGCCCTCTTCGCTCTGGGCTATTTGGCCCAGGGCAAGAAAAAAGGGGGGGGGGGGAGGGTGTTCCCTTGGGTCACCTGTTTTACTATGAAAACAAGGGGATACCTCCTCCGGAGTTAGTAATTCTGAGCTGTTATTGGGATGGTTGTTTAGTGAGAAGTTTAGGTTTTTAAAAATTCATTCAAGTCTTAGTTTTTAAAGTATAGCTTTTGAATATTGCATATGTCAACGGACATGATTATGCAATCCTCAGACACTTTTAGGAGTATAAGAGTCTCTATTCTCTAGACTTACTTTATTTATTGGCTTACTTTAAAAATTATTAGTATAAGGATTATATTGGATATTAATAGAGTACATGGATGTATGAAGCTCAATTTTGGAAGGTGTTGTATCTTTCTAATTTATCATAAATAAGAAAGATACATGTAAGGCCTATTACTTCTTTTTCCCTACAGGGGATGACTTTATTTTATTTTATTGAGCGTATTCCATTTTGCTCTATGTCCTTGGCCCTCCAGCCTTTTTACTATTCAGCTATGTCTGGGTCATTGGTACAGTATAAAAATGTTAAAAAATTTATAGTAATTTATATATTTTTTATACTTACCAATGACCCAGACGGGGATGGCCCTCCCAGGAGTTGGGAACTCTTGCCGCCCCGCTGAGTACATAGCGCTTACCAGGCACTGGTTATTAGAATGATTAATGGCGCCAATTTCGGAACGTCCTTGACACTGCGCATGCGCAGTGGGGGCGAAGTGTGGAGGGCCTTTCAGGACATGTTTTCTTTGGTTTTAGATGCAAATTTGGTGGATTGGGGGGCAAAATTTGTGTTTGGCCCTATATTTTAAGAGTTAGCACCAGCTATGTCTGGGTCATTGGTAAGTATAAAAAATATATAAATTACTATAAATTTTTTAACTTTTTGACATAGATCTTTAATTGTTTCACTATGAGAACACCATGAAACCTACCTAGAACCTTGGCCTTTTCAGCGTTTATCGTCAATAAATAGCTAATAATGTATGCAAATTTTTAAGTTGATACCTTTTGATTTCATGGAGTTATTAAATTTTGGAAGTTAGTTACTTTTTTGGCCCACCCGATACATTGGTTTGTGGTTCCAGTTTTAACACGGAAATCTTAATTAATGAGATATCCGTGCGGATGTATTTGCTCGAATGTTAAGATATCGTGTCTTTATCAATTAGTTATTCCATCTGGTGTGTACTCTTTACTAAAGAAGCAGGAAATTCGTAAGTTTATCTGAGTAAACATCAATGGATTTCGATCTCTAGTTTGCGGTTCCCGTCACTTTGTCCTGAATTTTTCTGCCGATCTACAGACTGAGCGAACGGATAATCCGTATCCGCCCCCAGAAAGTTTCGAATTAGCTCTATCTGTAATATTTGATACATTTTCAGAACTCGCCTGAGAGGTTTTGGATACTGTGTGCATAATTAGCTAGGAGACTGCCTGTTTAATTCTGAAAAATAATGGATCGTGCGCTTTTCAGCCTGCCATGCAATGGGGCAGATTACTGTTATGTTGGTCTGTGATTCCAGTTTCCAGTTCAACTTAGAAATCCTATTTAATCGAATATTGTTCACACGAAACACACCAAATGTGTGTTCTAACCAAGCCTGCAAATATGCAATCTACCATTTGAGGAATGATGTCCCCAGAGGGTGCATTTGTTGAGGCTGCCCTCTGTGAACCTCCATCTGAATCAAGGTCTCACGCCTAAACAAACTGAGAATAAATTGAGGGATTCTAGCCCACTGTACGGGATAGCATAGGAGAATTCACTCTCTATTACTCTATTACTATTACTACAGAAAGTGCATAACTCCGTTTCCGATAATTCACTTTTATACAGCTTTGAGTTAGTGTAGATTTTGATGTGTAAAAATTTGTATTGAAGACTCTGTAAGTATGAGTCGTCTCTTACTGTGAAATAATTTTTGAATACCAGCTCCCTGTCTTCGGACTATAAGCTAATATCCAAATACTCTTCCCATTGTTTCTGCGATTTGGATGGGGTAACAGCTGTTAAGATTAAAAATATTAGGTAATCATGTTTGATTATCAGGGGTTTGGGGTTTGTTTTATTTAATCTTTCCATGACCCGGGAATCGTACTTATCACCCCTTGGTAGGTTGTGAAGGTCGTCCTGAGATTGTACTACTGGAGAAGTCAACGAAAGACAGAAAGGTCCTTCGTTCCGTTAATAACTCACTTATGAAAAAAATATTGCATTCACACTATCTTTTATCAAAAAACATATTGTTATTAACTTTTATGTGTGTGTTGTAAAATAAAGGCTGTTTTTTCTTGGGCTGCGGTGATTTTTGAATATAGTAAGGACCATGCCAACAGTGCGTTTTTCCAAAATATATTTTTACGTTCCCCAACCTTCAAAAGCCCTTCTTTGTATAACTGCCAAATTTTGTCACATGCGTGATATTCAAAATCATCTAAAACTTACGTTTCCCAGGTGGCCAGCAAGTTTGGGTCAATACGTGTTTTAATCCAAGAAAGCTTTAAGGAATAGCAGTATGTTTTAATATTAGGAAATTTTAAGCCGCCGTCTTTTATTGAATTAATAACTGTTGGTCGTTTAATGTTTTTCATTTTTGCTTGACCAAAGAAATTTAGAAAACAAAATTTGTAACTTCTGGAAAATACCTTCCGGTGGATCTGGTAGGACAGTCAAACAGTGTATTAGCATTGGGAGTTGAGTGAATTAATCACAGTAGTCTTTCGAATGGGGGTTACATTTCTAAAAGACAAATCACCTAACAATCTCTCGATCTTTAGTATTTGGTTTTTGTAGTTTGTTAAAAAATGATTTTCGTTGAACAGATTGAACTGGATGCCTAATATTTTGAATGAATTACTGTGGTTCTATTTACCTTTTGTTTTGTTCGTAATTCATCACCACACCCCCTTTTAGGAACTTAGGAAGGTGGTTTAAAATAGTGTAATGATTGAACATATTGCCGAATTGGGCTCCTGGCTACGTTTGTTCCTTAATCAGCATCCCGGTACTAAAACAATTCTGTGCAGCTTGAGTAGCCTACGATTCTGAGTCGTGGAGTAGGAGAACCATATTAGAAAGTTCTGGAAGTCAAGAGCCAGGCCCCAACACGACAATACTTCATACTGTTTAAACCCTGTTTGTGTATAAAGAGGTGTGGAAAGCAGCGAAGGAAAGCAAGAAGAGAACAGGTCATAGAAAGCCAGCTTTAGAACATGACGAAATGCTTTTAGATTCACGACAGTTGTTTGTGGGGCAGCTTATATATACACCAAGTAAGCGACAAGGTAGAGGAAAGTCTTTTGATGGATGCTACAAGAATGGAAATTGACGAGGGACAAAGCAGATACTCTTCCCAGTGGAGTTAGAAGGTCGGGTTATTTGTTTGTATTTGGCAGTCATCAGAAACGTCCACTTGATATGATAATATTATGCCCCTCTTCGAACAGTAGACAATTCTCTGAAGTACTCAAACGCTCTGAGCCAAAAAGAAGTATTGATACGTCAACAGGGATTGGGAGTAAATTTATAATACTATCTCAAACATTTGAATATATAGGGCAGAGTAGAAGGAAATGACTTGGCGTCTCTTCCATGCCGCATTGGCAGGAGGAGGTGAGAGAGAGGTGATTGGCAAATAAATGAGAATTGAGATTATTACAACCAAGTCTCAACCTGCAGTGGTATATTTGGGCTGTTCGAGACTTTGACCAGCAGTAAAACTTAGGAGGGCGTTGACTTCCCGCGTTTAGATACATTTTAAAATTGGTCAGTGAAGAGCTATCACGGACGGAAAGAGGCAGTTGGTTCCATTGGCCAGTGGTGCTTGGAATGAATGATGACTGATACAGCTGCGTTCTACAGAATGGGATTCTGTGGTTATGACTTGATCGGAGGTTGTGCGTGAAATTCGACGACGAGATCACTGGAGGGACTTTGTTGGCAATATATGGAGGCGACATACTATGATACCTTTTAAAGAATTGTAGCAATTTGTGTTTCCTGCGTCATGTGGGGGATCCCAACGAGTTTCGGAGTAGAGTAAAGCTTTTGCTACAACTGGCTGTAGCCCCTGCAATTATCCTCGCGGCTGCAATCTGGATTTTTTTTCTAATTCTTCAACTTTAGTTGCTGTGCAATTGTCCTAGACAACGTCGGCGTATTCTAGCAGGGGCCTAATAAATGCAAAATATATCTTCTCTAGAATGCTGCGATCGAGTTTGAATTTCTGCTTTCTCAACAGACCTAAACGAGTCCAGGCGTTAGAGCATGTATGGTCCATATGGTCGTTCCAGGTGCACGTGGTGTTTAATATGACTCCTAAGTGTCTGTGACTACTGACTTCGATTATTTTTGAATTACCCAAAAAGAGTGGTGGATGGGTGGTAGATTCACTTTTACGTGTTATAAGCATACTCTCTGTTTTGAGGGGGTTGAACTCAACCAGCCATGCATTGACCCAATCATGATTGATTAGGGTTGAAGCTTGCTCTGGGTTCTCAAAAATTAAGTACAGGGAAGTACCATCTGGAAAGAGGCGTATGTTGCTACGTAAATTTTCAGTTATGTCGTTGATGTATATTAAGAAGAGTAGGGGGCCGAGTATCGAACCTCGCGGCATGCCAGTATTGATGGGTCTCCATGATGAGGCATCAGACCCTATCACAACCCGTTGTGACCGATTCGAAAGGTAGGATTTCAAAAATAAGAGTAATTCACCTGAGATACCAATTTGCTTCAGGTTGTGAAAAAGTCCATCATGCCACACTTTATCGAATGCCTTGCTGACATCACAGAAAACTACACTGATCTCTTTTCCTTTGTCGATTGTTCGATTGAATTCGTCATAGATATCAGTCAAGGGCAGTTGAATCACCAGGTGTAAAACCTGATTGGAACTGACTAGGAATGTTATTATCAGTTAAGTATTGCCACAAGTGTTTGAAAACAATTTTTTTCAAAAATTTTACCTACACAACTCAGCAATGATACTGAGCGATAACTACTGACAGAGTTCGACGGCTGTTTTTTTCAAGATTGGAGAGACATTCGCTTTTTTCCACAGTGATGGAAAATACGAGTTATTCAACAGTACATTAAAAAGAATTGTAAGAGGTTCACATAGCGACGATTTCCATTCCTTTAGGAGACGTGGACTTATAAGATCGGGACCAGATACCATGGAAGCCTTTATATATTTCATCTCGTCTAGTATTTCTCCACAATGGAGAGTAATACTGATAAAAGTTTGTGAAGCTTGAGGTTCGCGGTCAGGGAGAGACACTTTGGAATCATCAACGGTTGATATCGAAACAAAGTATTCGTTCAATACCTCGGCTTTATCAACAGTGGTGGAAAAGATTTTGTTTGAATGAATAAGCGTAGGAACTGCCGCTGGTTTGCGGCTAGCAATGAGCGTTTTAAGCGTTTTCCACCAATGTGAATCTTGTGTTTTGTTAGTTCCTAAAATAGCTTGGACTTAGGACAGATACGCCGCTTTGGCTTTTCTTACTGCTGATACTACTTCATTGCGTTTACATTTATATTGGGCCCATGCATTCGGATGCATAGTTCGTTTTGGCGACGCGGTATAACCTTTTTCTCTGTCTAATTAGTAATCTAATCTCGTTATGGAACCATTTCGGCTGCTCCAATCGCACAGTGATGATTTTGTTTGGAATATGTTCAGATGCCGTTTCAAGTATTTTGTGATTGAAATTCGAAATGATAGTATCAAGACATGTTTCATCAAAAAGGGAACTCCAGTCAACGTTCGAGAGGGTCTCATTTAAGGCTTCATAATCACTCTGGGTTATACAGCCATACTTTCCTCTTGAAGGATGGGGGATGTGGTTTCAAAAAGTCGATGTCCATGGATATTGGGCAGTGGTAACGCATCATGCCTGGGACAATTGGTTCTAGTACATCACAAGCCTTCACATTCACCGAGTTACTCACAGCAAAGAGATCAATCAGAGAGGCTGACGTTTCAGTGAAAAATGTTGGCTCATTCACAAGCTGTCGCAAATTGAAGACATTTCCTATCTCCACAAAACCACGCCTTGAAGTAAGAAGTTGGTTATCATTAAAGTCTCCAGTGACAATTAAATCGTCAATTGGCGTGTCTCTGGCTTTTTCTATGAAGCTGATATGCTATGCCATGTTTCTGAGGGACTGTTTGGTGGGCGGTAGAAGACTCTCAGCAATAATGACTTACTATGTTTGGTGTATATTTCAACCCATAAGCACTCTATGTTCGCTATCTCCAGGTCTGACCGTTGTCGAAAAGAAATGTGGTCTTTAATATAAAAGGCAATCCCACCACCGCTTGTCGGCCTGTCTTGGCGCAACGGTTCATGGAACCCGTGGATTGAAATATCGGAAGTGGGGTCGCTGTCCTGCAGCCATGTCTCCGTTAGTGCCAAGACATTAAGGGGCGCTTCACATTCGACGGTTTCTATTTTGGGATTTAGACTCTGTATATTAAAGTGGAAAATTTTCCAATTGTGTGTGTTGATAGAGCTTAGTCCAGGGTTGAGTTCGATGTCGCCCGACAGTAATAAGAATTTACTTAGACAAAGTATCATTAAATTAATGATTACGACTGTGATTAATATTCCCAAAGAGGTTAAAAAGAACTGGACGTCGGAGCTGCTTTGTCGGCGCGTGTGTCTAACAAGGGGCGCTGTTGTATTTGAGATACTCGTTGTGCTACATAACCACCAGAACAAATTTATCATAGCTGTGAAGCTTTCTTGGATTTTGCTACCACCGAGTCGCAGGTGTAAACAGAATAAAGCAACAATTGAATGATTTTTTGAAAGTTTGTGCTTTAAGCCGCGAACATAAACTAAGAAATTGAAGATAGCTATCCGAGCACGGAATGATTCCATGACACGCATTTATGTAATATAGTATGTTATTTGAATGTAACAAAAATTACTAATAGCCCGGAGTGCGGTATTGGTCAAAAGTACATCAAAACAAACAAAACTGTTGTGAAAGCAAAATGTAGTCAAGCTGGCTGCAAGAAAGATATTTGAGTTAAGGTTATTCAAAAGGAGACAGTTGAGCATACATAAGGAAGAATCATAGGATATGAAGTGGAGGAAAAAGTGAAAAGCATATACATGAAAACTGTAGAACATGTTTTGAAA
This sequence comes from Pictodentalium vernedei, assembly GCA_031216915.1. Lineage (NCBI taxonomy): Eukaryota > Metazoa > Mollusca > Scaphopoda > Dentaliida > Dentaliidae > Pictodentalium > Pictodentalium vernedei. The sequence continues at coordinate 134,940,555 of CM062297.1, read as the reverse complement.
ATAAGAGTAAAATCTGCATTATCGAAGTCTCAAAGTAATCTTTACTTGGAGATGGGTAAAAGTTCTCACGTTGCAATCAATTGACTGTTGGAACTATCAGCATCCGAATACTACAGTTGATATTTAGGATAAATTGCAATGCATCACTTGATATTTCCACAGAGTATACAAGGATAAGGATAAGGCATTACCCAACGCTGTAGGCTAAATTTGTCTGAACAGTCTCTATTATTTAGGATGTAGCTATAAACATTAGAATAAAATGCGTGAAACCAATTTATTGTGGAACACCGAATTTAAAAATGCTGAGTGTCCTTTCAATGAATGGCCATTTCAGACAGTCGAAAGCTCTTTCTAAATCATGTAGAGTGATCATGCCCGGGATATTTTGTTCCTCGCATTTCTTAATTACATCGAAAGTCAGTCTAGTTGATTCCCCTATATTCCGTTCATAAAACCAAGTTGTGTATCTGAAATCAGTTTTGGTAAGATTGTTTTATGTCGATCGGCAATAGTAGCAGACCCATTTTTTACGTCTACATTTATCAGGGTTATGGGCATCCAACTTTTAAAAAATATCTTGGGTTTGTTTTGTGAGGAATGCAAGGGATAGTACCGGCTCGCTGTACAACTGAGAGTTCTTTGACATCGTAGCCATAGTTAAGGTGGAGTTAATTATTTTAAAAAAGGTACCAATGTCTTTCCAACAACATTTGTAAAAATCCGCTGGGTAACCGTCCGAACCTGGTGATTTATTACTTTTCATACATTTTAAAGATGTTAAACTTTCAGATTATGTGTGGGGGCCTTCAGTGCAGTTTCTTTCATCCATAACAATTTAAAAGGGTATTTTCGTGATCGAAAAACATATTTTCCTCCTCCAAAGAACTCTCTGTCAGACTGATTCTTGGGGCATACAGATTTGTATAAAAGGGCCCTTTGCTCTGAAGTATTTCACCCAAGTTATTAGTTTCCGTACCATCATACTTAACTATTTTACGAATAATTTTTTTCGGTAAAATGGCTTTTGTCGAGATTGCAGAAGTACTTAGTTGGTTTCTCCCCTTCCAATTAGCTTTACTTCTGAGTTTCATATCATCCCCCTTGCGCTACTAGTACTACTACCCCAATCGCCCTAACTACTATTGCAGAGTTTTCGATCACTACTTCTGATATATTGATCAATTATTTCAGCAATGGTTTCTTCTACTACCGAAATATATATCGGGGCCAAAAAACTTTTACCACGAGGTTGATTAATCAAAAATAAATCAACACTTACATGGTTGTGATTGGATTTGTATCTGATTTGGATGTCGTCCTTTGCAAAATGACGTGCAGTTCTGGCGACATTCCAAGGCCCCTCCATGTATAACGCGTTAAACCTGGATTTTCCAGTCTCTATACGTCATGTACATGTAAGTCAAGTGTTTGCATGCAGTATATAATCAGTTCATTTGCCCTAACATTGTTTTTATGCCTATAATAAATTGTATCTATATCGTAATTTTGTGGAATATTCCAGTCTCCACTTATCAGGATTGACGTTTTACCGATTTCTTCTATTGTTTTAAAAAGGTTTTCATAAAATATGGGGTTGTCCTCGTTGAGACCATGAACGACTGCCCATGTTAGTTTTGGGTCCTGTATAGTTATATCGACAATAATGTAGTTCACTCCAGTATCTCTGATAATATCAGAGTTAGTGAAATTGTTGAGATCTAGACATGGGCATAGACAGATAAACAGTGTTGGCAATGCCTGGTGCCAACTTAGTCAATTGCACTAAAAATTTGATTTGGCCCCCAAAAATCTTCGTTAGCTAAACTTTTGGCACCAAATTGCGACAGTGAAGAGCACGATCGTTGACGATGCGAACGGAAACATATATTTTTACTTATTTTGTCAATAAGGTGTTGGAAACTGTGTTTGGCAAAACTTTCAAGATTAAATGTCATTGAGTGGCAATGGGGTATTGTTGTTTCCTCAAGGTTATCAAGTTTACAAAAGGCAGCACTTATAACTAGATAAATAATTTATACGGTCGCGAGTGTCTCGCGACAGTATGAAATATTTATCTAATTAAATACTGCCTGTCGCAAAGACTCGTGACCCGCTCATCATAGTGGATTAACAGTAATTAGTCAACTAATTTTGTTATTGTCTAAGCTCAACAACAGGTACATGTACCGACATCAATCAGCCTGACCATTAATTGAATCATGAAATGAAATGAAATTTATTCAACAATATACCATCTCACAAACAAAAAATATAAAAAATTAATAATAACGAAGTAAACAGTCGAAAATCGTGAAATTGGGCCTTTTGAGGTGCAGTGGATTACATTACGCATAATGTATGTGAGTATGTACATTGTTTGAGACATCATAGCCGAATGGTTGTCTTCTTGACATCTCCATATTACTTACAATAACTCTTTCTTGGAGCGGACTTTTTCTGTAGGCAGGATGTCACAGTCGCTATTTCAGCTTACATATATAATTAGTACCCAACTTCTGTTGATGGGGTAATACGTTAATATGTGAAGGGTCATGATGGATGAGATACTAGAATTCGATTAGTATTATATGCTCTTGTCAGGACCACCTTTTCAAATCTGTGCACGTATGTTGCGACTATGTAACGAATTATTACCTTGGCCTTGTATATTATAGTTCCGGTGCCTAAGGTCAGTTTGAATCCTTCCCTCCCCCCCCCCCCAAAAAAAAGAAAAAAACCTCCAAGAGAAATGTGACTGTCACGCTCACTGCGTGCAAAATCGGGAGAACTAACAATTAAATTTGAATGAGGTACGAGCTCTGCATTGTAGCATTGGATCAGTCGGATCACTTACAACACTTCACCAGGAAAAAACGCCCCAACCCCTGCTTTCTCCGCCCTTCGTTTACGAGGTTATTGCCTAATGTCCTACAAATATATTATTACTTATATTTTTCTACAATCCTGGCAGAATCTGTTATTACAAGTCGCAATAAGAGTACAGTTTTAGATTTTAGGAAAATTATGTTTGGGGAGATTCGCGGAAAAATTTGTTCTCTCGTATCTGTCCGGATTGCCTTGCGTGCGTGCTATGGTTGGTAAGAGTATTAAACATGTTGTCAAAAGTTTGCGCTAATCTTTTGTGTTGCCAGTCATATATGAGTAAAAGAATATTCGATTTGTAAATATCATTAAATTTCCATATTCCATTCTTCATAAATAAAGGGTCTATGTGACTATTCAATCTCATTAGATTACTTACACGCAAAGCTCGCTTCTGTAGAAGAAATATTTTATTTGTAGCAAGTGAGTGACCCCCAAATCTGGATGGCATATAATAAGTGACTATGAACGAGGGCGAAATATAGTGATTTTAGGGCGTCTCTTGGAAGAACGTTTTTTACTTTGTTGATGCATTGATATAACTTATGTGACTGCCCGTTTCGCCTGCAGAGGATTTCCTCAGAACTTTCGTGTTCTGTCGGATTTTGCGTGACCAATTGTCCTTTCACTCTTGAAATAATTGCCAGTTCAAAACTCGATCAATTTAATTTGATACGATAGCGAAGTACACACCCTCCCCTCCACACCTCTCTTGCACTAAAACACTTGGTTAAGCACTAAATATTCAGAATGGAGAAACATATGGCACGAGACAGTTTCATTTAAAATAGCGTGAACAGAAAGAAATTTATGAGACGTCTTGAGTTTTTGAACTATAATTTCGATGAATGCATACCTTGATAATGTAGTTAGATAACATTTTATCAATCGATCATTTTGCCATCAAAACGTTTCTTTCACTTGTGAAGGGAAGTCATTTAGGCAGTGAAGAGCACGACCGGAGAAGAAGTAAACGAAAAGTAATATTATTTAGCGCGCATACGCGCGTAACTATTGGAATACACTTTCACTTCCGCACACCGAAGAAAGTTACATCCAAAAAATGGAAAACATTTGTTCCGAAACTAATATTTGTGCATCTTTAATATTTCCGTGTTTATTTTTTTCATTTTGTTGTGTCTTATTATTATATAGTATTTGTACATTGCATTAGCGGGACAAAGTAGTGGAAAAAAAAACGATTGTGCTTCCATACAATAATCTTTTGTGCCAGAAATTGCTCGACGTGTCCGACTAAAAAACAGGGTGCCATTTTTCATTGTTCAACTCTTGCAAAAGGGATTGCGTGTTCGCTTTCCATTTCCCGCGTGCTCTAATGTACTCCCACTCGAAAGGCGAAAAATAAATTCGATACGATACTTACCTTTTAAGATTCGAACCAGATATTTTATTTACGATTCGAACGATTTGGTCCAGATATTAAATAAATAATTCGGGCTAAATGTTTGGTCAAATCGAGACATTACTTTTTATGTATACTTAATGCATAACATAAATTATTTAAGGGGACCATGTCCGATTACAATTATAGGTGATACTTTTCACTGTTGAATCCTGCAGACAGCAAAACGTGTTCCTTTTTTGCGTGCAGTGCTCTTATGTACGTCACTGTAATTTAGATTGTTTATTTGCTGACCATTTACGATTCTGACCAAATTATTTAACGATTCTGACCATATTTTAATACCGTGCATTTGGGTCAGATATCATATTGCAAAATTCTGACTGGGCCAGGTGCAGGATTTTAATGCTTTGTAAATTTGAAGTCGGCCCTATGCGAACTCGGCCCAAACAATTTCGGGAAGGATGCCCTCTCGAGAGAAGTCGGTTTTTAATGCTTTGTAAATTTGAAGTCGGCCCCTATGAAAAGTCGGCCCAAACAATTTCGGAGAAGGATGCCCACGAGAGAAGTCGGTCCCCAAAACTACAGGACAGGGGCTTAACAACTTAATAATACTGGGGGTGGGTGGGGTGGGGGGGGGGGGGTGGGTGTTGGATATCAGTGCAGATCAAAAGGAAGTGCCAATTATGCTGAAATGATGATCGAGAGGGGTTGTGAACAACTTAAAAATATTGGGGGGGGGGGGGGGGACCCGAATGGACCAGATACCATATTACACAATTCTGACTGGGCCAGGTGTGCCGAAACGAGCCTTTGAATCAGATATCATATTGCACAATTCTGTGACTGGGCCATGTGCGCCAGCTCGGGAGAGCACGAGAGGATTTTAAAGCTTTGTAAATTTGAAGTCGGCCCCTGTTAAAACTCGGCCCAAACAATTTCGGGGAAGAATGCCCACAACAGAAGTCGGTCCCCAAAACTACAGGACAGGGGCTTAATAACTAAAAAATATTGGTGGGGGGGGGGGGGTGGGGGTGTGAATATCAGAGCGCATCCAAAGGAAGTGCCAATTATGCTGAAATGATGATCGAGAGGGGTTGTTAAGAACTTAAAAATATGGGGGGGGGGGGGGGTGATCCGAATGGATCAGATATCATATTGCACAATTCTAACAGGGCCAGGTGCGCCGAAACCTCGACAGGGCGGGGCAGGGTGGAAATTACAAGAGCCTTTGGATCAGATATCATATTGCACAATTCTGTGACTGGGCCAGGTTCGCTGGAACGTCGTCAGGGCGGGATCGGGGGCAAATTTCAAGAGCCGTAGGCCCTTGCCGACGACACGAGCTCCGGAGAGTACGAGAGGATTTCAGTCCGAATGGCTCAGATATCATATTGCACAATTCTAACAGGGCCAGGTGCGCCGAAACCTCGACAGGGCGGGGCAGGGTGGAAATTACAAGAGCCTTTGGATCAGATATCATATTGCACAATTCTGTGACTGGGCCAGGTTCGCTGGAACGTCGTCAGGGCGGGATCGGGGGCAAATTTCAAGAGCCGTAGGCCCTTGCCGACGACACGAGATCCGGAGAGTACGAGAGGATTTCAATGCTTTGTAAATTTAAAGTCAGCCCCCGTGAAAAACGTCGATCCAAACAGTTGCTGGGAAGGATGCCCACGAGATAAGTCGGTCCTAGAAACTACAGGACAGGGGCTTAACAACTTACAAATATTGGGTGTGGGGGGGGGGGGGGGCATCAGATCGGATAAAGTAATTGCCAATTATGCTGAAATTATGATCAAAATGGGTTGTTAACAACTTAAAAAATATTGTGGGGGGGGGGGGGGGTGGGGGGAGAAGGGTGAAGATCAGAGCGGATCCAAAGAAGGTGCCAATTATGATGAAATGATCGGCAAAAAAACGTTAGGGCAACTGGTTAATTGCCCCGCAGTTTGTTAGGGCAACCTGACAATTGCACCCCTAGCCTCGCTGTTCCGGCGCCCCTGGACTGTACCATGTCCGCCTACAAAAAATATGTACAAGGCCGAAACGTCCCGGGCCAATTGTCGACGAGTTCGTTCCAATGAGGGGTCACATGATATAGTTTTGCTGTAATTTTCAGAAAAATAATATTTTTTCAACTGCTGAATTTGCATATTACGCGGGCGTAAAGGGTTAATCCGTAATCCAATCCCTAAAAAAATCCCATACAATTTCGTGTTATCCCCTCTAATACGTTTCAATTTCGCCTCGCGGCCCAAGCCTTTCCATGTCTCTATCTCTGTGTGAATTATGATCGGGCGAGATTGCTTTAGGAGATTTTCACTTATAATGTCTCCACGGCAATTATTGGGTCACTGCAATGACAGCACTCGCTTCGAGGTATATATTTTCTTTTGAGAAACATCACAGTAGTAGTGTTCGGGCTTTTGAGTCCTCATTTGGATGACCCCGGCGGATGACCCCGGAAGTGACGTCATGTCACGTGACGTAGTGGCGCCATGTTGTGTTGCTATGGTAACCCGCGTGAGCGGCCATGTTGTGACGTCATCGCAATAGTGACACGTGGTGTTAGTGCGCATGCGCAGCGCATGTTGTTAGGGTGATACGTGTTTCCGTCATCCATTTTGTATACTGGAGGCCGCCATCTTGGTTTCTATGGTAGCACGTGATTGCTATGTTACCCAATTTTTCTGCAATAAGACGGGGTATGTTCGGAGGGTGTGTTCCTTTGTAGAAGAGTAAATCTAATTACCACAAACAACCCGACAATCTTTCCAAATCACCAAAATCTATCCCAACTTTTACTATTTCGAATTCTTGCAGAATTCTCTGCTTCTATCTATATATGTAATAGTTCATGTCTACCTAGCCATGTTCCTTTGTTCTGGAGTATACTCCAGTAGCATAGAAGAGCCTATTACTTGGAACAGTTTACCTTATTATTACTATATTTAGCAATTTCTGGTCTATTCGTGTAACTTCTGACCCTATTCCAAGTACTCTTGTTGTTTCATTTATATAACTAACCAATCAGATTGCTTGATTTTCCATAACCTGTATGCAGAGTTATCTCCCTTCTGTATAATAAAAGCCTATATCCAACGGCCATATCCCATGGAATCCCATTTTGGGGAAACACCCGTGGCTATGGAATCCCTTTATTGTCGTATGGGGCCATGAGGGCTATGTAAAATCCCTCAATGAGTCCTCATTTATTATCCCTCATAGCCTCATTGAATTTTGAGGTTATGAGGACCTTGAAAAATCCTCCAATGAGGTATAATTTACTACGACTCTTAGCCTCATTTCAGTATTTAACAGGTATATCCTATTGAATCCCATTTTGGAAAACGCCTGTGACTGTGGAATCCCTTTTTTGTCGTATGAGGCCATGAGGGCTATGTAAAAGCCCTCAATGAGTCCCTCATAGCCTCATTGAATTTTGAGGTTATGAGGACCATTAAAAATCCCTCAATGAGGTATAATTTACTACGAATCTCAGCCTCATTTCAGTATTTGAGAATACCTATGGCCTGGTATTGTATTATTCGAGGATACCTATCGAGGATACCTATCGGAATCCAATTTTTACGGACAGGGCCACTTACGGAATACCTTATATGCATATAGGGAAAATCTGATTCAACCTTAATCAATGTCATAGTCGAAACTGAGATAGATATAGCTAGGAAGTATTGATGGTAGTTTAGCTAATAGTACTGGTACAAGGCCGCAATGGAACAAGACTGTTGTTGAAGCTAATGATAGGACAAATAGACCAGTAGTGGCGGTGGAGCTTTGGCGACAAGATGGAAGCGGTTGGTAAGACTACATTAGACCTCATTGAGGGATTACTCATGGTCCTCTTGGCCTCATACGACAAACAAGGGGTGCCGAAGGCCATGGTTTCCAAAAAGGGGTGCCGAAATTGGGATGCCTGGGGGTATGGCTGTTAAATACTGAAATGAGGCTAAGAGTCGTAGTAAATTATACCTCATTGAGGGATTTTTAATGGTCCTCATAACCTCAAAATTCAATGAGGCTATGAGGGATAATAAATGAGGACTCATTGAGGGCTTTTACATAGCCCCCATGGCCTCATACGACAAAAAAGGGATTCTCCAAAAGGCATTCTCGATAGGTATCCTCGAATAATACAATACCAGGCCATAGGTATTCTCAAATACTGAAATGAGGCTAAGAGTCGTAGTAAATTATACCTCATTGAGGGATTTTTAATGATCCTCATAACCTCAAAATTCAATGAGGGTATGAGGGATAATAAATGAGGACTCATTGAGGGCTTTTACATAGCCCTCATGGCCTCATACGACAAAAAAGGGATTCCACAGTCACAGGCGTTTTCCAAAATGGGATTCCATAGGATATACCTGTTAAATACTGAAATGAGGCTAAGAGTCGTAGTAATTATACCTCATTGAGGGATTTTTCAAGGTCCTCATAACCTTAAAATTCAATGAGGGTATGAGGGATAATAAATGAGGACTCATTGAGGGATTTTACATAGCCCTCATGGCCTCATACGACAATAAAAGGATTCCATAGCCACGGGTGTTTCCTCAAAATGGGATTCCATGGGATATGGCCATTGGATATAGGGTTTTATTATACAGAAGGGAGATAACTCTGCATACAGATTATGGGAAATCACGCAATCTGATTGGTTAGTTATATAAATGAAACAACAAGAGTACTTGGAATAGGGTCAGAAGTTACAAGAATAGACCAGAAATTGCTAAATATAGTAATAATAAGGTAAACTGTTCCAACTAATAAACTCTTCTATGATACTGGGGTATACTCCAGAAAAAAAGGAACATGGCTAGGTAGACATGAACTATTACATATATAGATAGAAGCAGAGAATTCTGTAAGAATTTGAAATAGTAAAAGTTGGGATAGATTTTGGTGATTTGGAAGGATTGTCGGGTTGTTTGTGGTAATTAGATTTACTCTTCTACAAAGGAACACACCCTCCGAACATACCCCGTCTTATTACAGAAAAATTGGGTAACATAGCAATCACGTGCTACCATATAAACCAAGATGGCGGCCTCCAGTATACAAAATGGACGACGGAAACACGTATCACCCTAACAACACGCGCTGCGCATGCGCACCAACACCACGTATCACTATGGCGATGACGTCACAGCATGGCCGCTCACGTGGGTTGCCATAACAACACAACAACGTGGCGCCACTACGTCACGTGACATGACGTCACTTCCGGGGTCATCCGCCGGGGTCATCCAAATGAGGACTCAAAACCCCGAACACTACTACTATCACATTTGTTTTTTACAATATACACGATTTGTGAGACAAAAAGCGTATTAATTGTTACTGTGTTAAAATCTTTTTGTTTGAAAAATGCAACTATTTTAAAGGCCACTTTCGAAGGAAATAAGCGAGTGCTATTTTTATCTCTGTTTTTAAAAGGCTTTATGCGTTACTCGGATCGTTGTCAAGTTTGTCATGTATGGCGGCTTATTAGCGCGACGTAACTTTTAGTTATCAAAATTACAGTTACAATTTAGTAAGTTGTAGCTACAATTTACTTAATTATACCATCAGTTCAGCTACATTGTACCTACAGTTTACTGAATTGAACCTGTAGCTACAATTCAGCATCTTCACTCTCATTTGCCAAGCTAACTTGTAGCAGCAATTTAACAAAAACGTTATTTAGCGCGTGTATATGGGGGCGATAATTGCCCAGATCATGCAGTATTGAATTCTCAACTCGATTCAAATGACTTGGGAAACAAAAAAATGGAACTGCATATATATACTGGATCCACTAATATGCGGAATTTGTTGTTCAACTGTGATTCACCGCATTCAATGTTTCAATTTTCGTGTTGTTTTATGCGACCTCCAAAGTTAGAAATACTTTTTTAAAACCTTTTTTGTTATCTCCTATCCACCCTCGATTACATTAGACGAGATGTCTGCGTGAATATTTTCTCCCAATTCGCGATATGCCTGTAGCCTTCATTTGAGCATTTTGCTTTATTGATTTTATATGGACGGGTGTGGTAGTATTTCCAAGTTTTTTTTTCGAATGGAGATCTTAACCCCAAGGTGTAGCCACCACCCCCCCCCCCCCCTCTCGTTCAATAAGCTTGAATTTATTTAAAAAACAAAATTCGAAAACCACAACTGACAATACTTGGAGATGGTGGTACCAGGCGATTCCTCTCAAAAACACCTCGGGCGTCTCTCAAGTTGAGTTTCGTACCGGATAAAAGCTGGGGGGGGGGGGGTCGGGGGAGAAGTGTTTGTGTGTGATGAGGGTGCCTTTTAACTATTTTTGAAGGAAACCCATATATATTGTGCATATATTAACCCCTTAGCCTTGATCCCTGTTCAATAAACGGAAAATTATTTTAAACAAATGTCTTGTGAATAACCAGTCACAATGCTTCGAGATGCGGTATTCACCTTCTTTTAGTGTGAGGGATTCTACTTTGGTCACAAAATGTTTTTTGTTTATGTTGTAATACGAAAAGATTGCATGATATAAGCAGAGAATAAGTGTTTTCATGGGCCTTTCATCGCGCGCTTGTGCTTGCACAAAACTTTTCTTGTTATTTCTTTTGTCAATACGGTGTTGGAAATTGTATTTGGACAAACAGTCTACGTTCGTTCACAGTATCAGTGTCGACAAAACTTTATAGGTTATGAACTTAAAGAAAGCCGCGATCCGCTACAGTTAAAACTAGATGTTCTGTCACGAATTGTGCCCTTATCTTTGCTTAATTGCGCGTGGGAATTGCGCGCAATTTCCATATCGAATGGCATCCAAGGCACGTTTGGTTCTCCTGGTTACTCATAGCAAACACAGGCAATGTTTCTGTCAATGAACCTCCGGGTTACCAGGAGGCTGAAACATTGCTTGTGCACTGGGCATATGTATAGCATTTGATAGCCATACTATGGTCATAACGCGTAGATTAACGCGCAGATCGACGTGCTATTTGTGCGCATTTCATGACAGGACTTCTAGTTTTAACTGTAGGTCCGGTTGATTAACAGTATTTAGTCTATTAATCTGCTATTACCCAAGTGCAGCAACAGGCATGTGCACCGACATCATCCAGACTAACAAACAATTCAGTCAGTGGCATAGCTATAACTAAGGTGACCTCCCTTTTCGTCAATCGAGGATTTCGTCAGAACCTTCGTGCTGTGTCGATTTTTTTTTCAGGGTCAAATTCTCCGTTCACTCTTAAGGTAATTGCCAGTTAATTATTCCAAGCTCGATCAATTTATTTCAATCGGTCAGCGAAGTGCACCCCTTCCCTTCCCATTAGAGTTTTGGCACCAAAAGCCTTTGTTTCGCAATAAAATATCACGAATGGCTAAAAATGTGGTACCAGACAGTTTCAATACAGCCAAACTTACGGGAAATGTATGAGAGTAAATGAATGTTTAGCTAGGAGATCCAGCAATTTCGCCACGTCGTTAAGAATCAACGACATACGTCCGTTTGAAATCTCATTTATCGCTATTTAAAGATAAGCTGGAAAAGACTCTCTCTCAGGTCCAGGGTTTCGACAGAAACGTGTGATACGAAGCATTGTCTAAAGTTGCTTTCAGTACACGGCCATCTTTGGCATGGCACATTTTGCCAGGCATTTTATTGGCCGCCCCCTTCCCACCCCTTGCAGAGAAAGTTGCTTCACACCATAAGCATAAATACTAAAAAAAACATACCTGACATACTTGGAGCTGCACATTTGCATTTTTCGGCTGTTGGTATGAAAATGCACTCCTCTATACATCCAAACATGGAATAGACTTTACCATATCTGAGAGGGTTTACAAAACCATCCACTTCGGTGTCTAAACAGTAATCCTGATCATTGTACTTATACGGGCGAGGCATGAATAACAACTATAAATACAATGGTTTGTAGCCATAAGTTGCAAGAAAAAGTATTTAAAAAGCCAGAATAAAAATGACGACCTAACAATACTTATGTTCTGCCAAGTCGGAAGTAACGATCACCTTTTCAAATTTTTGCTCGTATGGTGCGAAGTCGGAAGTAATGAATACACTCACACTCTTGCAATATTAACACCCTGGTTTTGCCCGCTATAAATTCATGAATATCCGTACATCACTGGGCGGTTATTGTTTTTAAACGTCCATAAATATAGTTTGGTAATGGTATTTGTATAATGATTAATAATGTTATTCTCAGAAAAGTAAATCCAAATTATAAATCTAAATTCAACCTTTTTTTATTACCATTGAAAATAGGTCATTAGTGGAACTATATTAATATGCAGAAAATCAATGTTTTGTTCCCTCAAAAATATAATGCATTCCGTATTTGCTGTTGTTGCTGTTCCATCCAACGGTTAAAACACTGATCTCCATACAACTGGACTGTTAGAACGTCAGAGAAAAACGCCGTTACTCAGTCTGCAAGATCCATTCCACCAGATCGCTTAAAGTGAAATAACGCGGTAAAGCGATCTTGTGATAGCTGTTACCCTGTGACTGTAGTTATGGCTTTTATTTCATCAAACGTGGTAGTGTTTACCTAGCACGAAAACTTGTGACACTGTACAGTATGGCCACATGGTCACTTTCTATGCGTGGGCAATATTTCATCAGACACAATAAAACTAGATTTCTAAACACATAAAGTTTGGAATAATCATCAAAAATTTAATTAATGAAGCACCGGGTACAACCCTAACTGTAACATGTTCCTACCTAACACCTCCGTAGCCCGTGGACTCACATGGAAACCGTACCTGCCATACACCTCTCGCTTACTCTCGAATGTCTCCCAGTTGTCAATAAAGGATATCCAAAGATCTTGCAGTATTTCTCTAAGTCAACGTTTACCCCAAGAATTCTAGAATTCTGTTTACTCCCTCCACTCACTACTGAGATAAGCCCCGTCCCTACTACATTCGCATTCCTACTATGCAAATTGGTGTTCAAATCCTGTACAGTACGTGGAGAGTGTATTATCACTAAATCACCCGCAGAGTGGAGATTCCACCCACGCAATAATTGCCAATTTGTTGCAAAGTATTACAAGCACAAGCAAAGTACCAGCCAATGGACCTCCGGGTTATACCCGGAGGTCCATTGGCTGACACATTGCTTGTGTTTTTTGTCCACATGTACAGAATTTGAAAGTGGTACTTTGGGTGATAACTCCACTCCCCGGGTGATTTAGTTACAATCCATCCTCCACGTACCGTATGTATCCATAAGCTGACCTGACCTACTTTCCCTGATATTGTTAGTACCCGGACGCACCGCCATCACTGGCTTTGACCCCGAGTCCTTGACGGTACCATCCACTCTGTCCCTAATATCCTCGCCTTGGTCTCCAGGACTCCTCTCCATCGCCGGCCACCTCCTCTGGGCGCACCAGTACTATATGCCGCTCCAACATCTTACCATACCACTCTCCTATCACCTACCCTCCTCGCCTTTTCCCCCTGCTAACACCGCTTGGTCTTTATCCTCAGATCCCCACTTTAAACACAGGTTAGACTTTCTACCTTTATCCCCACGCGGGCCTCTCTGTTCCTCCATCCCTACTCTATGGACTTCCTGGTTACCAACCCCTCATCCTCAACATACAAAGTCCTATTCTTACTACATCCGCATCTCCACAAGCTGCCAGCCACTTTCCGCCCACCATCAATTGCTGCCTTCATCGATAGGGGTAACCATCGGCAATCCAGCCTTACTTAACTTACTCCTCCATTTCTCCCCTCGAGATTTACTCCTCCAAAAACCACAGAAGTTTCTGGCAATTAGCACCACCCTCCACCCGCTAATCCACCCCACGACCATCTTGATACACCATTCCACACAGCCCACATGCGTCAATGACTGGTCATCACCGCGTCTTTACCACAGTTACCCTACTTTAAGTCGACACATGCTTTTAACAACATCGAAGATTTTAGCATCCAGTTTTACAAATAAAAACAAAGATAATGTTGTATAATTGGAGTTAATTGATTTAGTGAAGATCAGTTGCCAAGATCCAGTCAGTGAACAGTGTTCACAGTGATGCTCGGCTGGTTTCTAAGTGTGACTGAGGTGTTAGTTTGGGAGCAATTTGAGCGTGACTTTGGATGTTAAACTGTTCGGACGTTTATTTCGACTGTCTGTCAGCCTCTGTTTCTTAATACTGCTGTGTGTGGTATTCTGTTTGTTATACTGCCGTGTGCGGTATGCTATCTATAATACTGCTGTGTGCGGTATTTCGTCTGTTATACTCCTGTGTGCGGTATGACATCTCTCATACTGCCGTGTGTGGTATTCCGTCTGCTACACTGTTGTGTGCGGTATGCTATCTTTTATACTGATATGTGCGGTATTTACTGCTGTGTGTGGTAAGACTGTTATGATTTCCATGTCTTTCTTAATTGATAACGCCCTTAAATTTCATGCAAAATCATTGAATGTTAATCAACACTGAAAATACAACAATAACAAACCAGACTACACGACAATACACGAGAAAATGTAATGTCACTCAATATTCTCGGAACCCCAATGATTATGCCTACTCGCTTCCTCCTATATAACTCCACAAACAAATACAAAATAAAATATATAATAAATACAATACACATACAGACAGGGCGTTTGGGGTGAGTGGTGTCGTATAAAATATTGCTGATGACAATCAAACATGGCGCCACTGGGTCACGTGACATGACGTCACTTCCGGGGTCCTGTCCGGGGTCCTGCCAATGTTCATCGCTCCCCTACTGCTAACGAGAGTCCATAGTGGGCGTTTGTTAATTTCCCTCCCACTTTGGATGTTTGATCAGTTTACGTCCAAACACAGTAAAATCGTTTGACCGATTTTTGCTGGGTCTTGCGGTTCGGTTTTCAGGTTTGACACAAAAACCGGAAACGAACCGGAAAACTGAAAAATCGCCCAGTCCTCGGGGTTAGATATTCTAACTTCATTCTCGTCTTGAAAAAATGATAATAATCCACTTCCAACAAGAAAATATACGCCCGAAAGGTCGTAGAATCGTAAGGCTAGTCTGTGTTTCGCTCGGCGCGTGGAACAATAACCTTTATGCTGCCGTGCATTCCGGGATGTAATGTGCCACTTGCACTTACGAATCCCCGTCAAAGGCGAATGTCTTATTTCTTCTATTTTTAGACGTTGGTAATTTTAGATATATGTGGAAAGTATCATCATACACGGTAGTCAATGACCAGTATTAGGAATATCAGGATTATCAGTATGGAGACTTAAATCGTCTGCCATTTAAGTGAAGAGTCATGGCGATGGTAGCGAACAAAGCGCCTCCTTAATGTCCCATTTAATTTAATTCAGATACTGCGCATCGTGCAATGCAAATCGATGGGGTATCTGGTCAGTTTCGAGAATGCAACGAAAGCATTAGAAAAAGTAACATTCTCTGGGAAACCGTCAGTGGGAATTAATAATCGCATATAACGTCTGATCTAACCCTTTACCTAACGCGAAAAGCAGACGACACTTGCAAAAAAAAATTCTTGAATAACTAAAGTTTTTCATTTTTGAGTGTCATAAACATAGATTCTAACCCCTCATTGGAACGAGCTTAATGAGCTCGTTCCAAAGAGGGGTTATAAGCTATTTTTTGAGAAAAAATGAAAACATTATGAAAATTAAATGGTGTTTTTTTGTGAATAGTGCTGGGCGGTTTTAGCCGTTACGTTCGGTAAATAGTTAAGATCGTTACAGGTACAAAATGATATTGCTAGCCGCCTGTTTAATGCGGAAGTTTTTGAATTTGACTGTTCAGATAAAAGTCCCGTGAGAAATTTCCTCATCATTATATACAATCTCAATAACCTCATTAAAGAACCCACTTTCAAATTTATGGCCTATTTATTAATTATTTATTGGTGTTTAAGGTCCCATATTTATGCACAATGGCTAACCATGACCGTGACAGTTTTACGGGTGGGGAAGCCGGAGTACCCGGAGAGAACCACCGAGCAACGACGATCAACTGTCAGCTCCCCAACATATCAACTCCACACAAGCAGGGTTAGCATTGGTTGAAGACAGGTGCACCATCGACGTGCAGTACGCCTTAGTACGTGGGCAACTGGGGTGAAGTGTCTTTCCTAAGGACACAACGGGGTTGCCGCAGGTGGGATTCGAACCGAGGACCCCTCGGCTAACAGCCTGCACCTCTACCAACTGAGCCACCGCGCCCCCAATTTATGACCTGACAAAATTAATGTGGATATATTGGGGCACAGTCTGAACGGTCGTGTATGTTCCCAGAAAAGTGAAAAGTCCTCGGAAGAATCCAGGTATCTCGTGGAGACACATACGAGATCGCGTAGAGTAACGTTATGGGCAGTCGTAGTCGTTAATCGCTAAAAGCAGCATACTTTACAATTGTGATCAGTGGCCGCTGAGCGTCGCAGGCGCAAGTTAAGGCCGTAAAAGGATGTAATATGGAGCCTATAATGAAGGCAATCGCTATTAGATTTTGACGGCGAAACCATAGTCGTATTAACAACACGTGTAATGAAATATAATACGAAAAATTAAACAAAGTAAGGGAAAGAGTACCAATATTTTTATGAGCTTTGATTTTGGGTTCTTTTTAAGTTAATGTAGTACCTTTCTATTACGAACTTGCATAAATGTTTCGGTACCCGGTGCAAGAAGTGTCCCCTTGTCGTAAACTCTGGGTGGTATCTTCGGATCATGAACAAAAACCTGAAAGAATGAAGGATATGACAGCATGTTAAATATTTGCAAACCAATACACAAGGAACGGTAAACACTTGCTCGTAACGATAGCACACACAAAACCAGCAGTGCAAATTCCTTGTCTGCTTGTCATGTTAGGTGAAGGATTAAAAAACAAAAACAATGAAGTCCCCATTACACCCACGGCAAAGCGTCTTCATTTGCGTGCACGGATACATAGCCCAATTGTTGATTGCATAATTCACTTGTTAAGTTATCGTTTATAATCAAACCGGGAAATCCCAGTTAATAACACTTTGCAATTTATTTATTTATTTATTTATTGGTGTTTAAGGTCACATATTTCTGCACAATGGCTAACCATGACCGTGGCAGTTTTACGAGTGGAGGAAGCCGGAGTACCCGGAGAGAACCACCGAGCAACTGTCAGCTCCTCAACATAAGAACTCCACACCAGCAGGGTTAGCATTGGTTGAAGACAGGTGCGCCATCGACGTGCAGTACGCCTTAGTACACAACGTCACCGTGTGCCCACGTGGGCAATGGGGGTGAAGTGTCTTGCCCAAGGACACAACGCGGTTGCCGCAGGTGGGATTCGAACCGAGGACCTCTCGGCATGCAGTCTGCACCTCTACCAACTGAGCCACCGCGCCCCCATCACACTTTGGAAAGTAATAAACATTTATATCTTCTGGTACGTTAGGTGATATTCCAACCCAACACCCAGCAGTGCGGCCGCCGTGGACTGGTCACTTTACACGGATGGGCAATATTTTTTACGGACGCAAAATTATTATATTTCAAACACTTATTATGTAGGAATAATCAACAAAAATTTAATTATTGAATCACCGGTGCTTCGTTAATTAAAATTTTGCTGACGACGATTTGTATTACCTGATAAGCGCATGCGTGGACATCACAGCTCACGCGTGTATTACGACCTGTCCACTGCGTCTGTGCTGCATAGTGTTATTGAACAAAAATGTTACTAACGCCATCTAACTGTTCTGTTGTTCAATGTTTCTTCAAGTCAACGACTATCTTGTTTTCCCAAATAGTAATACATGTACTGTGTTAAACATTGCAAGTGCATAGCGTTCTGTCATGCATTTGAAGCTCCAAATTGTTACATAATCCAACCCAACAGTTGTTGACAAACAGGTTACTGGCGCCATCTTGTTGTTCTGTTCATTATTTTTGTCAAATTCCCGACCAACAGGTTTTTGTTTACGCAAGACATGCATACAGTGTTAAACTTTTCAATTGTACAATACGGCCGCCATGGACTGGTCACTTTCAACGGACAGGCAATAGTTGCACGGACGCAATAATATTAGATTCCAAACACAAACTGAAGGAATGATCGTCAAAATTTAATTTATATTTTTTAATCTTGGGGATTTTTGAGCCGGATCAGAATCTCGCGAGATTTTTCTCCATTGAAACCATGATGGAGGGAAAGGGGCGCTAGGTTATTTGTAGGGTATGTTTACCGACTCGAGTAGTCTACTCTTCCATGAAAGTAGTGCATCATAGCCGTATGATCCCTTTTGTGGGTTCAAATAACTCTTGTTTTGCCTGTTTTGAGTGAGTAAATCAGGGAGGGGGGGGGGACTCGGAAATTTCCATAAACAGGGAGGGATGGGTGAGTGGGTGGTTGGGTTGTTCGGACCGGAAAAAAGCGCGTAAATTACCAAAATTGCAATTTGTTTTCCTCCACATAAAATTGCTATGTTATGTGCTTGCTTAACCTTTTATTATCAATTATATGTCTAACCAGGTCATTTAAATCATATAAGCTATCATATTTGATGTGTTGATAAGTTCAGTCCAAGGTGAGTTTCTGCTACCCCTATTAGCCTCAAAATGAGGAATGAAGAGTGTTTTCTATTTCGTGGAATTGCTAAATAATTTAGAACAGACTGGAGTGTCAGGGAATATATTTATTCAGACATATTTGATATTATTTTGTTACTATTTCCATTCCAACTCTTTTGAGCTCTCTCCCTTGCGCCATAAGAGGTTTATTAAAATGCTGGAATAGTCAGTGGAATAGTCTTAAATATACTGAGTCAAAAAAGAAAGTATAATAGAAACAAATGTGAAAAAATAGCATAAAGGATGAAATATAATAGTTCGAATGGTGCATGTTTGTGGACAAGGAGTCGTGCAAAGCGTTTAATGACATATTGTTTTTGTCCACCCAACCGTATACAATTTTGCTAAGGAATTCAAAATGCCACGTGCTACCTGAGCATATCACATTGAATGGGTGACTGACGATTTTCAATGTGTTATGTTGTGCTGGAGAGCCTGGGTTATTGAGAAAACACGCTAGGTTTGTCTTCCGACTTTTAAAAATTTCCAGGGTTAACCGAAAATCCGAGGTTGCGTGCCATTGGTATGCGTGAGGCTGGGATACCTCCAGATGAGCTCGCTGCTGAGTTTGGAGTCACTGTGCACACTATTTACAGTCTCACTGGAAGGTATATAACAACTGGATCTACTGCCGACCGACCGAGCTCAGGTCGACCAAGAGTTACGACCCCTGCACGAGACCGACACACCAGAACGTCTCTCTTGCGGGATCGCTTCCTTTCGGCGACGAGGACAGCAGCAATTACTACTGGTAGAACTAACAACAGAATCACTGCACAAACTGTCCGCAACAGACTCGCTGAACACGGCTCTCGAAGTAGGGGTCCATACCACGGACCAATCCTTACCCATTGTTATCGTAGCGTCTGAATGGAATGGGTACATCAGCGTATTCGCTGGACTCAGCAGCTTTGGAGCAGTTCTTTTTAGTGATGAATCACGAATTTGTTTACGGTGCGCTGATGGTAGGGCAAGAGTGTATCGCCAACGATAAGAACGGTTTTCTGATGCTTGCATGCGGGAATGCGACCGTTTCGGCGGGGTAGTGCAATGGTTTGGGCAGGAATTTTCATGCACCATCGAACGAAGTTGATCTTCATCGATGGCAGTCTGAATGGACAGCGATACAGGGACGAAATTCTAAACGTTGTTGTTGTCCCGTTGTTCAACTCTCACGTCGGATTGCAGTTATTCCAGCAAGACAATGTCCGATGTCACGCGGCGCGTATCTGTCGTGACTTTCTTGAGGAGTAGATCATCGAACTTCTTCCCTGGACCCCACTTTCTGCAGATTTGTCGCCAATCGAGCATCTTTAGGATAAACTGGACCGTCGTGTACGACTTCGTGATCTTCAGATGTTAGGCAAATTACGTAATGTTTTAAGGCAGGAGTGGAACGCAATACCTTATAGCCCAAGAACATTAGGTTTCACTAGGGACAAAAATCGGAGAAAGCTGATTTTTTTTCAGGGAATGTCGAGTACATGTCACTGAACGATTAGACAAAAGTCCCCTAAAATCCCAGTTGAGCTTTTTTTTCTACAGCCTTTTTTCGAAAACGCGTTTGAAAAAAATCAAAAAAAATCGCACGAACTTTGTAACCTCGAATTGATCCAACTGTATTTTTTGTTTACGCGTATTTCGAGCTACATAATGTCTAATATACATTTACCTAGAGGACAATGTGCATTCTGTGACAATTTCTGCGAAAAATTATTGAAAATTCACAAAAAAGTATCGGATTTACGCAAAAAATGACGATTTTCCTAATGGATTTGCCCAAAGGGTCGTAGTACAGAACGGGATGTTAGTTGGACAGACGATAAAAAATCCACCACCATTTGAAGACTTTTATCATTGCTTACAAAATAGACATTATGGAAGACCCCCTCTGCTTCTGGCCGAGTTCCCCTTTTGGCATAAAATTCGTCAGCATGAGAACTCAACTATTTTCGGGCTTGGGACCGAACAGACACGTCTGTGTCTGGCAGCATTAGATCAATAAATAATATTTACAGAATGTACAAAAATCAATAAATAATATTTACAGAATGTACAAATCAATCAACATGGATTAAGTTGCATTGACTGTTATCAACGCTATATACAGAAATGACATGACTTATATACATATTATTCATCGAACTCAGAAATTTCCGACAGGGCAGTGTTTCTGTGGTTGTTACAAGAATCCGAACTGCAATTACACAAACCTGAACAAGAGAGTCCTGCCTTCTTACACCCACACCTTTTTGTACAAGCACTCTTGCAACCACAAGTGATCAGATTCAGTAGGTTATCGGGGCACATGGCTTTGTGGCTGCAGTCGGTACAAGAAGTCCATTGTCTAGCGACCACCCCAATCCGTTGGAGGAACCGAAGCGCCCAGCCATTGTTGGACCTGGAGATAACATCTGTAGACATGTTGTTGTGCAGCATCGCTGCTTGGTGGGAGTGAGGCTAGGTCGATGGGTTTATTCAGTTTAGATTTTGCTACATAACGCTTGTAAGTGATATATCTATATTGGTCGAGAGAGGAAACAGTTTTACTCCCGTATAAGATCAGGAGAAGTTGTTCCCCGGCAGCGGAAAATGCACTTGGTGTACTGTCATCCGCCAAAATTGTGTTGACATACTGTTGTGAGTCGCTAGTAACATCAGAGACAATTGTACTGAATACTTTCTTCTTACCAACTCGAAAGAGTGCAGAAGTAGTGTCACAACCACGTATAGAATGTGCTACAAGGAGGTTGCTTCTATGGTCACCCATTTTGGTTGCTATTTCACTAACTGAAACTAGTAAGTTTGGGGTAATGGAATACATCATGTGAATATTACATCCCGGTTGAACTCGAGAGGTAAGAATGACTAACAAGTCTGTTTCTGTTCCCACAACGACAACATTGTTGTCATCTTGAGCGATGTCAAGTGCAGTTTCGGCTATCAGTACATCAGCATCAGCCTCGGCCTGCTTGGACTGAATATTGATAGCAGATAGCTCCTGCATTAGAAGATCGATCAGTTGGGTTTTGTTCTTGGCATTTGCAAGGAAATCGGATTGGGGTGTGGTGGCTGGTAACTCGGGTGAGATATTGATATCAATGGAATACCTGTCTTTAGATCTATGGGCCTGTTCCATGCCCTTTGTCGACATTGTACAAGCATAACCATCAAAAACAACCACGACGTTCGCCCCAAAATGTCTCACTAGATAATTGGAATATGATGTACATATGTCCTTATATGACGACTGTTTAGGCCATACAACTGCCCTCAATAAAAATCCACCATCTACAACAAACAGAGAATGTTCTGGGATTTTAGTTTGCTCGGAACCGTATGTGTTGAGGATCTTACCGAGCGTGCTTTTCTGTGTCTTTCTCATTCCAGCAGAATCAAACAATGCTGGTGGTTTCGGGGCGAGTTCATATTTGAGATACTCTTCCATCTCTGCTTGTGACTGAATAACATATGTGATGCGGTTGAACAGAATTGTGGGGTCAGTCACTACCTTACTTCCACGGACTTTGATGCTATTTGCCATCGATGCGAAAGACTTCACAGTGTCAACACGTCGTAGTGTGATGCTGTTGAACGTTTTGCTTACAACATTCGATACGCAACATTCACCAATTTTGCGAACTTGGTCACAGTTCACAGT
Organism: Pictodentalium vernedei; assembly: GCA_031216915.1. Classification (NCBI taxonomy): domain Eukaryota; kingdom Metazoa; phylum Mollusca; class Scaphopoda; order Dentaliida; family Dentaliidae; genus Pictodentalium; species Pictodentalium vernedei. Next base: position 134,918,006 of record CM062297.1, on the reverse strand, counting down.
TTCGTCGGCCACAAGCCCGGTCGCTATAGAGACTAATTGTAGTGGATCTCTATTCTGAAAGGGGGAATGCACTCTGAGCCAGTTCAATAATTTGGTGATATCATTGGCATCAGTCAATTGTGAACTTTGACGGAGATCCAGATGTTGTTCGCCATGACCAGTGTGAACATGAACAAAATTTTCGAGAGCATTACATATCGGAAGGCAAAGAGGTAGTCCATGTACCCATTTCGCAACAGTGCTATCGGTTATTCCCCTGCCATGTGTGAGACCACCAGGGAGCTTGAACATTCTCATTAAACACTGCTCTATGGTCTGATCAGAATATATCCCGTCCCAGAATTTATCTGAGCGCCTTATGGTAAAGTAACCTTTCTCAGTGAACAACTTCAAATCATCCTGTTGCATTATTTCTGTTAGCTCATTCATCTGCTGCAAATAGAGATGAGAACTTTTTGCGTATGCAAAATGACCACCTGCGTGAAATACTGGAATCATATTGCGAACACAATATGTGTGGAGTTCCTAGTCGCCTGTGCGCTCTGCTCTCAAGAACAACTGGAGAAGACCTATTTGCTCGTAGTATTGTACCCAAAGCTTTCCTGTGCGTCCTACGGACGCATTCTGGAGCAGTTCGTGTAATTTTGACAGTAGTACACATCAAGGGCGTGCACACATTACATGCCAATGCATCTTGAGTGTAGGCGAACACCACATTATGTTATTTAATCGAACATGGAAATTGAAACAATGATGCTCTAATACGGTATTTGAATGAGAAAAGTCGATGCCGTTTGAATTTGAGTTTAGGGGGTATGGTTAATATTTCACACGTTTCACCAGTTCATTATGGAATAAATGACTATTGTTATATATCATTATAAAGCCACTGCTTTTCTGCAATTTTTGATATATAATTTAACTCCCAAAGTAGTCGTAGATTTGATTTAATGGACGTCGTGTACCGTTGTGTGTATGAAAACAATAAAAATTTTTTCGTAATTTTGTACATTTTCGTGAATATTTCACCATTGAGTGTGAGGATTGGTACAAAGTTGGCATTTTCTGTTGGGGATATGTATTCTCAATATAATTCAGCACGATATTTATGATTCTCACCCCACTAAGGCGAATAAGAATGAGAAATATGGAGCTGGGTCGCATTTTTTTTTTAATTTTTTTTTTCATAAAAAAAACGCTATAACTAAAAAAGCTCAACTCGGATTCGCGGGGACTTTTCACACTTTATCCGCAATGTGTTTCCCGGAAACATATAAAAAAATCAGCTTTCTCCGATTTTTTCCCTTACTTTCTCATTTTTATGTCTAATGTGCCTGGATTATTAGGGTGACATCCAAAGACTTATCAGGTTCATGCGCCATCGATGTCTTGACATCCAAGAGGCAAACGGTGGACATACACGCCATTGACTGCACGTGTGAAGTTTTCATTTCACCCCATTTCTGAATTGCGACATCCTGGCGTGACGCTGGCAACAGTAAGAACATGAAATTATGCAAATTCATACAGCTAGACGCCAAATATGAATTTACAAAAATTTGTTTGGGATTAACCCTTTACCCAACGTAACGTCCAAAACCGGCCAGCGCTATTCTCAAAAATCGCCAATTAATTTTCAAAATATTTTCATTTTTTGTCTCAAAAACATAGGTTATGACCCCTCGTTGGAACGAGCTCGTCGAGCTCGTTCCAACGAGGGGTCATAACCTATGTTTTTGAGACAAAAAATTAGTTATTCAAGAATTTTTTTTGCAAGTGTCGTCTGCTTTTCATGTTAGGTAAAGGGTTAAAGTCGATAATACTAAAAAAAATGCTCCTCAAAGTTTGTTATACTTTCTTTTTTTTGACTCAGTATTTTAAGAAATGGAACAATTTTCGGTTAGACAGGGCTAGGTCTGAATTTTATAATTTTTTCTCAGATTTTAGGGGTGGGCCCCCCAAAATTGTCTGGAGAAGAATAATAAAACTTGCAGGTTGGGGGTGGTGGGTGTCTGAAGGGCGAAAAACAACATTTTGATCCTGTGTCTGCAATTTTGTTTCCAGACACCATGCCCCCCCCCCCAACCTCAGCCCCGAGTAAATCCCAATTTTCGCATATTTCTCACGTTAAAACAATATCCTATTATTTGTTACCTAAAAGTTAAAACTAGACAAAAGAGAGGTGGTGTCGGATGTAGTAGTAATGGAAAAGGTAGTGGACATGATGGAGGAGGTGGTGGCGGAGAGAGTACAGATGGTGAAGGTGCTAGAGGCACTTGGAGCTCGGATTACGAAGAGGATGGGGCAGGGTAGGATGAGGAGGAAAGGAAAAAAAGTGGGAATAAGGAGGATTGAAAGGGGGAGATATATATAATGATGATGATGATGAGGAGGAGCAGGAATTGAGATATCAAGGTGATTGCGGAGAGAAAGTTGCGGAAAAATTCTAAAAGAGTTTAGTACTGGATAGTATGATAGGGTAGTGAAGGTTGTGGAAGAGTTGGAAGAAGTGTACGAGGTGGTGCATTTGGGAATAATTACATTGTTAATGTAGTTAAACATTTTGGGTCCAAATACTCAATTCTCATTGTTCGGCTGGATGAAAACGTCATGACCAAATGTAATTCATTTTCCAATGAATACATTTGGTCGAACTTTGACCCGCATTTACGTTCAAGTTAATAATTTGTGATATCTCAAACAACTTACAAGAAATGTCAATCGATAGTGTGAAGTTATTTCAGTGATTTTATTCTTGAACTTGTGGTGGTTTCACAGGTGATTAAAGTTTACTGATATGTTAAATAAATTGTTTTGAACATTCCAAGTTTGACAAATTTGGGTCAATGCCGAAAACCGGCGCTCAACTCAGAGTTGTGCGCTTTGTCTTTTGCGTGAGAATGGTTTTTCGCCTCGTTCGTTCGTACATGTTTTATTTCGTCTTTCTGCTTTTGTTGTTTGGTAAAAAGTAGTTTAAACAGTTACGGAATGTAATTATAAGCATTTGTACCCATTCCCACACGTTCATACTCCAATAAAGATTATAAAAAATGCATTCAATTCTTAATTACATATTTAGGAGGCGGTGGAGGCAAAGAAGAGGACGAGGAGGGGAGGATGAGTGGAAGGAGAAGGAGGACGCGGTGGAGGAAAGAGGGTGCACAGGAGGAAAAGTGGGAGGAGGAGGTGGTGGCGTAGGAGATAATACAAAAGGATTAGGATCAGGATTGGGACTGGAATTAGTATTGGGATTATGTGTGGTTTTGTATTAGGCATTGGGCATTATCAGATAGTCTTATTACTTCAATTCCTATGTTTTCTCCCTCAGTCTACCCTTCCTTCTCACACATATATATCTCATTTTTTTGTCCCTCACTCAGAGGACTACGCACATTCTTCTAGGCTATATAAGGGATGTGTTTTGATTCTTAGTCTTTCTTTTTTGTAATGGCTTATGTTTATACATACCACCTCGCCCCTTTTAGTCCGCCTTTCTATGGCTTTTACCCTCAATCAGCGATAACCGTTGACATCCACTGCCACCCGTCATACACTTTCAACCAGTCCTTCCTTTCGCTACTTCCACCCTTTAATACCCCTCCCAAACCATCCCAGCAATCCGCAACTTTTGGTCTTTCTCTTGTTTTTTTTATGTTGCCTTTATTTCGTAACTGCTTATTGAAGGCGAATGAAACAAAAAAAACGTCGCTCGGGATGATGGGGTGGTCTCGTATAAAGAGTTACCGACACAATATGACTTTAGCTGTGGAAAGTGTCGAAAAGACCGGATAATCCATCCTTCAACATTATTTTTTCAGATTCTATGAGTTCATCGCCGTGTAGATTTCCACTCGGCAGTTGTTCTCAAGGGAAACCACTTGTAATGTGATGTACACTCTCGGGTATTCAATTTTGAACCTACGTGTACTTTTTTTCTACGGCCCAGACAACCATTCGGCATCATACGTGTCCACAATCATGACCGTCTGCTCCAGTCGTCCCATTCTCATAACCCCTCTCTCTCTCTCTATCTATTTTTTTTCTCTCTCACTCTCTCTCTCTCTCTCTCTCCTCCCCTCCATCTATCTATACTATTCCAAGTATAACTAAGCTGTCTGGTAGAGCAGAACACAATCCATTCACACATAGCCACCTTTAATACGACGAGCACAAGTATCATTAGTTCTGTAGAAATCAATAAAATGTCACACCATAGCCCCTTTGATGTCATAACAAGTTATAACATATAAAGAGTAATCGCTTGACTGGAATGGTTTTGTGAAATAATTCATGAATGCACACGAGTGTTTTACAATATAGTCCATCTCCTCGAATGAATTATTTCACGTAACCAGTCCAGTCAAGCGATTACTCTGTTTATTACTTTCCATTATTAATTATAATAATAGTATTTACCACTTTACCTAACGTAACGGCAAAAACCGGCCAGCGCTATTCTCGAAAATCGCCAATTAATTTTCATTATTCTTTTCATTTTCTTGTCTCTGAGACATAGGTTATGACACCTCATTGGAACGAGCTCGTTCCAATGAGGGGTCATAACCTATGTTTTTGAGACAAAAAAAAATGAAAATAATAGTTATTCAAGAATTTTTTTTGCAAGTGTTGTCTGCTTTTCATATTAAAAAACAAAAAAAAAACCAATGAATTCTCCATTACACCCAGGGCAAAGTGTCTTCGTTTGCGCGCACGGATACATGACACAATTGTTGATTGCATAATTCACTTGTGAAGTTAACGTTTAGAATCAAACCCGGAAATCCCAGTAAATCACACCTTAGAAAGTAATAACATACCAATAACATGATTTTGGAGGACGTTACGGTTTATTAACGGCCTGACAGGAATGATTAACAGCCAGAGGGTCCATTAACCGTCTCGGGCTGTTAACGGCCCGAGGGATGTTAATCATTCCTGGAGTGCCGTTAATAAACAGGGACGTCCAACAAAATCTTGTTATTACTATTATTACCACTTCTAAAATGGTTAAATCCAAAGGTTCTTCATCAAGTTCACATGATTGTGACATCCCAAGTTTTCGCAATGATATTTAACCAAAACACATGTGTCGTCTGTTTCAAGATAAACAAAACGTCACATGGTCAATCACATGATAGCTTAATTTAAATATTTTTGTTTGCCATGAGAAATTGACCTTCTCCTGAAATCTCCTAACAAAAACCTACCGTAATTAATTAATTACACTCACCTTGACAATTCGAATGCTTCATCACCGAAGTAATGGGGAAATCACACAAATTTCACGTGTTTTTTAACATTCATTGCAGTTAAGCGCGTTTCATCATCTCGGAACCAGTTGGTATGACGGATTACATGAACTGTAACCGGAGCCGGGGCTGTTAACGAAACATTTAGCCGGAAGCGGGTTGTTAACCACGTTAACACACAACTTCCGGTTTGAGTTTGTGCATTATGCACTTTTACCGTAAAGGTAAAATTGTGTTAATATACCAGAGAACACACGCTAAAGTGGTAATAATATTTGTTCATGTGTTTTGCCTTGTTATAATTTATGGGAGAGCGCCTAAAAAGGCGCTCCCCCATAAATTGCAACAAGGCAAATTCACACAAAATATAATATCGGTCAATTTGTCTTACACTATGCGTTAAAAAATGTCAAATTATGCGTTGCTTTCTATAACATGATGCGTTGAAAAGGGTCATAACAGTATGCGGAGTTTATAACATTATCCGTTGTTAACAGCATTTTTTGTGGATGTAACGTTATGTGGAGTTGTAGCATTATAGGTTGTAACACGACTCCCTGTCCGATACAAGGAAGGTGACCCCTGTGGTCGAAATTGTCATTAAACACAAATAAATAAACCCATACCTCATATTGGTCTCATAATGATAAAAAAAACATATTAGATACAGTTGGGCATTCTATTTTCTGTAATGGAGACGCGTTCATCAGTGAGGGTGAATTGAATGCCAAATACTGCGAATCAGCAAATAAAACTGTTCAGCCAGCGGGTCTGTCTATGTTTTACTCAGTTGGACAAACACGAACTGTGACAAACACACTTACAGTCGGAAATTGTCAGAATATTAAAAAAACACCCCCACCCCAACCCAACCCCAAATCTGTCAAGATCGCCAAAATCGTGAACTATTGTAACTTTATTTTGGCAGCACAAGCATACATTTATATACAAATACATTGAATGCATCGTACCTTCACAGAGAACAATATATAGCAATATATCTACCAATATAAAATGAATTACATGTGCCGCGGGGAATGACATGGCCAGATTGGCTGTCTTCCTGCCATTCCCGGTGGTTTGTTAGCAGATTGACGGGACAGATTCAGAAGGCAGTTTGGTGAATGTACTTCCTTAATTTTCGAAGAGAACGGACGCTGAGCGTATAGCTTTTGTGGTAGATTCATCTAATGGAGACGTGTTCTTTTAGAAACAATAGTCATGTTATGCTCCAAATTGGTCAAAGACTGTGTTTCTTTCCTATCAAAAACAGAGGCTTGTTTTTTAACCCGCTTTTATTTCTAATAATAAGTAAGTAATGATAGTTTCATATAAGGATGAAAGAACATATGAAGGGAAAGCTCTTGGATAAAATAATTTAAGAGTAGCGCGCCCAAACTCCCAATTTGGAGGTTGTCTATAACTTATGACAAGCTCACACTTGTTTACAACTACCCGAGGTCTCCGTGCTGTTCACTATTATTCCACTACAGTTAACACAAGAAGTCCTGTAACGAACTGTGCGCTTATCTAGGCTTAATTGCGCGTATGAATTGCGCGCAATTGCCATATCGAATGACATCCAAAACACGGCGGGTTCTCCTGGTTACTCATAGCAAACACAAGCAGTGTTCCCTCCAATGGACCTCCGGGTTACCTGGAGGTCCTTTGGCTGAAACATTGGTTGTGCACAGGCCATATGTACAGACTTTGATAGCCTTACTATGGTCATAACGCGTAGATTAACGCGCAGATCGACGTGTTACTTGTGCGCATTTCATGACAGGATTTCTCGTTTTAACTGTATAAAACAGAAAAACCCTTCCCCTAATTCAGGTTCAAGGGTGCATGTAGTGATTTTCTTACTTTTTTTGCATAAAATCACTCAACATTCTCCAAAACTCATTTTAATGTAGAAAAGGCACTCCAACTCCAACTGGTTGAAAGTGTCATAAGTCTCATGGAGATTTCTTTGTCTATAAAATCATTCAAAATCCTTGAAAACTATTTTAAAGCAGAAAAACATCACAAAAATACACCCTCGCCGTAATCCGTGATGAAGGGGTCATATGGGTTTGGTGGGGAGGGGGAGGGGGCATAGTGTTCAAATAGCAGTTCTCGGCAATGCTTGCTGTGCACCCAGCGTGCAATAGCCTTTGACTTGACAGGCATTTTTAATCATGGTATTGCAAAAATGTGTCTCTATAAACTAAAATCTTGGCACTTCTCCAGAGCAGGTTAAAACACAACGTATTCGGCTGATTGAGTACAAACCAAATTTCTGAACTTGAAAATTCTCGTGGTTTTATGTTGCCCCCAACTCATGTTTATGTCCTTCAAAAACTGGTCCTAAAGAGGATAGTCCAGTATCATTATGTTTTTGTCAATCCACTATGATCATGGAGTACATTGATGTAACATATGTTATCCCATAATTTGTCAGTTGTGAGATCTGGGATTTTAAAAATGGTCACGCTTGGCGGCTATTTTGGACTCATTTTGGGTAAAATCGATTATGATAATGATGCATTGCATTCATTCTTACCTTTCATTCCGTTACTGGTGATCTGCTCATTCAAAGTAATTTCGGTGAACTTTTGTTTCCAAATGGTTGTGTATATTGAATGCCACAATCATGTTTTCAATAAAATTCGAATGCTTTTTGTTCCTCCACCGGAAATCGAACCATCGGCAAAGCATCCTGGCAGGAAAATGCACACCGTCAAAACACGATGTCGGGAATAAAGCTTATTAGGTGACGTTGTCGCGATTACTCGTTTCACTTTTCTTACATGAAATTGTGAAACGCGCCAGCTACAGTACGTCGAAAGTGCCGTGATTGGCCTTAGACGAAGATTAGCACGACCTGTGATTGAAAACTGAATGTCACAATATTGTTTTCGAAGAATTTGGACTGTTGATTTCTGATCCCCGGCCGTGAATCGAACCATCAGCAACACCGCACGGCTATCAAGAGACGAACACTTAATCTATTAACCCTTTACCCAACGAAATGGCCAAAACCGCCCAGCGCTATTCTCAAAATCGCCAATTAATTTTCATGATTTTTTCATTTTTTGTCTCAAAAACATAGGTTATGACCCCCTCATTGGAACGAGCTCGTCGAGCTCGTTCCAATGAGGGGTCATAACCTATGTTTTGGACACAAAAAATGAAAAAAATTAGTTATTCAAGAATTTTTTTGAAAGTGTCGTCTGCTTTTCATGTTAGGTAAAGGGTTAAACCATTGGCCACCGTTAAAAACATTGGCTGGAATCGAGTTTATTAGATGCCGTTCTCGCGATTACTTGGTTCACTTTCCTTACGGCGGCTACATGAAAGAGTGAAACGCACTGGTTGAAGTTCGACGAAAGTGCAGTTTTGGCCACAGATGAAGTCTGACACGGGTCGCTGTTTGTAAATTCAATGACATGATCAAGTTTTCGAAGAATACGGAATGTTGATTTCTGATCGCGGACCGAGAATCGAACCACCAGCAACACCACCTGGCAATCAGGAGGCTAACACCTCAACTATTAAACACTGCACATCGTCAAAACACGCTGGCTGGAATCTAGCTAAATTTGATTATGTTCTTATGATTGTTTGGTTCATAATGCTTACGAGAGCTACATGAAAATGTGAAACGCGCTGGTTACAGCACGCCGAAGGTGCTGTGATTGGCCAGAGATGCTGACTGACACCGGCCTGTGTGTATACTGAAGGACACAATCATCTGTTCAAAGAATTTGGAATGTTATTTTCTGGTCACCGACCGGGAATCGAACCATCGTCAACACTCCCAGACAATCAGGAGTACAACTCCCAAACCACCTACCAATGCACACCATCATGTAGCTTATTAGGTGACGTTCTCGTGATTACTTGGGTCACAGTCCTTCCGACAGTTGCATAAATGTTTGAAACGAAATAGATGTGATTTTTTTACCCATAATTCACCATTATCAAACGCGGCTGACATTACATTAAGCCCGACTGATATGATGCCGATCTTCGTTAATGTGAACAAAGCAAGAGTTATCCCCCTTGATGCGTTACTAGGCGAGACCGATTTGATTATACCCAAATCGGTCACGGGTATTGGGTGAACTGAATGAAGAAAATTGTATTTATCAGGTATAGTGACGTAGTTTGGAGATGGGTTTTTTGGATGCTGAGGATTCGACGACAATAAGTAAGGATTAGATGGGTACAGAGAATAAAGAAGAGAGTTGTAAAGGAAAGTCAACGCACATTGAGAATCTGAATTCTAAGCAGAGATTCTTCGAAGCTGGAGATGAGAGAGTTCAGCTCTCAGAGAAGCCGAGGCGTTCGGAGAGTTGAACTAGGAGGAGAGGAAACCTCAGACTTTGTGAAAAGAATGAGACACCAGAACTCTGTAAGGGAAAGTGGAACATTATTGAAAACATTTTGTAATTATTTGTTTTGGTTTTATAAAGAGGTCATTTCATTCGTCGCCGTCTCGTGGTTTTCTAGGCAATACATCTCTCAAGAAGACACCACAGAAATGTTTTATTTTCAATGTTTTGACCGCATTCGACAGATCGATGTTAGACAGAGATTCATTTGGTAAGATAACACCAGTCCGTCTATTGATATGTTCGCATTTTCCATTTTTTGTATTTATTTCGAATTTAATATATTTTTTATTTTTATTTTATTTTTTATGTGTTCAGTGAATATTATTTTCTTCAAGAAACAAAATATCTTAGTTCTGTCTTCTCGACATTTTTCGATTGAAATTTAATCATTTTTCCTTTGTTTATTTCCTTCAACATTTCGCTCATCCCTTCACGTCGTCTTTTAAATCTCATTCAACCCAAATAATTTTGTTGCCAAGTTTATTTTCACGTTACTCTGTTCGCAAAATTCCAAAGGAACACTGGAAAATATTTTATTTTTCGTTTCATGAAAACCAACTGTACATGGTATTTTTGTTCCATTTTTTTATTTAAAAAAGAAACAATTATTTATTTACTTTTTTTCTTTGCTATTACTTATCATCTAGATTTTTTGTGTCCTTATCAATTTGCAATGTTGTGCACTCCTCTTGAATCATCGATTTTGTGGAATAATAACAAAAAGCACTCACAATCTTGTGTTGTGATGTATATATTTAATGTGAGTGTGAGGTGTGAGGTTTGGGCATGTCGATGGCAATGTATAGATTTGAGTTGCAATACTCTTCGTGGTATCCTAGCGATTCTTTGGTATGGAAGAAATTCAGACAGTTGAAACACAAAACTCTCTCCATGGCATTGTGTAGTCTGTGCTGACAGTAGTCAACTCATATTCCTGATCCAACAGTAATGTTGATTATCATTTCGTGAAATTAATAATAAATTTATGTCTTTTTCACGATTTTTTCAGAACTTATCCCCAGAGGAAAAATGTTTTTTTTACGAATCGTCGTATCCCAAGACGTTTACGTCGATCATGAAATTTCGATATTCGAAATGATCGATGTCGCGTTGCAGCATAAGAAAATGTATTCCTGACAAATCTAAATCCTTAGAAGTCTCCACATACTTTGACACTCTGTTTGGTTTCTATTCTATGGAATATAAGGCAGACGGGACAGTCCATTTGAAGCATTGACTCTCCGCTTTATTTTCCATGCTGTTCACAACTTCTTTATTTTCTATGAAATAAATATGGAATAAACGTATAGTGTTTTCAAGTAAAAAAAATATTCTACGAGTAGGATTAAGAGTGAAAACGGACGAGCCTCTGACGAGTGGGTTTCATTGTTAATTCTACGAGTAGAATATTTTTTTTACTTGAAAACACTATATGTTTATTTTGTTTATCCCATAAATCTTCTACAGGGCAGTCGCGGCAAAATCGTGCTATAATTCGCTACAAAACACTGCGAGAAGTGAGGAGCACATTGGTCCAATTAGATCGACCAGCAAAATTGGCAAAAATAAACAAGGCGCAGTAATACATTTCTGTCTAAAAATAATTCCCTTACAAACTTTAGCTAAACTTGCAAAAACGCTTTATTATATGAGCAGTGGGTTGTGTTTTCTACCTGCATTGTGTAATATACTTTCAAAAAGATTTAACGAAATCAACAATCGAACTATTAATTATGCTAGACAAATGTGGTAGAGGCCAGAGCTCAACAAGCCCGTCGCTACTTGGGGAATACATTTTTTCTGTGTTAAACCTCTGGGGGAAATTTATCACCCTACTAGGTGGATAAAGCAAAAATTTATCCAAGGCTTTTATTGTTCAAATAAACGGCCATTTATGGTATAAAGCAACTTTATATATGAAGACGTTCACAATGGATCGTACTAACCGACGCAAATGTCCAGATTCAATACTTCTTATCTCCAATTGCAACCTTCATTTTGTTATTGCGCCCAAGCCTGTATTATATTTTTCTTTTTATATTGATATCGAAAGCGAAGAACTTGCAGTCACAGTCTTAGTGCAAGATTGAAAATAGGCTGTGTTTTCATTGACTTTACCCGTGTTCGGATCGAACTTCTCCATCCAACACTCCAATACCATTATTGATTTGATACCCACGTCCAACATGCGACGTAATACGACCAACACGTTAGGTATTGTCTCATTCAAGAAACTTTCTGCATGAAACTGTTTTATACCCTGAACATCAAATGTTTTCTAAAACCCACTTAACGTCATTTACCGAACGCAGACGATATCAAAATTTATTATTTTAAATATCATTTTTTAATTTTTTTTCAAAAAAATTCAACAAAACCATATTATGTGACCCGTGTGAGCTCGTTCCAATGAGGGGTCACTTGATATGGTTTTGTTGAAATATTTTGAAAAAAATAATTTTTTCAACTGCTCAATTTGCATATTACGCGGAAGGATGTGGGCGATTCGTTAGGTAAAGGGTTAACAGCTTGCTCTTGTTCTACGGGATTTGGCAACAATTGTTTGCATGTGACTTCATCTAGAATTTCTTCTATGTCGCTTCTGTCACCATTTTGTTCCAGTTCGACTATCACTGCTTTTATGATGTACGATATTTTATCCGTTCTTTTCTTTTTATTTCCGCTGTCGGTGTGAATTGTTGTTTTTTCTCATCTCATTGACTCCTTCTCCAAGCATTGATTTTATCAACTCATTTTTATTTTACGACAATACATGTTTCAAACTCAACCGACGTGCTTTATATCTCAAACCTGACACTGGTTTCTCAATGGTCTCAGTCTTTGAGACTCTGATCAGTTGAGGATTGGTTCGACAACGTGATGATTTCGAGATGCTAGAATTCTTAATGTAACTTTTCAATTGAGCTCGACTACACACTTCTAATGGAAATGACATTTTTTTAAAACTTCAAAATATATTTTATAGACTTTTTTTTTATATTTCCTGTTTTATATATGAATAAACAATTATATAAATTGTCCAATTTTTTAAAAAAAAATTCATATTTTTTTACAAAACTTTCAACTTTAATTAGAAATTTCAATTTTTTTCCAAACTTTCAAAAATTATTTGCAAACTTTAAAAAATTGATTTGCAAATTACATTGTGTTCTTCTTTCATTTTAATATATAAGAAAATTATATGGAACTTTATGTTATAAGAAATAAAAATTGAACTTCATATATAAGAAATAGAAAAGCAAAAGTGATTAATCCGAAAAAATGGAAAGTTTGCACAAAACACAATTTAATTCAAAAATATTTAATAAACAAACTTGAACTTTTTTATAAACAAATATTTCATATATATTATAGAAAATAAAAACAAACTAAAATTCAATAAATATTTAAAGAATTAATCACAAAAATAGCAAGTGAACAAAAATCGAATTGAAAAGAATCAATCCTTACAAGAAATTTGAAAGTAAATCTTCTTTTTAAAACCTCGCCCCACCCCCCCCCCCCCCACCCCCCCACCCCAATCGAATTGAAAGACGTTGGGTGATAAATTTGAGTAAAGATTTGAAAAATATAACATGGGATTAAAACTGACTGAAAATCAGGCAGAGTCGTTGTTAGAGTTGAAACAAACGTGTGTAGACATCCTGAAAGAAAAAGAGAAAGATTTCGAGGATGCAAACTTATTCTAATCTGTGGAAAAAACAAGACATTTCAGAAAATCAATAGATTTGTTGAAGATCGACTCGGAAAAGAAGCTTTGAAAATGTGAAAAAAAAAAACTTACGAAAACAGGGATGGTCATCGAACAGTTACAAAAATAAGGAGGGGAGAGTGACTTATGCATGCTAATAAAATATATGACTTTGCAAAAGAAAAATATGAAAAACAGAAGAACAATAAATAAAATATAGAGGAGAAAAAACAAATGCGTTAATTTCTTTTTTTTCAGAAATAAAAGAGAAAAAAACAAATGTGTTAATTTCTTTTTATTTCAGAAATAAATGTTTATAATATATGAATATTCTTTCTTATTTTTGTTAATTTTTGTTTAGTTTTCTTATTTAATAATTATTTTCATTTCTGTTTTTTTCCCTTCACAAGATCTGAGTAGGATGTTCTCTATCTAGTAACAAATGCAAAATACTTCCTCGATCGTTTCCCGTGAGATCTGTCAGCAGTTTCCGAAATTCCTCAATTTCGAACTGCAAAGGACTCGTTTGCCCTCGACACTCGATCATATTCTTCCACCATTACATTACCTCGTTCTCGTCGAGTTTTTTCCAATACCGATGCCAAACACTGGACTAAGGAGTCTTTGTGTTCCGCGGTACAACAGGTGTGCATCCCTCCGACATGCAACCCGGATATCTCTCGCTCATGGCTCAAGGAATGTTTAAATCTGTGAGATTGGCACACACCCTGTAGATGACATATCTGAGAAACTTCTCGCGCAGAAAATCGCTCTTCATATTCTTAGTCCAGCAGCCAAATGCCAATTTTGGCCGATGCTTGTTTGGCGTGTAAAGTTGTTTATCGATGGGTCTGTGTAGAATAAACCTCCCAGCCCCTTCAAGATGAGACCGGCTGCATCGTCACCAGCATTGGGGAAATTTAAATATTCCCGCTCAAAAAACATGGCCGCCAAACCCGCGAAAATTTACTAAAATAATCAAATGAGACCTGATTTTCGGGAAAAGTTGCAATGAATTATAGACCCCATGAGTCCTGATCACCACCCGGGCCGTTTGCTTAATATTGCTACCGGCTTGATATCTCCACCCACCATCAACGTAGATGACGTCCTTGCTCTTCGGTTAAAGCAAATGAATGAATTTGAAAACTCTCTCCCAGAAGGGATCTATGAGAAAAATGTCCATGCTTGTAGGGACAATGTCCAGTTCCAGGAAGTGAATAAAAATTGGCGACAATCGAGTGTACGGCAGAAACCTTATATATTCCAGAGTAAAGACACTTCAAGCAAGTACAAGACCTGTAGATGTCAAAGAGGTCCTTAAATATGAAATGTTCCCCGTCCGAACGGCATTGTTTGATGATCTAGGAGACTAAAGTAAATCAAAATCAAAAGAAATCCTGAAAAAACTGGACCGCAATGCTTGTTTCTGTTAGACAAATTAATCGCTCAGCTGCGGTTCATGGTGTCAGAGTTATTGACGGTTGTGCTCAGTTTGGATCCCACATTGGCCAACAACGAGTAAATTACGCAACCCAACTGTATCAGACTTCATTGTAAAATTTCACGAACTGGTGAATCAGAGACCAGAATTTGGAGATCTGCATCTGATATTTGATAGGTATAATATATTTAGCACCAAAAGTTACACTAGAACAAATAGAGGGTCTGAGAATGACTGTATAGAATTTAAGCTAAGTCCGTCATCCACACTACCACCACAAAAACTGACATTACATGTAACTGTTAATAAAAAGCAGATAGTTAACCTGATTTGCCAGCATTTTAGAAACGGTAGTAATTTCGCTCTTGGGAATACTGAAGCAAATACGTTGTTCGTGACTAGTCAAGGAAAAACACCAATTGAAATCAATAACGGCATTGTTATCGATAGGTGTGATTTGTTGACGACGCACGAAGAAGCAGACAACATAATCTTTGAATATTCATGACATGTGGGCATTTATTTTTAAAGGTTTTCAAAAACCAAGTACGAAATAATTGAAGAAAAAAACCCAGCATCGGAGTTGCTGCTTCAAAAAACAGAACGATACATATCTATACTGACCTTATATCATTATTTGACACATCGGGTCCCAGTGGAGATGTTTAAACTGTTTTAACTGGCGTAATCACCAAGATAACTGCTGTGAGGTTTGTTTTTCTCGCTCGATATCCGACCGAGGAAAGCGGAAACAGATTAGGAAGGGGACGTAATTCGGTCACGTGACGTATCGTGCCGCGAGCGGATAATGAAAATCATTTTCATTATCCGCTCGCGGCCCATACATCATCAGCAGCCTAACGTAACGATGTTAGGGCGTATCCTATGGGCCCCAACAATTGTTCGTTTTTTAAGGGGTCCCAGCAATTTCAACATTTTGGGAAAAATCATTATTAAAGGTCTCAAAACAGTGTTGTAGTTGAAGCATTGAGGTTGGATGCTTCGATACCAGCTTGCATAAAGAATCGGGGCGATATTCCCTGAAACCAATTACGGGGTTGTGCACGTCGCTGATGACAACATGAGACAGTAGTTCAAATGAAACAATTTCAATTTTATATAACTCATTTACAAATGCGGATGCATTCTGTGTAAGTTGTAACATCAAACCGTCGAAGCAGGATCCGAAACCAACCAATGCCAACATAACTCCTTCTCTGTTAAGGTGCTGACCAACTAACGAAGGAACAAAGACAGAAACGAACGAAAGGACGAACAAAAATCACCATAAGGAAAATTTAATTAATGAAGCACCGGGTCGTACCCGGTGTTTCATATATTAAATTTTTGACTATTACTCCTATAATTAGTGTTTGGAATCTAATATTATTGCGTCCGCAAAAATAATGCCCACCCATGGGAAGTGATCAGTCCACGTCGAACATACTGTAACCACTAACTAACACTGGGGGCGCGGTGGCTCAGTGGTAGAGTGTTGGTCTTCTGTGCTAGAGGTCCCGAGTTGGATCCCCGTCCTGGACTACCCGCGTTGTGTCCTTGGGCAAGGCACTTTATCCCGGTTGCTTACATGGGGGCACGATGGCGGCGTGTACTAAGGCGTACTGCACGTCGATGGTGCACGTCTTCAACCGCTGTGACCCTGCTTGAGTGGAGCTTGAACAGACTTAGAATGTTGAGGAGCTGACAGTTGCTCGGCGATGCTTGGTGGTTCTCTTCGTGTACTCCGGTCCCCCACCCCTCCCACCCCCCCCCCCCCGTGAAACTATCACGGTCACCATTAGCCATTGTGCATAAGTATGTGACCTTAAACACCAATAAATAAATACTAACTAACACCAGAACGTCTTAAGCTAGTCAAGGTCGGATTGATTTTATACTGAATAGAATATTTGTACCCAGTCAGAATGCTAGAATATAACATTTTATTATACGCTTTTTTAAAAGATAGCGAGAAATTTGTAACCGATATTTTGCTATATCTATCGTCACGATAGATATAAGGGAATATTCCTCTGTAGATTAATCGAATCACGCAAGAAAATTAGAACGAAATTACTCCGCCGACGAACGTACTTTTTATATGTTCAATACACGCAGCACCGGTAAATGTATATTTCAGCTCGTCTCAAAGTAACAAAGTTAGTGTTGCGAATAGTCCAAAAATGAAGTACAAGAAAATCCGACTCATCGATAGTGACAGCGACAGTGATTGACAAATATGCTGAAAACAATTTGAACATTTGAAAAATCCTCGTTCGTCCTTCATTGAACATTTTGTAAACTGTGTCATGTTTGTGTGCATCTGCGCAGTGCACTTTTGTTATTACTTTTGAATATATGTGCCACCTATTGTTTTTTGGGGGAATGTCATAAACCACTTTCACACACGTTTATTGATTTTTTGTGCGTAACTGACAATATAGCTATTTTATAAGGGGATTTATGTGGAACTATTTTGTTGTATGGTAGTTTGATTTTGAAATCGGGGCCAGTACGTAAATGGGTCAGCTTCGTCAGCTTATTTTTGTTGACCTTGTCATTTTCTCCACCTCGGGTTTTTAATTGCAATGAAAACACCACATTACCTCTTTTAATCGCAACAAAAACAACGCAACGCATATAAAAGAATACCTACTGCTTTTGAGTGTCGGAATTATCTCATTCGTGGCTGCAAAGGAATTTAATATTCCTTTGCAACCACTCATGATAATTCCGATACTCACTCAAAAACAGTATGTATCCTCTATATAATGTACTGAATAATTACAGTATGTGTCCTTAGGGCCCTCAATATTGCTGTTACGCCACTGTACGTCATGTGACTTGCCGTGTGTTACATAATTTGATCGTCATACTAAACATGTTAATGCACTTGTGGTAATAATAAATAAGAATACAAATGTTTTTTTCAGTGGTACCAACATTATTTTTCAGCTCACCTGCGCAAAGCTCAGGGGGAGATTTACTGATCACTTTCCGTCCGTCATCCGTCCGTCGTCGGTCTTCCGTCGACCAGCGTTAACTTTACATTATGGACCTCTCCTCCTAAACTCCTGGGCCGAATTTTACCAAATATGATATGCATGATCATTATCATATGTCAGTTCAAGTTTTTCAAATAAAGTTGCCACGCCCCATAGGGTGTGGATGGCGAAAATGCTCCAAAATTAAAAAAAAAATCTTCTCATGAACCAGTAGGTACAATGACTTAATATTCGGTATGAAGCATCCTTAGGACCAATACAATGTAATGGTAAAATACATTGCCATCCATCGGATGTGTCAGGGTGTTCTGTAGGGGCATCGAATAAGTGCTGAGTCAGCATATTTGCAAAAATTAAAAAAAAAAGCTTCTCCAGAACCACTGATCAGAATATTTTGATATTTGGTATACATTATCAATGGGGGTTGGGGGGGGGGGGGGGGGGCAGATACAAGTGTTTTCAAGTTAAGCCCCTCGGTTCAGATTTAGGTCTTAACTGGAACTTTTACAGATCTTAACTTAGGGCAATATGGGGAATAAGCTTAGAAAATATTCTTCTTCAGAACCACTAGTCGGAATCTTAATATTTAGCATACATCATTGTTACGAGGGTTAGATTCAAGTTTGTTCGACCCATGTCCTTCCGTTAACATTTCAGCTTCCTGTGGGGCTCGAATTTTAACTCAGTGCAATATAAGGAAATTTCTTTAAAAATCTTCTCCTTCAGATCCACCAGTCAGAATTCTTTCATATTTGGTATATAGCATCTGTAGGTGTGGGTGGGCGGGGGACAGATTCAAGTTTGTTCAAATCGGGTCCATGTGTTAATATTTTGGCTCTCTATTGAAGTCCAAATTTTAATTTAGTGCAATATGAGGAAATTTCTTTAGAAATCTTCTTTTGCAGAACCACAAAGTCAGAATCCTTTTATATTTGGTATACAGCATCTCTAGGGGATCAGATTCAAGTTTTTTTTTTCAAATCGGGTTCATGGGTAAATATTTGGGTTCCCTATGTTATCTCTGGATGGGGGGGGGGGGGGGGGTGGGCAGATTAAAGTTTGTTCAAATCGGGTCCGTGAGTTCATATTTGGGCTCTCTATTCAAGCTTCAAGCTTAACTTTGTGCAATATGAGGACATTTTTTTAAATCTTCTTTGGATCCTCCATACGGACTCCTTTCATGTTTGGAAAGCAACATCGCTAGGTGTGTCAGATTCAAGTTTGATAACATTCAGTCCTGGGCTTAATATCTGGGCTCTCTGTGGGAGCCCAAAGTTTAACTTAGTGCATTCTGAGGAATAGTCTGTAAAGGTATTCTTCGTCAGATGCATCAGTGAACATGTTTTGATATTTGATATGCAACATCTCTGGGGGGAAGTGGGAGAAGGGAGGGGTCACATTCCAGTTGGTTCAAAGTGAGCCCTGAGTTAATTTGGGGGCTTTACATTGGAGCCCAAAGTTTAGGTTAGTGCAATATGAGGAACTCTCTTCAAAAATCTTCTTCTTCAGATCCACCAATCGGAATCCTTTCAAATTAGGTATGCATCTTTAGGAGACAGGTTCAAGTCTGTTTAAATCGAGTCCTGATTTAATACTTGGGCTCCCTATGTGAGTTGGAATTTTAACTTAGTGCAATATGAGGGAGTTTATTTAAAAATCTTCTTCAGATCCGCAGGTTAGGATCCTTTCACAATTAGTATACAACATCGCCAGGTGGGTCAGATTCAATTTCGGGTCCCTGTGTTAAAAATTCGAATGCAGTTCAACCGGGGGTAATATTTACTTTCAAACAACGTTATTTATGTTATGTTTAGGGTAGCATCACTAAAGTCTCCTTCTGTGAACCTCATTCTGAATCAGGGTCTCAAAACTAAACAGTAAGAGGCAGCCAGAGGATAAATTGGCCCACTGTATGGAACAGCATCATCAAATTCACCCTCTGGGTACCTCATTTTGCAAATGTCCGACTGCTTATTTTCAGGCCTGTGCTCAACTAAGTTTAATTTTTGTACAGTTTACCAATATTAAGCAGTCGCTGGCAGCTTTTTTAAAGACGATCCCTTGAAGTATTGACGTCTACTAAAACGAACATGTTTATGATGTACACATTTGTTCAAGACAAAGTTAATTTAATAAATGTAGCATATTAAAGTTATTATTGACAAAAAACAAGTGCTAATAATTGGAAAGTTCATACCGCTCTGCTAGGTTTCGTGCCAGTCCTATCGGTAAATACTGAGACGTTTTATGTTCTGAAGGTAGTAAAGCAGTGTCTGTGTTCAGAGTTTAAAACCATCATGTCATGAAAAGTCACCAATAATTATTTGGGTGAAACTCAAAAACAAATGCTTCTAACAGCATCTAGTATAACCTTACCTTAATGCCTGCTGATATTTGATGGGTCAGAAAATAGTTATCTTGACTGATGTTAACTGCAACATGTAAGCCATATTGATGACCCGGTAAAAATGACTGACAACTGCCATTCTGATTGAATGTAAAACACCTTCCAATATCTGTTTCTGTAATACTGAAATAATCTGAACAGTCAATTTTTCGACCACCAAATATGCAAATAACTAGTATTTGTTCAAGTTTATGTGATGCGTTGTTGTGCCACTCTAGTGAATCCTGTTCTTCTAAAGCTTTGTATTCGGTTTTTGTCCAGTTAATTTGGCTGGCATAGGAATTGAAATACGGGCTAACCGCCATAAGGTAGTTTTCCAAGGCTGGCGTCACTGTGACGTATTTTTTCGAGTAGGGAGACAAATTACAGATTGTAACAGCTGGAAAAGGTAGTTTTCTATGTGTTCGAACATTGTATTTGGAAACTGTCTCATACTTCGTATATTCATGTCGCAACTCGTTGAGTCGTAAACTGAGGAATATCACCTCAGCAACTATAAATATACACCATATAAATCTGAAAATAATTATAGAATACATATTTTATACCATGATTACCTATTCTACTATATATGAAAAGCCTATGACATAAGTTTCAGCTTTACACACCAAACGTGGCGAACACGCCAGCAATGGGATTTCAATAGTAAAAAAATTACACCTACAGTAGAACTACATCCCCATTGGCCTTTGGTGGCGTCGACCTGAATGCAAACTTGTCTAAATTTATCGCACGTCGCCTCGCGAAGTGTGCATTGGAAGTGGCAATTATTTATTACGTTTTTAAAGCGGTTTACCTCATAAGATGCCAAAAATTAACAAACATGCATTGCCCCATGTTAATAAAGCATGTATAACTCGATATAGTATGTCATTATGTTACTAAAACGGAAAAGACTCAGTTTCTTTTTTTTAATTTTGTTTCGGCGATAAAATTGACAGCGGATGTACCGCCCACCGATACTCGGATAAACAAAAACAGATTCGCTCGTATGTAGGTCTGCTGTTCAGTAAAATCGAGAAAACATAATAGCGACTCTTAATAATCTGACGATCATGGTATACATAAAATATACCCAAAGTAGCTTGGTACACCAAGCTACTATGGGTATATTCTATATAACTACACTAGATAATTTATCTCAGCTTCAAATATGTGTCAAACCACACTGAAGTGGTTGTAATGTGTGCCTTGTTAGGGTGTCACGAAGCTTCGAAGATTCACTTCTATGTCGACATGCATGTAGTTTGTCCAATTCGGAAACCACATCGAATCTGCTTCCAAAATCATATATTTTCGAATCGGATAACTCATGTTTTTTCACAAAGGGTCTATGACAAATGAATGTCTTCTGTCGGTGGATTTATGTCCCAGAAATGAAATTGTAGATGCTTGTTGCGTTTTCGGTTCATTGGGCTTATCGGCATGCTTCTCTGCCTCCTAATTCACTTTGTTACAATGGCTCTTAATAAATGGAGAGCAGTGAACACGTGCTCCTATTTTGAAGTAGTGCAGCGGCCAAAATAAAAAAAAGCCCCCACCTTTCGAGATACTCGTACCGGATGTATAATAAGATGGACCTCCAGATGTGGTTATCTGGTACCAAGGGACACCAGAAAAATGATGTTGAGGTGTTTGGCTCCATGCACAAATAATGCAAAAAATGCAGTGTTTGATGAACAAATCTCGAAATTTAGGAGACTTTTGGAATATCTGTCGTGCGAACATACAGGGGCGTTAATAGTAAATGTGAAAAGCGGGTTTCAACTCAGCAAAAAAATTCCATTCCAGCTCATGAAAAAAAATAAGCATTTTGAACTAGCAGTACTATGGTGCGGCCTCTATGGAATGGTCATTTTCCATGGATGGGCAATACATCCGTGGATGCAATTAGATTCCAACCACTAATTATAGTAATAATCATCAAACATTTAATTAATGAAGCACGTGGTACAACCGGTGCTTCATTAATTAAAATGTTGATGATGACTTTTATCACATGGTAAATTCTTGCGTGCGTATCACTCCCCATGCATGGATTACGTCCACTGCGACTGTACTGTAAGTAGTAGTTAGGGGTGCCACTATAGCCCCAATCATTTCTAGCACTCTGTTTTCCATAGGGTCTATAGGGTTAGTGTTAAATTGTGAAATTTATAGCCCCAACACTTTTAACACTGAGTTTCCCATAGTGTCCATATGGTTTGTGTTAAATTGTGAAACTTATAGCCCCAAGAAATTATTGGCATAGTGCATTCAGGTTTGTCCCTCTAAGTTCTTGGGCTATAAGTACTTGGGGCTATAAGTTTCGCAATTTAACACAAACCCTATGGACCCTATGGGAAACTCAGTGTTAAAAATCTTGGGGCTATAAATTTCAGAATTTAACACTAACCCTACGGACCCTATGGAAAACTCAGTGTTAAAAATGCTTTGGGCTATAGAGTGGCCCCCGCATCATGCTTATGACCAACTTCTATAGTACATTTTTGGCTTATAAATTTCACTGGAGGATAATCGAACTGTTTTTTTTTTGTCTTTTTCATAACAAAGACTTAGTTGTGTATGTGAACATAACAAGATATCTTTCTAATATTGTGGGTAGCCCCTATAAGGGATGTTTTTTTATGTAGTGTGAGTCATTCAGCAGTTAGCAATACGTTTCCTGCATCGCCCATGACCACCGAATCGTACCCGTTTCTGTTTTTAGGTTTAGCAATATCACCAGGTTCTTCCTCACTCTGATTGTCTGGAATAGGTTGTTGAGTGACTTCATCCGTTTGAGTGGATGTCGTCACCGACTGTTTTCGTGCTTGACCTCCCCTTTTTCTCGTAGGTTGAGATATCGCTTCTGGCAAGTCATATGGTACTGTTAAAGGAAGAGACGCCACCTTGGATTCTATAGGAAATGTAATCTTATAAGCAGAGAGAAAAAAATCTTTTGTTGTGATGAATTCATGTCTTGTAGAGTCTCCAGGATTTTCTGTAATAAGGTTTCATTTTTGTCATCTTGTGAAAAACAATTATTCACCTTCTCACTTGGTATGGTATCCTTGTGGTTTGATATTCTCTGCTGTGTCATCAATGAGTTGTCAATACGAATTAAATCGTTAAAATCAGCTAATATATTGTATTCGTTCATGTTTGAATGCGGAAAAAGCGATTGCTTTTATCAAATGAAATGTTTTTTGAATGCGTGTTAGATTGTATAGACAATGCGAGGATCGCAAATGCACCGAAGAACACTCACACGGCAACTCGATTGAGTGCGGGAAAAAATTGTTCACATCGGACGGCTGTGGTAGTAAACGTCCGTTGTCAACATTTTTTTCCTGCACTCACCGAATTGTCGAGTGAGCGTTCTTCGGTGCATTTTCGATCCTCACATTGTCTATAAAAAGAAGGTGATTTGAGGTTTTGGATACATTTCATCATCTGACTTTTTAGAATCATCTTGACTGAGAAAAAAAAACAAGGAACCTACAATGATTAATTACAGTTCTGTAGAGAGTTATGAGAGAGAACCAAGAAGAAGAGGGATGATGAAGAATTCGCCTTTGCTTTGGGAAAGTGGTGGTCGGCAACACTTTCTATGAAAGAACAAGATAAGAAGATCGAAGACCACCCTTTTGTTAAAGGTGCCACACGTCCGATTGGGGAGATCCAGTATAAGAACCGACCTAAACACTGGTTTGATCTCCCCATACATATGCAGGAAGAAGCTCTTGTGGGGAAAAGTTACATCTGGGAACAGGATTGTTTTACAGATGAAGAGATGTTAACAACAAGCATAGATGTGTGGGAAGGCGAATTCTTCACCGAAGCTGAGATGGGTTTGAAAAATAGCTCTCTTCGGAAGTAAAGATAAAAACGGCCCACTTCAGGGTCAACTACAATATTAGAAAGATATATCTTGTCATGTTCACATACACAAGTTTTTGTTATAAAAAGACAAAGACAGTTCCCTCCCTAGAGTGTGACCCGATGTCAATATTAATTTAAATCATTTTATTGTAGAGGAACCCATGTGGGTTTGGGGATGCCACCTCTACTTCTGTGTATACAACTTCTATAAATGGGGGAAAAGGCATTTTGTGTGTCCTTATGCTTACAACAAAACACAAGAATACACACAAAATGAAAAATAAAAAAAAAAAAACTTAGTGATTCACGTTGTGGTCGAACTCTCTGTGATAGTTGTTTTTTTCTGTAGTAAGAATAGATCCATTGTATGTTTAGCAGTTACATTTTCTCTACAGTATAAATTGTATATCAGGTTACACTATAAAAGTTTTTGATAAGTGTGCATACAATATTAAACCTAATACTCACAGTGAAAGAGAGATGTGACTCTTGCCTCTTTTTTATTGATGGGGAAATGTAGGAGACGGTGATAAAAAAAAAGCATTATAGGGCTAACCTAACAAAATCGACAAAACTATCACAGAAGTTTTAACAAAAAACAAAAATTTTTTTAAAGTTGAATCATTATAATGAAATGAACTGGACATATGTACACCGAGATCTGAGTTTGCCTATCCATGATAAAACCTATTTACATCAAGATGTTTTTCGAAACAAATCGTGTGAGTCAGATAAAAAAAAACTGATATCACTCAATTGATCTGATTCTGAAACAAATATAAACAATAATTAAACAACCTGTCTCTCTGTTACAGAAATGTCTGGCGAAAATTATATAATATAATAGATGAATGACTTTAACAAAACTTAAAAAACTAAAAAGTCATAAATGTAGACTATTACCTCTTTGGGATTGTTTTGACACCTAATATTTATTATTACAGTTATTTCAAATAATGTCTATAAGTTTGTTCAAACCATCGCCGAACATCTCTATTATTCTCTTGGAAATTTCTTGGATCGAATTTGATAGTAAGAACTGTCTCTAAATCATATCCTCTTGCAAGATGATCTAAAGCAAATATACAGTACATTCCACACACAACAGTAAATTCACTTTGTAGTTTCATTGTATTTGTGTTTTTCACTCTGAAATTGTATATATCTCTATCCACTGGTGGTAAACCATATGAATCAAAGTAGATAGCAGAATGAATGTCTTTAAAATATATTGCTATCCAATGTTCTCCTGGTTCTTTCGATGAATCTGTGTTCACAATATATGCTTATCTGTGTTTAGCTTTTCATTTTGGTAACAAGTCTTTTGAACACACTTTTCCATTTAAGGATGATAACCTTTGAGAACTGTCAAGTATATTTTGTAATTGTATAGTTTCCATCTTCTTAGCCTTGAAAAAGGCTGGCATGGAGCCGTTAATCAAGATATGCTGTATGATATGACCAGTCTCTTTTAACTAAATTGCCCACTTTTGAATGTCTTTTTGGCACTCTATTTCAAAGTCCATATGAGCACAATATTTTAATAAGTTTATTTTTCTTGCTCTCTTGTGTAGATTATATAGCATAGTCACTGGACACACTTTCTGTAAACATTCTGCAATGTATATATCTATTAATGTTGTTGTGTTGGTTCAATATTCTTCACAGATATTTTTCATTTTCTGTTTAATGGATTTTGTCAGTTCTATCGCTACACATTCTTGAAACAATTTTCCTCTTAGTTGTACATTTTTGCTACCACCAATTAATTTTGCTCATTCAGACAAACCTCTGTTAGACGAAGCTTTACTTGTTTCTGTGAGGTGTCCAGGGGAATCTTTTTACCATATCTCACTAGCAGCTAGATGTGTTGTTTTCATATCTCTTGAATAACTAAGCAAATTCTCAAAAAATCCTCTATAAGGATAAAGATTTGTATTGGTGGTTATAAGATTGCCGTTCAGTGTAACATCAATTTTACTGAACATGCTATGACAAAAAATTATTGATAGGAGCAATTTGTGTATCTCCAGCCAAAACACTTCCATCTTGTTTTGTAATTTTAAATTTAACTTCAAGAGTAGATGCTGCATGATCTAACCACTTGCTTGTTTGTAGAATTTAAAATTCTATTGGTGAAGAATTATTTAAGGATGCTACTGGAAATTGCTCAATTTCACCAATATTTTCTATACTATTTGATGTTGGTGAAACATTATCTGCATCAAAACTACTACCAAACTGACCCATGTAACATCGCGATTTTAATCAAATATATCAAGTGGTCTTGATTTTCGTTTTGAATAAGTTTGTCTTTGATGTGTCTTGCCTCTATGAGAGCGAACCACAGACTGACATTTTGGTTCTTGTTTTTGTCTTTTTATACCTAAAGCAGGTCCACGAACGGATTTCAAAAGATCTTTTCCATAAGTTAATAAAAAGTGCTTTACGTCTTTTTATCAATTTGTTTGCTATTTCTGAACAATGTTTTAATCCTTCTCTGTTTAAAGTTCTAAATGCATTTTGTGCAATTGATTTTATAAATGGTGCAGCTGTTCTTATTGCCATGCGAAAAATAGACCCTAATCCATATCCATATTGCCATGGTACACCCTGATACACCAGCATCTTTGTTTACAAATTTAATTTATGTCTCTATCTAAAATGCAACTTGACAACTGTCTTGCCATTTACAAACTGAATAGGTTTACCAGTGTTTCCATTTGTATTTATACTAATCTGATCAAAATAAAAATAAAAGTTTGATACTGGTACGTAATGTACATTATCAAATTCTATATGAGTGCAGAGACTCTTTATGTGATTCAAATGAAATCACACGTAGTATTGGTGCTTCAATATCACCAAGAAATGTATAATCTGCTATGTCAGAATAAATAAAGATTTGATTGAAATCCACATGTAAGTCCACATTATATTTAAATGCACCTTTTGCTGTGTTAGGAAAAATGACAGGATACATATCATCTTTACATCTTTACATCCCAGTTTTCGTAATAAAGTTTCTGACATGTTAATACCCACTTCCCAGTACTATTTTTATATGGCCTTGGAGATTTGAAAATCCAACACGAAATGATACATGAAATGTTTTAAATATTTCTCCAAGCTTTTCTTGAATTTCTATTTGCATTGCATCTATGACATGAGCGCCATTTGCATAAGCACCTGATAAAATATTTAATTCAACAGCAGCAACACCTTTGTGTAATGTATGTTTCAAACTCGTTTTATTAAAATGATTTGATATTTTGCTATCTGTCACAATTATTTTAAAAAACAGATTCTTCATCTGTAATATGTTTTTGCGTCCAAAGGTAAAATTACTTCAACTAACCCCACTTCCCAATGATCTTTATCAAGATGAATGGGTTTAGCTAATTGTGTTTGAAAACATCATTGGATATTATTTGGAAACATTTTCATAGAATGATCACTCAGAAGTGTTACATAAAACGAATTCATTTTTCTTATCTTGTGGTTGTTTCAAATATTTTAAACCTGGACTTGGAAGAATATACTATTAAAACTAGAAGTCCTGTCACGAATTGTGCGCTTATCTAGGCTTAATTGCGTGTAGGAATTGCGCGCAATTGTCATATCGAATGGCATCCAAAGTATGGCAGGTTCTTCTGGTTACTGATAGCAGACACAGGCAATGTTTCTGTCAATGGACCTCCAAGTTACCGGGAGGTCCATTGGCTGAAACATTGCTTGTGCACAGGCCATATGTGCAGAATTTGATAGCTTTACTATGGTCATAACGCATAGATTGACGTGCAGATCGATGTGCTATTTGTGCGCATTTCATGACATCACTTCTAGTCTCAACTGTATCCTAAAGAACTACTTAATGACACTGACTACAATTCTTCATCAGGGGTTTGTAAACTCAAATGTGCAATGGCAGTAATTATAATACCATAAATGATAATAATCTGTGTGAAATAAGTGACTTGATTTTTTGCAACACAATTTCCACAAATTTTAAATTGTTGACTTTGTTGACTTTATACGTCAACACTTGTGGTTTCATTTGGTAATGAAGTTTTATTTACTGACATATTCTTTTTATACCAAATCTGATTCTGCCATCCAACTATCAAATTTATTTGGATAACCTTTCCAATGTATTTTAAGTTCTGTAATAATTTTCTCCCCCACACATCTTGAAGTTTATAAGTGGGTGGTATTGTATGTTTTACATGAGTAATTTATATAACTCTTTTGTCCAATTTGGTAAATATCCTTTTTCAAATGTACTTTTGTATTTTATTAATACATACTATATCACCAACTTTAAATTGTATTTTTTTTCTTTTTAGATTGTTTACCATACAAATGTTGAGATACATCTACTTTATTTTATAATGATACTGAAGCAGGAGTTCTCTGAATACTATGGTGGAAACTATGATTATAACCATCAAGTAAATTTTCCAACACATCAATGTATCTTAATCTACGTTTGTGTGTAATATTTCCACATTCGTGTTTTCAATGTACATTGAAAACGTTCAACAATACTAGCTTTTGTTTCAGGATTTTCTGTTGCGAAGAAATGAATGTTTTGTTTCTTCAAACATTTTTGTACATCTTTATTTTTAAATTCAGAACCTTTATCAGATTGTAATAATAATGGTTACATCCAGAAGTTTTCAAAATACTCTGAAAAGATTTTGTTAATGTCTGCCCTGATTTATTGTGAATGTGTATTACCCATGCATATTTTGAAAATACATCATTAATACAAATTAAATGACGAAGTTGGTCATTGTAAGATTGTAAACTTTGTAAGTCTGCTAAATCTATTTGCCATTTATGATCAATACCACCCACTATATAGCCTTATGTCTTGAAACCTTTTTCGGATAGGTTTAGGTAAAGTATAGGTTCTTTCTCCTTTCAACCATTTTTTCACTTGATCAAGTGTGATGGAATTTTCTTTATTATGAGCTGCATTGTACAATGTTTTGTATTGTAATATATTTCAGTTAATAAATTATTCCATAAGGCTCCCATTTTTCAGAAATTCTACGTTTTGTCAATTTACACGTTAGTGCTAACTTTGATGTTTCTTCACCCCACTGCACTCTCTGACCTCGACGAACTTAACGCTTTGGAGGGGGTGGTTGAGGAGTTTCAAACCAACTATCTTCTGGAGAACTTTGATATTAACTGGGTTTGGGTATACGTTGTCTATTCATCCATAACCAACATTCAAGATTTCCAACAAAACCTTGAGGGATATTTATATATTTTACTCCATGACTAAACATTTCCCATCCACTCGGTTTAAAACATTTTCGGTGTCTAAGAGCATCATTGACTAAATCTATGATATTGGAACCTTTTATGACTTCTCCACTGTAACGTAATACACCAACTCATGTGAGGATGATATGATAAAGCAGATAATAATGCAGTTGCTTTATGTCTCATTGTAACAGGAACACTTTCTATAATATGATCTCGTAAAAATAATGATTTTTCTCCTGACTCAGGTAATGGAACCAATGTTGGTTGTAATGCCTCCTTATGTGACATTTGAAATTTTTGGAAAGTTTCCCCATACTTTTGTTCTTTTTCACTTTCGGACAACTCTGAATTTTCTAACACAGATGATAAATCATTTTGAAGTTGTGCTGTGTTTGTAATTTGAGGATTTGGGGGTAATCTAGGTCTTTGAGATTTCCCATTTCTAAAAGGTTGCATACCTTCTAAGATTTGATAAGGTACAATAGCCATTTTTTCATATTTTACTCATTAATTTATTTGCAAGGTTTGTTGCAAGTCCTACAGCAGGTCCAAGTAAACCAAGTAATGGTAAAAAGACACCTTTTTGATTTAAAAGTTGTTTTTTTTTCTTTTTAAGAGTTATTGATTTAATAGTGAGTGCTGGTAGTTGTTGACGCTTTGGATGTAAATTTTTGTTTCTGACTTTGTGTTAGATTATGTTGCCTTTTAAAAGATCCTGACAGCATTCTGACACACAGTTAATTAATTCTTTATGTGCATTTTTCATAATTTGTTTTTGAAATGCTGGAGAAGTTTGACTTAAACCCATTAACATTTCACCATATTTTTTGTCGAAAGGAACTTTACAAATTTGTTTCTTATTTTGTCTCACCATCTTGCTCTTATATAATCTAATGATTAAATGAAACAAATAAAATGTATTGCTATTTATATATGTGCGAAGAATACACTTTATTTATTAAAACATTTTCACTTAAAGTAAGACCTTATCCCTTTAACAGGTTTAGGTGTATTTAAAGCTGTAAAACGTGCCATTGTGGGAATCTTTTCTTTTAAGGTACATGCTCTGTATTTTGTAGAGAATACATTGGTTCATGATTTTTGACACCATCTTTTGTTATTGACACTACACATGTCCACTTAAGTGGTGATACTTTTCTCTGTTTTTGAGGATTTTTCACAAGTATTGCTTTCGTTTTTATATGCTTTGTAGTTGAAGAACTATGAGGTGCAATTCAAAATTTGTGTACATGTATTTAGGTCCTACCTTTCGTTGATGTTTTATCTCTCTATAACTTGATGAATTATTTGATCTTTTCTTAGGGGATTTTCATTTCCTTTTAGGTGACTTTCGTTTCTTACTCTTTGTTTTTTTTTTAATGCTGAATAGAATGATCTACTTGTCTTATGGCCATCCCATCGAATTAAATTTCGAATGATAACACCACCAAAAAAAAACCAACCAGCTCCTGGTTTTAAAATAATGTTTCATTTTGTTGGAAGATCTACTCTCGGATTTTGCAAGTTGTTCAAGATCTTGATTATGTTTATCAATCTAGGTTAAAGTTTGTTTTGGCAATTTACTTTTCTTATTAAGTATGATTTTACTTGCAAATGTCAAACATTTTAAAATTTTCTTAAAACCTTTCTTAAGTAATTTTTGTCTTGCAAATGGACTTGTTTTTTTGACCAAGTTGTTCCAAAGAATGTATGAATGATACCATGATGATGTGTAGTCACTGACAAACTTTGACTAACTAACACAAACTCATTAGAACATGGGGAATTTATAGTTTTGTATAAATGATGGGGCCACGTTCATTTTGTTTCACCCAAGGATGAAAAATATCAGTTCTTAATCTCAAATATTCAGGAGTTCTAGGATGAAAATCAATTAATAAATAACCATGATCAACACTCTTGATAACATGCATTTAAATGTGGTAATTGAACTTGATTTGACAATACTTTAATTCGTCCTTTATCTCTGGTATTTTGAAATAAAATAATATAATGTGCATTTAAACTTATGGTATGACTAGATTTAGATTGTTGAAACATATTTTGTGTAATGTAAATCACTCTTGCATTTCTATGATGTCATTTTTGTGTGAACCATAATTTCTTTTTTTCTTCATCTCTATCTCCTAACATATCATTAAAAACCACAAAATGTGGAATAGTGACATCACTGACAATTCCATATTCATCATAATTCTATGAATTTGGTATCTTCACTTTCTTTAAGTAAAGTATATGTTTTTTGCCATTCTTTTGACACCGAAAGATTTTTTATGGGGCATTTGAAATAAGCCATGTTTCATATCAATAAGCTTTTTCACAAATTCTGTTTTTCCTGAACCACTAGGTCCCGACATAAAGATATTACAAGGGTGTTGAAACAATAAACATTCACTCGATGCCATAATTGTTTTTTGTGAAAAAGTGTTGTCAAATCATTCACTCATATACTTTCTGTTTCCATACCTTCGTTGTGTCATTTAGTAGGTTTTCGTTTTAAGAGGGCTTTTAACTATAGTTTCTGAAGAACTGATTCTTCTGTCTATTTGTGGTACACATTGTCTATACAAGTAATTAATGATTTCTTTATCATAAATTTTATTACCCCACACAACACTTGTCCAAATATTTTCTACCTATTTTCTACCATATATTTGTAAAAAAACATTCATGATTTGTAATGCATTACAGAATTCCTCATACATTTAATCATTTTTCCAATTGAATATGAATAAAATCTTTTGTTATTCTTAGATAACCAGGAGTGATCAATTGAAATGCATATAATAATGCCTTACGGGTAATCTTGTTGCCTAAGATACATCTTATTTGTTCCATGGTTGAAATCAAACTGATGATTCTTTTGTCTCTACTGATGTATTTTGTGCATCAGGTACCACATTACACCATGTACTTTGTACACCAGGGCAGTCAGAAAAATCATTTTCTACACTATCTGTAAACATTTTGTCTAACTTAGTTTTGAAATTATTTGACAGTGCAGCTTTTCTTGCAATTATGGTACTAAATGATGTACTTTGATCATTTAGTAGCATGAGTGCAAATAAAGAATTAGAATCTAAAAAATCATCAAGAGTTTTATCATGTTTTTTCATTGTTGAAAATATTTGATTTAAAGTGAATCCATAATCCATTGCTGGCAATATTTTATCTGGAGGTGTTTGCATACATAAACCTTGCCCACATACAAAACATTTTACTTTACCATCTCCCACATAGAAAAACCCAGCTTTAGCTAATTCTTCTTTCTTGTAATTTAAAATAGGATTTGTAGTCATACTAAAACTCGAAAGTCTTCTTAACTCTGATAAGTATATCGGGTAAGTAGGATTAAGTGGTAGAGACATCTTGCCTGTTCAGGGTTCAAAGTCGAAATGAGAAATCTGAAGGGTGTGTTATACCTTAAACCCATAAGGTTTTGTGTCATATTTATCCATTACAAAACGTTTTGTGTACACAGATCTGAATGTTTTGGCTTGTCTTTCACTTGTGACTTGTCTGTTTTTGTTACGTGTAATTCTGTGTGTGTGTATTCAATGTTCATTTTGTAATTGTGTCTGTCTTGTACACATTCCACCATGGATTCAAAATTCAGTTTCTGTGATGTATTGTAATCCAAAGTGATTCATTTAACTTTACATGAAGTGTGTGTTTGACCATCTTTAATGTATTTGTAACCATAATTGTTTTGGACCTAACTTTTTACAATTTGTGGGTTCCAAAGTGAGGGGTTATGTTTGTAAATACAACTGTCTGTGTCAAAATATAATACTCGTGTACCCAAATGTCCTATTACTTTATACAATTCCATCCGTGCATAAGCTGGGACAAATGAATGCAACTGTAACATTAGCTGATTTTTGAGGTTCATAAACATCTGTAGACTTTGTGTAATTTACTAAAATACATTTATCATGATCAAACAATTCAACATTTTTAATAATGATGTATTTATCTTGTATCAAAATATTTTGATGGGTCTTGTATGTATTCTGTTTTAGTTTTTACATTGTTTTGTGCACTTTTCCCCATAAACAGTTTAACATGGTTTTAGCAAATGATCTTTGTCCTGGATTTTTTTTCGATATTTTCCAAATGTATGTTTTCAATTTGTGCATAGTCTTTCTTAAGTGTGTCTTTGTCTGTTTCTGTTTTCACCCAATCTGGATATCTACTGGCTTCATGTTTCATTATTAAATATTTCTTCACATAATGTTTGTAAATTTTTTAAGACCATTCTTCTCAATGCCAAATCTGATAAGTGTCAAGTAATGTGTACCCATCCCCAATGCTTTAAAAAAGTTCAACAGATGTCCATGTACCTGTAATACTGCATTGACCTGGTGTATGTTCACATTTGTCCAGTTCTTGTTTTCCACATGTATTGCAAAGTGTAAAAAAAACATTTTCTTGTTGCAATGATTTGGTAATACTGGTATAGATTTTGTGGTGGTAACACTTTACATTTGATAAGTCCCCTGGTCTGTCTTATATTATTCATGTCTATGTTTTCTTTTGTGAGTATATTTGGTTGACTTACTGGATATTCTCTGTGTTTCTTGACATAAGGATAGAGTGAACAAATATCTATGTATTTTATTTCATTATCTATGTTTTGGTCTATTTTATGATGTAGTTTAATGGCATTTGTTCACCCCCAAATAATGCTTCACGTGGTTTAATCAGATCCATGTTTGGAAAAAAATGAAATTAATGTTGATTTTACTTCAGGATTTGATTTGCAGAAATTATCAAGTTCATGTTCCCATGTTACTCTTATCTTTGACTGATTCACACTTGCTTTTGACTTCAAGAAGACAAGACATATTTTTGAAATGCTCCAAAAGTTGAAGATGGATAAAGTTACAGATGCAAGATTAGAAAAAGCATGTGATGCTAAAAGTATTTACTCTAAGCCATCTAAATGGGGAGAAGTAAAAAGACTTGTCACTGAACTTTATAAGTTGATATCACCACCTGAAGAGATAATTTGTTCCATTTGTGATCAGAAAGGACATTGGGCCAATACATGTGCAGACAAAGGGCCATGTTGTTATTGTCATCAAAAAGGACATTGGATTAATGAATGTGGATTGAAAAATCTATTGGATTACCCTGTTTCTCAACCAAAATGGTGGTCACCAGCTGTTGTACAACCTCAACAGGGTAAAGTTAATCCATGGTCAGAACAGACAGAGCATACAGATGTATTACCGAATACAGGTTTCATCTTTCCCCAACACCAGCTGTAAAATACATTGACAACCACTCTATACAAGGGACGAGCATGGTACCAGTAACACTTCTACATCAATAAAAAAGACCTTTACAAATAAGAAAGTTGACTTAACAGAAACTGTGTTACCACAGTTTAATTATAGTGATGATACATTATTATATAATATGGACATACCCAAAGAAAAAAAAATGGAAGCTGGTAATGAATTAGAAGTATTATTTCCAGAGAAAGAGGAATCACCAAAGAAAGTTTCAAGAAAACGAAAAGCTAAAGACAGTAATTCTAAAATAGGAATTTTGCAAAGAAACTTTGAAAACAGTTTTGAAAGTGACATTTTCATGATACATTTACAAATCTGTAAATATTCATGGAATAAAATTTTTGGATTGAAAAAGGTAACTATATTTTGATGTTATGTAAACAGGGGGGGGGGGATTTTTTTCAAACTCAGGAGTTTTATTTATAAAAATAAAAAAAAAACTTGCAAGGTAGAACAAACTTTTTTTATATGAAAAATATTTTTGTGTTTGCAAATTAATTTTATGAAAAAGTTTTCATAAAATTAATTTGCAAACACAAAAAATCTTTTTTCTTATAAAATATTTTTTATGTTTGCAAATTAATTTTATGAAAACTTCTTCATAAAATTAATTTCCAAACGCAAAAATATTTTTCTTATGAAATAAAAAACTTGCAGGACAGAAAATTAATTGGCAAACAATAAATATTTTTATGTTTGCAAATTAATTTTGTTTTACCTAAATGTTTCACACAAAAAGATTTAGGCAAAACAAAATTAATTTGCAAACACAAAAATATGTCATGACACGGAAATCTTGTGTGGGAGTTATGAGGTTCAATTCATTCCATTGTGGTAGAGATATCACATTTACATTCTGTGTTTTTTACGAATGGTACATTACTGAAATGTACCATTCGTAAAAAACACAGTATGTAAATGTGATATCTCTTTCTAAGAATATGGCGGCCCTTATAAGGGCCGTTTGTTACTAAACAAAAAACCCTTGAGTTCATCAACATTATTCCATTTCACTATGCGGCTCTCTGGACATCCTTTTGATTAACGAGATGTTGTGATCCGCTTCCCATAATTGTTGCATAATGGTAGGAATCTCTCATCATATTTCGAACAAAACAGTGCAAGGCTTCTTCAGCTTCATCAAGTGACAATGGCGAGATATTATCTACCCCAGCTTTTCTTGCCAATCTTCACAAATTACTCCTTGGAATAGTATTGTGCTCCTCTCTCTCCATCTTCACTTCTTTGCCACAACCAACTTCTTGTGGTGGGGTGGAATAGTATTGCAGTCATCTCTCTCCTTCTTCACTTCTCGCTCCCCACATTCACCTTCTTGTGATGGAATCTTTACCTCGATGGATAGCTCAATTCTCATGATTGATGATAAAAAATCACGTTATTATATCTCCAGCAGTGTTTTATAGACAATGTGAGGATCGTAAATGCACTGAAGAATGCTCACACATCAACTCGATTGAGTGCGGGAAAAATATGTTGACAACGGACGTTTACTATCACAGCCGTCTGATGTCAACATTTTTCCCCATACTTGATCGCATTGTCGAGTGAGCATTCTTTGGTGCATTTACGATCCTCACACTGTGTACATAATCTAACACGCATTCCAAACAAATCATTTTGAGACAACATAAAGTACTCTCTAGGTATGAACGAATACAGAATGTGGAGGTCCGGGGAAATGTCTGACGCCCACTGGAATCGCCGGTTAGAAGAAGAATCTATCAGAGTTGATAGAGAGAAAGCATGGAGGCGCCAATTAGCTGAAGATATTTTCGGTCATATGAGGAGATGTGGTGGACCTCAGAAATACACTCGGCAGTGGGGCCAGCAACTTACTGATGAGTTGGAGCGAAAGGCAGGGATAAGACAGTTCTTAGCTGCCTGCGGTTATGAACTGGAGAAATACCGGGTGAAGAAAGATAACTTGTATCCTGATCTTAACTGGCAGCCAGAAAGACGGTATAAATTGTGAGGTTAAATCCAATAACCTGTATCCTGTAAATTCTTATGAGGATTCCTAAAAAATCTGGATACACGTTATTGAATTTTAGCTTGGCAATAAAATCAGGATACAAGTTAAACTCATTCATCGTGATTCTTTTTATCTCTGTTTGTCATTCTAACCTATCAATAATTTGTTACTCTCTCAAATGAGTGTGTTTTCAAATGTGCCTTCGTGGTAGTCCTTGTAAGGGCTAAAGACAATATTAGAAAGAAATCTTGTCATGTTCACATACACAAGCAAGTCTTTGTTATAAAAAAAAAACAAAAAAAAAACAGTTTCCTTATCTCCCAGTGAAACTTATAAGCCAAAAATGTACTATAGGAGTTGTTGATAAGCATGGTGCGGGGGGCCACTATAGCCCCAAGCATTTTTAACACTGAGCTTTCCATATGGTCCATAGGGTTAGTGTTAAATTGTGAAACTTATAGCCCCAATATTTTTAACATTGAGTTTCCCATAGGGTCCATAGTGTTAGTGTTAAATTGTGAAACTTTTAGCCCCAAGAACTTACAGGGACAAACCTGAATGCACTGTGCCTATAAGTTCTTGGGGCTATAAGTTCTTGGGGCTATAAGTTTCACAATTTAACACTAACCCTATTGACACTATAGGAAATTCAGTGCTAAAAATCTTGGGGCTATAAGTTTCCCAATTTAACACCAACCCTGTGGACCCTATGGAAAACTTAGTGTAAAAAATTCTTGGGGCTATAGTGGCAGCCCTAACTACTACTGTACGGGCACGATCCATGTTGTTCAAAGCATACCGACACGAAAACTAGAAACGATGTGTGCAACAAGAACATGTTGCGAGATTTAAAAAAATATAGCCAATCTCATGCTGAGAGAGAAATTCGAACGTTTGCTAGTCAGTAAGCTAACCAGTACGACTTGGAATGGGAAATAGAAAAAACATTAGCGGATGAACTGCACTAGCCCATAGTACACAAATTTTGAAAGAGAAGAGTGTTCATCGAAGGATTAAACCCGATCTGGTGGACATGCAATCGTAGTCGAGACACAACGGAGACGTGAAATCTCTACTGACAGTCATAGACGTGCTTTCGAAATGTGGATGGATGAAAGCATTGAAAAATAAACTGGAACGAAACGTGTCCAAAGTTTCTTTGGAAAACAATTTTAATTCTTCTTCTTGAAAACCCAAGAAAATGTGTATAGGCAAAGGCCAAACATTTTACAATGTTCGTGTGCATTGGGTCATCGATATCTATTCCACTGAAAATGAAGAGAAGGTTAGCATGGTCAAACGATGGAATTGAACCACGAAGGAAAAAATGCACATATTTCATGGCCAACTCAACAAAGAAAAGTGGATGCCTTTGACGATTTGATCGATGACTATAAAAACATGCATCACAGTTACATCAAGATGACTCCCGCGGAAGCTAGCGAACCGCGAACCGAAAATAAAGTCCACTCGAATATCTATCCATCGAGGATGGTGACGACGACGTCGGCGACGAAACGGCCGACATTTGCCATGGGTGGTCGAGTGAGAATTTACAAATGGATAAAACATTTTAAAAAAATCATAAAGAACTTTTTAAAAAAATAAGTAACTTTGAGAACATTGTTGTTATTAAATAATTTTAAAGTTCCCAAACGTCCGTATTTTTCCGCTCAAGTATTGCATGTGTTCAGTTTGATTAAACATGTATCCATTTGTTTATACATTCAAAGGATCGCATTCAGTCAACACGGGTACTACAGAAGTGACAGCTTGAGGATTGGTCGTCTTCATCTTGAAATTAATTCTATCTCCCTATTCAACTCTCAAATGTCTTTCGAATTTGCCCATGTTGGAATGTTGATTCTCCATCTTTTCGACTTTATATCTATGGTTTTCTGTGTCATTCACCACCATGTTGACTACTGCGCTATTCGCCAAGTCATTGGAAGTCACTCATGCGAATGCTGTGTCCTCTTAACGGCAGGGGATATCCTATCTGACCATGTAGCGGTCCTTTCCCTCCATTTCCAAAGGACCACTCCGATTTGCCAGAATCTAATTCTGCTGATTGCACTTGAATCATATTCCGGGTGGTCCACGACACCAAAGACTTTGTTTCCATTCAGGTCGAAGCCATTGTCGCTCCCGATCATTTGTTCCAATAGTGATCATCCATGTGCTCTTGGGTTGGGATTTCGTCAAGGCAAACTTCACGTCGATTCAGAATCGTCGTCGCCAATTTGCGCTGGATTAAAAGTTATTGTTATGAACTGAAGATAACATGGTCTGAGGTTTGCGGCTCGGTTGAACATACGCTCCAAGCCGCAAACCTCAGGCCATGTTACCGTCAATTCATCACAATAACGTATATGTTCCAATAAGACACTACCCATATCCGAAAACCTACATCGTGAAACACGAGAGGCTTATTTACTAAACTTGTGATCGTTAAAAGATGCATTGTTCAAGGCAACTTTTAACGATCACAGGTTTAGTAATAAACATGTCGTGTATCCACGACGGCGCTGGATACATAATCAACAAATCAGATAAACTCATCCCTCTCAGCTGAAATCGTAAATCGGTTTGTACTTTAAACATCCAGAAAAACGAGGCGGCTTGCTTGATGAAGCAGTTACGAAACGGACGACGTCATTGATAATATTTCGCATTGTGACATCAGACGGTAACATTTGCCATTGAGCCATAAACATAGAATATACTAAGCGAGCTCTCGTCCAATCAGAGGAGGGGGATTTTAGTCTTATTGGAACATTGGATATCTTACTGAATTCGGCGTTCCGATCGGTCTTCATTTCGTTTTTCGTGTTGTCTTTCATGGTATTGATAATCTTTCATTCCACGATGTCCACGTATTGTTTGGATGCGGCATCTCTGAGATGCTCTGGATCTTCTAGATTCGATATCTTGTGAAAATTCACATTCACTTCTGAATTCATGATTTTCGGTACGGAGTGTTCTCTCAGATGAAATATGCTTAAACGTCTGTGCGAATCGTCGGCATTTTTCGTGACTGTTTAGCTCGAATCCACAGCATCCACTAGGTTCACGAATCATTTTTATGTCACGTCTAGATCATCAGTCATGTTTTTTATCTGCATAATTATCTTTCATCTCTCGAAATCTGAAAATCTCTTACCAGCATACTCTTTAATCGTGGCGTCGCTGAGATCTACCGGTTCAAGAACATTATAAACTTTTGATTATTCAAGTTCAGCGGTTTCTCTCGAGGTTCATAGCTCCTCAAAAAATGATAATTCAAGTATGTGGTAGAAATTCGCCAGCCCCTTCGATGGCGATCTTTCCTTTTTTAAGAACTTCATCAGTTCTTCCAAATTTATTGACTGCCATTTTTTAATTTTTTTATCTAATATTGTTTTTATTATTTATTTTCTTTATATTTACTTTACATATATGATAATTTTATTTCCTCAATATAAATCGTTGCGGATGTATTTAAAATGATGCCCCGAAGACCATTCTTTGAGAATGTGTCACAAGTGTCCGCAAATCACTGATTGCGAGGTTGCACAGATTCTGTATTGTAATAGACTGACGATTTTAAATAGTCCATCAATTCTTTGGGTGGTGAGGTTCCGTAACTGTCGAAATAAATTTGTTTTTTCTTCTCGTGTTCTTGAACCATGCCACCCAATGGATACCATCGCCTGAG
The DNA here is from genome assembly GCA_031216915.1 of Pictodentalium vernedei. Taxonomy (NCBI): domain Eukaryota; kingdom Metazoa; phylum Mollusca; class Scaphopoda; order Dentaliida; family Dentaliidae; genus Pictodentalium; species Pictodentalium vernedei. Next base: position 134,877,652 of record CM062297.1, on the reverse strand, counting down.
AAATCGTCTAGATTCAAGATTCCGCATTCGCCGCCACCTCATGGTTTTCTAGGCAATACATCTCTGGAAATGACCCTTCAGAAATGTTTTATCTTCAGTGGTTTGACCGCAACCTGTAGATCGATGTTGGATAGGTGTTCGTTAGGTAAAATGATACCTTCTACCGATATGTTCATACTTTCCATTTTATTTATTTGAATCTATTTGTTTTTAATGTACTTTTTATGTATTGTATTCTCAAGCTTTTTTTCTTCATAATTCCGTTTCTCCGATGTTTTTGAATTGAAATTTGTTCATCTTTTCTTTTATTATTTGCTTCGTCATCTCTTTCCATCATCTCTTAAATCACATGCAGAATAATTTTGTTGCCAAGTTCCTTTTCGGGCCTCCCTGTACGCAAAATCCCAAACAAATATTGGAATTGGAAATATTTCATTTTTCCTTTCGTCAAAGAGAATATGGTTTTTTTGCTTATATTTTTCCATTTTTTTAACTGTTTGTCTTCTTGATTTTCTATGTCCTTATCAATTTGTAGTGTCGTGTACTCGTCTTGTCCCTCTTGATATTGAGGAATCGACTTTGTGGAATAATGACTGTGAGCTAACATGCTTATTCTATCCGATTGTTAAAGTCTCTTGTCATAGTTGGCTGATAGGGCAATTTTATTGATTATCTTCTACGTGTGGAGATCGTGCTGATCACATTGAATCATGTTCATCGATTTGTGGAATGATCGGCATTCAATGCGACACTTTTTACATCTCTTGATCGCCGTCCCATCTAAGAGGTAAGCAAACCGTTTTGACTTCAAACCCGTGAATTCTGTGATCTGTCTTCATCCCGTCTCATCTTTGAATTTCCCCACCACCTTCTTATCCACACCCGATGGCATGTTAGATCTGTGATCGCTGAGATTGTTGCTCATGTCGATTCACACGTCGACATTCAGAGATATGTCCTGGTAAAAGACTTTTGTCTCTATCTCGTAAACTAACTATCCATGTCGGTGAACAACAGTTTAGCTTTCAAATCGTATTTCCTACTGGTGTATTCGTAATGAGGTCGACACATCAACTGCTTCTGATATCCAAGATGCACGTTCCCAAATAAGATGATTTGTCGAATATCAGATGTGTTTTTCCATGTGCACGGCCACGAGATTGTTCTAGAAGATGGTTCGATGTTTGTAGTTTGGTTTCAAAACGTATTTTCTAGCCTTCCCCTCCGACGTGACGAGACGAACGTGGGTGCTTTTCCTGATGTTTTCCATCACCTTTTCGTACGTGAAATGTTCATGAATTTGAAAAAGATCTTTCTCGAATTTGATCTCGGCTTGTTTTCTCAAATTCGTGTTGATATCTATGTAATTCTTCATCCAAGCCCCTCAACGAATTGGATAATGTGATTTATGTCGACTAATTTCATGCCATAATCTATGACGAGTTTCAGATTTTTGCAGTAGACTGTGTATTTACATGTGTCGTTTAACTTTGGAATGCATTTGTGGACATTGCTCACTTCCAGTTGTTCATGTCCCAACGGATTACCATTGTGTCGACCGTGTAACGTTTCGGGATATTCTAGATCCACTTCCAGAAGACATGGCGTCTCTCTTTTTCCATGTCCTCACGTGTCTCGACCCATTTTAATTTGCCAGTCGGTAACGGATGGCTCAGGGCCCAACTGTATAAATTATTAGCATCTAGATGTGTTTGTATTTAGCCGGGACTTGCGGATCGAATCATTCTTCCGTGTAGTTATTGTTCGCTTTCGAGTATCTGTGAGATATCGTCGGCACTCTGCCTCGCATAATGCATTCGAACACGAGCAACATGCCCATGTTGGATAATAATGCCAACTAGATTTCAGTCATCTTCAAGAGAGCAGCTCAAACCAGTCTGGAAGCTGTGTAATTCCAAGCCGTATCTATATTATAATGTCTTCAACAGACTTCTTGAACATTTTCTAAGACGTCATGAGAAGCACGGCAGTTATCAGACACAGGTCGTGATAATGTCTCATTGATTTCATGTCGAATATTTCCCATACTATTTGACATGCTCATAGTCGACTTCGGAAATGTCAGCATCGTTAATTTCGAATGAAAATGATAATTGGAAGGTAGCGTCGACTCATCGAATCTATTCAAATCATCCATGTAATAATAGGGAAATAGTCCTTTCCTCATTAAGCTCCCCAGTTGCTGCTGACTGACTAGTTTCTCGAGACTAACCAATATGAATTTAAAATACCAAGCCGGATCTAGATCGTAATGTCTTGAACTGACGTCTCGAACATGTTCTAACACGTCGTCATGAGAAGCACGTTAGTTATCAGATACAGGTCGTGATAATCTCTCATGGATTTCATGTCGAATATTGTCCACACTTTTTGGGCGTGCAAATAGTCGACGACGAATGTGTCAGCTTCGTGTGATTTCTAATAAAAACGATCATTGGAAGGTAGCGTCGACTCGTCAAAACTGTTCAAATCGTCCACGCAATCATAGAGATATACGCTTTTACTCAATACACTCTCCAATTGGTGCTGACCAATTGGTTTCGTGGAAGGTAGCGTTGACTCGTCGAATCTATTCAAATCGTCTACGTAATCACAGATATATACTACTTTTCTCAATACACTCTCCAATTGCTGCTGACCAATTGGCTTCTTGGAAGGTAGCGTTGGCTTGTCGAAACTATTCAAATCGCCCATGTAATCATCGAGATATACTCCTTTCCTCAACATCCTCTCCAATTGCTGTTGACTGAGTAATTTCTCGAGACTAGCCAATATGAATTTAAAATAACAAGCCGGATCTTGATCATAATGTCTTCAACAGATGTCTCGAAAATTCTCTAACACATCACAATGAGAAGCATGTCGGTTATCAGAGACAGGTTGTGATATTCTGTCATGGATTTCAGGTCGAATATTTTCCACACTTTTTGATTGTCCCCATAGTCGATGACGGAAATGTCAGCGTCATATAAATTTGAATAAAAATAATCCCGGAAGGTAGTGTGAACTAGTCAGATCTATTGAAATCGTCCATGCAATCATAGGGCTATACTCCTTTCCTCAATACACTCCCCAATTGCTGCTGACTGACTAGTTTCTCGAGACTAGATGACATAAATTTAAACCCATCTACGAAACGTATTTCTCTCTTGATATCGAATGCCGACGTCTGTCCTTCTATGTCTTTCTTCCTCTTGTTCCCGACTATCCATTTCAAGAATGCAATGTATTGTCCATCTCTCTTCATGATGCAGTATATATATATCCTTCGCCGGAGCTGCTGAGATTATTCATGAACAGATGACTGTCATAACCTGACAGATTGTGAAATACCACCGGGAAGAGCTTTGCATCTCGATACATTAGGTTGTGATTGGTGTATGCTGCATCTTGAAAGTTATCGTGTAGTGGTAGTGGTAGTGAGCTCTCGCTTTTTTTTGTATTCAGGTGCCGAATTTTCGGTGAATGCTTGTCGACAGATGTGACATGCAGCGACTCTCTTATAATCTTTCGATTGTTTGTATGTTTTGATCATCTTCTTGGGAGTTTTGAATTGCTGTATAATATTTTGATTCGAGATTCTAAATCTTCCACAACTGTCAGATGAAATAAAAAAAAAATTATCTTGTTCAAAATATTTTGGGGATGAAACCCTTTTTCACAATCGACATCGAACGTTTTGAAAATCCTTTGATGGCCTGCTTACATTCTATGGGAGTGGGCAACAATTGTTTGCGTATGACTTCAGATAAGATTTCTTCTAAGTTACCTTCGCCACCTTTTTCAATTTTGGTGATCGCTGCTACTACGATATTGGTTATTTGATCTGTTTTTTTTTGGCACTTTCATCAATCAAATTGTTTTTTTTTGTTGTTTCCTCTCCATCTTTTTTTCATCTGTTTGAGTTGATGTTTGCTCTTCTTGGTTTCTTCTCATCCTCAAGGCACTGACTCTATCAACTCATTTTTATTTTACGATCATACACGTTTCAAACCAATCTGATACACTTTAGATTTCAATTCCAGTGTTGTTTTTCCACTGGTCTTGGCACGTATGACACCGTTCCTTTGACATTTGTTTTGATATCTCGATGATCTTGCAATGCCGAAATCACGTTCATGAAGACGGAGAGGGGGAGCTGAGATATCAAGTGGAAACCAGGAAGTCAAATTTTAGAATGGGGTATAGAAAACAAATATTTTTTTTTATTTTTCTCAAATTAAATGTTTTCACACCAATTAAATTAAAAAATATACAAAAAACAAAACATTTCGAATTCCAACTTTTTTTTACACATACATATGAAATAAAATAAAGAAAAATTTAATTTAAAGAAAAAAAAATATTTCGAGAACATTTTTTTTCATGTATATATGAGAAATTAAACAAAAATCATATGTATATAAAAAAAATAATTGCTTAGCTTAATAAGACTTTAAAATTAGTCCAAAAAAAGATAAATTATGTCAACAACAAGAAAAATTGATTTAAAAAGAATCATTCCATTCAAGAAATATGGTAAATCTGTTTATTTGAAACCTCACCACATTGAATTGAAAGATATTGAGGTAATACATTTTGAATATAAATACGAGAATTATAACATAGGATTATTATTGAATGAAGATCAAATCAATTTGTTTTTTTTAGATTTGAAAAAAATGTGTCATGAAATCCTGCTGAAAGAAGAGAAAGATTTTGAAGGTGAGAACTATATTTTGATCTATGCCAAAGACAAGATATATTCGAAAATCGATTAAGTTGTCACAACTCAACTCTGTGAAAAAACTCTCGAAAATGTGAAAAAAATAAATTAACGAAAATAGACATACTCAATGTATCTACATATAAATAAAGAGGGGAGAGTGACAGCTTACACAGTGGTAAAAGATATGATTGTAAAAAGGAATAAATAAAATGTTAATTTTCTTTCATTTCATAAATAAATGTTTATAATATCGATTTTATTTTATTTAAATTTTTGGTTTCTCTCTGTTTCTTCTTCTTAGAACACTCACAAATTGGGTAAACATGAGCAGTCTCTTTTTTTCATCAGCATTATTAACTAATAAAGATTTGTCGTAATACTTACAATTAGGATGAACACACACATTAGGAGGAAGATTTTTTTTCTTCCATTCTCTCTCTATAACATTCCGCCATAATATCAAGATATTCATCATATCTTGAATAATCCATTTTTTTCATTTTTTTTTCCTTTTTAATTTAATATCTTCTTTCCATCACATGATCTTAGTGGGATATTCTTTATGCAGTAATAATCAAAAATACTTCCACGATCGTAGTTCGTGAGATTTATCAGCATTTTGTTCCCGAATTCATCAGTTTCCAAATCCAAAGGCCTGGGTTCCCTCGGCGCTAGATAATTGTCTTTCTTCTATTTATCACCTCGTCCTCATCGAGTTTTTTTCTAACAATGATGCAAAAACATGACTGTGTCGTCTTTGTGTTCCATGTTGTAACAGGTGTGCGCTTCCATCAATCCCTCTGACATGCAACATGAACATATTTTGTTCTTCGCTCATGGAATATTTAAATGTGCTAGACTGGCACACGCCCTGTAGAAAATATATCTGACAAATTTCTCCACATTCTCTTTGGAATTCTTGATTTTAAAAATTACATGCTTGATATTTTTTATTTTTTTTTATAATTAAAAAATAATTAAATTATTATTTTTTTTTATTTCTTTTTAAATGTATTTAAATATAGGTGAGAGCAACCTAAGAAATATTGAATCAAGCAAACATCCTCAAGAAACATCTGTCTAAAACACCTTATGGATTTAACATTTCACATTTGAATTAGGTTAAAAAATACAATCTATTTTGCCCAGAAAATTACTAACACACGCCCAGTTAGCAAAATACTACTCTCATATCTAAGTATTTATGTTCACAGCACGAATTAATTTTTTTGTTATTTTCTAATTCTCTTCATTGATATTACTATAGCCATTAAGTTCATACTGCAGAGTACTTTACAATTCACTAATATTTCTGGATGGGTGAATTTCATTTATGGAAATGGAGACAAAATTCTCGTCTATATATGTGGTCGCCAAAAAAGTTGAAGAAAATGTTTGAAAACTCGATAGATGAATGTAACAACAATCGTTTTATTGCTAGTTTAGTGTATTATTATGAAACGATTTTCTACTCTGATATCGTGAGTATACGTGGTCTTTTTCTTCGATTACACCAGCTTGCAATCGAATTATTTTTGTATAGCAATGATGACATTATTATTACGTTTATTCTTAGAGATTTCACGACCTGATGAAAAGGGAAAAACGACACACCGTTTCTACAAGTTTTCAAAACATTCCAATTGGAATAACACTGAGCACAAAAAGACGATAATAGGAAAATAATATTCTCGCAAATAGTTGAGGCGAGGCGATCAACACAATTTATAAATTCCAAAGGGAAATTTGTATGGAAACAAAAGTCTCCAACCTCGATGCGAGCAGACGATCCTGAAGTTTTTTTAAATTTCTTTTTTTATTTCCTAAAATACTCCCAATTATATTAACCATAGCTGAACTATCCTCAAATACCAGCTCAGGTGAAAATAACTTTTCTTTAAGCTGAGCTGGAACATTTTTCTATCTAAATCCCAATTGCTTTCAAGCTTAATTTGTTTCCGTGACCTAGGCCCAGTTTCATAAACACACTTATGGACATTCTTTGTCATAAGTGCATCTTATGACATACCTAAGCACCATTGCCGATTTTACAAAATAAGCTTAGCAAAGAAAGTACATAAGTAATTGCTTAACTTTAAGACAGCTCAGGAACACGCATAAGATGTTCGTAACTCCTACAAAATGGCGATGGTTTATTTACTGCTGCAAACCAGGCAACATCTTCGTCGTCAAAGCGTTTTCAGATATCGAACGAACCCTCTAGACTACATGGACGATGTTGATATAATCCAGCGATACCGTTTGCTTCTGAATTTAGTACCGAGGTATGTGAACTTGTAATATATTACACTGAACAACACGCGAGGAGATCTCACGATTTACCAGTCTCCCCGTTGGTGTTACGGCACTGTGCCTCTATGTTAGCGGCAGCATCTATGCCGTAAACGGAGGCGTGCATAATATGAACATTCGGCTTCTAGAATTTTCGGCCTGGAAATATTTTGACAAAGGAACATCAGCTCGGTGAAATTAGCGACGAGTACTCAGGCCCATTAATTTAATTTATTTATTTATTCAGAAAGAGGCTAATCATGACAGCACCCCCTGGCCTTGAACTTTTTTTAATTCAATACAAATGCATCGTCAAATTAATTTCGTTTTTTATACCCCCCTCAGTCCGTCTGTCCGTCAGTCCTTCCGTCGTGAAATTGTTTAATGGAGGGTACCGTCATGCTGTAATTTTAACTTAGATTTTTTTTAAAATTATTCTGTTTTCATTTGGGATATATTATCTGATAGTTCAGCATACAATAAAAATGCATTGTCAAATTAATTTCATTTTTTTTAACCTGACCCTATCGATAAATTACTTCGGAATTATTCACTACAAAGTGCAATATGAAATTCGTACTTTTTAGTGGATGATTTAGGAGTAATTTTGATTGTTCAGCGTACAATAAAAATGCATCGTCAAATTAATTTCGTTTTTTTTAACCTGGCCCTATCGATAAATTACTTTGGAATTATTTACTAAAAAGTGCAATATGAAATTCGCGCTTTTTAGTGGATCATTTCGGAGTAATTCTGATAGTTCAGCGTACAATTAAAATGCATCGTCAAATTAATTTCGTTTTTTTTAACCTGGCCCTATCGATAAATTACAATGTACATGTATATTTTTAATTGTTAAAGTGAAAGAATGAAAAAATATAAACCAAACATTTTTATTCTCTTGGTTGTTATCATTTTTCTGCAATATTGTTTGTTATTCGTCAATGATTAAATTAATTAACTTGATTGACTTATGTTAGTCGGCAATTAATGTTGCTCTTGTGTTTATGATTTATGACCTACTATAATCCTTCTGAAGTAGTTTTACAGAAGTTAGTGGCATGTGTATACTATATACAGCAGCGTTTGAAAGGATTAAAAATTTCAAATGACTTGTGTTCACGAGACTAATGGATCTATCTTGTCTGACGCAGACCACTGGGGCTAACTTTAATTAATATCGACGGGGTAGGGTTAAACACTAACATCAGGTATTGGTAAGCGAATACTCGAGAAGTGCTTATCCCACTTGCAATGGACCGACCCCCGTGGGGATCCCGGGAAGTGAAGCAGTGCTTGTTCATTGTGGTAAACAAGCCCTGCTTTAATGGTGGATTGTCACCCAGTAACCAATGCTTGGGGTAGAATTTGTTTTTCTGAAATTATACTCTCAACTCTTGATTCGAATTTCGAAGACAACCGGTAGCTGTCGCGAAAACGAACCGCAACTTTGCGGAAGCGGCAGATAAAAATGACGCCGTGAGGGGGGACTGGAGAGGCCTTATTTGGTGACGATAAATTCATAATTGGTGGAAATATCCCTCCTTTTTTATTTAACCCTTTACCTATCGTAACGGCCAAAACCGGCCAGCGCTATACACGAAAATCGCCATTCAATCTATTTTATATTTTGACTTTTTGTTCCCAAAACATAGGTTATGACCCCTCATTCGAACGAGCGCGTCACGCTCGTTCCAATGAGGGGTCATAACCTATGTTTTGGGAGCAAAAAATGAAAATGTTTAGTTACAGTAAATTTGTTTCGCGTGTGTCGTCTCCTCCTAGCGTTAGGTAAAGGGTTAACAAATGGCAAACAGATGAGTAGATAAATATCACATCATAATATTCACATCATTCGCACCTCTGACTTCAGAGTGTGAGCACCTGATTAATCAATCATGGATACACTGGAATTACCAGAAAGACTCGTCAGAACCATCTCAGTTCTGGGCATCTCTTGCCCTGTCACCTGGACTGTCCAGGAGATGGGCAATAGAGTCCACCTGAGCCTGGAATTTGAAATAGAGACAACCAAGTCACCACCTCCTTCGGGGAGAGGTAGTACCTTTGGCGAGAGGATTCCCTCTCCTACTGTTCCTCACCTGAAGGGGCACGGAGTCACTGAAGAGAGAAAGAGAAAGAACAGAAAGAAGTGTCCATCGACCAAGCGCAGGGACGCCCGGCTCTTGGAGGCCTCCCGGAAGGGGAAGAAAGAGGTGAGCGAGAGGATGGAGGTTCTGGAGACAGTCGCCAGTTCCCCTCTTAGTCCCACTAGTACACCCAACCAACTGCCAGCTCTTGAGCCGGTACTGTTGGATGAGGAACGTCTGGTGGAGACTGAGGAGGAACTGGAGGTTGCGTTTTCATCACCTCCCACCCCTCACTCCCCACTTCCTTCTCTACCGGATAGCCCGGGTGTGTCGATCACAGCAAAACAGCCACCTCAGTCTGCAGCCACCACCGAAGACATGAAGAGAGCAATAGAACGAGCAATTGAGATAACAAGCCATCTCCGAAACCCGCGAGTTCAGGGAAAAATCCCAGGCAAACTCCAAAAAGGCATTAGACGCAATCCAATCACTAAACTCAACATCATCGACTTCCACATTATCATCTCAACCACCACCAAAGAAAAAGAGCCGGAAGAAGCCCATGTGGGGGTAAGCCTCCCCCTCCTTTCTTTTCCTCCTCTACCACGCCTTGACATTCAACAAAAATCAGATGGATTATCCCGGGAATTTGTAGTGACAGGAGAGAACAGAAACTAGTCTGATATTTTGACCTCCTTCCGATGTTAACAGATTTTTTTTTCTTAGCTATCGTGTAGAAAAATTACGTAACATAAATATTGTAGTAGTGTAATAAAAAGTCAGATCATGTGGACTCCATGGGAATTGCCGTGTTAGTTATTAATTCTGTGGGCAAGTAGGTAGCATGCCCGCGGTCTAGAACAATCTCTGTCCACAGAAATTTATGTGGGCAGTTGAAAGGTAATTTGCCCACGGTTTTCCACAACCACTGTGGACATGTGGAAAAGTGACTGCCCACGGCGACTGTACTGTAGTGTGCGATTCGAAGCTTAAGTTCCTAAATGTTGTTGCGAAGTGGCCTGGCTTGACACGCGATGCATTAATGTTCAATACGCCAGCCTTGAATCACGACTTCCATCAAGACCAGAATACCATGTGGATGAGTAATTGGCGAGAGTGGGTATCCCCTCAAGCAATGGTTAATGACACCTATTCTTGATCCAGCCACTGCAAAGGAACTGGCATATTAGGCTGCCCACAGGGAAACTCGAAATCCAGTGGAGAGGTCCTTTGGCGTATTGAAGATGCGATTTCGGTGTATGGACACGTCGGGTGGGGGAGGGAGGGGGGCATTGCTATTTTACCCAGAGAGATGTTGCAAGCAGGCGGTTGCCACAGTTGCCCTATACAACATACAACATGTGTAGAGATGAAAACGTGCTGTTGGGTAGATCTTTGGGACTGCCCCAGATGACAGCATTGATGCCATTACGAAGGCGCTAGAGAGAGATGGCGGCGGCACTGTGTTGTTAGACAGAACCTTGTTAACTCAAGATTTTGATTTCTTTTTTGCGTTTGTTTTCAGTCCACAGGATTATGGATGTTAAGCTTATAGAGAACCTAGCCTCGCTTACCAAATGTATGTCTTGACATGTTCCATCCACATGAAAGTTTCTCATAGACATGAAAAATGAATCGCTTTTCTCCACCCACTGCCCGTGGAGTCTTTACTATACAAAAATGAAGCATAACGTACTTTGGCGATTTATGGACGTAAACGATAATTTGACTGTCATAAACTGAATTCAACCGGTGACGCGTCAGCGGGTCCGGTAACTTGAAACGGATATCTGCGACAGTAAAAGCAGACTTTACGTTCCATAATCGTCTATGCACCACTTGTAACATAATTCAAAACACAATTCTTTAATAAACAGCTATTTTAAACTTACAACACACACCAGGATGAAGTAAAAATATTGTGACTGCAGTGTGTGTGCTTTCCAACCAACTCACGGATCCACACACACAAAAGGCACGGTTGTTTTGTTTCGCTTACAGTTCGCTTTAACCGAACTAAATTCCGTATATATTCAGAAAATTGTCGTAACGTGTTCCTAAGTTTAACAGCATAAAAATGGCATATTTATTATTTTGTGAAACACTCATGGCATTTACTTAGGAACATCAGAGAAATGTCATTCGAACATACTTAAGAATGTCTTATGCACATCCATAAGTCATATTAATGAAATCGGATCCTGGAACTGATTTTTTTTTGCTGAGCTGAAACCTGTTAATGGTCTCCACTAAGCGTTTGAAGGTCGGTCATATATGTTTCTATTCTGTTGGCTAACCCATCAAACCCGATAAAAATTGTGTTTCAGGCCCTCAAAATTCGCATTTTTGGAAGACACCAGACACATCTTCATCCATTGGGAATCAGAATTAAACACCGCACTTGAATCTCATTCGAAAAAAGACAATTGTGAACCACATATTCCTCTTTTGGTATTTTAGAAAACCTACTGTTTTTTTGGATCTTGCTTCTTCCAAAAAGTCCGAGACAAATTCTTTGGAATTCAAATAAAAAAAATGTTGAAATTAAATTAAAGTGTAATGCATACAAAACAATCTATACACATGGATCTAAAGATGACAAAAGGGTATCATCGACTGTTGTTGCTGTGATCACATAACCACGATAATGATACTAAAGAAAACTTTTATTTTTCAGGTCAACCCTTTACCCAATGCAGACGATATCGAAAGTTCTTATTTTAAATATCATTTTTTAAAGCTTTTCAAAAAAAATTCAACAAAACCATATCATGTGACCCCTCATTGGAACGAGCTCAGTGAGCTCGTTCCAATGAGGGGTCACATGATATGATTTTGTTAAAATATTTTGAAAAATTTAATTTGCGGGCGATTAGTTAGGTAAAGGGTTAAGTTGAAGCTTTACAACTAGTGCTTGAACACATCGAGAATGTGAAAGAAAGGATCTCTATCATATTTGCCGAATCTCTTCACTTTTTGCTAGCTTAACTCAAGACCACGTTCAAGAACCCTCTTATTTTAGAACTTCGTGAGAAGTTGAATAATCTCATGTCTGACCAATACGATATGGTAGTTTGTTGGTGACCTGGACAAATTGGCATCTGTGGTAATACCATGGCAGATAGTGCAGTGAAACAGCCCTTAAACAAGCCAATCACTCATTTTAAAATTCCTTTTAATGATTATAAGCCACGATCATCATCTCTACATCAACAATAAGTGGCAAGCAGACTGAGATGGGGCAACAAATAACAAGCTCGACCTCTACCTACCAACTATCAATGACATATATCCTTCTAGTCACCTTTGCAAAAACGATCATGTAATTCTGACAGAATATCGTATTCTTCATACAAGATTTACACTCTCATATTTTGTCATAGCGTTATATGCGACCAGAGTGTGTTGTTTGTCAACAGGAGGAGGATATGTTGGGTAAATGCAGGACATCTAAAATGTTCAGACTTTGAAAAAACATTTTTCCTTGATTGGAAATTGTCCGAAACTTTCATTGCTAACCCTTTACCTAACACGAAAAGCAGACGACACTTGCAAAAATAATTCTTGAATAACTAATTTTTTTCATTTTTTGTCTCAAAAACATAGGTTATGACCCCTCGTTGGAACGAGCTCGACGAGCTCGTTCCAACGAGGGGTCATAACCTATGTTTTTGAGACAAAAAATGAAAATATTTTGAAAATTAATTGGCGATTTTTGAGAATAGCGCTGGCCGGTTTTGGCCGTTACGTTGGGTAAAGGGTTAAATCTAAACCACCCATTAAAAATTTGTCTGCATTTTACTCATCAACAAATCGCTGCTCTGGTTCAAAATTTCTTAAAACTTTTACTTCAATATGGCAAATCTTGTGTAAATGTTTAAGAAGTCATCACGGAAACTTAGATTTTCTTGCTGTCACGACTGCGATAATTGTGGTATCTATAAAACATCAATAAGTATTCCATTTAGTATACGTCTTGTCTTGTTTCCTGTGCAATTATACTACACAAAGTTTCCTAAGCACCACATATTTGACACATCATTGTGACATTTTCTTGTGACACATTTGCGATATTTTTGGTGGATATGATTGAGAAATGTATTGAGGCGGTCCCCAGTGTTAACATTAGCTCTCTTGACAGGCATACTTTTCGTGACAGTCATGGAAAGCATGTACCCTTTGATTTCCATGATGTTTTCGTGTACTGTCTACATGTAAATGAGATGTGTAGGTGTATTCAGTTTTTCTGTGATCTGTCTTCATCCCGTCTCATCTTTGAATTTCCCCACCACCTTCTTATCCACACCCGATGGCATGTTAGATCTGTGATCGCTGAGATTGTTGCTCATGTCGATTCTCACGTCGACATTCAGAGATATGTCCTGGTAAAAGACTTTTGTCTCTATCTCGTAAACTAACTATCCATGTCGGTGAACAACAGTTTAGCTTTCAAATCGTATTTCCTACTGGTGTATTCGTAATGAGGTCGACACGTCAACTGCTTCTGATATCCAAGATGCACGTTCCCAAATAAGATGATTTGTCGAATATCAGATGTGTTTTTCCATGTGCACGGCCACGAGATTGTTCTAGAAGATGGTTCGATGTTTGTAGTTTGGTTTCAAAACGTATTTTCTAGCCTTCCCATCGGACGTGACGAGACGAACGTGGGTGCTCTTCCTGATGTTTTCCATCACCTTTTCGTACGTGGAATGTTCATGAATTTGAAAAAGATCTTTCTCGAATTTGATCTCGGCTTGTTTTCTCAAATTCGTGTTGATATCTATGTAATTCTTCATCCAAGCCCCTCAACGAATTGGATAATGTGATTTATGTCGACTAATTTCATGCCATAATCTATGACGAGTTTCAGATTTTTGCAGTAGACTGTGTATTTACATGTGTCGTTTAACTTTGGAATGCATTTGTGGACATGCTCACTTCCAGTTGTTCATGTCCCAACGGATTACCATTGTGTCGACCGTGTAACGTTTCGGGATATTCTAGATCCACTTCCAGAAGACATGGCGTCTCTCTTTTTCCATGTCCTCACGTGTCTCGACCCATTTTAATTTGCCAGTCGGTAACGGATGGCTCAGGGCCCAACTGTATAAATTATTAGCATCTAGATGTGCCATGTATTTAGCCATGTGTTTAGCCGGGACTTGCGGATCGAATCATTCTTCCATGTAGTTATTGTTCGCTTTCGAGTATCTGTGAGATATCGTCGGCACTCTGCCTCGCATAATGCATTCGAACACGAGCAACATGCCCATGTTGGATAATAATGCCAACTAGATTTCAGTCATCTTCAAGAGAGCAGCTCAAACCAGTCTGGAAGCTGTGTAATTCCAAGCCGTATCTAGATTATAATGTCTTCAACAGACTTCTTGAACATTTTCTAAGACGTCATGAGAAGCACGGCAGTTATCAGACACAGGTCGTGATAATCTCTCATTGATTTCATGTCGAATATTTCCCATACTTTTTGACATGCTCATAGTCGACGTCGGAAATGTCAGCATCGTTAATTTCGAATGAAAATGATAATTGGAAGGTAGCGTCGACTCATCGAATCTATTCAAATCATCCATGTAATCATAGGGAAATAGTCCTTTCCTCATTAAGCTCCCCAGTTGCTGCTGACCGACTAGTTTCTCGAGACTAACCAATATGAATTTAAAATACCAAGCCGGATCTAGATTGTAATGTCTTGAACTGACGTCTCGAACATGTTCTAACACGTCGTCATGAGAAGCACGTTAGTTATCAGATACAGGTCGTGATAATCTCTCATGGATTTCATATCGAATATTGTCCACACTTTTTGGGCGTGCAAATAGTCGACGACGAATGTGTCAGCTTCATGTGATTTCTAATAAAAACGATCATTGGAAGGTAGCGTCGACTCGTCAAAACTATTCAAATCGTCCACGCAATCATAGAGATATACGCTTTTCCTCAATACACTCTTCAATTGGTGCTGACCAATTGGTTTCGTGGAAGGTAGCGTCGACTCGTCGAATCTATTCAAATCGTCTACGTAATCACAGATATATACTACTTTTCTCAATACACTCTCCAATTGCTGCTGACCAATTGGCTTCTTGGAAGGTAGCGTTGACTTGTCGAAACTATTCAAATCGCCCATGTAATCATCGAGATATACTCCTTTCCTCAACATACTCTCCAATTGCTGTTGACTGAGTAGTTTCTCGAGACTAGCCAATATGAATTTAAAATAACAAGCCGGATCTTGATCATAATGTCTTCAACAGATGTCTCGAAAATTCTCTAACACATCACAATGAGAAGCATGTCGGTTATCAGGGACAGGTTGTGATATTCTGTCATGGATTTCAGGTCGAATATTTTCCACACTTTTTGATTGTCCCCATAGTCGATGAAGGAAATGTCAGCGTCATATAAATTTGAATAAAAATAATCCCGGAAGGTAGTGTGAACTAGTCAGATCTATTGAAATCGTCCATGCAATCATAGGGCTATACTCCTTTCCTCAATACACTCCCCAATTGCTGCTGACTGACTAGTTTCTCGAGACTAGATGACATAAATTTAAACCCATCTATGAAACGTATTTCTCTCTTGATATCGAATGCCGACGTCTGTCCTTCTATTTCTTTCTTCTTCTTGTTCCCGACTATCCATTTCAAGAATGAAATGTATTGTCCATCTCTCTTCATGATGCAGTATATATATATCCTTCGCCGGAGCTGCTGAGATTATTCATGAACAGATGACTGTCATAACCTGACAGATTGTGAAATACCACTGGGAAGAGCTTTGCATCTCGATACATTAGGTTGTGATTGGTGTATGCTGCATCTTGAAAGTTATCGTGTAGTGGTAGTGGTAGTGAGCTCTCGCTTTTTTTTGTATTCAGGTGCCGAATTTTCGGTGAATGCTTGTCGACAGATGTGACATGCAGCGACTCTCTTATAATCTTTCGATTGTTTGTATGTTTTGATCATCTTCTTGGGAGTTTTGAATTGCTGTATAATATTTTGATTCGAGATTCTAAATCTTCCACAAACTACTGAGCCACGTCTTCGTCGTCCGAATGGTTCATGTTGGTGTATGGATCAGAAGGATGTCGATCATCTAAAGAACATTTTATGCAGAAAAATTATCCTGATAGTATATGATTTTGATATTTGTCGGTGTAACTCTGATGATCGTCGGGCTGGCACAAACTCATCTTCATCGTGAATATTTGAAATAGGCATTCATCATGAAACGCACCCTCGACCTTCTATTGTGGTGTAAGAATTTGATGTGAGGTTTAGGCATGTCGAGGGCAACGAATTGATTTGAGTTGCAATATTCCCCATGACGTTTCAACGACTCTGCATTGGAATAGATTCGGACAGTTGAGGCAGAAAAATCTCCCTGTCTGGTGTCCACTAGTCTGATCCGACGATAATTGTCTCAAAATGTGATCCAAAAGTAATGTTGATTGTTACATTTCGAAATCAATAATAGATTGATGTTTTTCTTGCGTTCCTTTTCTTGTGCAAACTTATCCCCAGAGCAAATCATTTTTAATATCCCAAGAAGTTGATCAGGATAGTGGGATTTCGATTTTCGAAATGATCGATATCACAGAGCCGCATCAGAAAATTCATTCCAACCAATCTAAATTATTACAAGTCTTCACATACTTAGATACTGTGTTTCTGTTCGTTTCGACAGGGAATAAGACAGATGTAACGGCCCATTTGAAGAATTGGATGCCCTCTTCATTTTCCACACTGTTCAAAGCAATTTTCCAATGAATTAGGGCAACTTTATATATGGAGACGTTTGCAACGGATCATACATGTCGATGTGAATCACTAGATTCAAAACTTCTCCGAATCTTCAATTTGCTACTTTGTTTTATTACTGTGCAAAACTCTGTAATATATTTTATCTCATGTCATTGAAAATATCAAGATATCTAAGAACTTTCGGTAATGTGGGATTGAAAATAGGCCATTTTTTCCATGACTTCACCTGTGTTCAGGTCGATCTTTTCTATTTTACATGTCAGTACCATTTTTTCTTTGATCATGCCTACTGTCAGATGAAATAAAAAAAAAAATATCTTGTTCAAAATATTTTGGGGATGAAACCCTTTTTCACAATCGACATCGAACATTTTGAAAATCCTTTGATGGCCTGCTTACATTCTATGGGAGTGGGCAACAATTGTTTGCGTATGACTTCAGATAAGATTTCTTCTAAGTTACCTTCGCCACCTTTTTCAATTTTGGTGATCGCTACTACTACGATATTGGTTATTTGATCTGTTTTTTTTTTTGCACTTTCATCAATCAAATTGTTTTTTTTGTTGTTTTTTTTTGTTTCCTCTCCATCTTTTTTTCATCTGTTTGAGTTGCTGTTTAATCTTCTTAGTTTCTTCTCATCCTCAAGGCACTGACTCTATCAACTCATTTTTATTTTACGATCATACACGTTTCAAACCAATCTGATACACTTTAGATTTCAATTCCAGTGTTGTTTTCCCACTGGTCTTGGCGCGTATGACACCGTTCCTTTGACATTTGTTTTGATATCTCGATGATCTTGCAATGCCGAAATCACGTTCATGAAGACGGATGGGGGAGCTGAGATATCAAGTGGAAACCAGGAAGTCAAATTTTAGAATGGGGTATAGAAAACGAATATTTTTTTTTATTTTTCTCAAATTAAATGTTTTTACACCAATTAAATTAAAAAATATACAAAAAACAAAACATTTCGAATTCCAACTTTTTTTTACACATACATATGAAATAAAATAAAGAAAAAATTAATTTAAAGAAAAAAAAAATATTTCGAGAACATTTTTTTTCATGTATATATGAGAAATTAAAAAAAAATCATATGTATATAAAAAAAATAATAGCTTAGCTTAATAAGACTTTAAAATTAGTCCAAAAAAGATAAATTATGTCAACAACAAGAAAAATTGATTTAAAAAGAATCATTCCATTCAAGAAATATGGTAAATTTGTTTATTTGAAACCTCACCACATTGAATTGAAAGATATTGAGGTGATACATTTTGAATATAAATACGAGAATTATAACATAGGATTATTATTGAATGAAGATCAAATCAATTTGTTTTTTTTAGATTTGAAAAAAATGTGTCATGAAATCCTGCTGAAAGAAGAGAAAGATTTTGAAGGTGAGAACTATATTTTGATCTATGCCAAAGACAAGATATATTCGAAAATCGATTAAGTTGTCACAAATCAACTCTGTGAAAAAACTCTCGAAAATGTGAAAAAAATAAATTAACGAAAATAGACATACTCAATGTATCTACATATAAATAAAGAGGGGAGAGTGACAGCTTACACAGTGGTAAAAGATATGATTTTAAAAAGGAATAAATAAAATGTTAATTTTCTTTCATTTCATAAATAAATGTTTATAATATCGATTTTATTTTATTTAAATTTTTGGTTTCTCTCTGTTTCTTCTTCTTAGAACACTCACAAATTGGGTAAACATGAGCAGTCTCTTTTTTTCATCAGCATTATTAACTAATAAAGATTTGTCGTAATACTTAAAATTAGGATGAACACACACATTAGGAGGAAGATTTTTTTTCTTCCATTCTCTCTCTATAACATTCCGCCATAATATCAAGATATTCATCATATCTTGAATAATCCATTTTTTTCATTTTTTTTTTCCTTTTTAATTTAATATCTTCTTTCCATCACATGATCTTAGTGGGATATTCTTTATGCAGTAATAATCAAAAATACTTCCACGATCGTAGTTCGTGAGATTTATCAGCATTTTGTTCCCGAATTCATCAGTTTCCAAATCCAAAGGCCTGGGTTCCCTCGGCGCTCGATAATTGTCTTTCTTCTATTTATCACCTCGTCCTCATCGAGTTTTTTTCTAACAATGATGCAAAAACATGACTGTGTCGTCTTTGTGTTCCATGTTGTAACAGGTGTGCGCTTCCATCAATCCCTCTGACATGCAACATGAACATATTTTGCTCTTCGCTCATGGAATATTTAAATGTGCTAGACTGGCACCCGCCCTGTAGAAAATATATCTGACAAATTTCTCCACATTCTCTTTGGAATTCTTGATTTTAAAAATTACATGCTTGATATTTTTAATTTTTTTTATAATTAAAAAATAATTAAATTATTATTTTTATTTATTTATTTTTAAATGTATTTAAATATAGGTGAGAGCAACCTAAGAAATATTGAATCAAGCAAACATCCTCAAGAAACATCTGTCTAAAGCACCTTATAGATTTAACATTTCACATTTGAATTAGGTTAAAAAATACAATCTATTTTGCCCAGAAAATTACAAACACACGCCCAGTTAGCAAAATACTACTCACATATCTAAGTATTTATGTTCACAGCACGAATTATTTTTTTTTTTGTTATTTTCTAATTCTCTTCATTGATATTACTATAGCCATTAAGTTCATACCGCAGAGTACTTTACAATTCACTAATATTTCTGGATGGGTGAATTTCATTTATGGAAATGGAGACAAAATTCTCGTCTATATATGTGGTCGCCAAAAAAGTTGAAGAAAATGTTTGAAAACTCGATAGATGAATGTAACAAGAATCGTTTTATTGCTAGTTTAGTGTATTATTATGAAACGATTTTCTACTCTGATATCGTGAGTATACGTGGTCTTTTTCTTCGATTACACCAGCTTGCAATCGAATCATTTTTGTATAGCAATGATGACATTATTATTACGTTTATTCTTAGAGATTTCACGACCTGATGAAAAAGGAAAAACGACACACCGTTTCTACAAGTTTTCAAAACATTCCAATTGGAATAACACTGAGCACAAAAAGACGATAATAGAAAAATAATATTCTCGCAAATAGTTGAGGCGAGGCGATCTACACAATTTATAAATTCCAAAGGGAAATTTGTATGGAAACAAAAGTCTCCAACCTCGATGCGAGCAGACGATTCTGAAGTTTTTTTAAATTTCTTTTTTTATTTCCTAAAATACTCCCAATTATATTAACCATAGCTGAAGTATCCTCAAATACCAGCTCAGGTGAAAATAACTTTTCTTTAAGCTGAGCTGGAACATTTTTCTATCTAAATCCCAATTGCTTTCAAGCTTAATTTGTTTCCGTGACCTAGGCCCAGTTTCATAAACACACTTATGGACATTCTTTGTCATAAGTGCATCTTATGACATACCTAAGCACCATTGCCGATTTTACAAAATAAGCTTAGCAAAGAAAGTACATAAGTAATTGCTTAACTTTAAGACAGCTCAGGAACACGCATAAGATGTTCGTTACTCCTACAAAATGGCGATGGTTTATTTACTGCTGCAAACCGGGCAACATCTTCGTCGCCAAAGCGTTTTCAGATATCGAACGAACCCTCTAGACTACATGGACGATGTTGATATAATCCAGCGATACCGTTTGCTTCTGAATTTAGTACCGAGGTATGTGAACTTGTAATATATTACACTGAACATCACGCGAGGAGATCTCATGATTTACCAGTCTCCCCGCTGGTGTTACGGCACTGTGCCTCTATGTTAGCGGCAGCATCTATGCCGTAAACGGAGGCGTGCATAATATGAACATTCGGCTTCTAGAATTTTCGGCCTGGAAATATTTTGACAAAGGAACATCAGCTCGGTGCAATTAGCGACGAGTACTCAGGCCCATTAATTTAATTTATTTATTTATTCAGAAAGAGGCTAATCATGACAGCACCCCCTGGCCTTGAACTTTTTTTAATTCAATACAAATGCATCGTCAAATTAATTTCGTTTTTTATACCCCCGTCAGTCCGTCTGTCCGTCAGTCCTTCCACCGCGAAATTGTTTAATGGAGGGTACCGTCATGCTGTAATTTTAACTTAGATTTTTTTTAAATTATTCTGTTTTCATTTGGGATATATTATCTGATAGTTCACCATACAATAAAAATGCATTGTCAAATTAATTTCATTTTTTTTAACCTGACTCTATCGATAAATTACTTCGGAATTATTCACTAAAAAGTGCAATATGAAAGTCGCCCATTTTAGTGGATAATTTCGGAGTAATTCTGATTGCTCAGCGTACGATATAAATGCATCGTCAAATTAATTTCGTTTTTTTTAACCTGGCCCTATCGATAAATTACTTTGGAAGTATTCACTAAAATGTGCAATATGAATGTTGCACTTTTTAGTGGATAATTTCGGAGTAATTCTGATTGTTCAGCGTACGATAAAAATGCATCGTCAAATTAATTTCGTTTTTTTTTAACCTGGCCCTATCGATAAATTACTTTGGAATTATTCGCTAAAAAGTGCAATATGAAATTCGTACTTTTTAGTGGATAATTTAGGAGTAATTTTGATTGTTCAGCGTACAATAAAAATGCATCGTCAAATTAATTTCGTTTTTTTTTAACCTGGCCCTATCGATAAATTACTTTGGAATTATTCACTAAAAAATGCAATATGAAATTCGCGCTTTTTAGTGGATCATTTCGGAGTAATTCTGATAGTTCAGCGTACAATTAAAATGCATCGTCAAATTAATTTCGTTTTTTTTTAACCTGGCCCTATCAATAAATTACAATGTACATGTATATTTTTAATTGTTAAAGTGAAAGAATGAAAAAATATAAACCAAACATTTTTATTCTCTTGGTTGTTATCTTTTTTCTGCAATATTGTTTGTTATTCGTCAATGATTAAATTAATTAACTTGATTGACTTATGTTAGTCGGCAATTAATGTTGCTCTTGTGTTTATGATTTATGACCTACTATAATCCTTCTGAAGTAGTTTTACAGAAGTTAGTGGCATGTGTATAATATATACAGCAGCGTTTGAAAGGATTAAAAACTTCAAACGACTTGTGTTCACGAGACTAATGGATCTATCTTGTCTGACGCAGACCACTGGGGCTAACTTTAATTAATATCGACGGGGTAGGGTTAAACACTAACATCAGGTATTGGTAAGCGAATACTCGAGAGGTGCTTATCCCACTTGCAATGGACCGACCCCCGTGGGGATCCCGGGAAGTGAAGCAGTGCTTGTTCATTGTGGTAAACAAGCCCTGCTTTAATGGTGGATTGTCACCCAGTAACCAATGCTTGGGGTAGAATTTGTTTTTCTGAAATTATACTCTCAACTCTTGATTCGAATTTCGAAGACAACCGGTAGCTATCGCGAAAACGAACCGGAACTTTGCGGAAGCGGCAGATAAAAATGACGCCGTGAGGGGGGACCGGAGAGGCCTTATTTGGTAACGATAAATTCATAATTGGTGGAAATATCCCTCCTTTTTTATTTAACCCTTTACCTATCGTAACGACCAAAACCGGCCAGCGCTATACACGAAAATCGCCATTCAATCTATTTTATAATTTGACTTTTTGTTCCCAAAACATAGGTTATGACCCCTCATTCGAACGAGCGCGTCACGCTCGTTCCAATGAGGGGTCATAACCTATGTTTTGGGAGCAAAAAATGAAAATGTTTAGTTACAGTAAAAAATTTTTCGCGTGTGTCGTCTCCTCCTAGCGTTAGGTAAAGGGTTAACAAATGGCAAACAGATGAGTATATAATATTCACATCATTCGCACCTCTGACTTCAGAGTGTGAGCACCTGATTAATCAATCATGGATACACTGGAATTACCAGAAACACTCGTCAGAACCATCTCAGCTCTGGGCATCTCTTGCCCTGTCACCTGGACTGTCCAGGAGATGAGCAAGAGAGTCCACCTGAGCCTGGAATTTGAAATAGAGACAACCAAGTCACCACCCCCTTCGGGGAGAGGTAGTACCTTTGGCGAGAGGATTCCCTCTCCTACTGTTCCTCACCTGAAGGGGCACGGAGTCACTGAAGAGAGAAAGAGAAAGAACAGAAAGAAGTGTCCATCGACCAAGCGCAGGGACGCCCGGCTCTTGGAGGCATCCCGGAAGGGGAAGAAAGAGGTGAGCGAGAGGATGGAGGTTCTGGAGACAGTCGCCAGTTCCCCTACTAGTCCCACTAGTACACCCAACCAACTGCCAGCTCTTGAGCCGGTACTGTTGGATGAGGAACGTCTGGTGGAGACTGAGGAGGAACTGGAGGTTGCGTTTTCATCACCTCCCACCCCTCACTCCCCACTTCCTTCTCTACCGGATAGCCCGGGTGTGTCGATCACGGCAAAACAGCCACCTCAGTCTGCAGCCACCACCGAAGACATGAAGAGAGCAATAGAACGAGCAATTGAGATAACAAGCCATCTCCGAAACCCGCGAGTTCAGGGAAAAATCCCAGGCAAACTCCAAAAAGGCATTAGCCGCAATCCAGTCACTAAATTCAACATCATCGACTTCCACATTATCATCTCAACCACCACCAAAGAAAAGGAGCCGGAAGAAGCCCATGTGGGGGTAAGCCTCCCCTCCTTCCTTTTCCTCCTCTACCACGCCTTGACATTCAACAAAAATCAGTTGGATTATCCCGGGAATTTGTAGTGACAGGGGAGAACAGAAACTAGTCTGATATTTTGACCTCCTTCCGATGTTAACAGATTTTTTTTCTTAGCTATCGTGTAGAAAAATTACGTAACATAAATATTGTGGTAGTGTAATAAAAAGTCAGATCATGTGGACTCCATGGGAATTGCCGTGTTAGTTATTAATTCTGTGGGCAAGTAGGTAGCATGCCCGCAGTCTAGAACAATCTCTGTCCACAGAAATTTATGTGGGCAGTTGAAAGGTAATTTGCCCACGGTTTTCCACAACCACTGTGGACATGTGGAAAAGTGACTGCCCACGGCGACTGTACTGTAGTGTGCGATTCGAAGCTTCAGTTCCTAAATGTTGTTGCGAAGTGGCCTGGCTTGACACGCGATGCATTAATGTTCAATACGCCAGCCTTGAATCACGACTTCCATCAAGACCAGAATACCATGTGGATGAGTAATTGGCGAGAGTGGGTATCCCCTCAAGCAATGGTTAATGACACCTATTCTAGATCCAGCCACTGCAAAGGAACTGGCATATTAGGCTGCCCGCAGGGAAACTCGAAATCCAGTGGAGAGGTCCTTTGGCGTATTGAAGATGCGATTTCGGTGTATGGACACGTCGGGTGGGGGAGGGGGGGGCATTGCTATTTTACCCAGAGAGATGTTGCAAGCAGGCGGTTGCCACAGTTGCCCTACACAACATGTGTAGAGATGAAAACGTGCCGTTGGGTACATCTTTGGAACTGCCCCAGATGACAGCATTGCTGCCATTACGAAGGCGCTAGAGAGAGATGGCGGCGGCACTGTGTTGTTAGACAGAACCTTGTAAACTCAAGATTTTGATTTCTTTTTTGCGTTTGTTTTCAGTCCACAGGATTATGGATGTTAAGCTTATAGAGAACCTAGCCTCGCTTACCAAATTTATGTCTTGACATGTTCCATCCACATGAGAGTTTCTCATAGACATGAAAAATGAATCGCTTTTCTCCACCCACTGCCCGTGGAGTCTTTACTATACAAAAATGAAGCATAGCGTACTTTGGCGATTTATGGACGTAAACGATAATTTGACTGTCATAAACTGAATTCAACCGGTAACGCGTCAGCGGATCCGGTAACTTGAAACGGATATTTGCGACAGTAAAAGCAGACTTTACGTTCCATAATCGTCTATACACCACTTGTAACATAATTCAAAACACAATTCTTTAATAAACAGCTATTTTAAACTTACAACACACACCAGGATGAAGTAAAGATATTGTGACTGCAGTGTGTGTGCTTTCCAACCAACTCACGGATCCACACACACAAAAGGCACGGTTGTTTTGTTTCGCTTACAGTTCGCTTTAACCGAACTATATTCCGTATATATTCAGAAAATTGTCGTAACGTGTTCCTAAGTTTAACAGCATAAAAATGGCATATTTATTATTTTGTGAAACACTCATGGCATTTACTTAGGAACATCAGAGAAATGTCATTCGAACATACTTAAGAATGTCTTATGCACATCCATAAGTCATATTAATGAAATCGGATCCTGGAACTGATTTTTTTTGCTGAGCTGAAACCTGTTAATGGTCTCCACTAAGCGTTTGAAGGTCGGTCATATATGTTTCTATTCTGTTGGCTAACCCATCAAACCCGATAAAAATTGTGTTTCAGGCCCTCAAAATTCGCATTTTTGGAAGACACCAGAAACATATTCATCCATTGGGATTCAGAATTAAACACCACACTTGAATCTCATTCGAAAAAAGACAATTGTGAACCACATATTCCTATTTTGGTACTTTAGAAAACCTACTGTTTTTTTTTTTTGATCTTGCTTCTTCCAAAACGTCCGAGACAAATTCTTTGGAATTCAAAAAATGTTGAAATTAAATTTAAGCGTAATGCATACAAAATAATCTATACACATGGATCTAAAGATGACAAAAGGGTATCATCGACTGTTGTTGCTGTGATCACATAACCACGATAATGATACTAAAGAAAACTTTTATTTTTCAGGTCAACCCTTTACCCAACGCAGACGATATCGAAAGTTCTTATTTTAAATATCATTTTTTAAAGCTTTTCAAAAAAAAATCAACAAAACCATATCATGTGACCCCTCATTGGAACGAGCTCAGTGAGCTCGTTCCAATGAGGGGTCACATGATATGATTTTGTTAAAATATTTTGAAAAATTTAATTTGCGGGCGATTAGTTAGGTAAAGGGTTAAGTTAAAGCTTTACAACTAGTGCTTGAACACATCGAGAATGTGAAAGAAAGGATCTCTATCATATTTGCCGAATCTCTTCACTTTTTGCTAGCTTAACTCAAGACCACGTTCAAGAACCCTCTTATTTTAGAACTTCGTGAGAAGTTGAATAATCTCATGTCTGACCAATACGATATGGTAGTTTGTTGGTGACCTGGACAAATTGGCATCTGTGGTAATACCAGGGCAGATAGTGCAGTGAAACAGCCCTTAAACAAGCCAATCACTCATTTTAAAATTCCTTTTAATGATTATAAGCCACGATCATCATCTGTACATCAACAATAAGTGGCAAGCAGACTGAGATGGGGCAACAAATAACAAGCTCGACCTCTCCCTACCAACTATCAATGACATATATCCTTCTAGTCACCTTTGCAAAAACGATCATGTAATTCTGACAGAATGTCGTATTCTTCATACAAGATTTACACGTTCATATTTTGTCATAGCGTAATATGCAACCCGATTGTGTTCCTTGTCAACAGGAGGAGGATATGTTGGGTAATGCAGGACATCTAAAAATGTTCAGACTTTGAAAAAACATTTTTCCTTGATTGGAAATTGTCCGAAACTTTCATTGTTAAATCTAAACCACCCATTAACCCTTTACCTAACGTGAAAAGCAGACGACACTTGCAAAAAAAATTCTTGAATGACTAATTTTTTTCATTTTTTGTCTCAAAAACATAGGTTATGACCCCTCGTTGGAACGAGCTCGACGAGCTCGTTCCAACGAGGGGTCATAACCTATGTTTTTGAGACAAAAAATGAAAAAAATAGTGAAAATTAATTGGCGATTTTTGAGAATAGCGCTGGCCGGTTTTGGCCGTTACGTTGGGTAAAGGGTTAAAAATTTGTCTGCATTTTACTCATCAACAAATCGCTGCTCTGGTTCAAAATTTCTTAAAACTTTTACTTCAATATGGCAAATCTTGTGTAAATGTTTAAGAAGTCATCACGGAAACTTAGATTTTCTTGCTGTCACGACTGCGATAATTCTGGTATCTATAAAAAATCAATAAGTATTCCATTTAGTATACGTCTTGTCTTGTTTCCTGAGCAATTATACTACACAAAGTTTCCTAAGCACCACATATTTGACACATCATTGTTACATTTTCTTGTGACACATTTGCGATATTTTTGGTGGATATGATTGAGAAATGTATTGAGATGGTCCCCAGTGTTAACATTAGCTCTCTTGACTGGCATACTTTTCGTGGCAGTCATAGAAAGCATGTACCCCTTGATTTCCATGATGTTTTCGTGTACTGTCTACATGTACATGAGATGTGTAGGGTATTCAGTTTTCATTAAAACACAAACCCTTGTGATTTAATGATTGAATATGACGAATGCAACGTAAGAAGACATTTGACTGAAGCAGCAATGTGGTGGGCTGTAGGGATGGTGGAACAAGGGGCTACCCATCGTCAGGTTGGTGAAGCCCTTGGTGTGTACCATACGGTGATCACCAGAGCCTGGGCAAGATTTCAGCAGTATGGCACACCAGTCAGACGACATGGTGGTGGAAGAGACAGGGCAACATCTGCAACTGAAGACCGGTGTTTGATCGTTCAGGCCCGTAGGAATCGCTTTGACACAGCAATCCAACTTCGCAGTGACCTTCAGAATGCATCCGGGGTAAATGTTTCGACGCAGACTATCCGCGCAAGGTTACACAAAGGTGGTCTGCGATCGAGAAGACCATGCATTCGCATTCCGCTGTCCCAGAACCACCGTCAGGCACGACATGAATGGGCCATGGGCCACGTGGGACGGACCAGAGAAGATTGACGACCTGTCCTTTTTACAGATGAGTCAAGGTACTGCCTAGACCACACAGATAGGAATTCTAGGGTATGGAGAAGACCAGGAGAGCGATTCCATGCAGCCAACATTGCTCAGCATGACCCCTATGGTGGAGGGTCAATAATGGTCTGCGGCGGCATCAGCTGGGATGGACGTACAGTGCTATGTGTCCTTGACCGCGGCACATTGACTGCACAGCAGTATATTGTTGAAATCCAGGATGCCCACGTCAGATTGTATGCAGGTGCAGTGGATGATAGATTCATTCTGATGGACGATAATGACCGTCCTCATGCTGCCTATGCTGTCCGGGAGTATCGACAGAGGAATGAGATTGAGCTTATGGACTGGCCAGCAAACCTCCTGACGTCAATCCAATCGAACATATCGGAAATGAGTTGCAGCCTGCAATTTTAGTCCGTCCAGTCCAACCAAGAAGTGTCCAGGAGCTTGGTGCCATGCTGGTCCATGAATGGAACAACATCCCACAAAGGACCATCATCCCATAAAGGACCATCTGGAACCTGATTGGGGGCATGAGAAGGCGTTGTCAAGCTGTAATTAACAATAATGGGTCTCATACTCGATATTGAACCCATATCAGTTCGCTCCGTCAACTTTTTGGCAAATTTGAAAAATTTCCTCTTTTACCAATAATATCCATTTTCCATGGTTATCGTATTCAAAAGCTAAAAAATAACGTCAAACACAAACAAATTCTCAATTTCTGTACTTAAATCATTTAAGATATAATTAAATATAAAATATATACACTTTTCATAACAATATTTCAACTAAAACGTAAAACAGGTAGTTGGATATACTTGGTGCTTAGCAAACTTTGAGTAGTATCTAACATCAGACTTCAAAAACGTGCACGATGTTGGTTTAAGCCTTTACCCAACGCAGACGATATTAACATTTCTTATTTTAAATATCATTTTTTCAAATTTTTCAAAAAAAATCAACAAAACCATATCATGTGTCCCCTCATTGGAACGAGCTCAATGAGCTCGTTCCAATGAGGGGTCACATGATATGATTTTGTTGAAATATTTTGAAAAATATAATTTTTTCAACTGCTCAGTTTGCATATTACGCGGGCGGATGTGGGCGATTCGTTAGGTAAAGGGTTATGCTTATTTCAGGCCTTTAATAATTAAAAATTTGCTTAACGCACAATTCGGGTAAGCCATAAAAGTTTGCTCTACCCCTTTGTTTTTCCTGAACCCATTTCACTTTTTCGGTTGATATTTCACGTTACAGAAAAGACGTTTGCTCGGACGGTACACGAACTAAACGCTAGTTCGTGCAATGTCTGAAGGTCTGTTATTGCGTAATGCGATTTAATCCCTGTAAGATATTATTGTATACCACCTTAGCTTGGCAGTAGGTAGCTGTTACAGATTTCCGGCGTTCTCTTAAGTCAGTATATAACAAATAAGTAAGTAAATCATTGATTTTACAACACTTATATGTCGATTAGGTGCACAACGTTTTGAGAACTTCCCACCCAAAGGGCCGAGAAGTCACTTATTTTTCTTTTTCTAGTTCACACGTGGCCTGCACAATGTACATTGTGTATATTCGTAGGATGAGACAATGTATTTTGCCGTCTGTCGTGGAAATTTTCTTATTATGAAAGGAAACGGTTCGGAGGGTGGGCCTGTGTTCCGTTCAGTGTTTATCCCAATGCTCTTTAAAAGGTTATTTCGGAAGAGGATGTAGGCATTGCATTACAAAAGAAAGTGTGTTTCAGTCTCTATTTCATTAGTCTCAAAAGACACAGACACCCTCGTCCGCAGATTTACCGCACAATCTTCCAGTCTCAATCCTTAAGTGTAGGATACCACAACGGCACTGTACCATTAACAATCTTTCACGTTTTGGGAGATTAAGGGAAAGATTAGTTTCAAGTTAGTAATTTGTTTTCAGTTTTAGTATCAGTTTTAGTTAATAATGTGTTACATAATCACCACCAAACAAGCTCCGCAGAAATAAACTTACACAACCCCTTTAATACGGAAATGACGTTAGAAGCCAACAACGACGTTGTGGGTGAGTTGGTTTCGGAAGTGGAATTGAATTAATCTCTTCTATTCATTAACTGTTTACCTACAAAACGGCTGCCATTGACTGGTCAGTATTTAAAACGGACGCAATTATATTAGATTCCAAACACTAATTATTGGAATAATCATCAAAAATTTAATTAATGATGCACGGGGTACAACCCGCTGCTTCATTAATTAAAATTCTGTTCATGATGATTAATATTACCTGGCAAGCGTATGCGTGGATGTCACTGCCCACGCGCGCATTACGACCAATCCATGGCGACTACACTGTAATACAAATAGGACACGACATATTGAAAATTAGCAACAAGGTCTAACAATTTCGCGCCCACGATATTATGGGTACCCCTATCGTCACTGATATTTGCTAGCGTCATTAGATGTTTCATTGAAGACGTGCATGTCCCTATAAGATCTGATTACCCACCCAGAGTTACAGTAAGTCTGGTATTTTTGCGTTTCTAAATACACAATCCACTGTTCCAGGCTACTAGATTATCATGTTGCCTGACAAGTGACTCTCCACCATTTTATCAGATTGCATTCATATCGTGCTAAACCATATAATAATCAAGGTTTATTGTAAAATTAACTGTGGTGGTGGAAGGTAGATCACACCACTCTGAAGTGTCCTGTTCACTGCTGATTACTCTCTCCGGGCGAAGAAGTGTAATGCTAGGAGCAACACGTATTAAAAATGCCCAGAAGAGGTTCACCCTGAACCTTGAGCAAATACAGTACGGCTGCCGTGGACTGGTCACTTTCCACGGGCGGATAATATTTGCACCGACGCAATAACATAAGATTCCAAAATACTAATTGGAGGAATAATCATTCAACATTTAGTTAACCCTTTACCCAACGTAACGGCCAAAACCGGCCAGCGCTATTCTCAAAAATCGCCAATTAATTTTCAGTATTTTCTTCATTTTTTGTCTCAAAAACATAGGTTATGACCCCTCGTTGGAACGAGCTCGTCGAGCTCGTTCCAACGAGGGGTCATAACCTATGTTTTTGAGACAAAAAATGAAAAAAATTAGTTATTCAAGAATTTTTTTTGCAAGTGTCGTCTGCTTTTCATGTTAGGTAAAGGGTTAATGAAGCACCGGTGCACAGTGGGGTAACAGTAATATTGAGGGGCCCTCGGGCCACATACTGTAATTATTCACTACATTGTAATGTTATTTTCTAGCACACTTACATTCTATTCAGTGTAAAAATCCACCCGGTGTTGACTAGCTTAATACGTTCTAGTTATGTTTAGTGGTTACAGAATGGCCGACGTGGACTGGTCGCTTTCCATCGGTGGGCAATATATCCACGGACAGAATAATATCACACTTCAAACATAAATTATAGGAGTAATAGTCAAAAACTTAATTAATGAAGGTGCTTCAATAATTAAAATTATCCTGATGGTGACTTTCGTTCGTCCGTTCGTTCGTTTCTGTGTTTGTTCCTTCGTTAGTTGGTCAGCAACCGAGAAGGCGCCATGTTGGCATTGGTTGGTTTTGGAAACCGCTTCGACGAGTTGATGTAACCACTTGTACAGAAAGCATCCATATTTGTAAATTAATTAAGCTTAAAATTTTTTCGTCGTTTGAACTACTGTCTTATGTTGTTATGTTCCATGTTCACGATCCCGTAATTGGTTTCAGAGAATATCGCCCCGATTCTTTATGCAAGACTCTACGGAAGCACCCAACTTCAATGCTTCAACTACAACACTGTTTTGAGACCCTTAATAAAGATTTTTCACAAAATGTTGGAAATGTTGGGGGCTCATAAAAACGTGCAATTGTTGGGGCCCTTAGTGGACGCCCTAACCTCGTCGTTGTATGGGCGTTTACATATATTGTTGCAAAGATAATAATCAACTCGTTTTCAAATGTTGTTACGTAGCGAATAAAACGGACTCAGACCTTTACAAAACTAACAGCTGTATCCACCCAACCCTTTTCATCATCATCATTCTAATTTTTCATTAATTTTCAACTTGTCTCAAAACGTAGCTACAAAACAGCGTTCAACTAGTTCCACTGAGGATAACATTTACAACCTATGTTTTGGATGCGAGAAATTCGAGAAATGAGTTTATTATATTAGACATCTGTCATTTTAGCGAATTATAATATCAAGTTTAATAATTTAATAATGCAAACAAAAAAGTGGTCACCCAACTCACCAACTGAACATATTGCCATAGCACACACTTAGGTAGACCTTTAGACAGAAACACCCTCTAACCGTCAAAAATAAATGATTTTTATAAAACCCAACAAAAAAGACTTAAAAAAGATCGTTAAATTTTACCTCAAAATACCGTATCTGTTATTGTCTGTCACACGCTCGCATCCATGGATCGACGTTCGTTTTAAGAAATCGTAAACAGAGGAACTCATTCTTTCCATGGACTCCGGATAAATTATGAAATCTCTTTGTTAAATCAGAATGGGACGTCACTTCCGATACAGTTCACGGCTATAAAGGTATGTTGGCGGTGATGAAGACTTTAGGAATCGGGATAAAATAAAACTAAAACACCCAAGATCGTCTCTTTCTGTGGTGGTGTTATGAAAATCAGTGATGTTATGAAAATCAATGCCTTCAGCTCTTTCATAACTAATGACTACCAATCCGTTTCCGTCATCACGCAACAGAATCGATTAAAAACTGAAGAACTGTGATACTAATGTGAGCATTTAACAGTAACTGCTACCTGTTGTGACAAAACAAACTACAGGCATTGTTTATTTTCCAGAACAAACATTAGCAGGTAACAAGGGTAAAATTCCTATTGTGAGAAGTGCGCGACTTACATTTAGCGTTGAAACGATCAATCGGTAAAAATTGCACAGCTCAAAGCCATTTCCGGTTACGAATTCAGCTCCGACAACAGGTAAAATTAGAAGTCCTGTCATGAACTGTGCGCCGCTTATCTAGGCTTAAATGCGCGTAGGAATTGCGCATCCAAAGCACGGCAGGTTTTCCTGGTTATTCAAAGCAAGCACATGCAATGTTTCTGCCAATGGACCTCCGGGTTACCCGGAGGTCCATTGGCTGAAACATTGCTTGTGCACAGGCCATATGTGCAGAATCTGATAACCTTACTATGGTCATAGCGCGTAGATTGACGCGCAGATCGACGTGCTTTTTGCGCGCATTTCTTGAAAGGACTTCTAGTTTTAACTGTAACAGCTCATTTACGTCAAAAGTGCGGAAATCTGTTGTATTAGTGAATCAGAAAATAAAAACGCGCACAATATCGCTTACAATACGATCGACGTGGAAATATCGAAATCCACGTTCTGGCAATATTTCCACGCATACGATAACGGTGAATCTTCGACATAAAACAATGGAATCGCTATGAAATTTTCAATGAATGAGTCACCGGGTACGACCATTGAATATTTACTGAAAACTACCGATTATTAATTGAGAAAAGCTGAAGGGGCACATTCCACGCTTGAATTTTGATCATTCCACGATGGCTGTACTGTGTGTATGTATCACGTCTTGCATAACAAACCCACACCTGAAAATCAGGCCGGGGCGCGGTGGCGTTGCGGTAACCGGTTCTCGTCAGATCACCGAAGTTAAGCAACGTCGAGCGCGGTTAGCAGTTGGATGGGTGACCATTTCAGCGACTGATTCGTGCTCCCGCGTTGTGTCCTTGGGCAAGGCACTTAACCCCTATTGCCTACATGGGGGCACGATGACGCTGTGTACTAAGGCGTACTGCACGTCTATGGTGCGCATGTCTTCAACCAATCTAACCCTGCCTGTGCCGCGGTGCAGAGTTCAGAGTTACGATGTTGGAGAGCTGACAGCTGCTCGTCGTTGCTCGGTGGTTCTCTCCGGGTACTCCGGCTTCCTCCACCCGTAAAACTGTCACCGACATGATATGACACTGGCTGTTAATGTGTCGTTAAAAACCCTAATAAAACAAAAAAATAATCAGGCCAAAATATATTATGTTCCAATGAGACTAAAATCCTCCACCTCTGATTGGACGAGAGCTCGCTTAGTATATTCTATGTTTACTGCTCAAGTGGCAAATGTTACCGTCTGACGTCACAACGCGAAATATTTGAAATGACGTCGCCCGTTTCGTAATAGCTTCACCAACGGAGTGACTAGCAAGCCGCTTCATTTTTCTAGATTTTTCACTCGTGCAGCAGACGGTGTTCCGGGTGAAGTGTTGTTTAAATTACGAAATCGATTTATGATTTTAACTGAGATGGAATGAGTTTATCTGGTTTATTGATTATTTATCCAGTGCCTTCTTGGGTACACGAGAGGTTTATTTACTGAACTTGTGATCGTTAAAAGCTGCCTTGAACAAGGCAACTTTTAACGATCACAAGTTTAGTAAACAAGCCTCTCGTATTTCACGATGAAGGTTTTGGACTATAGGAAGTGTCTTATTGGAACATATACGTTATTGTGATGAGTTGACGGTAACATGGTCTGAGGTTTGCAGCTCGGAGCATATGTTCAACCGAGACGCGAAGCGTCTCGGTTGAACATAAACTCCGAGCCGCAAACCTCAGACCATCTTACCGTCAATTCATCACAATGACTTACAATGCGACCATTCCACAATGAATGTACTGTGTGTACGAATGTAAGTCTTGCATAATACACCCACGCCTGATATTCACACCAAATATAATATGCAAGACGTGCAAAAGTTCGATTCTCTATTTCATTTCTTCTCACTGTTTTTGAACCATCTAAAACAAAAACAAAGTAGTTGGTAGTTTACTAAAAAGGACAAAGATGTTTTTTTCGCTTTTATCTGTAGTTCTTTCAGCAATATCAAAGATCATTCAAATTCGACATACAAAACCAAAGTTATCTTCCAGAAATCAGAAAAGATGGAATTTGGACGAGTCAATGAGGAAGAAAATGTGACAATAAGAACATGATATATTAACACATTTGCCACATCAACAAAGTGATAAGAGTCCAGGGTGGTAACTATTCCAGTTCCTTCCCAGTACGATAGTTTGGTCAGTTTATGCGCAAACACAATAAAACCTTTCGGACGTTTTTTTTATTTGGTCTTGCCATTTGGTTTTCCGGATTGTCGCAAATCCGAACTGGAAAACCCTCAAACCGCCCAGTACTACGTGGAAAGACCATTTAATAAAAAATAACGCACATGGAGGACCATCAAACTGAGTTCATCTTCCGACGACTTGTCTTCTTACCGAACGGTAAACACGAACACTTGCTCAAGCAACTAATTCCCATCCACGCCAAACCAATGACGTCTATCTGAAGTCATTGGTAGATTATAAACGTTGGTCTCCTGAAACAATCCACAGCATTGATGTATTACTCTACAATACTCGATATTCCACTATGGGGGACATGGTCTCGGTAAAGGGCCGCCCGACCAGCTTGCTTATCCCCTTTTCCGCTTTGGCCAAGAAATGTGCGACTTCTGAAAGGCCGGTATTTCTTTATGGGTGCCGACATTCTAGTATGCATTGCGTCCAATAGCATTGGGTGCATCTTTCATCTCTTCGGTTCCTTTTGTGAATGAAACTTTACCTTACATGTTTTGGAAGGAATTAAGACTGGTAAATAATTAACTGTCTTATCGCTAAGATACAGCATAAACCCTGTTACAATTATTCTCAGTTAGAACTAAAGGCAGCCTATTTTATAGAACGAGGACAGTATTTAAGCAAATAGTGGCATTAGTGAATATATTGGTCTAATGTGTTACCAGTGAAATGGTTAGCGATAAATGGTGAGTTTTCCATCATCTTTTTTGTTCTTGAAAATGTTGCGATAAGCTACCATACACATTCACTTAGCAGCTATCTACTTATGAATTCGGGTCGTCTCAAGATCCTAGAACGGGAAAACGTTTTTTCGGATTCAAAGGGTTAACAGAACGGTTAGTGTAAATACATTTTAATGGTATTCGGCGTGGTTAATTACCTTAACAGTTTGCACTCATGCAAACTGTCATTTCGCTAAGTGCGATCAATCGTTGAATGGCTGACAGTAAAACACACTGCGTGTGTCTGTGGTGATGTCGTAGATATTCGTGAGCTAACCGATCTGAAATAGGAAAAATATATTGCTGCTGTAATAGCCTGAGTCGCGGGATGCTTTTCTATGTTGCAATTTTCTGCAGTAACACCAGTCTATGAAGCAAACTGGAACACAAGTTCTGCAGTGCAGTCGCCCTGGGCTGGTCGTAATCCACGCATGGGCAGCAATGACCACGCATGTGTTTATCGCGAAATAAAAATTATCATCAGCAAAATTTTAATTAATGAAGCACTGGGTTGTGTCGGGGAGCTTCATTTATTACATTTTTGATGATTATTCCTATAAGTAGTGTTTTGAATCTAATAGTATTGCATCCGAGGAATTATTGCCTATCCGTGGACAGCGACCAGTCCACGATGGTTGTACTGTAGTATTAATATTTTCGTATGCGGCAATACAAGTGGTCGTTCCGCAAACTAAAACAATTATCTTAACACACGGCTTTTAAAATCGAGTGCGGTGCTTCAGCGTTTCTGCTGCAAGTTTTCCCAATACCGCAACAAGAACTAGGCGATTTGACTCTTGTCTGACAGTGCACAAGGAGGTCTGTCAAACACGGCTGACGTAGTTAAATTTCAAGTGGGTCCATGGGCCACATTTGCAGCTAGAAACTTTGATATTCTGTAATTACGTCGCCTGAGTGCTGGAATGTCCTATGCCCCATAGGGGACATACACTGCAAAAATAAAGGTTCTCTTTAGAACCAAAACTGGTTCTAATCTTTTCCTTGAAATGGAACCAGTTCTGTTTGAACAGTATTTATTTCAAATCAAATAAATTTATAAAGATTGACATTAAATATTAACAGAATTAAACATAAATTGAGGGGGTTTCAGTCGTAAGTTTAGAGCTTATACGAGGTTGTCTCAAATTATTATTGAGCAATAATACAGAACCAAAACTGGTTCGATATGCCAACTGTTCATATCTCATTTGTTTCAAAATGTTTGGCGACTGTGTTGAATAAGCTCCAAGTTTACTGCTGAATCTACTTCAGTTCATGTCATATTCTGTTAAAATTGAATGCTAATCTTGGTAAATTTATTTGATTTGAAATAAATACTGTTTAAACAGAACTGGTTCCATCTCAGGGACAAGATTAGAACCAGTTTTGGTTCTAAAAAGAACCTATATTTTTGCAGTGTAGGACATTCTAGCACTCAGGCGACGATTTGTTGCCGGAGGTCTAATCGCATTAGATCTATGCTATGTTTGAAAACTAGCGTCACAGGAAATATGATTCAATCTCTTCCAGTCTCGTCGAAGTTTTAAGAGCATTCGATCTCCGAACATCTTAGCATTGAACATGCTGCTCTGACAAGCGATGACCACACAGAACATTCCCGAGTGGCTTGCCAATCCTTGTATTGCGAACACGGAAGCTTCCCCCAAATCACTTACAACCTTTTGTATGTGGGCCGATGTTGTTATGTAGCACAGTGGGTGATATGACAGGAGCAATCAGAGGTAGTCAATGAATTTAAGTCTTCTGTTCGAACCACGCATCTCTATACAACTGGTTTGATGGAACGTCAGTAGAAAAAGGTAGCAACTCAATATATCCTCTTAGATAGCGTCCAGTCATTCAAAGCGCTAATCCATCACAACGACGACGTTTGATAATGCGAAAGCTCCTGCACTTAGATTAATATCTAAAATACACGTATGTTGTCTGTAAGTATTCAATCATTGCCGCGAAAAATGTGCATATCATTCGTATATTAATTTTTCAGAGACATCCAAGCGTATTAGTTAAAACGCCATCGACGATTGCGAAATCAGAGATTCTTCTGTGCATTCTGAGAAAGGGTTCGGGGCCCACACCACTGGGAAATTTGTGTCATAGGGGCTCCAATTGGGAATTTGTTTTCGAGGGAAAGGAACATACAAAGACTACGAACTTTTACATTTCTATTGAACAGAGAACATAAAAAACCGATACCCAACTGAGCAACTGCATGTATACTGCAAGCAATTCTCAGAACAAACAGTCACATGGAATCATGCTCACCCCACTCTCTGCAATCTCTATTAAACCTTTCTTATACTATTAAAAACAACATTTTGTCATTTGCCTTTGAATTTAGACACTTTCTAAGCATTGGTAGGTAAACAATTGGTGTCTTGAAATGGGTGGTCGTAGGGCCTCGGAAATCCAGTCCAATACGACCGCCCAATTAAGGACACCAATGGTGCATTAAATTATATTATTTATTTTATTTTTTTTATTTGGGGTGGGGGGGGGGCTGCGATAGTGACATTTGGAGTTGGGTGTTGTGCAAAATCATGCCCAATTGCCGTTGGGAATGGGGGCCCATATTCGACCCCCGTAGACACCCAAAAGAATCCCTGTGATCAAATGCTTTAGCAGTGAACAAGTATTAGGTTCCTGTGGTATGTATTTATTCATATAATGACCAAGAAGTATCCGCGCCTTAATAAATACAGGTCAAGAAAGTTATGCCTTTGTTTCCGGACGATTCATCGATTAGGAAAGACATGCACGGTCGTCAATTACTGTGGTAAACATTGTCTTTGCATAAACACACGGGGCCCAATTATTCAATGTTTCCACTCTGTATCTTTAGATCTGGGTTACTGACGCAAGCAGCATCAATAATGCCACTCATTTTACACAACAACCATCTGAAAGAATCAATGATTCTCCGACAACGTTTCGAAAAACAGGAAACCTATTGCTTTCATTTTAATACGCCAGTCAGATAGATTAACTAATGGGCGGTCATAATTAATGACCGATGACTCGGGAATACACCGGCAATAATGGTCAACAGTAATTTAGTAATTCAATATTCCGACCCTGAGGGTATATTAATTGTCGCTGTCCGCCATTTTATTTTTTATCGCAAAAATCGCTATGTGAATGTGGCTACTTAGCATATCGACATTCTTGAATGTTTGTTTTCCATTCAAAACGTCGGACAAGAGGCAGAATGGCAAGTGCGCGATAACATGTCGGTGGTAATAAATCAATAATTTTCATGGCGATCAATGATAGGTTGAATGGCACTGCACCACAACTCGTCTGCTTTTGTAAACAAACGAATGTTGATAGGGCATTTTAACGAAACCATGGAACAGTTTGTAATTACTTGGTAGGCTGGCACAACACGAAAATTAATAGATTGTAGGGTGGCATAATGAACCACTTCACCTCATGCGATACCATATTCGCCAATTAAACGACCCGTAACATATACTATAGGGCTTTCAATGGGGTTGCCTAATTACAAAATGGAACATTGACAGCATAATGCGTAATGTGAATGCATTGCATCCCTTTATATGTGAAAGCTATTGGCGCAATGGAAATAAAAAAATGTTCTCCCGTTTTGTGTGGTACCATATTCACCGAAAATATGAGGTGTGGAATCACATATAAGCAATGCTATACAGCTTGAGAAAACTGAAGCATGTGCTTTGTAAAAATTATCCACTCGCTAAAAAGCGGAATTCTATATTTTGTCGGGTCTTTCTGATAATATAGTTAAGCGAAATTAACATAAGGCAACTCTTAACTCTTTGAACCCTAGCGGCCGTTTTTTTTCCGGCCAGGAACATGATACCTTAAAACGTAGTTATATAGGATAGCTGTTCAGAAAATGTGTGGGGTAGACCAATCAATATTTTCAACGTGCAGCCTTAGGGCTGCACGTTGAAAATATTGATTGTTCTATCCCAAATAATGAATATGGACTCTTCTAATTTCTGCCATTGAACTGGCATGGAAGAAACCACTAGAGCTCAAAGGGTTAATTCCCATTCTGTAAAATATAATCAATCGATCAAATTACCTTAAAGTGGTCAAGAAAGGACATTGCGTCCCATTATGTATTCAACTTATCAAGTAGCTACTGATTTACCTGATATCAACACCTGGTCATTGCGTGAGAAAGAAAGTAATGAGATAAAAGCCAAAAATGGATCTTATTTCACCCCAGTTATTCTCAATGATAACAACATTTTCAATCCTGGGGTATCAAGTTTTGGAGACCGGGAGTTATTTTTGGATAGCATCTTCGAGTTATTTAAGAGAATGTGTTGGCGGCGTGGTAAGGTTTGGACGCGACTTAGTATATAAATATTGTTTCTGTTCAATAAGTTTAATCCCCTGCACACCGGGGTTCATTTCTTTACCTTTTTCGACAATTCTTACTTTGTTCTGTGTCACGAGGAATTTGTTCAAATCAAATTAGTTGGACCGAGCTTAATAATCACTGTCAGCCAATGAGTGAATAGGTTCAATTCATAGTTCCGTTGGGGAAAAATGTACAGCTGAAAAGTTTGATAATTTGACATCAGTATGCAGTGAGTTAATCATATT
This sequence comes from Pictodentalium vernedei, assembly GCA_031216915.1. Taxonomy (NCBI): domain Eukaryota; kingdom Metazoa; phylum Mollusca; class Scaphopoda; order Dentaliida; family Dentaliidae; genus Pictodentalium; species Pictodentalium vernedei. The sequence continues at coordinate 134,837,442 of CM062297.1, read as the reverse complement.
TTCATTTATTTATTAGATGCGATTTTGTTTCCTAGAATTCACATGATCAAGCTCGACAGATATGAATTCAGATTTTGCTGATATCATGCCAATTTTGGTGGGCAAAAATAAGCTACAGTTGTCTCTCTTGATGTACAGTTTAAACTAGAAGTTCTATACGAACTGTGCGCTTATCTAGGCTTAATTGCGCGTAGGAATTGCGCGCAATTGCCATATCGAATGGCATCCAAGGCACGGCAGGTTCTTCTGGTTACTCATACCAAACACAGGCAATGTTTCTGCCAATGGACCTCCGGGTTACCCGGAGGTCCATTGACTGAAACATTGCTTGTGCACAGGCCATATTTACAGAACTTGATAGCCTTACTATGGTCATAACTCGTAGATTAATGGGCAGATCGACGTGCCATATGTGCGCATTTCATGACAGGACTTCTGATTTTAACTGTAATACTAAGCGCTTCCAGTTTGTTCGCGTGGTCATCATTCATCTTTGATAGACGAACACAATCGGGAATATTGGCGTTACCTGGCCATAATGAAGTAGTTTGAAGGTGAGCTTTTGTGTGGTAAGGAATCGATGAAGGAAATAAGTAAGCATAAGATGGATGAAGTAGCGAAAGAAGAGACTTGGACTCAGGATCATAAGCGAAGAGTCATCGAGGTGGGGACAAGAGGTAGTTCAGCTATAAGAAGACGAGACGTTTGGAAATCTGGACCAGGAGAAGAAGAAACTTCGGACTTTGCGAAAAGAAAGCGCAAGAATGACACTGTGAGATAACTCTTTCAGATCTGAGAACTTTTGAAATTATTTGTTTTGGTTGAATAAATAAAGGGATTATTGCACGGATATTTTCATATCGTTCATAATATCAGCCCTCAAAAACTTTCGACCTTCGGTATCAGCCTGATATGAAGTTACCTCGGGCTGATATCCCGGCTGATATGAAACTAACCAACTACTAACCTTTAATTATTTACCGAGGACAGCGACCGAGATGACTTGAAGGACAGACAAAATCATGTTTTTATTAATTGGAATACCCATCTCATAACTCAGAGAGGGTAATATTATGCCTCAAGTTAGTTTGTCCAACCAGAACGCTAGAATACAATCTAAGTTTCCACCGCATTAGGTAACTCACCTAATATTTTTTTTTTATATCAGGCGAGTAGCAGCCATTACTATTTTAATCAAATTCATGCATTTCTACTCGCTTTTCAAAATTTGAATTAAAACAAAATAAGAGAATTTAAGTACCAAAACTATTTTCAAGGTACCGTGTTTATTGATTTGAAGCATTAAAAACTTAATAAATGGACTTAAAATATTATTTGTAGTCCCAACAGGTCTCTGTTGTTTTACGACTCTATACTGACTGTATAGTCTAGGGATTTTTGTATGTTGAAGCGAATCTTTTCTTTGCAGTTTACTCAGCAGATTATAAGTGATTTTTGGAACATTTAAAAGTGCCCTGGTAACCCCTTTTTTCAGGTGGTAATGGCAGTACATGTATGTAGGGGTATTTCAGATATGCTTGTAGCGATACGTTTTATATGTAATCAAATATCGCACTTCGAACAGCGAAGATTGATTACTGTCAGTCACCAAGGATACATACCGGTGCCAGTTACTGTTGAAGATTCTGCACGGTGCTCTCAATAGCGGCTTCTAAAAAAATAAACATCCGGTCGTTCTTTGTTTCGCGTGAAAATTTATTAATCTCTTGATTTACATGGACTTTCGACATAATAACTATGTTACATGGCGTTTAGCTGGCTGATACATATATATATAAGGCGATGATAGTTCATATCAGGTGGAGCTTCGTCTCACCTGATATGAAGTCTCATCGCCATGTATGGAAATGTACCGGCCAGTTATACACCATGTAACTTACAATACGAGGACAAGTCCAAACACTCCATTCGAAAGGACCGCCCCCCCCCCCCCCCCCCACCCTCCCCAAACAAAAATAATTAAAAAACTAATCGGAATTATTTCACTGGTTTCACGTCATCTGATCACTAAAGATAACTCACTGAAATAGGTTTTACCGGTTCCATATCGATGCTTTTTATGTTCTTTTAATTTAAAAAAAAAAATCACTTACTATTAAGCGTTGTTACCGTTTATTTGCTGTTTCATTGACAATTCAATGTGGCATGATTGTATTCTACGTTCACCCCGCAGAATATATAAAAAGCCCCTACCCCCTTCCCCGTAATCTTAACGAATTTAATAATAATGTGAAACAAATTACGGCTTCCCACCTGCCTCAGACCGATTAACCCTCGAACTCTCGAATCCTCCGCATCCGAGTGATTATCAAATTAAATAGTTGTATTTCTTTTTCGAAACGTTCAACAAAACCATACCACATGACCCTTCATCGGAACGAGCTCGTTCCAATGGAGGGTCACATGATGGAGTTTTGTTGAAATATTTGAAAAACATAATATTAAAAATAATAAGTTTTGATATCGTGTGCGTTGGGTAAAAGCTTAACAACAAGACACATTATGGTCGGTCGGGTGAACATTATCAACAAATTGACCGATCAGGGGAGGAACTTGAAATTCTCGTGTGAACGGGTACTGAATGAATCGGCAAGTCGACGATTTCAATTATCTTTCAGCTAACTGGTAAAATGAAAGGGCTATGTTACAGTGTTGCATCAAAACGGAAGCAAATCAATCATTAAATTATTCATTTCTGGGAATGAATGAGAGTTTCAGAGCGACGATGGCACACAGCGACGATGTGGGATTTGAAATCCATTGCAACTCGAATAACTGTATTCGCTTCTGAAGCCACGACATACGGAAGTGAGGGCCAGGCATCTTATTGATTTGAAGATGCGCACTGGTGGTAGGGTAGTGTGGTCACACAACTTCGAACTGAAAGGTAACTAACCTAGAAACGCGAGACTATTTATGGTAATACTGAAACTGCAATTTTATTGGTTGTTTTAGAAAGAAGAAAAATAAACCCAAACAGGTCGCTGGTATGGGAGCAGACCCAGAATATTATCCATAATGATTATAAAAAAAGGAAAAAAAATCCACCAATAGCTGTTTTTGAAAGCTGGGAGTCATCCAGTGGCCTTTGGGGGAGAGTGGGTGCTGAACATTGGCCATCTGGTGTGCCTTCAGACGGATCAGGTGACGGAGGTAGTGAAAAAAAAAAGAAAAACACACACACCACACACATTCCCAGAAGCACACATACCCCAAACACACATACTCACCTCACACATCCACCTTCACACACTCACCGACACACACCCCAAAACCCGTAAAAGAGCTGTTATATCTTTATGCATCTGTGTATTTATTTTAAAATGTACACTCCTCCCAACCTGGCAAGCTTGTTTCTATTCTTGCTTGGTGGTTGGTCCTTTTCTGTGAATGTTGGCAGGAAACTGGTTCCAATACCTCCTGCGCTTCGTCTACTTCTTGGTTAGAGTGTTTTGAAGAAAAATTGAGATTGTTCAATTAGAGAAGTTATAGGTAGAGAAAGATTAGAATCGGCTATTGTATATTGTGGCTGTTGTGTGATTTTTTCTATCGATGGGACGAGGCGTGGTTTTCGTCCTAGCCCACTCCTCACCCGCAGAGTTGCGAGGCACAGACTCGATCCTGTTCTGAATAAGTAGAGAGGCAATCTTAACTGACTCCACGAACTTTTATTGATTTTATTGTATAATCGCCTGTAACTACATTTCTGGAATATAAGTTAAAACTTACTACCTTTAAAAACAGCAAATACATATAATTATAATACATATATACATATATTATGTACACACACTTTTTGAACATCATCTTGTCAAAAGGGCATGGTGGAAAAAGTCAGGGATGGTATGTATTAGTTGTAGTCACAATCAGATGCACCTTCCAACCTTTCTAATTAACCAGATGTTGCATGGCAGTAAGAATACCACCTTGGCCAGCCGTTAATTTGTAAGTTAACAGAAGGTTCCGAACATTCCTTTTCTTCACTGAGGTTTTAAGTCTTGGAATTGAAGTTCGGCGTATAGGCTTAATCTATCGCAAGCTTAGAGAAAGATATCGGGTAGTGAGAGAGAAATCATGGCTAATTTGCCTTATTGTGATCGTATTCTCTTTTACCAAACTGAAGGAAAATCTTACTCAATGGAACATTTCCAACTTTGTTCCCGCGTGAATGTAAGGAGAAATAAATTGCCAAACTGATTTTAGCGGTCATTCTTTCGGTAGAAACTTCAGGAGTAACATATGTGAATTCATCTGAATTATTGCCTTTTATTACATTCCAAAGTGTGATTTACTGGGATTTCCGGGTTTGCTAAAAAACGATAACTTCACGAGTGAATTATGCATTCAGCAATTGGGTCATGTATCCGTGCGCGCACACGAGGACGCTTTGCCGTGGGTATAAAGGGGACTTCAATGTTTTTTTTTAACCATTTACCTAACATGAAAAGCAGCAAAAAAATTCTTGAATAACTATTATTTTCATTTTCTGTCTTAGAAACATAGGTTATGACCCCCGCATTGGAACGAGCTCTACGAGCTCGTTCCATTGAGGGTTCATAACCTATGTTTTAGAGACAAAACATGAAAAAATATAATGAAAATTAATTGGCGATTTTGAGAATAGCGCTGGCCGGTTTTGGCCGTTACGTTTGGTAAAGGGTTAAATAATATAATTATCGTTAATAATGAAAAGTAATAAACAGAGTAATCGTTTGACTGGACTGATTACCTGAAATAATTCATTTGAGGCGAGGGACTATATTGCAAAACATCCGTGTGCATTCGCGCACTCGTGTTTGTACAACGTCCCTTACCTCTGATAAATTATTTCACGTAACCAGTCCAGACAAGCGATTACTCGCTGTTACACACTAGACACAATGTTAGTGTTCCGAGCACTGCGATAAAGTAACAAACAACAATGTTTCATTTTGGTTAATTATTGTGTTTTTTTTTTTAAGGCTCACATTTTGCGAGGCATCACACAATATCAAATTCTGTAAACTGAGAAGAAAAGCTGTTAATAATACTTGGTTAAATTTATCATTAATTCATTCATTCATTCATCTGTTCGTTCGTGTCCGTTCGTTCGTCTACAAAAGTTGTGATTGAAGCAGAAAAAATACTATGTTCGTATGGATTAATTTATGGATTATATATGTGTAAGGTAAAACTGAAAAGTGAAAATAAAACATTCACTGCCGATCAGACAGCGCCATGATGCTCAATTGACACAGAAACAAGGAAACTGACCTTCACTTTGAATTATCACGGAAAACACCCTTTTTCAGAGGTAAAAGGAAGCCACCCCCCGCCCCAAGAAAAAACAAAAAAAAAAAACAAAAAAAAAAACAAAAAAACAAACAAAACAAACAAACAATAAACCTCCGCACATACTTATTATTTTTAGGTCACAATCGTGAGTATTTATTGCAGATTATTAAAATAACTCGTAAAAGTTAAGTCATAAATTCAAAAAGGTCCAAAAAATGCTGTAAACACAACAGGGGTCGACTATTTTCGTAAATTTACCAGCGTTATACACAATTTTGAGGACCATTGTACAACAGAAAAAGGAAGCAATAAGAAATCATCCAATAATGACATAAACAATGCACTTAAAACTATAAAGATTAAACTAAATGGACATAATACATAAAATATTTCAACTCCATTCGTTCTTTGTGTAAAAAATGTTTCCATTACTTTTTTTCCATAGGCCTCTGTATTAAAGTTTAGACGAAGTTTTCCCCGAAAAGTTACGCATGCGCATTCAACGCGGGACGAATAGTTGGAAATGAGTTGGAAGCAGCAAAATAGCAATGCCCGTTGGGATCATCTTAAGACAACTAGTAATAATTTCTGCCAGATGCGGGAAATTGTGGCCATAACACTCGATCCAGTCCAACATCTATTGCTATTCTACATAAAATGTTGTGAAAATGGCCGAAAAAGCAAAGTGGATCTGATTGCAAAGACTGTCGGTATATCTGAATGCCATCTATGTGGACTGCGAGTCCACGTGGAGGCCGTTTGAATATACCAGCCATCTAATCTGCCACTGTTCGCTCAGATGCAAGGGAACGGCTCGAAAAATGAAAATTCCCCTTCGCCTCTCAATCTCTGACCGCTTTTTAAAGAATGTACAGTTGAAACTGGAAGTTCTGTCACTGTATTATGCGCTATTTTGAAGTAATAGTGCGCTGAGTAAGTGCTTGTTTGTCCCTATCAAACTCAAACTGTCCCATTAGCGTAACTCATTTCCTGTAGAAAAATAGCGTGCCCAACAATTCTACACCAGTAAATAGAGATCGTTAACACCATTAACCTCTACGGAGATACATGTATATGTAATGATGTAAATAGATATTAGAAATCGGCTGCATATACAATATAAAGAGAGTGGATTACTACTTAATCGCAGCTCCATATATTATCTACTCAAAATGTATTTATAATTGTTCATAACAGTACAAGAAACACTTGCAAACTTTCATGAGATGGACCTGTGGTCCATATCTTGAAAGTTTAAAAGTGCTTCGTGTGTTTTGTCCTCGGAAATTGTAAATAATTACTAAGTGAAAAACCTATTCCATGGCGATTTACTAGTAATCCTACATCCACATAATGTAATCTCAATATTTTCTTTCTCTTTGATCGGTTTGCTCCGTGCTTTCACTACCTTTGTCACTAACAGCACATTACATTTTCCATTGTACAGCGCAAACGCTCTTTTGTATTATTCTGCATTAAGGAGCGCATTAACCACCGAGCATTTCCTGCGCTAGTTGTGACAGGACTTCCGGTTTAAACTGCATTCTGATGTCCGTCAAAAATTAATAGTTTAATCTGCTCATTTCTTCGCGAAAATGGAAATGGATTATTGTCAGCATATTTTTGTTATTATTGAAAAACAAAAGTGACGAGATTGGAAAGTTAATACCGTGTAACGAGTCTTCGTGTTTGGTAAACACCTTAATGTTTGATGAAGTGAAAGCTGCACCACTGTAACTACACACTGCTAAAAATATAGGTTCTCTTCAGAACCAAAACTGGTTCTAATCTTGTCCATGAGATGGAACCAGCTCTGTTTAAACAGTATTAATTTCAAATCAAATAAATTTACCAAGATTATCATTCAATTTTAACAGAATATTACATGAACTGAAGTAGATTCAGCACAAAACTTGGAGCTCATTCAACGCAGTCGCCAAACATTTTGAAACAAAGGAGATATGGACAGTTGGCATATCGAACCAGTTTTGGTTCTGTATATAACCAAAACTGGTTCGATATGCCAACTGTTCATATCTCCTTTGCATAATAGCGATTTGAGACAACCTCGTGTAAGCTCTTAACTTACGGCTGAAACCCCCTCAATTTATGTTTAATTCTGTTAATATTTAATGTTAATCTTTATAAATTTATTTGATTTGAAATAAATACTGTCTAAACAGAACCGGTTCCATCTCGGGGACAAGATTAGAACCAGTTTTAGTTCTAAGGAGAACCTATATTTTTTGCAGTGCAGTTTGAAAGTCATCAAACATCATCGTGGGGTAATGCTACCGTATTGATTGACTAGACGCCCCCTTGGATGGAGGAAGGCAGGTGGGAGTATGAGTATCGATGCTCTTTGCTCACGTTCCGGCAATTCAATCGTTTAGAGCTCAGTGGAATACACTTGCCTTGCTCGAATGCATAATATACAGATTGGAATATACAATCCTCATCTGGTGGTGGCGGTCTGTTCTGGAATTTTCTTGAGAATTACTGGTATACGTGTATTATCACTTCACCTAACATGACAGTAATAGCCAGAGAGTTCTATTCACAAAACTCACCAACAAAGTTAGAAAGAGGTCTTTGTTTCAAGTAAGCAGTTCAAAGGGTTTTAACGCGACGAAGGACTGTAGGGATGATTTGTCGATAGTTCAGTACTTCACGATCCCAGTTTCTATGCAGACATTCATTTTGTTCGTGTCAACACCAATACATCCACGACCGAGGAGTTCAGAATATTTACGAGACCGAGTCCACCGCCTGTTTGGATGTTTTGTCCGAGATGCAGATATAGACTACAATTTGTATTGGTTTTAACCATTGGCCCTCATCGACAAATATAGTCTGTCTCCTACACACTCGGTCCGTTAATAATTGTTCAGTCATTCGAACATTGGAGTCAACGATCCCTTCCGGAGACCACAAAGCTCCAATCAAGCCCGACTGACAAGAGGTATAGGGTTTCCAGAATACGAAGCGGTTACGAGTCAAGGATTAAATAATTAAATCTTTTTCTGTTCATGCATTTTCAGGCAAAATGATTGGCTAAAGTATTTATTTTCTTTTTTCATAACACAATGAACCACAAAAACGCATTTAGGCCCGCCCTAAACTACGCCCCCAATATCTGATTTGAAAATTACGTTGCACAGTGTGAATGGAAAAGAACCCCTGTAAGCTCGTATTGTTTCAACATGAAAAGTAATTAACATTTATCTCATCATATTCACAAGACTTTCAAAATAAAATTTAATAAAGAATGAAATCTTTATCATTCTTTTTATTCCATGTTCAATTTGTTTATAGGCAATAGGTGGTCATCTACGCTCACCGCTTTACCCAAATCAAACGTAAACAATGGCCGGTCATAATAATCCACACCCGAAACTCACGCGATCCAAACATTCTAATTTCCAAATGGCCTGAACGAACTCTTTCCGAGACATAGTTCAACCAGCTTCATGTCATCTGGGTTTATATCGAACTTCACATTTGCAAACTGTGTTTTCAGTTTCGCAGGAAATGGTCAAATCAAAATTAAATTTAACTCGGTGTTGTTTTTAATTACAGCACCTTCCAGCTAAATGGAAAAGGAGATTGAAGTTTTGTGTGGGCGTGACCAAGACGTTCCTTTTAACTTATGCAATTCATTGGTCTGGTCAATAAAAGTGTTAATGATACAAGAACGTGTTTCAGAGAAATGTGTCGTCATTTCGAACAGGATTTTAGAAAACTGTACCGTTTTAATTCAGTTATCACACCACGATGCGACCTGGTGTTTATTTTAACTCCGCAAGTGAAGAGTTTTAAATTTGTTGCCCTCAAGTTTAATTATACGGAATGATCGTTTGTTTCTGTCTATTTCTTGAGTTATGACCCCCCCCCCCCCCTCCAAAAAAAAACAAAGGCCAAACATAGTGTAAATGGGCTACGCACATTTACACAGATTGGCCTTTGTTTTTTGGGGGGTTCATAACTCAAGAAATAGAACAAACGATCATTCCTCATATAAATATGAAAATCGAGGAAGGTGATAGGTTGGGCTTAGCGGACCTACCCTACCCATTTCCAGTCAGATATTTGTGAGACTAGAGGTAGGAGGGGAATGGTGAAACATATCATTTGCGGTTAGTATGGGAGAATATATATAGAATACAATATATTTTACTCACAATATACACGTACATGTGGTGTAGTTACAAATATAGATTATTGAGATGCTTTACAAAAACAATACTAAAGAAGAAACAAATAAATAAAGAACTTCGAGGTGTTGTAGTGTGTGTGGTGTGTGCAACGTGCGCGGTGTCACGTCGCGGCTCTGTTCATCAACTTTAATGTTTGGGCTCGTTTTTCTTTACTTTTGGATTGATGCGACAATGTTCATTTAGTTCGGAAATGAGTTCACTGGTTTGGAGTCGATCTTCGGTTCAAGTGTTGGCGGACAATTGTTCTTTTCGTATTTCTGTAACAAGTGATTCAGCGGATTTGTTCTACAAATTCCTCCCCCCACAACATGGCCATAATAATATCCGAATGTATTACTTGAAACCGCGGCAAAACCCTAGCCCACAAGTCACTAGTCACATTATGTAAGAAATTCGGCGTTTTTATGACCACGAACGCCAGTCTGGCCTTGAAGTTAAGGTTCACTTTTACAACCGATATATTCTAGACGACTGAATCAACGCTAGAAATGTTGCTTAATCGAGACCTGATTTGACCGGATGTTTGATAACATGGACATGAAGACTCACTACAGTTTTAGGTATACGATTACCCCAATAACTGCGTTAATATTTTTGTGTTTTCAAGGTGAACTAAATATTTACCAGAAATGGTGCACAAGGAATATCCGCATATCTTTGTATGAGCACAAATTTTCACTAAAAGTGGGAAAACAAACTGCCCACAGCAGCGTTGAATTCCAAGCAGAATTAAACTGACGCCCTGCGAGCTTGAGCTACCTTCTGTTCAAGTCAACCAAGCTCCTGGGCCACAAGTCTAATTATGTTCGGAAATGGATACTGTTATGGGCTGTTTGTTTGCCTACTTTTTGTGGAAATTGTGCTCGCTGGCGACAGTTGGGGTAATGTGATGTGCCTTTACTTATAAAAATATACAGATATTCCTACATCTCCCATTGATAGATATTCCAATCAATAATATTTAATTCGCCTCGAAAACTCCAAGACATTAACGCAATTAGTGGAACGATGCGACGTAATCATAAAAAAAACTACGGCTGAAGGGAGTCTTCATTCCCATGCCATCAAACATTTGGTCAAATCAAGTCTACGGTATTCATACGATTGAATTTTAAAAAAATACCATAACATTTATTTTTTAAGAATCAACGGAAGAGATGTTTCCCGATCGAGACTTGATTTGGCAGAATGGCCACTTTTCCGGGTAAGAAACAAAATATGTCATACTTTCATTTAGTAGGATGGCTGCTGAGTTAAAGTGTGGGGTAGACCAGTCATTATACACGTTGAACATATTAATCGGTCTATCCCCAAATAATAAATATTGAGTCTTCCAGTTGCTTTCATTGAACTAGCAGGGAAGATACCATCAGGGTTCAAAGGGTTAGTGCCCTTACCAATATCATCAGATATGTTTGTAAACGGAGACTCGCCACGCCGTGTAGATACACTACATGTGTAAATATTTTGATGTTTGCAAGGTGAATTAAATACTTACTGGATGGAATATCAATTACTGGACCATATAATAATATCTGTATATATCTGTGTTGAAGAGGACATCAGTTTACATCAATAGTAGCCAGTGCTCAAACTGTACGACAAATGAGTAAACTAACAGCCCACAACAACGTCGACTTTCTTTAGGAATTACACTGATTGCCTAAGGGAATGGATAAAATCAGAAAGCGCTCATTTTCGATGTTTCAGGCCGACACTACGAGTCAGGGGCGGACTGGGCCGAAGAAAGTTGCCGAGAAATATAGGAACGGGGCCCGGACCCGGACAAAATTGCTTCATTGTATCTGAGAGATCAATGGCAGTTCATATACAGTACGTGGAGAGTGGATTGTAACTAAATCACCCGCGGAGTGGAGTTATCACCCAAGCTATAACTTTCAAATTTTGTACATATCGACAAACAACATAAGCAACGTTTCAGCCAATGGACCTCCGGGTAAAACCCGGAGGTCCATTGGCTGAAACTTTGTTTGTGCTGGTTATGCTTTGCAACAATTTTGCAATTATTGGTTGGGTGGAATCTCCACACTACGGCTGTTTTAGTGATAATACACTCTCCGCGTACCGTAGGGGGCATTTCGAAGCCATTTTCGTAGTATCTTTGCCGTTCAGTTGGACAGATGGGTTGCGACAAAGAGGACATGAATTCATCGCGCGGATCATAGTTCTGCCGAGTGGAAGAACATTTTGTTGTTTCAAACCGAAAGAACGCCGTTTCCATACATCTGGTCAGTCAATGGCAGACTGGACTGCTGGCATATCAAAATGTGCTCTGTGTGGACTGCCAATTGCACTGCGCACAGAGGGAATTTCTATAAACCGACCGCCTATGCAGTCAGACCCATTCCGCCTTTTGGACATTTTCACGAAATTTCATGCACCAACAGGTGTTGCGCTACATAAATATTGGGGCCTTTGTGACCGCCCAGTAGGGGGGGGGGGGCCTCCTGGAAATTTCCCGATGGATCATACGGCGAGTCCGCCTCTAGTACGAGCGGCACAACAAGGAACGAAAAACGGTCCAAGGAGTAAATAGTCAAATTAAATTCAACAGATCAGTGTTTATCACATAATCAACATCAAGTGGCCCATTACAGAGATGCTTATAACACATCTAATAAACGCGTGGCGTCAGATGTCGACGTCGTAATATCGTGAGTGTGTTGTTTTTGGAATTGAATTGATTTTTTTTTTATATTTCATTAACTAGTCATCCAATACGAATAGCAGACGAGATTTGCAAAAACATTTCCGAAATAACTAAATATTTTAATTTTTTGCGTCGAAAACGTAGCTTATGGCTTATCATCGAATCGAACTCCACGAGCTCGTTCCAATGAGTGATCGTAAACTACGTTTTCAAGGAAAAAAATGAAAAAATAAAATTGGATTGGCATTTGTATGATCCATTGATATAGGTAAAGGGGTACGTTACACATTATTTAATTAAAGAAATGTAGAATAAATAGATACTAGGGTCGGTAATCAGATTAACCCTTTACCTAACGTAACGGCCAAAACCGGCCAGCGCTATTCTTAAAAATCGCCAATTAATTTTCATTATTTTTTTCATTTTTTGTCTCAAAAACATAGGTTTTTCCAACGAGGGGTCATAACCTATGTTTTTAAGATAAAAAATGAAAAAAAATAGTTATTCAAGAATTGTTTTTGCAAGTGTCGTCTGCTTTTCATGTTAGGTAAAGGGTTAAACCACGAGTAGGATAAGGGGTTTTAACCATGCCGCTTGCCGCGTGGTTAAAACCCTTATTCTACGAGTGGTTTAAATCTGTTTACCGTCCCTAGTACTTATTTATACCATGCTCTTAATAAACAATCCACTTTGTCACTTAAAATGGAGAAAAAAACGACACTTTCTATCACAAACACACGGTTTTGTTTTTGTTTACATCAGCGCTGGAGGGCAGTACTACCGGCTGCAGGTGACAGCTTGGTTGACAGCTAGACACATCGTCAAATTTGATTGAATTTACTTCGCTTTTTCTGTTAAATTATTATTAATAATTCTTGAATTTAATTTTAAATATTTAATTGTAGGTATTTTAAACTTAATAAGTCACTGGACGTGGTAGATAGTACCGCAAAACGTCGTATGTTTGAATGAAACATCGCGAAGTGCGAATGTATCGAAGTTGGCAAATTGAGTCATGCCAAATGTCAAGTTGGATGAACTTCCCAAAATTTGGTGTAACTTTATTTTTAACCGCACTAGGAGCTAAAATGCAACATACAGGCTTTTCACAGGTAGTAACATAGACATGCACGGTATAAAATATTTTCGTTTCACTCTTTCAATTCGGGCTTGATTTTACAGTGTTTTATTTATAAAATTTTGACTCACCGGTGCAAGTAAAGTACGTGGAGAGTGGATTAAAATTAAACAAAAACTCGCGGAGTGAAGTTTCCACCCAGACAATAACTCATTGTGAAAAAAAACATAAGAACGGAAAGAAATGTTTTTAGCCAATTAATCCAGACATCAATTGCCTTTCCTTATGCATGATCAGGGGAAACGACAGTTATTGTACGCACGCAATGTCACTCCACGGGTGTTTTAGTGGTAATCCACTATTCACGTATATTACGACCAGATCATAATCGGAGGGATAAAATAAGACTTTTGTTCTGTGAACACAGCACTGTATGTTGAATATTCGTAGATTTTTGTAACTCCACAATCTGATCGAAAATAAAAACCGTTATTGAAGACAAAAAAGACAGAACACAACGAGACTGCAGAAAGGGTGACTGAGATCAATAACACGACATGAGAGTTGTTCTTGTATTTCACGCGCGCCGACGGCTGGTCGTTAATTCCTTTTCTCCGTACCCTACCCGAGATGTGTTCTGTATTTATTCAATGATTACCAGCTCTGCAATATATGAAAAGCCTATAGCATAACGTTTAGCTTTACACGTCAACCGTGATGAACAAGTCAGCAAACATTACACCTACAGTGGAGCTACATGCAAGTTGACCTTTGGTGACCTCGACCTGAATGCAAACTTGTCCAAATTTATCGCTCGTCGCCTCGCGAAGGGTGAAATGAAAGCGGCAATTATTTATTACATTTTAAATGTGTTTACCTCAGAAGATACCAACAATTAACAAACATACGTTGTCTCATGTGAATAAAGCATGCATAAATCGAAATAGTTTGTTATTAGATTATTAAAGTGAAAAAGACCCTGTGAATTGCGCGTTTCTTTTTCCATTTCGTTTCGGCGATGAAAATGACAGCGAAAATACCGCCCACCGGTGTTCGTGTAAACAAAAAGAGATCCGCACGTATGTTCGTCTGCTGCTCAGTAAAATCGCGAAAAATAGTATCGACTCTCAATAATCTGACGGTCGTCGTATAAATAAAATATACCCAAAGTGGCTTGGTGTACCAAATGTTCAACATTCGTGGTGAAGTGGTGCTAACCGCCCGCCGAAGGCTCGCTGTTAACACCTCTTCACCACTCGTGGTGAACATTTGGTACACCAAGCAACTATGGGTATATTCTATATTTATACCACGACTAAACATAAATTAAATGTATGAAGCTGATCCATATTGGTATTATTTTCATACGACAAATTGTAATTCGTTGACGGCGTTGTTTCAATATCAGACCTTGAACGCATCTAGGCCCAATCGGCAATACTAATGCATTGCTGATGGTACCCGAATACACTCACGTGGTTAAATTATATTCTTTAACATTGCAGATGGCGCCAGGATGCATTCACGAGGCGATATTATATTCTTTAGCATTGCAGAAGGTATCTGGGTGCATTTAGTAGATGATATTATATTCATATGGTCGGAGAGAGGTTGTCAGTAAACTGAATAACTTGCACTCCTGCACGGTTTGTAAAACAAAATATGATTCAACGACGGATATCCAAAAATAATTCATTTAGTCCGGACATTGTATACCGATCATTATACGTGGTTCGCATGCTTATTGAGTCTACCGTTTTATATCGAGCTACAGCACGGCGGCCCTGCACTGGTCACTTTCCACGGGTGGGCAATATTTCCACGGACGAAATAATATTAGATTTCAAATACTAATTGTAGGAATAATCATCAAAAACTTAAATAATGAAGCTCCGGGTACAACCCGGTGCTTTATTAATTAATTTTTTTCTGATGATGATTTTTATTACTGGGGAAACGTATACAACATAGACGACACCTCTGATTAGATGCATGTTTACAAACAGATTTTAACTAGCAGAGTGCTGAATTATTTTTGGTTATCAAAATTTGTTCACATATCTTTGCCTTGCTACAAGTTATGGGAGAGTGCCAATAGCCACCCTCCCTTAAATTGTAACAAGGCAAATCCTATCAGACTAAATAATTTCACTTCAAAGGTGATATGTAGAACATCCACAGAATATGCAGTTAGGCAACAAAAACTGATTCTGGTACAATAATGCCACAATATACGTAAGTGTCCAACCAGAAATCTGACTTTTGGCTCTTTCATTGATGAGCTCGATGTTTCTTAACCCTTTACCCAACGTAACGGCCAAAACCGGCCAGTGCTATTCTCAAAAATCGCCAATTAATTTTCAAAATATTTTCATTTTTTGTCTCAAAAACATAGGTTATGACCCCTCGTTGGAACGAGCTCGTCGAGCTCGTTCCAACGAGGGGTCATAACCTATGTTTTTGAGACAAAAAATGAAAAAAATTAGTTAATCAATAATTATTTTTGCAAGTGTCGTCTGCTTTTCATGTTAGGTAAAGGGTTAAAAGCGTCTATTCTACGGTTTTTTACTAGATCCTTTGAGAATGAAGCTCCAACTAGCAAACGTGTCAATATTGGAGTCTCTCCCGTGCATCCGAGCAGACCTCAATACATCGCTTATGGGGAATCGTTCATTTCGTATTGTACAGCTCTAGCAACACATTAGATTTGCGTACAACTATCATGGGTAATTGTTTTTCTCTTGTCCAAAAGTTTCCGTTTTATCTCTTGTACACGGGTGTCCTCGTTGATATGACCAGTTATCACAAATCTAGCTATTAACGCCTTCTTTCTTTCCATCTAATGCAGCAATTTTATTGCTTGCAATTTTCTGCTTGATATACTGATATAACGAAATAGTAAGGAATTCTAGTATCTCGAGAAGAGAAAGTAAACTGCATCCCATGAACAATCCCATAAATCCTCCAATTGCAACTGAAACAAAATTGCTAAGAAATTAAAATAAGTTTCAAAATAAGAACATATATAGTGGTGAATCATCCTAGAATAGCATTTGAAGATGATAGTTTCGTTACGTATATTTTCAACGATTGTTTTGACATAATTTAATGCATTATCAGCGTTACGTCCACGCGTTTTAGTGATGGTGATGAGCCCTGAGGTACATGCAACCTATATTATCTGCAATATCTTTCGACACCACATCTAAAGTCAAAATGACATTCGCCAAAGAACGACAACCGAACTCGATAATTGCCATCTAATAGCACCAACATGCGATCGGAATAGTAGCCGCCTACGTCCAATTTGATGGACAGACTGTAAGTGGGAAGCTGAGCTTCAGTTAAAAGAAGCACATTGAAAACAAATGATTATAAGTACAGAGTTCTCGTGATCGCCTCCCCTGGTCCTCAATTGGGTTCGATTAAGGATGTTGTTTGTGTTGTTCTAAAGTCAAAGGTATAGTTTACTAATGCCAGAACCTCTTCATTGATATGATTACAAAATCGGGTATGGAATTTAGATCGGATTGCGACTGTGTCGCAATCTGGTTGACATTATTTGTCCCCTTCCTTCCACCAAACACTATAGAAGGTCAAGTGTTTTAATAAATAGACATTTGAGAAAATTAACGTTCAGATGGTATTTGAGTTTGTATTTGCGGCTAGCAGCTTATGTTCAACCCAGACGAGATGCGTCAAGGTTGAACATACGCTACGACCCTCAAACCCGAGACCATGTTACTGTCATTTCATCACAGCAACGTATATCTTCCAATATGACCCTACCCAAAGCCCTTGAAATCACATCGTGAAATTAACAAAGAAACTTCAACGAACAAGGCAAGTTTAACGACAACAAATTTTGTAAATAAACCTCTCTTGTACCCCACGGCGTCACTGGACAACTAAAATCAATGACTTAGATTTAGGTCGAAGTTACTGGTGCTTTCTGATTCTGAAAATGTAATAGCAATGGTTCTATCATAAAAGTCGGAATATGTCCAAAACAAATATCAAATTTTAAACAATTAACCATCACTTTAAGCAACGCAGAGTGCTAATACAGTTTAATTACAAACAAGTTAGTGTTACCCTCCGTGATTTATGTATTGTATTGTGTTAGTGAACACGACAACAGTATTAACGATATCACAGTTTGTTAGACCACTTCCCTTGATTGAAGGCTGTTCAGGTAAATTCTAGACCTATTTTAAAATTATGATTGTTTGGGTTGGAGGGGCTTTCTCCTATTATCCCCAACCGTCGAAATAATTAACCATTTACCTAACGTAAAGGCCAAAACCGGCCAGCGCTATTCTCAAAAATCGCCAATTAATTTTCATTATTTTTTTCATTTTTTGTCTCAAAAACATAGGTTATGGCCCCTCGTTGGAACGAGCTCGTCGAGCTCGTTCCAACGAGGGGTCATAACCTATGTTTTTGAGAAAAAAAATGAAAAAAAATAGTTATTCAAGAATTATTTTTGCAAGTGTCGTCTGCTTTTCAGGTTAGGTATAGGGTTAATCTTTCCAAATAATTAAACTTTCTACAATGTGTGCCTCCAAAATACAGCCTATGACCACTAATTACTCATTAAATTGGGCTCATCGAGATCTTCCAATGAGGAGTCATAGGTCATGTTTTGAGTCAAACATGCAAATCAGGAAATGGTTGTTGAAAGGCTGTCGTCTTATCATGCTAATTATAGAATTAAACGGAAGTAAAACAATTCAATATACCAACACTGACTTGCATTTTATGAGCAAGTACACATTATACATACGACATGTGCGAATGTACGACGTTCAGCGAGTTTCTGTCTCCAATGCAATCCGAAGCTTACAAACTGGCAGGCTCCGAAATCAGTGGCGGGAAACACGGCTGGAGACGACCCTACTTCACGGGCTTGGAGTCATTTAGGGCAAAAGTCCTTCGCTTATATTTTATCTAAATTTTGGAGAATCCAGTTAGATTTTCGCAGAAATGTTTGCGAGAATCCACACCTGCTATGAGTTTCTCAGGATCCTATGAGGCTACTATGGTTGAACCCCTGTTGTATATCGATAATATATATTAATTCTTTACCCAACACAGCATTTTAATTTTTAAAGCAAAAACTGAATTTAATATTTAAAAAAAAAAATAAACAATAGTTATCAATAAAACCTTCCAAACATGGATGTCATCAGAACCGGTGTAAAAGGAATGGAAGTCCGTAGGAACGTTAGTCCCTCTGGACTATTATTCCGCGGAATTATAGTCCTAGGTGTAGCATTTCTAGGAATAGTAGTCCGCTGGACTACTATTCATAGAAATGTTAGACTTAGGACTATAATTCCGCGGAATAATAGTCGAGAGGGACTAAGTTTCCTACGGACTTCCATTCCTGTTACACCGGCTCAATGAGCCGGTTCTAATGGCAGCCATATTGGTACAATTTTATTGACAAAGTGCCAAGACGTTTCAGGTCTTGGTAGCCTTCCTTGTATTGGTTAATTTGCTGCTACTTTGCTAGGTAAAGTATCAAGTTAACTGAATTATTTTCACTCGAATCATGGCAGAGCTGCACCGAGAATCTACATAGATTCTCGCTGGTTTTGTTACGCGAATCTTTACGTCAATCGATTCTCGGATTCTCGTCGAAATATAAACCCAGACATCTAAATATTTCTCCCGCCATGCCGAACAACTATTAGTCCTGTTGTTTTTGTCGAAAATCCCACTTGCTCAGTCAAGGCTCCTAGATAGTTGTGCGGGAATTATGAATAAAATATCCAAAATAGTGCTTGAGCTACCACATTAATACTGCTTGCACGGGATCAAAATACACCTCAGCTATTGTAAAACTATGAACTGTGTATCACCATATTGACTCAATACAGTTAACTTAGACAATTTTAACAGCACACCTACTCATTTGTTTATTGACTTATTGGTGTTTAATATAACTTTTTGTATCCATGGATATAACATGACTGCAACGCCAGTATAAAATCAAGCTCGCCCACTCTTGAATACCCACGTTGCTACTTTAGCAGCCTTCGCCCAGTCATTGATTGCTTTGTCCTATCTCGCCAGTAAATCCGAACGTATTTACCGGATAGACCGAACACAGCCTCAATTCGCTGGGTTTCAACGGGGACGCCCATTGCAGATACGCCATGCTGGCTAGATCGAATGAAGTCGTGTGTTGGGGGCCTTAAAGTTCCCTTGGCTTGTTGTTCCTGTGGAGCAACCTGAGAAGAAGGGGGAGTCGTTTTTTTTCCAATTTGGTTGAAAGTGTTCAAACAGATTCTGTCTGAAAAATGGGTTGCGTTGTGACTTTCAAGTGAGTGGTGAAGGTTGGGGTTTCTTTCGTTTTCAAGGAAAGTTTTTTCGTCTTTTCTTTACATTGGTCGTGGGTTCTTCCGATTACCTCACAGCTCCGACGATGCGGTACATAAAAAAATGGAATTTCCAATATTGTAGCATTTTAAATCGCCAAAAAAATCACATGCACTGTTTGCAACTAGCTGTGCAGCCTTTTCGAACAGGCAGTCACCTGCAAAGGTATTATATGTTGTCCAAAATAAGTCCCGATGACGCATTCTAAACTCACACTTCAGCCATTACTAGTACCACTGAATTGTTATTGAGAAAAAGCAATCTAACGACACTTTCATATATTCCCTGGTATTTATTACACTCCTGTTCTTTGAAAACCCCATTTGCTGCAACACTAAAGCAAGCTGAAAATGAACATGTGCCGAACGGAAATCGTTGAACAGACAATTGATCACCCGAAACTGAACGGATTGCGAAATAACTAAATTTATCATATGACTCGTCCGTTTAGTTCACTTTAAAACATTTGATATTTTGCTTTCATATTAATCAGTGATAAATAAAGCCTTCCGTCAATTTCATTGGTCAATTTCAAAACTAGACAATTTGATTGGCTGGACAAAATACAACTGGGCCACATTTTCATAATTTGCATAATTAGAGTTGGAGCTTTCATTGATCAATTTCAAAACTGGACAATTTGATTGGCTAAACAAAATAGAACTAGGTGACATTTGCATAATTTCAGTAGGGAGAATTTACGTTATCTGTCCTATTTAGGGTGGGTTATATTGTATTAATCTTTTACCTACAAGAAAAACGTCATTCATTTTTTTTTATATTCTCATTTTTTGCTTCCAATATATAGGTTATGACCCCTCATTGGAACGAGCTCGACGAGCTCGTTCCAATGAGGGGTCATAACATATGTTTTGGAAGCAAAAAATGAAAATTTTTAGTTAGACGAGGATGTTTGTTTCCAAGTGCCGTCTGCAACTCAAGTTAGGTGATGGGTTAAAAAGTCATACTAAGTGGCTAATTTGTGCGTGTGTGTGTCATATGATAAATAGAATATGAAATGAGTGTTTTCTCATACAATATTTATGAAACTCGTCCGACTTTTCCGTTCGGGCTCGCCAGAGGCTAGCCCAAATGTAAAATTCTTAGACTCGTTTCATAAATATTATATGAGAAAAACACTCATTCTATATTCTCTATAAATGACTAAAATTGAAGGAAATGACGGGTTTGATGTTTACGAAAATAGAGTCGATATATGAAGTTGATAATGAATATCCCGCAGAAAAAGAGGAGTATGAGTATGAAAATTTGGTTGGCTATAAAATGAGTTCCTTTTGTTGATAGTTGTCAAATGGATTGCTGAGTGTCCATCTAATAATTGTTGTTGTAGACGTGAAGGCGTGTAATAAACACAGAACGACACGCGCCTGTAAATGGGTTATTTCACTCGCGCGTGTTGTTCTGTGTGTATACCCTGGTTTCTATGGAAGGGAAATGTTTATTCATATTGTCTTCGAATCAATCTTAAAAACCATGTATTCTGATTAACAAGGGCCGTAAATAGAGTAGGTGATGACATGGGCCCATTCGAGTGGTCTGGGGTGTTGTGTTACTATTTGTAAGCTATCTGAACGGTCCAGGGAACAGTTGGTCATTCTATTATACCTTGTACTGACAACTCCTTGACTCATTTGGGTATTAATTGTGTATTCCACCATCGCATTCCCTTAATAGTTCATACGAAGGGGTCTAAGAATCACTGGAAAAGTGACGATTCGAATTAAAAGAAAAAAATGAGCTAACGAGCGACATCGACTATTTTGGGTATTGCCTCATAGACCACCTTCAGTTTATTGACTTCTGCATACATCTAATAGCCACTGTGCAGATTATAGCTCATAGCCAGGTCCCTCTCACCTAAATAGCTTCTGGCTATTATACAACACCATCACCTTTAAAGCCTTTAGATCACGATTCAATCAGAGTGATCCATCCCCTTAAACCATATCAATCGATACAGTTTCTACTCCAGGTGGAGCAGGATATATTACAATGCAGGATGTTCCTAGGTGGGCTTATGTGCTAGTGCACATCCACACATTTATGGATATTCAATTCTGTACCACTCTATAATTCGTCCGAAAGAATGGTTTCGCGCGCCGAAGGCGCGCAAAGACGCTGTGGGACAAACCACTTTCCCCTCAGTGACTGTGTAAGATCTGGCAGCTGTATGTCAAGGCGTGTTGAAGGAGGAAAAGGTTCGCCGCATACTCAGCAGATGTCCCAGGCTAGACGATCAGTAGTGTTGGACTGACTTTCTGTAGATCGTTGACTGAAACCTCAGGTGGACCAGAGCGAGAGGTGTGTGTGTGTGGGGGGGGGGGGGGTCATCTCAAAAAGGTGCTACCTCTCCCCGAGGGTGCTGTAGTGTTTTTTCGACCAAGTATAGTCTGCCACTTCGAAGTTGAGTCGTGGAGCAATGGTGGGCCATCATTGGCAAGTATAGTTTGCCTCAGGCTGCTTTTATCAATTATGTGGCTGTACAGTTTGATGTGTTTTGGATAGACGACAAAAACGGCCCCTTTCGGGGACCACCCATAGGAGGACCCGAACTTCCCTGGTTCGGGGGCAGACCTGCATTGGAACCTATTTGGCTCGGTCAAAAATGCGCTCTACAAACGCTTACGAAAAGGGGTAGAGGCGGGGCGCAGGACCAACGCTCGCCTCCCTTGAGGTGGATGACCACTTCTAAGGGTGGAGCGGAGGATGTTTAGAGTCCATAGCGGTTATTGTTTTCCATAACGGTTATAGTTTTTATAGCGGTTATTGGGGTGCTGGCGATCAAAAATAAAGCACCGTGTACCTGCTAAAAGAAGGCAGAAATAGTTTGATAAACAAGACAAAAAAAAAGAAAAAAGTATGTGCTTACAGTGTGGAAGGTAGTTTGTAATCTATCATTTCCCTATTACCGGTTTTTGATTATTTAGGGCGATGAACTATTAGTGGTTTAGCTGAGTCGGTGAAGACAGCCCTTCCTGGTACAAGGTCACAGCAGAACCGTTATTACTGCCTGTTTATTCACCTCCCCGTTACCGGTTTTGTTAATTCAAGGACGTTGGATCTTACTGAATTTCTTATTTTAAAACGTTTTTTTTTTAAATGATTTAGCTGAGTCGGTGAAGACAGCCCTTCCTGGTAGAAGGTCACAGCTGAGCCGTTATTACTGCCTGTTAATTCACCTTCTCGTTCCCGAGTTTGTTTTAAGACTTTTCGATTTTTAATGATTTTAGCTTAGTCGGCGAAGACAGCCCTTCCTGGTAGAAGGTCACAGTTGAGCCGTTATTACTGACGTTTTATTCATCAATTTTTACCTTATTTATTATACTTGTGTTGATTTTAGGTTGGTGTCTTTGTCGTGCTTTTCGGTTTTTGACGACTGTCGCAGATGACATTGAGTTCGGATATTAGTTGGCTGTCGGCGAGCCGGATGTGGGATTGTGCTGCTATGGAGTGAAGGCGATCTTTTATCGTTGGAATATCAGCTCTTTTGTGGAGTGTTTTGATGGGTGTATCCCAGGGGGCACGGAGGGCGACCCTAAGCGCTCGATTTTGGACTTTTTGGAGTTTCCCCATATTTGTTTGATTTAGGTCGGTTAGGATGATAGCCCCATACTCGAGTACAGGGCGTACAGAGGCTTTGTATAGTTTAAGTAGAATAGTCTGGTTTGCTCCCCAGGATGTACCTCGTATCATTTTTGGTAAATTAATACGTTTTGTCGCTTTGCTGGCAATATCGTTGGTGTGTTTTTTGAACGATAGGTTTTGGTCGATGGCAATGCCAAGGAATTTCGCCTCTGTGCATTCAGGGAGGACTTTGTCAAGTTGCTTTAGGTCAAAGTCACGGTTATTTTTCTGACGGGTTAAGGTGATTCTTTGCGTTTTACTGGCGTTCAGCTTGATTCTCCATTTGGCACACCATTGCTCTAGGTCGCCGAGAGCGCCCTGAAGGGTGTTTTTGAAGTAGATTGGCGGTATTATTAGAGTCCCAGAGACCCATATCGTTCGCAAATTGTGAGATTTGACCGCGATCCTCGGAGATTTTGAGATCGATGACGTGGATGATGTATAGGAGGGCGCTGAGGACGGGTCCTTGGTGGTGCCACAACCTCTCTATAACGATCTTAGCTCCTATACACTCCAAGCTCATATATTGTACCTAGCCCCTAGGACTGCATGGCTCCTAGACCACAGCTACTGACATTTCTATTGTCACCGTCACATCTCTTATGATCAACTTACATTGTCATCATTGTCTACCACCTTGCAGCGCAATACCTTGATTATCACCCTCTCTCCTGTACAAAATTATTCCGCCATTACTCCTCACTTGTAGCACTAATGCAGGCTTGTTGGCTATCATTGGCACTGTCTCGACATCAGCTGTGTGCCATTTTGACTAATCCCATCGTTCCATTTATTCATAGCAAACATTTCCTTGACTTAGTATATGCTAGGGTACCTTATATACATGTATAAGACTGACTTCTGTTTGCTGTGTCGAGATATGCTTTCGTGCTAGGCTGTGTAGAACATATGCACAATACTGGCAAAAACGATGGGAAGGTGAGTCTAAAGGCTTGTTCTTTGTTTGGTGAAGATCAAAAAGTGTGGTTTGCAAGTGAGGTCCTGCAAGTGTGGCGCTGGTTGATGGATGATATCTGATCCCTTGCACGTTTGTGTCGTGGCGCCGCAATGCATCATCGGAAATGAAATGTTTTCAAGGAAGCGTGTGCTATAACATTGAGGTCATAGTTCAAGGTCGTTCTATGTATCGATCAGGCGCTCAGTTATGGCATCAGTTACGTGATAAATGGCGCTATTGGG
Source organism: Pictodentalium vernedei (assembly GCA_031216915.1). NCBI lineage: Eukaryota > Metazoa > Mollusca > Scaphopoda > Dentaliida > Dentaliidae > Pictodentalium > Pictodentalium vernedei. The sequence continues at coordinate 134,812,949 of CM062297.1, read as the reverse complement.
AAAGTTGAAGAAAGGTTTGTGTGATTACTTGTCACAAATACTTGGTTGCGCGGTTCTTCGGCTTTCCCCAGTGACACCATCACTGGCGTCATTGATCACTTCTACCACCTCACATTCGGAACCCATTTATGCAATGTGCGGCAAATATTTTCCCAGTGATTTTCTGCTTCAAAGAGTTCTTATATGAAGGCAGTAGTTGGTACAGTGTAATCGCCGTTGACTGATCGAACACCTTGGGTGGGTAGTGATGTCCACGCATGCGCTTACCAGGTAATAAAAATCATCATTAGCAAAATATTAATCCATGAAGCACCGTGTTGTAACCGGTGCTTCATTAATTAATTTTTTTTGATGATTATTCCAACAATTGGTGTTTGGAAACTACTACCATTATTGAGTCCGTGTAAATATTGGCCACCTGTGGAAAGTGGCCAGTCTAAGGTGGCTGTACTGCATGCCTTCTTTATTTTAAAGAGGCATTTATCAGCTCCCTCTCTTCTTTACAGACAGTGGGCGGAGAGGTGGCGACGTTCCTGATTTCTCCCTCCCCCAACTGCTGAGCTTAACAGACAAGTCTTGACGCAAAATAAGGCAACCACATGTCATTTGATGATTAATTGCAAACTTCATTCATTCGAATATAAGTATAAGTAATAGATATATATATATATATATATATATATATATATATATATATATATATATATATATATATATATATATATATATATATATATATATATGCTTTATTCGCAAAATTTAAAATGAATATATACACCGTGGACGCTATTGGCCCATTGGTGGGAAACAGAACAAACAAAAAAATATAGTGTGCGCTGAATTTCGGGTATTGTGTTGAGTATGTTTGTAGACCGATCGGACATGGAACTACAATTTAATTGCCGAACAAGGCGTATCAAACAACTGTCTGTTCGGAATCCCTCCAAAGGTAAATATACACGGGAATAAAACAAAATCAAGAAAGTATCTTTAAGTTTTCAGATCCCGATTATTCGTAATATATTTCACTTCACCGTCGTAACGTTTTTGTGATTGTAGCTTGCTCGAAAATTATATGAACGGATTTTTCAATCTCTATGGGAATTTGCGTGTATTTTCAGAACAGCGTCCATTTCGCAACAATGCACAAGTGACGTAACTCGGACGGTTCATTTTAGAACAGGTAAGATTTGCTTATTCATTCGGTTCAATCTGTTTATTCAACTTCAATCTTGTCGAAGTTCAAAAAAGTGTTATTGGTGAACGGTTGATGTAAAAACGAAAATAGTGTGAGCCATGATTTGATGACTACAACTAGTGGATATTAGGGAAAGAAACATAAACGCAAATTCTTGACTTTATTGAAAACGTTGTGTCACTTCCTTGCCCAAAGTGCATCAGTCTTAAATAAATCCCATCTCAAAGGCTGACGTGTCTTTTTTATCTTCAAATACCTAAATATTCGCCTCAAAACACACACCAAAATTCAGTTTTGTCTATAATTTAGGCCTGACCATTGAAACATCTCCTGTCCTGAAAGTGGAATAGTGTTCATTTACGTAAAATGGTCATCGACATGTCCATTCACTTCTTAAAACTAATTTTTTGTAGGTATTCATGTACACTGGTTTGCCATCTCGATAAAGTAAATTTTGCCCACAAAAACAGGTTTATAAATGTGACTTAAATGACTGGAAAGCCACAGCAAACTACTTGTTCAAATTTACTTTGACGGTGGATACTTAAAATGGGTTGGGGAGGGCGACTTACTAAGGTACGAGTACTCCTAGAAGTTTGGTGAGAGGATATTTTTTTTTTTTGGGGGGGGGGGGAGGGATTGGGGGGGGGGGGGGGCTGACGGCTTCTAACTAATTATAATTCATTTTGACATGAAGCTTTCTTGTGATTTTTGTGGGGATATCTCCTCTTTTCCCTTATCTCACCAATCTCCAAAATGAAGAAGCGCGAGTACGATCGCACAACTTGCACATTAAGATTTGTCGTAATAGGTGTCTGAAGGTATGAATCACAGCAGGATACCACTTTGGATAAGTGGTTGTAAGGGACACTAACCACTGAGTCTAGTTGTACGGTCGTATTCGTATATCTGTATTGCCTACCTAAAAGGGGTAGAGAGAGAAAGAGAGAGGGGGAGGGAGGGGTCAGCTGTGTGTGAGTGGTGGACGTGGCAAATGGGTAGGGAGAGGCATTTAGATTTCAACATGAAATCTCTCGAAAAACTTATCCAGTTTATTCGGCGTTCATTGTCTTGTCATACTACATATTGTTCCCTGAAAAACCTCATCAATTATTAATGTCCCAAGAACGTTCGACGGTCAGCTGATACACCAGTGTAAAGATTGGTACTTCCAATTTTCAGTAACGTCTGGTATTCGCAAACACGCGTGTGGTTCGGATTTCAGATGGATAAGAGTTTTTTTGCCAGATGTGTAGGTCGGTGTTGGGGATTGTGTCCCCTCCTACTGGTGGGGTTCAGGGGAATCTTCCCCGGGAAAATTTTCCAAAATCTGATGTTCGCTGAGGGATTCTAGAGCAGCCAGAATACCTTTCAGACCTTGTGTAATTGAAAGAAAAGTCGATCACTTTTGTAGATGTTCCTGGACCAATTTGTTCGAACAATCTCGCCTGGCATGGAATCAGCGAACTGCTTGAATACACCCCGTATCCCATTTTCCCAATCACTCCGACAAGCATACTAACCATCTCCTTTGAGTCAAACACTAACCACATGTCCTTCATTTTCCCATTTCCCCATCCCACTTCCACATGAAAAGGCCAGTGAATCTTATTATTATTTGAAGCACGGTGGCTCAGTGGTTACGGCATTGAACTTCAGACTTGAGAGGTTCACGGTTCGATCCCCGCCAGGGGTAACTGCGTTTTGTCCCTGGGCAAGGCATTCAGTTCCGGTTGCACACGTGGGGAAACAGTTGATCTGTGACTAAGGCGTAATGTACGTCGATGCTGAACCTGTTTTCAACTAATGCTAACTCTGCTTGTGTGGAGTTAGTAGGGTGAGGTATCTGGAAGTTGCTCGCCATTGCTAGGTGCTTCTCTCCGGGCATTCCCGAAGTGACCCTGGCTGTCGAAAGCGTCGTCAAACTCCAATAAATAAACAAATAGTTAATCTTTTTCTCTAAGACTGGGATTTTGGACATTCTATAATAGAAACTGTTCTAGGGTCTTTACTACGCCAAAGTTACCCTTTTCACTGTCCTTCCCATGTTTCGCCTAAGATACAGCGACCGACACCTCGACATGAACATACTGCCCCCCCCCCCCCCCAAAGTTCCATCGAGGTACTCTTCGCAACCTGGCTTCTCTTTATCACGACGGCCACCAAAGACCTCTTTGATTTGACACCCCTCTCGCCAATTAAGGTTAGTCCTCATGATTCTTTCGCTGGCGATATTTTTACCAATTAGTAAGATGATAGAGTTTAATTATCCCTAATTATCCAGCTCTATTCACAAAATTTACGATTTGATTTTAATTATTTTTAAAATTTTTTGTCTCAAAAACATAGCTTATGAACCCTCATCGGATCGAGCTCGTTCTATGGAGGGGTCATAAGCAATGTTTTTGATGTAAAAATTTAAAAAAAATAGTTATTCAAGAATTGTGTTTGCAAGTGTCGTCTACCTTTCGTGTTAGAGAAAAGGTTAAGTTTATCCCGCCCTTGATCCTCAATCACCCAAGCTCATCCCTATTACTTCTAGTCATGCGGCGTTCTGCGTCGTCTTCGGGGTTTCCATGCTCTTTAAACCCGTTTGGTTTAGATGTTTAACTTACATACCATACGTTACACCTGATACACCCCTTTTCTCAGATTGTTTTCCCCACATAAAACTTAACTGAAGCGGTTTCTCCCTATAAGTTTCAGTTGATTAAGGATTCGCTTCCACTTCACGGGAGATTCGCTCGCGTGGTTTAGGTAGCTTCTCCTCGTAATGTTTATATTTAGCCCCAAATAATACTTGTCACATGTCTCTCCCACGCTAAAGAAGTTTGGTGACACCTTCCGAAATACAGAACTCCCCTAATCTCCACTTTCGAGTAGGTTCCACTCTACGATCCAAGGGAATAATGTTTCTTTTGCTTTTATTTAGTTCGGATCTCCATTTGCTTTCATTTAATTCGAGTCTCCAATTCCATACTTCCCACCAATTGCCAGCATTTTGGCTACCCCCCCCCCCCCCCCCTCCTCGCTTTCTAACACTGGTGCCATATCGTAAGCGAAAAATGGCCCTGGCATCTTCATATCCCCAACTACTAAATCTCGACGCCATGCAGGAGTTCGTCTAAAACTTTGAAGTATAATGCAAGAAGATTTGGCGGAAGGATACACTCCTGTTTAGGCCTCTCTCCATATGTATACGTTTTGCTGTTATGTTACTTAGGCTAAGTTAACTTTGTACATCTTTAACTCACCTCCGAAGCCCAAGACCCCGAGCTCTCGCCACATACCCCACCCTTCCATATGGCATCATTTGAAGCAGTACATCAGACAGTCCCTACGCGCGCTCCAAATCTTTTTTCTCGTGAATTGCCACCCCCCCCCCCCCCCTTTCCCCCACCTCTCAAGATGTAATTTTGACCTTGCATTCCGAGACGTATTTCACGAAGCCTGCCATAGGGCGTGAAGTTTCCCGCTGTTAGTGATGTGAATTTTGGTGTTCCCAAGTGTGCTGCTCCAGGGGTTCTACATCCCTCACCACCACCAATTAACGCGACAACTCACTGCCTTAAAGTTGCTTTGTCGGGGAATACTATTGCCCACCTCCATTCGAAGAGTACAGACCTCCCGATGTCGGGGAATTTCATTCACCACCACAGTGTCCCTCACCCATCTCATCATAATGTCCTTGCTTGGTAAAGAAAATTCGAACTTGCACGTCATCGAGGAATATGATTTTTCTACGACATAACAGGACGTGGGTATATTTAATCTAATTCAACTTTTCTATGATTATAGCTGAATTCCCTGTACCCTCGTCTCATTAGCCCATTGTTCTCAGAACAAATTCAAATGACCTTCCGTTAATTAATGATATGTTTAGTTCCGGTATAACAGTTTAACTTTCTCCTTACATTCCACCTCTCACCAAGAGAATAAAATCTTGTGTGCCCCCTCCATAAATACATTCCACCTCTCATCAAGAGAATAAAATATTAAAAAAATATAAAAAAATTCCCTTTTTTTACAAATACACCACCCCGCCTCCGTCCCTTCCGCAATGTGATTTCGTTGTATTTATTTCTGCTTCATTTTCAAAGATTTGGTTTATCAAGTTCAAAAATTGGGACTTTCTTCACTTCTTCAATTGAGACGTTGTGACTTTTGCAGTTTTTCTCTCAGAAATGTGGACGGTACATAATATAGACAGACTGAAGCCAGTTCTTACGGATACGATTTGTGAGCGTAAAGTGAACCAACGCGAACCATGTTACAATTATTTTTCTAACGCTGTTTTGAATCATATTAAATTGAGTAAACACTGGCTGCCCCAAATATATGTAAAACAGAAATATAAATTAGTTTGGCGGAATCTGAGTATAATGTTATTTAACTAGCCCGGGTGGGGTTGTGGAGGGTGTGTAGGGGTTGGGGGTTGGGCAAGCCATGCACAGTCTTGAATAACCAGGTTAGTTTATTTTAAAACTTAGTTCAAGTTATATACGTCTGCTTCGCCCAGATTTCAAAGAGAATAGGCTTTAAATTCAGGGACTATGAAAATTTTGAACTTGTGTCGAAATGTTACACGGAAGGGTGGAGTGCATTTTTCCGTGAATGTTGTAAGTATTGTGTAAAGAGTCAACGATGACTGACCGAGGACATGTTGCCGGGGGGGGGGGGGGGTGGGGGGGCACCCAAAGTCCACTCATAGTTTTGTGAGAGAAGATTTGGCTCTATGCTCTATGTGAATTTTGTTTTAGGCTTGTTGTTGGTACCTTTGGAAAAAGAGAAGTAAAGTACTGGTATTCCGGCTGAAACCTTCTTTTGAGCTTGATTTTTCAGCAAGTAATTGGATGCAAAAACGATACTTGATTTGGTTGTTCAATCAGAAATCTGTCGAAATCAGTATTTTGGTTTGGTGAAAAATATGGGGGTTATCCCCACCCCAATCGGCGAAAAACTTCCACGGATAGGAATTTTAGGCAAAAATACATATTATTAAATCATTCACAGCTCCGCTTTCGCGCACAACGTTTCCAAAGCTGATACTAAATTTATCAACGTGAACTTCAAAAGTTCATTTATAAAGCATACACAGTTACTTTTCATCATATTTTTGTTTTACAGAAACGGTCGTCACTTTGTGGTCGTAAGTTTTACTAAGGTCCGAATTTCGTACCAAACTAACTGATGTCTCGAACGGTTCAGATTTAGTTTTCATCTGTATCCAAATCCATCAAAAACACAAGTCCTCGCAACAGCCTGGGAACCGTCAGATGAAAGTAGAATATGCTATCCGTTACGTCATTGGTAAACAAACATATCGGCTGCTCGCGTTAAGTGGCGACGGTAGTGGGCGTTTGAGTGAAATCAAGGGAAAAATGAAGACCCGCCGATAAGGTAGTAGTGCGAAAGTTTGCTCATGCACCTACTCTTTAATTTGAGTGTTTGTTTATAATTGAATAAAGAACAGAACAGGAGATATACGAAATAGTCAACAGGCAGGGAGGTTATGGAATAGGCAGTAATGAAGGTGTCCAATCTACACCCCAGAGGATGGAGATCGAAACATTTAGTATTTTTTTGACTCGTGATTCGCACTAAGCAGTTGAAAACGGAGTCTACCCCCCCCCCCCCCTCCCCTGCAATAAATAGCTCAGCAGGCATAATATCATTTATGATTACAAAGAATTTAAATGCATTTCCTTGCCTCAAAAAACACAGTTCAAAACCGCTCACGGGGGACGAGCTCATTGAGCTCGCTCCAGTGATAGGGGAAAGTCTGTGCTACGAAGCAGAAAAATCGAATACTTAATTTATACATGATTGTTTTTGTCTGCGTCGTCTTGTGTTCAGGTTAGATGAAGAGTTAAATGTTACTTACAAGGAAACAGGGAGCGCGGTGGCTCAGTGGTAGACTGCTAGACTTCTATGTAAGAGGTCCCGAGTTCGACCCCCGTCCGGGACGACCCGCGTTGTGTCATTGTGCTAGGCACTTTATATCGGTTGCCTACACGGGGGCACGATGACGCCGTGTGCTAAGGCATAGTGCATGTCGATGGTGCTCATGTCTTCAACCGCTGTAACCCTGCTTGGGCGGAGCTTGAACAGGGTTAGGATGTTGAGGAGCTGACAGTTGCTCGTCGATGCTCGGTGGCTCTCTCCGGATCCCCCCGGTTTCCTCCACCCGTAAAACTGTCACGGTTACGATTAGCCATTGTGCATAAGTATGTGACCTTAAACATAAATAAATAAATAAATATTACAAGGAAACGGCTACTAATAAAAGAAACGACGTTCACTCCCACGCCCTTGAGAAACATTAATACATACACAGAACGGCACACTCATGTGAATGGATTAATCGATATGGCACAAGTGGCAGCGCGGAAGGACAGAACGAGAGGCCGTAGGCCTCGAGTTTTATCCTTCCGCGATGTAACAAGTGCCATATCGATTAACCCATTCACACGGGCGTGTCGTTCTGTGTTTGTTACACACCTTCACGTCTCTAAAAGCAATTATTAGAAGGACACTCAGCAATTCATTTCACAACTATCAACAAAAAGAACACATTTTATCGCCAACCAAATTTGCAAGGGGAACCCGTGTTACCATTTCGCCCCCTGAGTTCCAATGTGTTCTATGTGCCTATTGGCACATAGAACACATTGAAACTCAGGGGACGATTTTCAGATATCGCTAGCGATTCAAATTGTAATCGCGGCGCACGTTTTGTAGAAATTTCCAGTGAAATTTCGCTTCTTTATAAAATTTGTCCGTCAACGATTTCCGTTTCGAACGTTTGTGCGGAACAGATTTACATTTTCAGAAAGGTTTAGTGTTGCTGTATATGGGGATTACATAGAACAAGCGTGTAACACATTTATTTTTTATAAAAATTTAAAAAAATAATTTGGATCAACAATAAAGTTAACAGGACACGATAATGTTGCACATGTGTGTGTGTGTTTGTCTGCCTGTATGTGCCGGGGGTCAATTCGCATAGGCACATGTAAGCGTGTGTGTGAGGGTGTATGTGGGGTGAGGTGAGGGTGGGTGTGTATGTATGCGCGATAAGCATGCTACTATGACATTGTATCACCTCTCATTTTTAGTGATTTTTGGATAAATTTTGCTACACACCTCTACTATTTGCTCGAAATAACTGACCGAGTTTACGCATATGTCTGATTCTATAAAATGGTTTAATAAAACCTCTCTTATGTCTTTAAATACTCTGCAATACAAAATAAAATGGAACTCGCCTTCGCTTTTGTGACCATCACAAAAGCTGCAGTACTTTGCGTTTCTGCCAATGGCAACACACCGTCCAACTCCAATATTATTGGCCTCTTGACCGTGAAACACAGTTTATGGCCGCGATTTGAATCAACCCTGAAAAGCTCGTTTTGATGTTGGGTCATAAGTTGTGCTCCAATGTGATACTCTTGAAATAATTATCATGAAGACTTGAAAAATGGTCAGCATATATGGCGGCCACGTGATTTCATTTTTGCCCTTAGACTGACTATCTCATTTGGATGTGTATGGAGGAGCCATAAAGAATCGTGATTCTATGTGGAATGTGTAAGAACCTTGCTCGATCAACTCAGTTTGATTCAGGGTATTTCATTTTTCGACTCTTTGTAAACACATGACAGCGCCTTACGTGTTATGTGATCAAGTAATATTTTAATTAAGATTTTTATTGTACGTACCTAGAACATCCTCGCGTGTGTATTTTGGCTCCAAAATAACTTCGGTGGTGATCATATCTTCAAAAAACACATGCAAATCTACCAAATTATGCCTAGAACAAAAATAATAAAGGTACAGTTGCATATATATGCATATTGTATAAAGAGAAAAAATTAAAGTGCACAATCCGTGAATTTAACGTTTCACTCAAATACAAAATGAAAGTTCATATACATATCTGAAAATGGAGAAATCCTAATTATTTTGGATATAAAATATCACGTGTTAGGTTTTCAGCGTTGCAAACGATAGTAGACAGTGAATTTGTGAGATGTATCAAGATATAACCGAGAGCGCTTTAATCTTGGAGGCTCAGACATGAAATGTTTTCCTTTTGCTATGTTTTTTCATACAAAAACAAGTGTCGATGCGCATGAAAGTGCAGCAGCCGCGACTGTTTGATTATGAACGAAAAATAATAAACTAAACTAAATGATAAAGACACAGTAAAACCATAGAATAAATAGGTACTGAGGCCAGTAAGCAGATTTAAACCAGGAGTAGGACAAGGGTTTTAACCACGAGGTTCTGCCGAGTGGTTAAAACCCTTATTCTACGTGTGGTTTAAATCTGGTTACCGGCTCTAGTACCTATTTGTTTTATTTATACCATGCTCTTAATACATAATCGACTATATCACTTAAAATGGAAACAAATGATATTTTCGATGTGCAGTCGAGCGAACACCAGGGTTTGTTTTGTTTACATCTGCGAAGGTCGGCAGTACTTCCGGCTACACGTGAATGCATGATTAAGAGCTAGACACATCCAAAGTTGATTGAATTTACGTTACTTTGTCAGTCAAATTATTATAAACAATTCTTACATTTTATTTTAAATATTTAATTGTAGGTATTTTAAACTTGCACGTAGTAGATAGTACCCCAAAACGCCGTATGTTTGAATGAAACATCACGAAGTGTGAATGTATCGAAGTTGGCAAATTGGGTCATGTCAAAGGTCAATTTGGATGTTGTTCCTACTACCTACTATATGTGTCAATTTTTGTAATGGAATTCCCATTGATTACATTTAACCGCAGTAGAATCTTTCCACCTGTAGTGGGGTTAACAGCCAAAATTTATCATACGGGCTTTTCATGGTAGTGACATTGGTGGGCATGGTATAAAATACCCTTATAATTACGGTAGAAACACTAACAACCAGTTACCGTTACTTCTAAGGGCGCGTGTATTTACTCAGTACTACATAGCACTACCCAATTCTACTCGATACCATCGAATACTTTCCCAATACTATCCAATACTTTCTCAATACTACCAATTACTTTCCCAATACTTACCATTGATTTCCCAATTCTATCAGGCACTTTTCCAATACTTTCCCAATCATAAGCAATACTTTCTCAATTCTACCAATTACTTTCCCAATGCGACCCATTGATATTCCAATACTATAAAGTACTTTCCGAATTCTTTCTCAATAAAACCCAATACTTTTCCAACACTACTCCATGCTTTTCAAAATGGGTTTATGTCTCGATTAATGATCTGTTTTAAATGCAAAAATGAATAGCAGATAATTGTTGACTGGAGAATATCAATTATTATGCAAGTAATTGTTATTGACCAATTTGCTTCAATATCTAGTGACCGTATATGAGACTGTGTATCATCGAGCTGACCATATATAGAGCTTATATACAGTCAGTACCGACAATTTGTTTTTGACATCCAACGCTCCCTTCGACGTTTTTCCTAATTTCGCGTGTTCAACGAACAACAAATAATTTTGCGTGTGTGTCTGTTGAACAACGTACAACTATAATACGTTTCTTCCAGTCTTTGAGAATTTTTAATAAACAAATGTAAATAAATACAATAAATAAACCTCTAAAACGACAGGAATAGAAACATGAATATCACCATTAACAACAAATAATGAATGAAACTGTTCCCACTTACCTTCTTGAACGAACTGTTAATCCATTTGCTCCAGTTGTTTTTATTTCTCCAGGACTTAACACTGAACTAAAGTTGTGAATTGTTAATATAAAAACCTGAGCCATTTGTAGGGTGTGTACCCTTATATTGCAGAACATTTTGGGGCTCTAAGTTGTGTGAAACTTGCATTGGGAAACTGTTTTGGGGGAGCGGCAAATATATTAGGAGGCCAAGGCCACCAGCCCCCACCCCCCCCCACCCCGCCCCTTCAACGTAGCTACGCAACTGACAGAAACTACTTCATGTTCCCACTAGGTTTAAGTATGATTGCTAAATTTTAAATTGCAAAAATGGTACGAGAATCCCGATATCCTAAGATTGTAAATAGTGTTGCAATTCTATCTATCGGATCAGAGTTTCATCGGAAAATATATAGACGATAGAAAAACAACAATCCATGGTAGGGTGACTGCATTTCACCAAACATATGATGACGGAGAATAACCTCCGCATTCAAAATGTTTAATTGTCTAATGCTTTCAAAATCATTTTCTGGTTATCGCCTCTGTAAAAATCTCAATTTTCCATCACCTGACCACAGCTTTCTCCCTCTCCCCCCCCCCCTCTCTCTCTCTATGTCTACATTTCATTCTCTCTGATTCTTTCTCCCCCTGTCTCCCCTTCCATTCCACCCATACCTCCATCTCCACTAGGAAAGTATTGGGCAGGATTAGGTAGTATTGGGTAAGTATTGAGTATTATTGAGATGTTTGAGTAGTATTGAGTAGTACAAGTTAGTAATGGGTGAACTGATGTGCACACTTCTATCGTATATAGTACGGCAATGACTGTTTCTCCTTACATCTTCATCATTCAATAACTTAAGAGTTAGGCAGCCAATATAATGGAACAGTCTACTTTTCTGAACAATCTTAACCCTTTACCCAACGTAACAGCCAAAACCGGCCAGCGCTATTCTTAAAAAGCGACAATTAATTTTCATTATTTTTCATTTCTTGTCTCAAAAACATTGGTTATGACCCCTCTTTGGAACGAGTTCGTAAATCAGTTGAGTTGAAAATCAATCCAAATCAACTCAATGAGTGAATATGAACCAAATTAGGATCATATTCTCTGGTTTGTGCCTAATCTGCCCACTTCTTGAAATTAATTAGTGTCGATATGTCCGCTTTCTTTTGAAAACACCCTGTAGTACAGTGTTGTTTTATAGTACAGTACGTGGAGAGTGTATTATCACTAAATCACCCGCAGAGAGATACAACCCAAGCAATAATTGCAAATTTGTTGCAAAGCATAACCAGCACAAGCAAAGGTTCAACCAATGGCCCTCCGGGTTAAACCCGGAGGTCCATTGGCCGAAACATTGCTTGTTTTTTGCCGATATGTACACAATTTAAAAGTTATAACTTGGGTGACAACACCACTCCGCGGGTGATTTAGTTACAATCCACTCTCCGCGTACTGTATATATTACTTTTGTGAATATTCACAGCGGATTACTTTTTTAAATATTCACAGCTGAACAGAATTCCTGTTGAACCTAGAAAAAAAACACTCGTGGCATATCGCACATTTAGGTGGCCCGACTATACTTTCGCTGTAAATCTATATATGTTTGCTCTCTCTCTCTCTCTCTCTCTCTCTCTCTCTCTCTCTCTCTCTCTCTCTCCTTCCAGCAACAATGAGCACACGCAACAACATAATAATAGGATTTGGTCGAAATGAACATTACCACGATGAAAGCAGTACCAAGATCAGAACCAAACAGATAATGGAGACTATTCGCTGCGAGGGGAGCATTGGCTATACCCAGAATATACCATGAGGAGCTTGTAAAGCTAAAAAAAAACGAAGAACAAAACAACGACACACTCAATATGGTACAACAATTACCAACCTTCATATCATCGAAGTCTTCACTTTAAAGATTTTGACCTAAGGTTACTCCAAAACTGCTTAAGACCACATAATATATTTTACTGGAGGGCCCTTGGACCCAGATAACAAATCGAGACAATTTTCTATTGTTTGAAGATGGTGACACGCAGCGTACTATCACTTTCGCAACGCACAAGAACCTCATCTACATAGCAAATTTAGATACTGTATTTTGTGATGGCACGTTTTACACATGTGCTGGCCAGTTCCATCAGACATACACGATACATGCAATGGTCGAAGAGAAGATGTATTCACTCGTTTGTTCACTTCTCAACATATACACTCTAGTCCGTACTTTTCAAGAGATTCAGGCATCCAATGAAATCTTAAATATACAAATAGAAGCCAGTGTAACTGTACGGCCAAAGTGTAAAACATATTGAACTATGGAGGACAGACTTATCCAGCTGAAGGAGCACCGCAACAAAGGAGTCATCGACATCATGCATTATGTGGATGCAGCATCTCATCTCTTGCATTTTTTAATAATTGTGAATGTTATCTTTTATATATTATATTTATTTTTTATATGACATACATTTTGTGCCTTTTGCTTTTCCTAATGTTTTGTTACTTTGTGCACGTGTTCAAAAAACGTATTTTAATCGATGATGTGTTCCGAAAAATAAATTATTGAACTATCACTATTCAATTATTGAAGTTACCAGTTACCATAACGAGGAAAACACACTATAACTCGTTTCTCTTTGTTCCCCGAGAGAGTCACTAAACAAGCACTTCCTCATCTGCCCACTTTCGTTTCTTCCCTTATTTTAAGAAGTTGGCAGATTGGGAACATCCCATATTCTCTCAACACAGTTGATTTGGGATGAGTTTCAATCCAACTGATTTTGGAGTGAACGAATGCATCTAATTCTTTAGTTTCTGCATTTGCAAGATGGCATTGTCCATTTTGAAGATTACATTCTTGTAGTAGATTCCATTTCTCATGAAGACCAATTAATATCTGAAACCAGTATTAATTGCTCCTCTCTGTCTGACAAATCGACAGCCTTCTCGTATAAAAGAAAGAAATAAAATAACAGCTCCTCAGTTTGCTCCAGGATCGAACAAAATAAAGGGCGGCATTCCCGGAAGTAGTTTAGTGTTGTATTTTCACCGTAATATTTGTTGAGAGATGTATCAGTAGCTGATTACCAATAAAGTTTCCATATTTCAACGGCATTTTATTTTTGAAGTGCACCAGTACTTCTTCAGCTGCTGACCATCGGTCGTGACAGGACGTCATAATATACACCTTAGCATTTCATCACGTGCAGACACCATTTATCACGATCGACTTAACAAAATAACCAAACAAATGCGCGCGTGTTTAAATATTGTAAAATACTCTCCTGGCAACTTTTCCTCGTGGAGTATATTCCACATTATTTTAGCCGAAATGCTTTTCTTCAAATTACGTTTGCGTTCGCATGGACATGGTTTTCACCCTATATTAATCTTGGCAGCGGCCCTAATTTGGATCACGGAATCCAACTGCTGTCTCGGTTTCCCACTAAAATATTTGTACTTCTCATTTCTAGAACAGCTCCAGTTAACATGAAATCACAAACAGAAACACTGATCGAGAAATATTATATTATGTATTTGACAAGTGGGAAAAGAAACTAGGCAAAGGTCGGCCCACTTTGGGTTCCGTACCATCCGGAAATCATGATCCGTTTGGCCAGTCCGCCAGGATTTACAATGAGATGTGTCTGCATTACTTTCGACCGGATAAAAGGTCAACAACTCTGCGAACCCAAGTCTGGTCGATCTCAAAATCGCAAATATGCAGGTCCCCATGCTGGTTCATCACTGCGCCAAATTTAACTGGTAGAAAAATAAGATAAATTCATGTAAAGTAATATCTTGTTGCTAGAAGCATTGCACATATTCTCTTTCCATGTTAGACCATTTAAAACAAAACTGTAAGGCGTTTGTCAATTAATAATTTGCTTCACTCCATTTTTGCACATTTGTTGCAGACGTGAAATAATAGCGCATTTAAGTTATTGTTGGGCAATGACATACTTTCCATCAGAGTATTCATCAAGTTGCGACCGACAATACAGTTAAAACTGGAAGTCCTGTCACGAACTGTGCGATTATCTTGGTTTAATTGCGCGTAGGAATTGCGCGCAATTTCCATATCGAATGGCATCCAAAGTACGGCAGATTCTCCTGGTTACTCATAGCAAACACAGGCAATGTTTCTGCCGATGGACCTCCGGGTTACCCGGAGGTCCATTGGCTGAAACATTGCTTGCGTACAGGCCATATGTACAGACATTGATAGCCTTACTATGGTCATAACGCGTATATTAATGTGCAGATCGACGTGCTATTTGTGCGCATTTCATGACAGGACTTCTAGTTTTAACTGTGTATTGACCGTGGTGTTTCGCTTATGTCCGCCCGCTTGTCAAAATCGCCGATTGATTGTGCACTCAGTGTAACGTGGACGTCGCACGCATACATGTACATGGAAAGAGCGTGGCTGTGCTTTTACGCGTTGGGCTGACTACACACAAACATAGTTAAAATGTGGATCACATGTATGGTTGTAAAATACTTTTTTATATGGCATTTCTAAACCTAAGGGCCCATGTGTGGACGAAAATCGCAGAATAATTTTATACAGTGGTGGACAGGGCAAAACAAAGTTGTCGGGAAACGTACGAAGGGGGCCCGCGACCCGGACATAATTTTGATTTTGTAGAACCCAAAGAACGCTGCTTCTTTGTATCTGAGCGATCAATGGCAGTCCACATGGAGGGCATTTCCGATGGCACCTTTGTATAATCTTTGTCGCTCATTTGGTAAAAATGGTTGCACCAAAGGGGGCCCAGGACTCACCAGGCCGACCATAGGTTGGCCCAATGGGAGAAACTTTCCATTTTTTCGAACCGACAAAACGCTCTTTCCTTGCATCTGACCGATCAATGGCAGATTGCTGGTATATCGAAACACCCTCTACTCGGACTGCCAATGGCAATTCACATAGAGAGCATTTAGATAAACCGACAGTTTGTGCAATCAGATCCATTTCGCCTTTTGGTCATTTTCACGAAATTCCATGCATCAACAGGTGTTGGGCGGCGTACATTTTGGGAGCCCTGGATACTTCCAATGGGGAGGGGGTGGTGGTGGGGGGGGGGGTGGCACTGAAACATTTCCCGGTTGCCCATACGACCGGTCCGCCTCTGGTTTTATACAAATTTCGCATTTAAGTTTTTGAAGATACCTAAAAGGTATTGGTTATTTGCATCCCAGTGTGTTTTATACCTTAGATGAAAAGAATGGGCAGTTATTGACAGATAAATAATTGTTAACTCTTGACGTAACGTTGGAAAACATTTAATCTTGAAAAAAAAAACACAACCATATCATGTGACCACTCATTGGAACGATCTCATCGAGATCGTTCCAGTGAGGGGTCAAATGATACACTTGTGTTGACAGTTGTTTGTAAAATCTAAAAAGAAAAATAATACTTAAAATATACACCTGGAACTTAATTAAGCAGCCACTGAAATGTTTCATGGCAGTGAAGTTGCTGTTACTGATTATTATGTTTTAATGATTGCTGTGTCTTGCAGTACATTTAGTCTCGTGAAAAACATGCCGCCTCTGGTAGATATCATACCCAAACACATCCTCTCGTACACGTGAAGCTTGCTACCCACGAATGTCACAAAAACACTATCACCCACTTGCAATATCTGGGTATAAAACAAGAAAATTTGTCACTTATTTTACCAGTAAATGCTGACATGATGAGGATGAAACTATCAGAGGCACTAAGATGGCAAATCATTGACATGCATGCAACACGCATGCCATTCAAAGCTATTGGAAGGCAACTTGGCTATAGTCATTCTGTCATCAGCAGACTTGTCCGAAAACATCAACAAACCAACGATGTTAAGGACCGACCAAGGCCTGGACAACCCCGAAAGACCTTTCCTTGGGAGGATCGGAATCTGGCACGCCTCGTTAGGCGTTAACCCTTTGCTTTGTGAGGTCAGTACACAAGCTAACGATGTTACAGAAGCGATCCTTGCGCATTATAAGCAATAAGAAATATAATGCACATACAGACCCCCCTTTTTCGCAGTAACAGAGTATTCAAAATTGAAGACCTCTATAAACTCCAGACGTGCTTTTTTATATTCGACTGGTATCATGGGAACCTGCCTGATTCTTTATAAAACTATTTTAGTGTAATCGATAATCCAACAGGTAGGTCGAGCAGAAGAACTGGACTTCTTCAATCCAATAAGACGCGAACTAAATCTCTCGATTTCCTTCCCTCAAGCGCGTGCTCCAAAATCTGGAACGCGTTAGATAGCAATATCAGAAGTATACCGGAGAGACGTCAATTTAAAAAAGAACTAATGACCTTTTTTCTATCATCATACCCGAACTGCGGCAAACGCCTTGTGTCCTTGGGCAAGACACTTCACCTCGATTGCCTACATGGGGGGCACGATGACGCTGTGTACTGAGGCGTACTGCACGTCGATGGTGCGCATGTCTTCAACCAATCTAACCCTGCCTGTGCTGCGGTGCAGAGTTCAGAGTTACGATGTTGGAGAGCTGACAGCTGCTCGTCGTTGCTCGGTGGTTCTCTCCGGGTACTCCGGCTTCCTCCACCCGTAAAACTGTCACGGTCACGATTAGCCATTGTGCATAAGTATGTGACCTTAAACACCAATAAATAAATAAATAATCATACTCGAACAATGTTGATTGCAATAATCCATATTGCCCCGACTGTAGTCCCTGATAGAGACACAATGCTTTTTCACCGTCTGATAGACTAAGACGATTCGCTATTAGGAGTCTTTGGGCCCCCAGTTCTTTTCTCATTGCGTACAAAATTACTAACCCCCATGTAGTGAACTCCTTGTATGGTAATCCCTACTCTTATATTTACAGTACATTATGAGAAACGTGAAGTAAGAAAACGTTACTTCTAATGAATTATTTGATCTTCTAAATTAGTATGTAACATATTCCTAGCACTGGTCTGGATCACCTCTCGTGCACCTTTTGGTCTCTGTAGTAGTTTCTTCATAGTGGGTATTTTAATAAAAATAATAAGAAGTGCATGTACCAGGAGGTGTGCCATTGTTTCAGCTGACTGCTAGGTCATCTTATCTCATCTTATCTAATTGTTTCCCTGCACTTTAGCCACGTTAGGTAAAAAGACATACTTGTAAAACAGTCTGGTTTAAGGTTGCGCAATGCACAGCTTGGGAGACATTAGGTAGACAGCCAATCTGGCCATATTGTCTCCCTGCAGTATACATTGATATTGTCATGCTTGAGTAGTGTTAATTTACAGATTTTGTTTGTGTCCTTAAAACACTCTTTACTACTGTATGTATCATCTTTATTTGTGTCATGTATATTGCAAAATAAAGAAATCAATCAAGCGGGGTTTTGAAACGCCCGTGCCTCCCAACAGGCGCGTGTGTAACACAACTGTCCAAAACCGCCTCAAAGCACTGGGTATGAGATCCAGAAGGGTCATCAAGCGTCCCGCTCTGTCCGATCAGTATCAAAGACGACGTTTGGAGAGGTGTGTTGCACGACAACATCTTCCTGCTTCACGTCACAGATGTCGTATATGAGAGTGCGATGGCATAGAAATACTGCCCACGTGTCCAGAAACATCAGACATATTGTTCCTTATGGTGGATATTCAGTAATGATCTGGCGATGCCTCTCTGACTGTAAAATTGACAGGGTGATCGGACGTGGAAATCGCAACGGTCATCGGTACATCCGGGATGTTGTCAGCATATAATTACAACACTCTCTTGGTCTGCAGTGAACCCCGAATTGAATCCCTAGAACACATCTAGGACTTTCCCGAACGTCGTGTGCAAGCAAGAGATCCGCTTGTACAGAATTGCGCCGATTTGGAAGATGCATTGCATGAGGAGAGGCAGAAGTTGCCTCTGGGCCGTATCAGAAGGCTCACTGGTAACATTAGGAGGAGGGTTCAGGCGTGGTGGATACACTCGTTACTGACGTCAGACACGACTATTGTGTTCAGTTGATCACAAGTTATATGTTTTGTCAGTCATTACCGGCATTGTTTCATCGTGGACCGTTCCGGCACCTTACTTGTCGAGAGAACATTTTTCCATCAAAAACATTTGTGACAGATATGTGTAATTAGCGCCTTAAAAATACTGTATATTTGCATCATTGGGTTGTCTTTCATTTGTCAATAGACCATTATTTCTGCAAATAATCACTTTTAGCCACCTTAAAGATAGCATGAAAGTAATGACAGTTTTCTATTAACACCACTGCGAAAAAAAAACAGGGTGCTTAATTACGTTCCAGGTGTATAATAAATGTTGATATGATATGTGTTGGATAAAGTGTTAATAATTCGCGTTTTTATGCGCATGTCCATCAGAATTACGGATTGACCCGAAACAAGGAATTTACTAGCAACGGACTGATTGAGAAATACCTTGCATATTCAATGCTCGGAACAATAGAGTGGTTCACCAAAAACTTTCCTCCGGGCATTGACGGGCTTGCTGCTCTTGATGTCGTTGTGTGGTATTGATTCTCCGTACATGGCTTTAGACATCTGCACTTACTTACAACGTCAGCTAATGTGGCTTCGCTACTCATCATTTCTGTAAAACAATTACAAAAATCGCAGTAATACATTCTTAATTTTTCATTGCAACAGCCTTGTATCACAATCATTACGTTTCTCAACCCTTTGAATCCGAAAGGCCGTTTTTCCCGTCCAAATTTATAAAGTAGAGACTTTCTCAGTGAATCTGTGTAGAAGATCAATGAAGAGATTCAGAATGCAGCGCTGAGGCTGCATGTTGAAAATTTTGATTAGTCTTCTTCCCCCAAGTAACGAATATGGACTCTATCGGTTGATTGCTCTGAACTGGCGTGCAATATCAGGGACCGATCAGGACTATTTAAAATACGCTCTAGTCTCGGAGCCTATTTTGTCAATTCATACGCCAGATTTCAATTTACGGAGTCACACTGCTGTTTGTAACACACAGTGCAAGTATGTAATAGCTCTCATCATTTTCATTTAGTACACTATAGCAAACATTAATTTTCACTGTGGTTTCTGATCAAGTCTTGGCTGCCTATTTAGGCAGCCAAGACTCGATCAGAAAACACAGTGAAGATTAATGCTTGGTAATTAAGACTTGAAGTATTAACTTAAGCACTCTGCAACAATGATAAATGATAATCATATATATAATACATGTATGAGTGTCTCTCTCGATTATCCATCGAAAGAATATCAAAATATGATCTGAGAAGTTACGCGCCAACTGAGAAGCCTATTTCTGAGATTTGAGGGCCAGGTCCTGATGTTTCAGAACCAAATACGCACTGGCGCATGCCCAGGTCGGTCCCTGGTTATACCATCTGGGTTCAATGGGTTAAGAATAATAACGAAAATGGTAACTTTGGCTGAGAGTCCAGCAAACGAGACATAACATTTTATAAACGCCTATAACGACATAGGTGCTCAATGAAAAATATTCTTTAATTAGAGGTCCCGAACACTGAATTTTGATATCCGTTAAAACGTTGTCCAATCAAAACGTTTCCCAATTTGGTTAAAGACATCCACGAGTTTTTAGTGAAGCGCTCCTCTACGTTGGTAAAAGCGTCACCCGGCTATGGTTGAAATGGAAATGTCTCATACCTCGCTTACAAGTGATAATGTTACAACACCCGATCTGTAATAAAATACTGTTATATTGTTGATAATGTTATAACCAACCGGTAATGTTTTAAACTTTCCAAAATTTTATAACCTATATATTGTTATAAAAATCAACCGATAATCTTATAACTGTTTTTTTTTCTAGCCAATGATGTTAAAGAATTTAACCGATACTGTTACAACCTCTCAGTTGAATTTTCCTGATAGTCTTTGGCGGTCAAAATCCGATGGGACGGGGGGGGGGGGGAGAGATAACCATAGCTTTAAGAAGGTTTCAGGATAACCAAACGGGGACGACCACTGTGCGCACCGGGGTGAGCGGATTTTGGAACTGCCCACGCGTGGATTATGACCAGTCCTCGGCGACTGTACTGTAGGCATCCCGTCGCAAACGATCTAGGCGTTCAATACTAGGAGTGTTCTGAGGAGTGTGGGGTAGGTCTGAGGCGCTGCAGCACCCCCTCCCACCCACCCGACGACACTGGAAGTTGTTTACAATTATCAAAACATTCGATGCAAGGCTACAGTATAATCAGAGCAAAAATATGCAAAAAGAAGGCACTGGGGCAATGAGTTGTTAAAACCTAGATAATGATATAATCTCGATTTTAATTCAGACTTGGAAAAGAGTTAAGAGGGAACAATTAACAATTAAGTAACGAAAATGCCAATGACGACTGGAGCGCAGGTAATTGACAACTTTAATGTCATGAATCGGACTGGAGGGATTGATAACGACGGACTGTCTCAAGTTGCTTGAACGCTAGATACGAACAGACAGTTTAATCAATTTGGCGACTTGAGCCCCTACGAGTCATAGGATAAAATAGAAAGCATCGTTGTATAATATAAACAAGGACCACGATTGTGAACAATCAAGCAGGCTATCGGAATGCCAGAGTATGTGGTGATTTCCAAAGAATTAGTTCTGTATCAAATCATTTTCTTTGAATATCATCTGGCAATCCGATTGTCTGCACGATTCATTCGCCTTGGCAATCCAATAGCCTGCACGATTCATTCGCCATCGGGAGGCCTAACTAAGGGGGGGGGGGTGGGGGGGGGCTCACGGGATACCTGAAACCGACCCGCGCCCTGGTCGTTCCGATGCGTTTGACCCAGTGACCCACTTTAAGCTAAAACTAGGGGCACTCCAGTAGCCTACCTACGCCACACACCACCATTACAGGTTGATCTCTTTAACACTGGAAAAAATCTTACATTGTTGGTTGATGTAGTATTTTTAGTTTTTATAACACTATTTTAATACATTATCGGTTAATGTAACAACATCAGTTTTAACTTTTTACCTAACATGAAAAGCAGACGACACTTGCAAAAACAATTCTTGAATAACTAATCTTTTTCATTTTGTGTCTCACAAACATAGGTTATGACCCCGCATTGAAACGAGCTCAACGAGCTCGTTCCAACGAGGGGTCATGACCTATGTTTTTGAGACAAAAAATGAAAAAAATAATGAAAATTAATTGACAATTGTTGAGAACAGCGCCGGCCGGTTTGATGTAACATTCTCGGTTGTATATCAGTTTCAACAAGCGTGTTTCAATAATGACAGTTTAGGCCAAGCAAGCGTGTGGCATAATCAGTGGTCGTCGAGGTGCAACCTCATCAATGATTCTAAAATTATCGGTTGTAACACGCCTCCACCTACTCTGCTTAAAAGGGTCCCTAAGAGAGAGAGAGAGTTTAGATATCGAATCTTAGATGTGGAGCCAAAACCTACTCCAGTTAACTAGATCTATTTTGCGAAATTCCTACTAGAGAAAATGGCAGTCCACAAGCAAGAGATCGGTATTTCTGTTTTTGGAAGCGACCATCATCTTACGAGCACGTATTGGAAGCAACAACGCGTGATCATGCCAATGCTGATCTCTTTAAGAAGATACTCATATCAGCGCTGTTCCCGTCGCCAAAAAATCTGTTGAGAAATCAATTTCTACTGAATCGATAAAATAAAAGCGCGACCTGTTTAGCATGTGATATAATAACAGTAGTACTGCTACCATGTTAGGTGCTAAACCAAATATGTCTTTATCTTCTTTAAATTTGATGTAGAAAATGTGTTGGAGAGGACGATCAGATTATTTTAAAATGGATTTGGGGTATCACCCAAGGTAATACTTTCAAATTCTGTACATAAACACAAGAAGCACAAGGAAAATTTCAACCAATGAACGTCCGGGTTTAACCCGGAGGTCTATTGACAGAAACTTTCCTTATGCTTTGTTACAAATTAGCATCTATTTCTTGAGAGAAATCATCACTCCACGGGTGATTCATTGATAATACACTCTCCATGTACTGTACAAGTTAAGTTGATTTCAAATTCAAGCAGTGAAATTTGAATTTGATGTTTTCCTACCTCGATCGGCATAAACGACATGACGTAGTCATACTTTGCTCGAACCCACTGCTCTCGCGAACAAACACACATCGCGTTCTGTGTTTATTACTCATCCTCAGGCACTAAAATTCATTTAAATAAACAATTTCATTCCGACATTTCAACCCAATTGTGAAGAGTCCGTTAAGTTTGTTTGAAGCGGTACTGATCAGCTGGATCGATAAAAAATTAAAAAAACCGTTAGGCAACCGGTCGAAATTACATTCGTTATTTTTTCTATCGGCGTGTTTGTTGAAATTCGTATCGTATCGTATCTCTGCTGGTGTCCATTTACGCCTATCTCATTTTGGGTTAACTTTTTTTTGGTGAACTGTCTTTATTTTGATATGGATGTTTTCGTTTTCACACTACGCGATAGACGATCGTTAATTGTATAACGAAATTTGGAAACTGTTCGAAGTGTAACTAATGACTCGACGAGAAAGGAACTAGTCTAAGCGGTGCAGGGATAAAAAGTTCCGGCTTGTTCATCACCAGTTAAATACAGAAACATTTATGTCATAGCGGCGATTCCGTTAAATACAAGGGTTTAAAGTTTAATGGGTGCGTATTAATAATAGTGCTATGGTGTTTAGGTTTGGGGATAGGGCTGTCACAAGGAATAAGGGATAACTGCTGATGATAATGATGACATATCTCCGGTATCTGTAGTCAGATTTTCAAACACTTTTCAACTTGCTGTTCGGGACAATGGGTACTATAAAGTTACCTTCATATCAACTTCACGCAGTGGAAATTAAATCTTACATTTTACGACCTCCATCTGCATGAACATCATACCGTTAAGTATTTTCCGACAAAGTTGAGAAAGATGTCGAAAGCGACACCTTCAACTATTCCTTTTGTCGCCTGCGATTTTATTATAGTGTTATGTTATTTAGTTTTAGGGCAGGACTGTCACCAGGAGGAAAGAGGTACCTGCTGCCTGACATGACGTCATATCGCCGGTATTTATACCCAGCTTTTCAAACACTTTTCAATTTGTTATTCAGAACAATGAGCACTATAAGTTACATTGATATCAACTTCATGCAGTGAAATTTAAATCTTACGTTTTCCGATCTCCTATCGTCGTAACGTTAATCATTTTCCGACACTGTTGAAAAAGATGTCGAAAGTGGCAACCTCAACTATTTGTTTTGTCGCCTGTGATATTATAATAGTGCTATGTTATTATTTTTGGGAGTAGGTTTGTCACCAGCAGGGAAGGTGTATCTGCTGTCTGAAATGACGTCATATCTCCTTGCATATTTTCCGTGATAGATGAAACACCCTAATTGCGTTTCAAACTAATGGTGAAGGACAACCGGCAACCCGTTGTCGCAATCTGATGAAATCAGTAAACCATTAAAAGTTACCTACCTTCCGTTGTGGCCATCTCTTTCATAAAGCACTCCAGCATCTGTCTCCTATTGCAGTAAGTCATATTCCAGCGTTCTGTGATGTTCAAAAAATATAAAATAGAAATAGCAGTTTTTGTATCTCGATTACTTTCCCCGATGTGCAGTTCCTACCCGACATGTTTACAAATTCGAAATATCTCTTTCGCGCGAGTATCATCAATTAACATAGTTCAATTTCTGTAAGAAACAATGCTCTGTGACCATGAATTCCTATCGAAGGCATTGAAAAGGTTAATCTAAGAAATACCCCGCTGCACATTGATTTTAAAATACCGTCATTTCTAGAAGTAATGCAGAAGGCATAACACTAAGTCTTTTTGTTCAAAACCTCAATATATACAGTTAAAACTAGAAGTCCTGTCATGAAATGCGCACAAATAGCACGTTGATATGCGCGTTAATGTACGCGTTATGGCCCAAGTAAAGCTATCAAATTTTATATATATGGCCTGTGCACAACCAATGTTTCAGCCAATGGACCTCCGGGTAACCCGGAGGTCCATTGGCAGAAACATTGCATGTGTTTGCTATGAATAACCAGGCGAACCTGCCGTGCTTTGGATGCCGTTCAATATGGCAATTGCGCGCAATTCCAACGCGCAATTAAGCCTAGATAAGCACACTATTGGTTACAGGACTTCTAGTTTCAACTGTATAATGGTCGGCACGGTGCGTTTGTCGCAGTAACCCCATATAAGCTAAGACCGGGGACTCCCATTGGACTAAGGCCGCTACTGTCCACCGTGCAAAAATTCAATTGTGACACTATCGGGTAAAATGAGTTAAGATTATCGGTTAGAAAAGATATAACATCATTATTTGTTGATTTTTATAATAGTATCGCCTAGAAAATTGTGGAGAAAAATGTAACATTATCGGTTGATTATAACATTATCAGTTTTTATAACATAATTATATAACACTATCGGCTGTTCTAACATAATCAGTTGTAACATTATCAGTTTCAACAAGCGTTTTTCAATAATGGCGGTTTTGGCCAAGCAAACGTGTCGCTTCATCAGTGGTATATCGTCAAGAAAATCGATTTTCGATAAAGTTATCTCCCTTGAGATTTTTAGACGAACGAGGAAGGTCCAGTTAAGTAGCAAGTAATCGTCAAGAAAACACCTGTGGCATCAGTAGAAAGTAAGCCGAGGTTCCTCTTGTCACTTTTATTAAACGAAAACAAAAGAAAGCTCACAGAGCTGCCTCTTGTTTTAATTTATTAAAAGTTAAAGAAGGAAATTTGTGGGGTTTTGTAGCATGCTAATTAGAAACAACTTCACAGATAATCCTCTATTAAGAATATTTATCAGTATGAAACCTACGAACACTAAATAACAGTCCACTTTGGCTCTTTCGAATGAGCTTTTACAGTACTTTGCAAGTTTTTATTCTTCCCAGAAAAAAAAATTAGAAAATCTCACCTCCTAAACTTTTATATTAATGGAAAGTACAGTACCTGTTTTATTTGTCATGATGCGCACACTGCTGACGTAATACACAGAAGAAAGGTCACAGTGTATCAAACGATGATGGAAACGCCGTTTTCATATTTTAAATGGGTTTCAACAGAGAATAATAGTCAAACGTTTAAACAGCTTCAGGAAAATATTGTAAAAAGCCAGTTTCTGTATTTTCACCCCTTTACCTAACGAATCGCCCGTATCCGCCCGCGTATTTTGCAAATTGAGCAGTTGAAAAAAATAATGTTTATGCCCCCAACTTCGGGTGGCATATAGTCATTGAAGTGTGCGTGTGTGCGTCCGTGTGTGTGTATGTGTGTGTGTGTGTGTGTGTGTGTGTGTGTGTGTGTGTGTGTGTGTTTGAGGTTAAAAAATCGCACTGGCACAGACATTTCATACTGAAACGTTTTTTTCTTTTTAATATGCCGCCGAAAAATTTTTTTCATTTACTGAACCCTGATGGGTTTCAAACATGACACAAAATTGATTTAAACTAAGTGATGAGCTTAGGAACTGGTTAAACTGACTGGCAATAATTGATGTTATTCATTGATGGGCTCTAATTTAGTCCTTACAAGGATGTTACGCAAGCTTTTGTTTTTCTTATAGGCGATGACAGGTCGAAGATTCAAAGGTTCATTTAATTTAGCATTGGTAAAATTGAATTCATCTTTTAACATTTTTGCTATTTCGATATTCATTCTGTTGTACGTTAAAGTGAAAGGAATGATGGACCTCCTTTCGCATTCGCCCTCTGATATGTTCATACCAAATGGCCAGAGGGTTTGAAGCGTATTGATCCAAAAAGCTTCACGTTTTTTTCTAAATTCATCCGTTTCTTCTAATGTGTCTTTAATTGGTGGTTGTTCAATAGGATGGATTTCGAAATCGTCCAAAGAATGGCCAGGAAGGTTAAAATGTTGTGCTACTGGGGCATCAGCATTATGTTTTATATCCTGTTTGTGTCTAGTAGCACGCTCTCGAAAAGGATTTTGACTTTGACCAACATACTGTTTCCGACATCGCTTACAAGTGATAAGGTAAATAATGTTTGGTGAATCACAATGGAGGGGGTTACGGATCTGATAATGATTTTTCGTTTGTTCGGAGGAAAATTCCTCTTTCTGATCAGGCATAAAAGTATGCAGTCTACAACGAGGCTTTTTGCAATTAAATACCGCGCCACTACCATTCTGCAACGGTCTGTTGTGTTCAATCTTCAGTGGTTCGAAATCGGTAGTTTCAGCTGGACTTTCGAGCTTTTTCAGGGTTTGGGATTTCAGGCTACGCAAGAGGCGCAGCGAGTACCCTCTCGATCTGAGGGCGCCAAATAGAGTAGAACAAGCCTCATTGAAATTTACCTTATCACTTGAATTGCGGTGGAAACGAATGAGTTGTGATTTGATGATACCTTTAAATGTATGTTGAGGATGAAATGATTTTGTGTGCAACAATTGATGTGAATCAGTTGGTTTAAAATACACTTTATAATCTAAATGACCGGACGCCTGAAATTGCTTGCCTTTATACACGGTCACATCGAGAAAATCATCAGAAGTTTCACTGATAGTAGCTTTCAATTTAATATTTGGATCGTGATTGTTCAAAATTTCTAAAAATTCATCAAAATCTTCTTTTGAATGTTCCCAAATAATAAAAATGTCATCTAAATACCTGAGATATACGAGAGGATGCTTTGCACATTTGCTTAAGGCATTTTCCTCCCATTCCGCTACATTAATGCTTGCAAAATTAGGACTGAATCTTTTGCCCATAGGACAACCCATTATTTGTAGAAAATATTCTCCATTGAATTGAAAGTCATTACCTTTTAAGCTCAGCTCTAAAAGATCCAAAATTTGTTCATCCGGGCGTTTCGCATCCGGATATTTTTCAAATGCATTTTTAACTGATTTAACACCTTTATCAATATCAATGTTCGTATACATACTGTCGATATCCAAAGTAGCCAGAATTGCATTTTTCGATATTTTCAATTTCGAAATTTTTGACAGGAAATCCTGTGTATTTTTTAGATAGCTCGGATGTCTATTTGCTATAGGTTTCAGATGATAATCAATTAATTCCGAGATCGCATAAGATTCCGAATTACAATCTGATACAATTGGCCTCCCGGGTGGAGTTAAGTCATCCGTCCATGAAGAACGGTCCTTGTGGATCTTTGGTAGGATATAAAATTGTCTTGTTTGAGCACTGAGCTTAGCCGTTAAATATTTCAATTGTTTTTTGGTAATGTGACCTTCGTCGAGGAGAAATTTTAAGATCTTATTGAATTTTTCGATATTACTAGGCCAAATAAGTGAATCTATTTTCTTATAATGTTTAGTATTGCTGAGTTGTCTCATGGCTTCCTTTATATAATTATCCCGAGATAGAACAACTACCGACCCACCTTTGTCGGCTGGTTTAATTACTAATTTCTTATTTTTTCGAAGTTTCGTGAGGGCTCTCCGTTCACCAGCTGTTAAATTGTCTTTATCGGAGAGTATGTTCATGCTGAACACCTTTTGGATGATTCGTTTGCTAGCCTCAATAATTTCGGGATCTACTTCACTATCTGGAGGTGACCAACCAGATGATTCTGTAAAAGGAAGTTTCCGACCGCTGGAGTTTCTAAAGCGGTCTGCTAATTTCATTTGCCTAAGAAAATTACAGTTGTATGATGGTAAATTTGTTTGGTTATCAGTTTTAGGCTTTGGTGCAGGTACAAAAGTTAAACCGCGATCTAAAAGAGATTTCTCTTGGGTTGTTAGGTCATTGGTGCCAGACAGGTTAACCACATTAGTTCCTAATCCCACATCTGTTAGGCGGCTGTTACCTTTGCCTTTACTTAGTTTAAATTTAGGTGGTTCAACCAGTGATCGTACATAATATTGGCGGTTCTCGTGGTCCAATGGATTAAATCCTGAGCAACATCAAACCTCGCGTCATCAATTTTTGGTATCACGTTAACGTCCTTCACTTTCCGAATGGTTTCGTTGATGATGCTCAGGGTTCTCCTCTCAGCCTGAGGGAGTTTTTGCGAAAAGTTTAGTTCAGCGAAATAAATTTTTGCTGATCTAAACTTGACCCTGATATCGCTAAGCATATTCCGCAACTGCTTAACTACGAGATCAGAATTATCGTTTCGAGAATTCACGCCAATATTTAATAATATTTTTTGGGGACTGGACTGGCCCCTGTGCCCTTTAAACATAGAGCGCAGATGATTGAATTTGGCGCCGGGGTAACACTCCACCTGGATGTCCGGATGGGGATTTCGATCAATGCGTCCTAAATTTGAACTTCCAATCATAAGGATGTTTTTACAAACATCGGGGAGGCGCCAATTCCTTTTGTCAAAATTAACTCCGCTTTTATGCCGAAACTGGGAGAATTTAGAATCAAATGAGCGGCCCGAGTTGCGGCTCGGTGATTTGACTTTCTCTGAGTACGATATACCTGGTTGAACCACACTAGAGGCAGGAGAAGGGGGAGAAGAAACAGAAGCAGGAGAGGAAACAGAAACAGGAGAAGAAACAGAAGGAGGAGGAGGAGTTCTAGTGAGAGCACTAGGAGAACTAGAGAAGAAAGGCTGAGGAGGAGTAGGAGGTAGAGGAAGAAGACGTGGCGAGACAGCGTTACTCAATTTGCGAGCATCTTCAGTCACAATATGGACCGGAGATGTTTGCAAATTGAGGCGCTTACTCTGAGAGAAAGAAGAAGTAGAAGGAAAAGAAGAGGGAGAAGTGCTTTGCCTTGATCTTTTCTTATTTTGCTTTTCGCGTTGGGGTAGAGGGACAACACGGGCCGGAGTTTGCTTGCTCCCTCCCGTATTGTTCCTTACTCCAGACGCTGGGCGAAGTTCCGAAATGTAAGACTCATAGGCCGAAATCGTCTTATCTGTCAACTTGTTTTTAAAGTTTTTTTGAGCCCAGATCAAGGCACGCGCCGAAGCGCTGTTGAAGTCTATCTTTTCGAGTCCAGGAGGTGGTCGCATAGCCAAAGTTATCTTAGACTTCAACTGGTTTAAATTTATCTTATAATGCTCAATTAAAGCATTTAACGTTTGATTGGCCCATCCCACACTAATCTGTCGAAAAACAGAAAAAATGTGTGGGGTGGGAAGAGCCGGCTTTAGAAAGCCCCCTAACTCATTTACTTTCTTCTCCAACTGCTTCGGGAAATCCCGGTTGGCCAAATGCTGCTCTTGGAGCCCAATATGGTGCATACACTGAATCACCTGGAAAAGGGCCTTGACCAATCTAGAATAGGCCTGGAACGATTGTTCCTGGCCCCTTCCAGACTGGGCAACTCTCTTTCCCTCGATGAGCTCGTTCCAATGAGAGTCACATCATATGGTTTTGTTGAAATTTTTTTGAAAAATTAAAAAAAAATAGTAATTAAAATAATATTTTTTTTATATTCTCTACTTTGGGTAAAGGGTTAAACTACTCAACAGTAAAATACCTGGTGTTTGTGAGGTGATGCTCTCATCGATGATATAAATTCGCTATCATTTTAAAATCTCCAGTTTTACATTACATTTCAATACTCTTAGTGTTAATTTTATCGACAACATCAGGAAATTAATTTAAAGGGAGCTAACTTTAGTGTAAATCTCTTCCGAAGACGAAAATCGTCAGCCCTGAATGTTCAGATAAGAAACATCGCATGGTACCAAACTAATGGAGTATGAAAACAAGTCGTTACTAATTTAAATGCCCCCTGGATTGTGATACGACTCACGTACACAGACTACGGAATGCTTAGGTTATTCTCAAATGGATTTGAAAAATCAGGAAACGGGAATCGGGCTTCGATTTGCTGTTTTTTTCACTCTCGGGTCTAAATTATATGTGAATTGAAGCCAATGCTTCGAGCGTATCCAAATTAAAGTGATTAAATGCAAATGTCCAAGTTAATGAGAATGTGGATGTCCAGACGTCGGCATACAGAGGTAAGACTGTAATGGAAATGTTAAACCACAGCGTAGAATTGATAAAATGTAGAGTGACGTATGTAATCGAGGCTGAAGAGCAGAACGCACCCCCCCCCCCCCCCCCACACACACACACCACATTATGTGGAGTATTATGACTTTCAAGATCAATGTTCACAACGAATATCATGCCACATGTCGATCAAGGTCACGCGTCCGTTAAAAATCTCATTTATCACAAGGAAGAAACCCTCTTGTACAGTACAGTCGCCGTGGACTGTTCCTAATCCTCGTTTGGGCAATTATGCCCACGCATGCGTTTGCCAGGTAATAAAAATCAGCAGCAAAAATGTAATTAATGAAACGCCGGGTTGTACAAGGTGCTTCGTCAATTAAATTGTTGATGGTTGTTCCTACAAGTAGTTTTTGGAATCTAAAATTATTGTGTTCGTGGAAAATTTGTCCACTCGTGGAAAGTGACCAGTCCACGGCAGCCGTTTTGTAAATCCAAGGTTGGAGA
Organism: Pictodentalium vernedei; assembly: GCA_031216915.1. Lineage (NCBI taxonomy): Eukaryota > Metazoa > Mollusca > Scaphopoda > Dentaliida > Dentaliidae > Pictodentalium > Pictodentalium vernedei. The sequence goes on along the minus strand of CM062297.1, from coordinate 134,781,618 downwards.
TCATACACTATTCGACAGGAATTTCTGATGCGAAGCACTGACGTGTGCCGCGTCGGAACACGGTAATGTATTGCTTCAATAATTCATGTTATTGCCCGCTTCTCCCTCGCCCTTCCAGAGAAGACTGTTTACGATATTAGTATATAAACTGCAGTAAAACGTACCTGTCATAGTTGGCCTCACGCATTGACATCTCTGGACAACTTGCCCAATAAGGCACTCCATCAGACACCCAAACCAAGAATACACTTTACTATATTTGAGAGAGTTAACGTATCCATCCGCTTCGGTGTCTAAACAGTAATCCTTCCCATTATACGTATATGGGTATGGCTTGAAAACGAACTGTAAAAAACGATGCTTTGTTACCATGAATTCGAATGAAAAGTATTAAAAAAATAATATAAGACTGATTTCAAAATATCGCAATTTCTGGCAGGATTTTTTCCCGTAATGCAGCTAGACATTTAACGAATTCAGTATTGCCTGTCAGACCTCAATGAACTCCGTCAAACAAGATTGAATTTATCAAATCAGCGAGTAATTACTTTTAAAGTTTTGCATAGCAAAATCGACTCACAGTAACTATAAATATCGCTTTTTGATGATTGCATTGCAATTTTGAATCCTCGGAAATTAGTCATGAACATTCTTAATTTGGATAGATATACCGACCCTCGGAGAAATAAGGCATAAACGTGCATCTTTCTTGAGAAATGTTTGTATGGATGCATCTGAAAAGGTCTTCGGGTAGCGCAACCGAATTATTTCGCAAACATATCTGGCAGCATTTTGGGCCATTGCTGGTATATCGTTCATTGACTGCAACAAGGCGTCATCTGCGGTGCTGCAGCATTGTAGATGACAACTTGTTGCACTCCGGAAACGATATGTTATCCGCGGATTTAGGGATTTCCAGTCCCATTTGTTTTGTTTTGTCGGTGCTAAGCAGTACCGTCTCTATAGACTGTTGTAATCTATGTATGGGCAGTGATGTCCACGGATGCATCTAAACGATTCATTTATTGGTGTTTAAGGTCACATATTTCTCCACAAAGGTTAATTGTGACCTCGACAGTTTTACGAATGGAGGAAGCCGGAGTACCCGGAAAGAACCACACAGCAACGGCAAGCAACTGTCAGCTCCCCAACATACTCGCATTGGTTGAAAACAGGTGAGCCACCGCACCCCATTTATCCGATAATACAATTTATCATCAGCAGAATTCAAATTAATGAACCACCAGGGTGTTCATAATCAAATTTTTACTGATTATTCCTATTCTTTGTTTTTGGAATCTAATATTATTCCGTCCGTGGAAATATTGCCTACCCGTGGATAGTGACCAGTCCACGACGGCTGTACTGTACCAGTTCAGTAGACACTATTTACGTCCGTAATTGTAGGTGGAATGTAGGTTTGTTTGGCCCCAGTCACAGTCGAGTTACTAACGCTGCCGTGACTCGAGTTTCAAAATACAGGCCAGCTGTTTGGCCTGTTCGGGAGATTTCTGTTATATTCCATTTGTTATAGCGACTTTTACTTATTCTTCTCAACTCGGAGGATTCTGTTCCACCACTGATATGAGAATCAAACATGCCGAGGGAACTGGATCACGAACGACTGTCACTGACAGCAGATTTTAACTATGCTTCGGTCGAATTGCTGGTTTCGCGTTTTGCTATTGTTTCTGATATGGGGCATCGCTAAACATAAACATATATCGAAAAATGCGTTGCGACGCGATGCGATACTGCGAGTAACTGCCAGACTCCCCAGCGTGGGGTACTAACTCCATACAGGTAGGGTTTGCATTGGTTGAAGAAAAGCGCACCATCCACGTGCAGTGCGTCTTAGTACACAGCGCCACCGTGCCACAGCGAGGGCAATCGGGATGGAGCGCCTTCCAAATGACACAACGCAGTTACCTCTGGCGGGGCTCGAACCGTAGACCTTTCGGTTTGAAGTTCAATGCCGTAACCACTGAGCAACTGTGCTCCATAAATTCCTAGTTGCAGGATGGGAAAAAATCAGCTTGAAACCTTGATATTCCTGCATCAGAGTCTAGTGGGCTAAAGGGTTACTATAGTTATTGCCAATTCCATAAACCACTATTAACCCATTACCTAACACAGTATTTAAAAAATAAAATAAATGTCATCGTTGTATCCTTGGGCAAGTCACTTAACCCCTATTGTCCACATGGGGGCACGATGTCGCCGTGTACTAAGGCGTACCGCACGTCGATGGTAGGCATGTCTTCAACCAATCTAACCCTGCCTGTGCTGCAGTGCGGAGTTACGATGTTGGGGAGCTGGCAGCCGTTCGTCGTTGTTCTGTGGTTCTCTCCGGGTACTCCGGCTTCCTCCACCCGTAAAACTGTCACGGTCATGACTACCCATTGTGCATAAGTATATGACCTTAAACACCAATAAATAATAATAATAAATAATAAATTTCACATTTTTCGAAAACAAATTTCACACTTTTATTTAGTAAAACCATACAAATATGGATATTATTGGAACCAGCTCGACGAGCTGGGTCCAATCATATCCATAGTTGTACGGTTTTATTGAGAAATGTCCGAATTATTTTATGCTGTTGTAGGCTTATTCTGGTCGATTTCCTGGCCGTTTTTTGCCGCTATGTTAGGTAAATGGTTAAATAGTACAGATGGTGAAAAGAAAACGAACATAACGTGCAGCCGAAGTCTCCAACGTAACACCTCCGGCTTTTAATAACTACAAGGGTCTTCGGGTACAGCGTCAGTGGCGCGCAGCTATATTCTTGTACCGCGCCTCTCCAGCTGTTTCTCAAGTACAGGCCCGAATCCTGATCTCAATATTTTCCAATAGGGTGGGCGTCAGTTAAAATTACCGACAGTGTTCCCAGGGTCGTTGACCGTCGGTTCAAACTTGAAACCGAACTCAATACATACACAGAACGACACGCGTGTGTGAATGGGTTAATCGATATGGCACGAGTGCCAGTGCGGAAGGAAAGAACGAGACGCCGAAAGTCTCGAGTTTTATGCTTCTGCGATGTACAAGTGCCATATCGATTAACCCGTTCACACACGCGTATAGTTCCGTGTTTATTACACGCCTTCTCGTCAAAAGAAACAATTATGAAAAGGACACTCAGCAATTCATTTGACAACTATCAACAAAAAATAACACATTTTATGGCCAACCAAATTTGCGAGGGGAACCCATGTTACTATTTCGTCCCCTAAGTTCCAATGTGTTGTGTGTGCCTGTTGGCACATAGAATAGATTGGAACTCATGGAACGATTTTTAGCTATCACTAGCGATTCAAATTGTAATGGGGGTGGACGATTTGTAAAAAATTCCAGTGAAATTTCGCTTCTTTATAAATAGTTCATCAACGATTTCCGTTCTTCGCATATGTGCGGAACGGATTTTCATTTTCCGCGTGGTTTAGTGTTGCTGTACATGGGTGATTTCATAGAACAGGCGTGTAATAAACTTCTTTAACTGGTGGAGTGGTAACTTTGTTTTAGTTGCCAATATTCAACCACATGTATTTGCCTTGTTATAAATTATCGGAGATTGCCTATAGACAAATCCACGCAGATGAAATACATTCACTTCAACGATAACAAGAATCAAATCCAAAGAATATGAAACTTTATGCCGTGGTACCTACTGTTAAGAATGGAGCCCAAATATGGGCCCGCTGAACTCAATCATTTGAAACTATAATAAAAAGAAACAGGTCAGAAAACTTATTTTATTATTACTGTTTTAAAGAATTTTTTTTTTTTCTTTTGTTGGGGTTCAACGACATATTGGACCGCCAAGGTCCCCCCGTGTCGGAATTTATAGAATTAATTTTGTTTAACGCAAGTAATTCTTCAAAATAATAATACACTAAATAATTTACATGAATATTCGACTGGAATTAATTAATTAATTAATTAATTAACTAATTTATTTATTTATTTATTCATTGGTATTCAAGCCTCACGTTTATGCACAATGTCTAGTCGTGGCTGCAACATGGAGATACAGTAAGGTGTACTCAATCGTCTGTACCGATCTTGCCCATTTTTTTCACTCCAGTCCACGAATTGGTGACCAGATCCTGTTTTATCAGTAAAACAGAGCTTGTTTACCAAGTAAATTACCAGTGAAGGAGAGGTTTTTACCACAGTAAACAAGCTCTGCTTCACTTCGTGGGGTTTCTACAACCTGAGAATTCTATCATAAATGTGTTGGCATTTTCGGAAACTAAAATCAATTTTATGCCCCCTTGTTGAAAATGTTTGTCGGTAGAGATTTCCAACTATGCGGAGGGGGCAGGAGGGGCCTCTAGCCTCTAGCCACGTCCCTATGTGTCATATACTTATAACCAGCACTTTCATAAAAAGGATATTTGAAACATAAGAGTAACTTTCCATTATAAAAACTGCAGTTTCGCCATATGGTCAACTTCTTTTCAAGTTAGCGGCTTTCAGAGAAAATGTTGGCATTCGAGCGACCATCAACTTTTCTGACGTACAACAAACATTACCGACACACAGCGCATTTGGGAGTATGGAGCGCACCCCCCCCCCCCCACCACCAAGCAGGTATCTACTTAGCTTCGTGCACCGTTAAAATGCACGCACCGATATTTGTTTTGAGACAATGGCGGGGAAAGAGCGAAAGTATTTATTCGATAGGAAAAACACTAATCGAGTTATGAAAAATTAATCTCGACTACAGTTAAAACTAGAAGTCCTGTCCCGAACTGTGCACTTATCTAGGTTTAATTGCGCGTAGGAATTGCTCGCAATTGTCATATCGAATGTCATCCAAAGCACGGCAGGTTCTCCTGGTTACTCGTAGCAAACACAGGAAATGTTTCTGCTAATGGACCTCCGGGTTACCCGGAGGTCCATTGGCTGAAACATTTCTAGTGCACAGGCCATATGTACGATATTTGATAGTCTCACTATGATCAAAACGCGTAGATTAACGCGCAGACTGACGTGCTATGTGGACTTCTAGTTTTAACTGTAATCACATGTAACAAAATCTGATATCAGGGAAAAAATGTATAATAAATAGGTACCAGGGCAAGTAATCAGATTCCAACCACGAGTAGGATAAGGGTTTTAACCGCGAGGCTGGCCTATTGGTTAAATCCCTTATTTTCCAATGGTTTGATTTCCGGCTCTAGCACCTATTTGTTTTATTTAAACCATGCTCTTAATAAATAATTGACTTTGTCACCTAAAATGGAGAAAAAAAAACGATACTTTCTATCGCAAACACATGCACGGTTTGTTTTGTTTACATTTGCGCCGGTGGGCAGTACTATCAGCTGCATGTGAATGCTTAATTGACAGCTAGACACATCGCAAAATTGATTGAATGTTCCTTGCTTTTTCAGTCAAATTATTATTAACAATTCTTAATTTTTTTTTAAGTATTTAATTGTCGGAATTTTAAACTGAATAAGTCTTTACACGTATAAGATAGTACCTCAAAACGTCATATGTTTGAATGAAACAACGTGAAGTGTGAATGTATCACGTGTCACGTCATGAAAGGACTTCCAACGGTGAAAGTACATTTTTTAACTCTAGTAGACGTTTTACACCGGTAGTCATGATTTGTATCCATAAAGCCCCTGCTTTGTGGTATATTTGTCGTTTTTTTATGTGCCCACGACAGCAATGTCATATCATTGAAAGGAGGGATGTCTGTTCGTTCTGTTCTGTTTTCTAAATAGTTAGCTTGTTTCGTAACTACGACACTACCATGTATATGTTACAGGGAATCTCCAAAATCAGGGAATCTATATGATTCCCTGAAATATTCAGGGGATCTATAGATTCCCTGATTCCGTCAGGGAATCTATAGATTCCATAAGATTTTCAGGGAATCTGACAGATTCCCTAAAATATGTTCCACAGATTTTAGAGATTCCCTGAAGAGATATTTGACATTTGTGGAGGAGTAATTCGGGTGAAAATATTCAGGGAAATATATAGGGAAAGATATCTATGATGTGGAATTCGAAAATATACAATTCATTGAGAACAAGCAGTGTTTATTGACGAAAATGTTCAAATAAAAATACAATAGTCAATACAGAAAAATGAATAACAATGAAAACAAAATGAGATATACAGAGGATATCTACATTTTTGAGTGTATTTGGGTATTATGTCAAATGTGATGACAAAACATTGAATTTCCACTTTGGTTTTAGCCACTAGTGTAAATTGCAATGTTTTGTAATCACAAATGAGATAAATCCCATATCAACTCCAAAAGTGAAGACTTTCTGTTCATTACATACTTTCGTTACCCAGTCGATAGCCCCAATAGATGTCTGTATAACATAAGAAATATAGATTTTTCAGAAAATCTATAGATTCCCTAGAATTTGTAGAGAATCTGATAGATTCCCTGACGGAATCAGGGAATCTGACAGATTCCCTAAATATTTCAGGGAATCTATACATTCCCTGATTTTGGAGATTCCTTGTAACATATATACTGCATATTTCCATTTTAGCTTATCACGTTGGCCCGCTTGTCGAAAATTGCAAAAAAACTGTTTTCCGCGATAAGTCTGAATAATCATGTAAAGCATGGGTGAATAAAAGCCACCAAAGGAACAAACGACTAAACAAATAAAAATATTGAACTTAGAGCTTTGTGACGATTTATTGAATGAAGACAAATGTGTTTTGGAATCTTCTGAAAACATGCGACTAATCGATCATTTCCATCACTCACTTTTCATCTAGCATCATTCCACACAAGTTCTATTTTTATGCTAAGATTCACAGGAGTTTGGTATGAAATTGCAAAACAGAAAAAAGAAAAGAAATAAATACAAAATAAAAACATAACAAGCAATAAAACACTAGATAAAATATGTTCAGGAAATCGTCATTAAAGTAACAAGAGTAGTACGTAATGTGGTTTTCGACCCTGACCTTGTGGATCTCATCGGTGGATCTTATGTGGTGCCATATTCACGTGACACAGCAACGTCATGTTTGGTTGCCATGGTAGCGACCATGTTGTGACGTCATTACAATAGTGATATCTGATGTAAGTGCCCATGCACAACGCAGCGCGTGTTAGGGTGACACGTGTATCCGACGTCCATTTTGTATACTGGAGGCCACCATCTTTGTTTCTATGGCGGTACGATGTGGCTAGGCGACCAAAGACCCTCTAATAAGTCGGGGGTATGTTCGAAAGTGATATTCGATTGAATAGGGGTAGTTTGCTAGTTCAGATTTTCCCAGATCCTCGTTTACTTCGTAGAATTATCCAAATAGACCTGAAAAGTTTTACGAATTTAGATTCTTTCAAAATCCTCTACTCTGCTGTTATCAATGTATCCATGTTATTGTTTTTTTCTCTCCATCCAACCCTATTCGCTTGTTCTGGAGTTTACTCCAATAAAGTAGAAAAGCCTATCAGTTGGAACATTCTTGCTTATTGTTACTATATTTATTCATTTATCCAGACCATCCAATCAGTTCACTTTACTGCAGTTAACTAACCAATAAGATCCTTCCATTCATCTAACCCCTCCCAGTGTAACTTCGTTATCTGACACAATGGTTCGTAAGAATGAGTCCAAGAGTCAATCGATCAAAACTGGAACAGACATCGCTCGGACGACTCGAACCCCACCGAGCAAATGTGCTATAGAGAAATTTCTCGACATACTCCAGTGACTCCACAGACTGCTCTACAACTCATACGAAAACCGCATTACATACTACTAACAACTAAAAGTAACAACAAGAAAATAAATTCAATAATAAAAACGAAAGACATAAAGAATGTAAATTTTAAAAAAATAGCGACAGGCATATGAATATTACTAAGAGCTTTAAACTTGGATTATTTTCAAGTTAGTTGCGTACCTTTCTGTTATGAACTTGCATAAAGGTTTCCGTGCCTGGTGCAAGAAGAGTCCCCTTCTCGTAAACTCTCGGGTCCAACGACGGATCATGGACAAACACCTTAAACAGTAAATATTATGGCAGCATGTTAAAATATCTGCATAAAAATGCACAAGGAATGTTAACCCTTTACCTAACGTAACGGCCAAAACCGGCCAGCGCTATTCTCAAAAATCGCCAATTAGTTTTCATTATTTTTTCATTTTTTGTCTCAAAAACATAGGTTATGACCCCTCGTTGGAACGAGCTCGTCGAGCTCGTTCCAACGAGGGGTCATAACCTATGTTTTTGAGACCAAAAAATGAAAACAAATAGTTATTCAACAATTATTTTTGCAAGTGTCGTCTGCTTTTCATGTTAGGTAAAGGGTTAAATACTAAATACACACCTGGATAACCACTTGCTTTCCGAAATTATATCCAAGATGAGAGCAATGCCGATTTTAATATACTTTTTTTAAATATACATTAATATCAACTCCTGTATCAAGCACCCTTCCCCCCTCTTTCAAACTTCGCATATCCTGTTAATAAAAAAAAAAAAAATTCTAAAAATGTTATGCCGTGATGGGAAATTCTCTACCCTTCACGGAAGGATATATAGGTCATAAGTCTCTAAAGTTCAACTTTGTTTGATTTTGAGGAAATTTTAGTATGTTATAGAGCTTAACAAATTAGGAGACAGCTGTTTTGGGGTTTTTGTTTTGTTTTTAGGTGTAGCACCATTTTTTCCGTTTTTATGTTACTTCACTTTAAGCATTTTCTCATAAAACACTTATTCTTTGACACGCACAGCTCCGTAGTATTGAAATATACAGTTTTGAAACTTCGCACATCCATCACTGCTCACCTGAAGTTGATCCATTCTATTTTACTTTTCGTAATTTCCACCCTTGATTGGGAGAAGCCGGATAATATGGTGATGTTTTAAAACATTCAATTTCCTGCACATTTTTAACAATAACTTTCAGAAATTTTTGAAATATAAAAAATTTAAACATTTTCATATCGAGCTGATTTTGAACGTATCTTTTTAAAATGTTAACAATTTAATCTTCAAGGGAGGTGACGTCATTGTGGGGGGGGGTGGAAATTATTGGATCAACAACTAAAACAGCGTCGGATATCTTTGAACTTTTTGTTATAGAGCTGAAAATTGGTATATAACTGTTTTTAGTTTGGAGTATCTGCTCTAAGAATATGTGCCGTAGTTTACGCGCTAAGGACGGGACTCTAATTCTGGTGCGAGACATTCGCTGCCAACGTAGGATGCGTTATTCGGCAACTTAGTGCTTTAGAAGGAGAAAGACGTCTTCTCCTCCTTGTAAGGCTCACTCAGTGATGGACATGTTTTGTTGGATGACGTCTGGAAATTCGCTTTGCGATTTCAAAATAATCTAGTTGTTTTTCGTTTGTTCTTTGTGCTAAACAATGACAAAAAGTTCCCCACACAATCGGAAAGACAAAACCCTAATCCATTGTTTTCTTTGTGAGGGTCAGGAGATAACAAAGGAAATCGTTGTGGTGACGCAAACACCATTTTCTAGGTTCTCACAAAATCGGGAGGACAGAAGCCCCCCCCCCCCCACCCCCCACCACCACCACAACACACCTTCACCCACACACATCACACAAACGCACAATACATCACATAGACGCATTCACAAGAAACTAACCTTTGCAGGCAGTGCGTTGTGCAGCAGAATTTCGGTTCCACTAATAGTTATAATGACGCAGTTATTTTGATGCATTCATTGATTGAATTCTATTTATTCAACAATTCGAAACTCAAAGCCATATTTTTTCTATACGGAGAGTATGAATTGCAAACAAGCGGACGGAGGTCGTGGTTAACCCTATAACCAAAGAATCGGCCGCATCCGCACACGAAAGTTTCAAAGTTAGCAACTGAATTTTTTTTTTCTCAAAAAGTCTCAACAAAACCATATTACGTGACCCCTTCCATGGGGGGTCACAGGACATGGTTTCGATGATTCTTTTTTGTAAACTTAAAAAAATAATAATTAAAATAAATGTTTGCAGAATACGGGAGGGAGGGATTATGCATTTACTTCTATAGGTACGTTCGTCGATAATTCAGGCCTACAGCCGTGCTGGCCTGTTGGATCAACATGCTAATGACGCTGTCTACATGTCCCGTTTTCATTGTTTTATCAGGTTGACGACTACCATATTTTCCTTTACAATACAAATGTAATAATAATAATAATAATAAATCTTTATTTCAGACACATTGGTCCATAGCACACACAAAAGGAACATACAAAAAGAAATGATAAAAATAAAAAAAAAATTATATATATATATAAATATTGGAAAAAGATTCTAAAAGATACCAGTATCAAACAATTCTTAAAATGTCTGTAATATTCATTGTAATCCACATTTACATAGGATACAAAAAAATCTTTGGGCATTTTTACACTATGTACAAATATTTCGGTAAGTACTTTCTACATTTAAAGCCTCGTCAGACCGACATTTTATATACAATATATAAATATATACATGTTTGCAGTGGTGGCATTACACAAATACACTGGAATGTACATGAGGGCAACCACGTATGACGGAACTACAACATAGACAACCGTGCCTTTCACCTGCAACTCTAAATAATGCGAGAAAAGCTTTAGCGAGTGACAGGCGTGAAACTTAATTCAATTAGTGGTACAGTAGGGAGACCCAAACATTTATGCAAAATGCATGCATATGCGGTCAAACGTTTAAATTGCATAGCGTATATGTTATGCTCGTGAATCTCCAAACTTTGACATAAGATTATAAATTATTGCGATGAGTTGACGGTAACATGGTCTGAGGTTTGCGGCTCGGAGCTTATGTTCAACCGAGACGCGAAGCTTCGAGGTTGAACATACGCTCCGAGCCTCAAACCTCAGACCATGTTACCGTCAATTCATCATAATAACGTATATGTTACAATAGACACTACCTATAGCCCAAAACCTACATCGTGTAACACGAAAGGCTTATTTACTAAACTTGTGATCGTTAAAAGATGCATTGTTCAAGGCAACTTTTAACGATCACAGGTTTAGTAAATAAACCTCTCGTGTATCCACGACGGCACTGGTTAAATAATCAATAAACCAGATAAACTCATTCCATCTTAGTTCAAATCATAAATCGTTTGTAATTTAAACACTTTATCCGGAACACCGTTTGCTGCACGCGTGAAAAATCCATAAAATTGAAGCGGCTTGCTAGTCACTCCGTTGATTCCGCTGATGAAGCAATTACGAATCGGGCGACGTCATTTGACATATTTCGCGTTGTGACGTCAGGCGGTAAAATTTGCCACTTGAGCCGCATACATAAAATATGCTAAGCGAGCTCTCGTCCAGTCAGAGGAGGAGGATTTTAGTCTTTTTGGAACATAATCCATTTTGGGGGGTTATTTAGCTACACCATGTGGATTTTTAACGGCTTTCTCACTCAGGCCGGTTACATACGTCGCACTACCGTCGCATCGAATTCAATTAATTCCTGCTAATTGAATTTGAATCGACACCAGGGCGACGAATATGGCAATTAAATGCGAGTAAACGAACTGCAGACGAATCTTCGTGTCAGCCAGGCGAATCGAACTCCCGGACTTGAATTATATCCGTGTTGGTTATTTGACGTCGCATCACCGTCGACTCGAATTGATAATATGCTAATCAGGCACACACCGAATGTCGTGACGTGATGTACAATTTTCAATAACGTTCGCAGTGAAGTTGAATTCTAGTCGACAGTGATGCGTCGTCTTTAACCAACACGGATCTAATTCGAATTTGGGAAATGTTTTTCTTCCTTGGATTGGGGGTGGGGGAAGTGGGGCATCCAACTAACCTATACAAACACTACTCGGCAGTTTTCTTTTAAAATATTATCTGTCATGTTACCCCATTAAAGCACTATAAATTGAAAACAAATATGTCTGTATGTGCAGGTCAAACTATATAAACCTTATTATATGAAAGACAATCTCCAAATAAATTCAGAGCGACGATAGCGCGTCAGTATAAATAAAATTAAGCCATGGTATAATGTTTCTTATTACACCCCTAACGTCTGATTATAATAGGAATCGGTAAAAATTAAATTGCGTTCTCCCCTCACTAGTGAGATCAAACACCTCGGTGATTAACATTTCGTGTGAACTTGAATTTTTCAAATAAATTTTCACAAGCGCAAAACAAAAGTTGTTCTTGCTCCACTGATGAGTACAACAAGACGCGGTAGATCACGATGGAATTCCAAAATATATTAATGCGCGATTGAATTGTTTCGGGTCGAAGCGCTGATAGAGTTATTTAAATTGTTGAATTATTTCATTTCAATGTTGAAGAATTATTATTGAAGCGAAAATGAAATAGAAATTTCATTTTACTGAATTTGTTTGTGGCTAAAAATTACGTCATTTCACCACCTATACCGAAAACTATTTTGTGTGGATGTACACAGCATTCAATGTGATCTGTGTCAGCGGAAACAGCGATCAGCTGATTGTGTAAACAGATTTCTTGCGTGGTATGAGCGTCGGTTTGGATCGTTTCAGCTGAAGCTTCAAATGAAAGGGGTATAATAAAAAGAAAATCTAATGTTTTCTTGTGAATACCGGGATTGATCTCGTGATTCGTGAGTGAGATAATTTGTATTTTAACTATCAGCAAGCTGCTCGTGAAAATACGAATTCTGTCACTCATTCATGAGATAAATCCCGGTATTCACAAGAAAACATTAGATATCCTCTATTTATACGTGTACACAGTTAAATATATATCACATTAGATTTGTGTGTAGACTCAAACATTGTGACTTGAGGTCATACATCAATTGAATTCGGCTCGACGTAAGTGCGCCCGTATATATGAAATGAAGATTTGACAGATTTCAAAGGAATCTAATTCAGTTGATTTAGATTCGACGTATATAACAGCCCTTACGCTAACTGAAAATTTCGAAAGTTATTGGTCCGCTGGAGGAAGTTGGTATTGGTTGAATAACTCTCAGTCTATAGTCCTTGTGTAGCCTGGTCAGTGCAAAGGAAAGGTGATGAAACAACCTGGGGAAGTGTAAAGTTTTCTTGTGGATAAAATGACCAGATTTAAGCCAGAGTGAGGCTTCAGAATCCATCTCAGGGGTTCACAAATTTAAAACAAATCCGAGAAGAGGCCACACGGACCCCTACCACCGAGAGGGAGATACACCACTAGAACTATTTCCCGACACAGGCATGGGACCCTCGGACCCATTCCTTCGGCATGTCGTGTTAAGACCCCAACCCCATTTAGAAATCTAACTGATCACACCCCCATTGAATACCCTCCAGCTACGAGACCAGCATCTGCCATATGCAGATATACTCATGTATCTGTCTATTTGTATCAAGTGTCATTTTACATTTCTCAATATCATTATATCTCAGTTCATCAGAAGATTGCCTGTTCACCTTCCCATCAATCAATGTGTACTTCCAACATTCATCGGAGCTTTTTTGTAAGCGTCTAACCATGTCCATTAACCTGTTAATGACCAGCTAACAACTATTTTTGGCAATATTCGAAACAATCCTACACTTCCATACTCTTTGTCCAGTCCTCGGAATCGACAGCGACATCCAACAATGGCGCCACAAATGCCGTCGCCGAACAGTCATCAAATTATTGCCATCACAGTAATATTTTTGACTTGTTTCATGTCGGGCTGTCCTTGCCGACACAGAGTCGAGGAAGACAAGGTATTCGGCCACGACAAAAACATACAATGTGAAGCTTCGTTGGAGTGTAATCAAGGGAAGAGGTGCATCCCACTTTAGTGTTGCGTTTGAAATGTCTGGATTGAGAAAAATCTACAGCGGACAAACCGATCAATCAAAGGTTCGGATTCAACGTGAAATGAAGATATCAAACAGTCGACCAGGACCATTCTTGCTAACGTGGACCCTTTCACAACGAAGTCAGCTGATCTAGTCAACATGAACACTGGTAAATCAGCCGACACAGTCATTTCTTAATCCCCCCTCAATATCAATAGCGCTGGGGATGAGAAGCACGACCCATTTCTGAATTCATGTGTTAATCTCTCCTCGGCATCAATAGCGCAGGGATGAGAAGCACTATCTATTTCTGAAAGAATATAATGAGAATTTCGAGAGGAATTTAAACTGCAATTGATAAATCTAAACTGCCAACCTTCATCAACCAAGGTGCAAAGAACAGTGGAACACTTAATCAAGTTGTTAGATAACTTTGCTGCAGAAGGGACAACCATGCTCGTGAGGATTGACAACAAAGCACAAAGTTTATCTGGAAGATCCACCAAAAGTTCCCGCTAACATCCATTCTTCTCTCAATATACAGGCCCGATAGCATTAGGATTCACACTGACAAGAGCTGACAATCCCCATTGCTTCAGGAGTTAGTGTCAGATCAGGAGCAACTCAGTTATATCAATGTTTAAATTAGTTATGGGAATTTTCTCCCTGCATCAAATGCACCGCCAATACAACGGGTTTTCCTGTGTGGAGCTTCGCACAGTTGTCTCCCGTTCTTCTCCCTGTGTAGTACAGTTAAAACTAGAAGTCCTGTCATGAATTGTGCGCTTATCCAGGCTTAATTGCGCGTAGGAATTGCGCGCAATTGACATATCGAATGACATCCAAAGCACGGTAGATTCTCCTGGTCACTCATTGAAAACACAGGCAATGTTTCTGCCAATGGACCTCCGGGTTACCCGGAGGTCCATTGGCTGAAACATTGCTCGTGCACAGGCCATATGTGCAGAATTTGACAGCTTTACTATGGCCATAACGCGTAGATTAACGCGCATATCGACGTGCTATTTGTGCGCATTTCATGACAAGACTTCTAGTTTTAACTGTACATGGTCTTCGACACTTATAAAAAATAATTCAAAGACAACGAAAGCGAGCGCTGAAGAATAGGCGAGTAGTCATATCTCATTTCAGGCCATGATATGCTCCGACAAAAAAGAGAGCATGCATGTTCCAACGAGCGGGTATTTTAAATTAGATTGAGTCGATTAACGTTACATCATCGACATTGTTTTTCTCCCACTACAATTAGTAGCGTACACAACGTGGGGTGAAACATTGACAGATGGACCTCTCTACTGGGAATCAACGAGAAGAGTGAGACTACAAAGGCCAACAAGGATAGAGAATCCGCTGTGATGGAGGTTTCTTTTCCAAGTTGGTGGACTTTCGGATATGACGTGGGTGTTAAACTTTTTATTGTTGATTATTCGTATGAAACGTTTTTGTAGGATATTTAGCTTCGTTGCAGCCCGTATATGTGTCACTCACTTTATGCATATTGCCAAAGTTAGATGTCTTTGTATTAATATAAAATCCAGTATCGTGAGTGTGTTCAGTGAACTAGTGTATATAATGGGGACACGAGCACACCCTATTGGGGGGCCCCCGATGAGCCCCAACCTCTTGTTTAGCCGGGGCCCCCAACACTCAAGTGATATGCCCTCGACGTATATAAAGAAATGGCAAAAGTAAATTTGCTGGCAAAAGTAAATTTACCTCCCGCCGTCCCACCTCTGCGACTCCAACTGCATTTGGTTTAGCAATGCCCCATGTGGCCCCGACTGAGTTGGTCTAGCAATGTACTGTATGGTTCCAACTAGAGTGGGATTGTGGTACTCAGTGATCTCTAATTGGAGTTGTGTTTGTGGTGACCTCTGCAACTAACTGGTGGTGAGTTGTAGTATACTGCTCTTACTGATGTGACAGTAAAGTGAAAATAATGACCCCAAAGGGAGTCGGGTTTATAGTGACCTCGGTGACCCCAACGGGAGTTTGGCTAGCAATGACCTCAGTGAAACCAACAGATGTTGGATTGCCTATCTACGGGAACCCCAGGAACGGCGGCTGGATTTGGATTGTGGTATACTCTATCGATGACTCACTAAAGTGTATTCAGTGTCCCCCCAAGCGCAGGACAGTGCCTGGAGTTGGACTAGGAAGACCCACTGCCATCCAAACTGAATGTTCGGTTTGAGGTGATCACATTAACCAAAAAGAAACACAGAAAGTTGTGGATCAACGTCTTGCTGGTTGTGCTGATGGTCACAGCTGACCCCCATCTACAGGCTTATCAACAAACACAATTCTGTTTTCAGGCAAGGTTCGAGAGATTGTTTTTGGTCCCCACAATCCCCGCATCCGCATATCCAACCATTTCCTTGATGTTCCTCGGATAAAATCACGGCGAAGGCCTAACCAGTGATTGTGTTGTCTATCATGATTTTAGAATGGAGACCGGCTATGGAGGGGCGTTTGGCCTCTGCCAAGGTGTAGATTGCGGCGTTTTTCTTGATATTTTAGCCAGGTGGCGGCTAATGAATTATCAAAGGATAATAAGAGCTCAAGCGCTTCCAGTTGCGTCTAGAGCTATAACTCCCGGAACAGCGATTACAGGAGCTAATAGTCCAACCCCTCCTACCCGTGAGTAGAACTAACCCCTCGCTCATATTTCTTTCTAAGAAAGCGTCTGCGGTCCCGTTCGGCGGTGAGGTCAGCTTTCATATCGCCGACTTCACCTCAATACGGTAGCCATTTCCCCACCACTCAGCTTGGAGTATAAACCCATGCAGTTGGGATATAGGGCAAGCCGGAGGATCTCTAGATATTTAATGGTCAAACGTATATTGGTATGCTGTAAAGACAGAAACCGTAATGGCCCGATGGAAATGATATTAATCGAGGTGCTCAGGAACCTCTTATTCTATGTTCAATGCCGCCCAGTGATAGTTTAACATCATCACCTCGGATAACGACGGAAAATTCTCTATCGGCTTGATGTTGACCCCCCACCCCCCCCCCCCCCCCCACCCCACCCCCCCCCCCCCCACACACACACACCTTATGCAGTCCTCTTAACACAGCATTTGTGTAGAGGGGTCCCCAGGTGTACCTAGATGACTATCGTGGATATATTGGTAATGTGTTTGGCAAACAACTCTGACAGTAGATGTTTAAATTGACGAGTGCCTTTGCTTCCAGTATGCAACGTATACCCAGCCGTAATCTCCTCAACGAAAGTATTCTTCATTCCGAATCGAATGGAATATAGAAGGCTGGGACGTTGTTCCCACGGTTCTAGGGCTTACTCTGCCTGTGCCTGGGCCCCAGTGTGAGGTAAGGTTGCGCGAGCCTGAAGCCGAGTTCCACCCGCCAGCTCCCGCAACAGGGTTCCTGTACACATCCCACCGGTTCCCTCTTCTTGATAGGAGATTATATTGTTTCCATGTGGACGCGCCCACAAATCCAAATGACCAGGGTCAGTAAATTAGCGGGAGAGGCCGGAGCAAGTGGAACCACGAGTGCTGCTGGAGGACCCTGTTTTCTCGTATATCCCCCAGAGAGTTACAATGCGTATAATCCACGCTTTCTTTCCGGAACCCCAAGTCCAGACATATCAGCAAAATCGGCCAGCTGAACGACCTCACGTCATGTGCACCTGGATCTACTCTATCGGGCATTTTTCTCGAATATTCAGAGTGACTGATTGGTAGTATTGAGATAGCTAATTTCCTACGTTATTCAAAATCTGAATTGCGAGCTGGTCGATGAGGCCTGCTGTTTATATTGCAGATGCGGGAAGGTCATACCATCGTTACATATTTTCGCAGATGGCGGGCGGTCTTTGATGGCGGAGCTCAGCTCTGACTTTCTGAAATATCTCAACATTTAGCTCTCAATAGATGTAGTAGCCATCGGGTATTTTTATGCCCTCATAAGTCACCCCAGGGTCCATACCGCCAGGGACCTTATCGTTGATCTTAGGCTTCAGGACCCGAACTTCGTTCTTGTAAGCGCAGTACTAATATTGGTCCACCTAATATAGTATGTTACCCCATCGGAGGCACACCCAATGTCACCTTCCCGCAGGCGTCGGGGCGGGAGAATCTTTTGAACGCCGGCTGCTGCCGGGTACAATAATATAAGTATAAACAACGGGTCACAAAAGTTATACAGCCGGAACTGTGGCTCCACTGGAGCCACGGGCAAAAGCGTTCCGGTATAAGACGGGGGCGTCGTACAGGCCTGGGGCTTTTACAAACCCAGCACGCTCTCAGACGCAATTAGATTCGAGTCTGTGCAACTAGCTGGAGCTACCTTAAAACCACCAGCTTCGAAACCCACCATATGGGTGTATACGCCAAACATAGACAGCCGCAGATAAATTCTGCTTCGATCATCATCCACCGGCGACATCACCCGATGCAATTCTGGCAGAAGTATCTGAACTTGGTGAACAACCAGCAGTGTGGAGGACCAGCCAACGATCATTTGGGGAACGTCACAGACCTGTTTGCTCGAAGGGTTTGGTAATTCCATTTCTACTACCAAATCCGGAGGATACTAGCCAAATTACAAGCCGTTTTAACCCAAGACCATACGTGGTCAAGGTACCATAACTCATGCCACAGTCGCGCCTATCAAAGTCTATGAAATGCCTTTGGTGTGGCACCCGATACTGGCTGGATGGGAAAACATCTAGAGGCACTGCTTGGGTACCTCTACCAAGTTAGGTCTTAGTATCATCCATCGAAACGAACTTTACAACCGGCCAGTCGTAGATTTAACAACATATCCACCTTGGCACAGTAGTATGGGCATGGCCATACCCATGTGGACTTTCCCAGGCAATAGAACGGGGTCAGCACCATTTCCATAGAGAACGAAGCAAAATAATTCACATGGGATGGGGTTGAGAGGATTGATGATCCTGTTGGGACGTGTGTCTGGGCAATCATAGGTTCTCATGCTCAGATTCATTCACTGATACCGGGCAAGGCTACCATGGTCGACGTGCAAAAGCAGTTCGCTACAAATTTGGAAGACGTCATTGCCCGGCCGTGGACTTGCAAGGCGCAATCAAAAGCTATCAGGACATGTTTTTCATGCCAAATCAAAAACTGATTATGCGTGCAGCATCCGCCTCTAAATGGCTCCTTCTTATATTGAGATAGACGGGATGTCACATTGTATTGGGGACAAAATAACGAAATCTTGATCTCCACAGATTCTCCACAGGATTTCAGGATTAAAGATGATGTGAATGCCAAATCCTTTTCGTGTGTTTCGGGTTGTGGGTGCGGGACAACACATGGAGCATTTGCAGCGCCGCCTGGGGTCCTCGCTCCAATGCTTAGGGCCTCCACGGCAGATGCGTATATGTATAATGTTCGTTATACAAGCGGACTCAGCTCCATCATGCACGGAAAAGGACGCCATCATTGTAGGCAGTGCTGTCATGAGCCTACTGACGATTTGGGTTTGAAACCTCGATTATCGAATCCATGATGTGGTAGGCCAAGAGGTTTGCATTGCGAGCGGTAGGGATTTTGTTTGTATGCTTTTTTCACCGAGATCCATTTTGACTCTAAGTTTCATATCTACAAAGGATTACACAGACATTACTCATTAATATGGAGCACATCGAGTTGGGTGATAATTCCACAGACAAGGAAAATTCTGAAACAGTGGAAAATTGCTTCCACGCTTTTCTGAAGAAAGAGATACTTGTTGTGACCAATTTCAGAAAGACCCAGAAATTGAGAGTTGGAATGGATGATAAACACTAGTTGTTTCTCGCCGACGAGTCGCCTCCTGTGCTGTTCACTGGGTTGACAATTCCTGACTGGTACTGGGAAGTATCGCGAAGGCAATAGGCGTGGACAAAGTTAGGACAGATCTTGGATTGGAAGATTCCACAAGTGCAAGTAATTAAAAAATTAAAGCAAATATCCGCAGTGTCTGAAGGATAAGTGCAAGAAAACTTTCAGCTGCGGCTCAAAAGACATGGGATGTGTTTAAAGAAGTCATGTCTACTATTGGAGATCCCCGGTTTGAGGTAAGGGCTGACTGACACAGTGTTACTTGGATAAACAAACATACACTACTTGAGATATTGGACCTACATAATCCCCTGCAAATCAAACTGTTGAAGCACTATCTCACAAAGGCAGACGGGCATGACAATCATATCACGAGCTGAAAATGAGAACTACAGGCCTTGCATTCTGAAAAATGCAGGAGGGCAAAAAATCGCTCTCCTCAATCAGCTTAGGAGAGCAATTAGCTTTACACAGCATTTTAAGTATCCAGTTGAACGAACTCATTGAAACTGAAACCAACAGACTACATCAGTGATTTTATTAACTTTACTAAGGTAAAGCCAAATCTCTTAGACATCTAGATGTCTCATTCAACAACCGAACACACACTTGACAAGACTTGTGTGTGTAACCAGACCTGTTGTCCAAGAAAGTCATATGCCTACCACTACCACCTTCAACCCACCAAATGGTGGTTGAAGGTGGTAGTGGTAGGCGTATGACTTTCTTGGACAACAGGTCTGCTTGAATCTACAGTCACATCCTGGTGCAAGTGCTTTAAGTGACAGGATAGTAGTAATGGTAGTATATTATAGTGTCGATATTCCTTGAATAATTACCCCTCAAACTGTGATGTCAGTTGTTGAACTTGAAACTGAGAGAAAAAAAAATATTGCTGTGACCCATTTTGCTTCAAATGATTGTAACTGCCTTTTGGGTATACAAAGTACAAACACAGTTGCAGCCATTACCTTTTACCACTAAACCACTTTCAAAATGAAATTACGTGATGTTATGTGACTTCGAAGTTAAATTACATTTTTGCTTTACAACAAAAATTTAATGTGAGCATAATACATGTAATCTCAATCATCCTAGACCAAAATATTTGGGAGGGCAATTTTTCGCTCTCCTTAATTCTTTCAGGAGGGCAGTAAGGAGAGCTAAAAATCGCTCTCCTGAAATTGCCAAGCCTGGAACTAGCGTTACGACATCAAAGAACATTTGCGTGAACCCCAAGAATGGCGTGCGACTCGGTGATAAACGGTATCGTCTGCAAGGGAAGCGTTAAAATCTTAACCAAACAGAATCCGAGAGACCTAAAGAAGAATCATTCACTCGGACACAACGCTGAATGAGCGTGAGGACATAATTCGGAGAGCAGAAAATTATCATTGCAAATGTACTGATAGCACTGATCATGGCAATCAGCGATCTTGTGTTGCCCATTAGCGGAATAGGGGGCGCCACTGTGCTTTTCGCGACCGGGACTGTGTCGCCTGCCACTACGATGGATCCATGTGGCGTTAGAGACTGGATTGGTAAAAAAGTGGCTGAAACACATTACAAAACCTGCTGGGTAAACTTGATGGTAAAGCAACCGCTGCACTACCCGATCGCTTATTGTGTACTGGCCTCTGGAGGCGGCAGAAATCGCACTTGGATAGCTTGCGTAACATTTATGGGTGCTAATAGTGTTCGTCGGAAGTTTACTCCTGGTTAAACTTACGTATTGGGCATTTAAAATGGCTGTTTCAGTATACATTATCAGGTACAACGTAGTATAACGACATCTCCCAGTCAACATGGATGCAAGGTAGAGCAACACCACATCACATACTGCGAGACCCCCTTAGTGTCAATGGCGTCTGGCAGTCTGTTTTGATAACGAACTCACCCTCGAAGTTTGACCAAACCAAAGTGCCGATGGTACATTTTCCAAACCTAGGAACTATTCTTAAAAGAATTATTGGGCGTTATTTTAAATAATATACAGTAACTGCTCTAACACAAACATTCTACCTGAACTGACCACATTTTTACCGCGAAGTTCTACAGAAACAACATAGAAAGAACGATATCTTCCATGGTGGCATGTGTGCTGTATAAACCAACACATTCACCCATTATGTAGTTCTGTGTTCATTACACGCCTCTCTGACATAGAATCCATTGATTTAAAAATTCAAACATCACACCAAAAACAAACCTCTGGTGTGATAGGCAAACACGTGTGATAGATCGATACATAAACCGAAAAATATAAAGTAAACATGTGTCCAAATAGGTTATTTGTTTCTACCATTAATAATTTAGCTGCTGTTATCAGAGTGATAGTTGCATCAAAGTCAAAACTTGAGTGTCAAAAAAATGACTCCCCCGTTTATGGAATAAGTTTAATTTAGTTAATTTCGGTGGATTTGAACAAAACATTTTCCAACTGACATTCGATTTATCGGCTGTCACCACAGCTTCCGAATTGGTCTGGGTCAGCACGCAACGCCTCGATTGGCCGATTACGTAAATGGACGAAGTTCAGTTCTTTTGATGGATTCACGACGACAGGTTGGAAAAATAGTCCGTCAACAGAAATCCGTGTGGAAAACGTGTTCCGTACGGATTTATAAATATAGAACTGGGGGGAAAGTAATATTAATTTATTTATTGATGTTTAGGTCACATATTATGCAGAATGGCTAATCGTGACCGTGACAGTTTTTCGTGTGGAGGATGCCGGAGTACCACCGAGCATCGACGAGCAACCTTTCAGCTCCTCAACATTCTAACTCTGTTCAAGCTCCGCTCAAGCAGGGTTACAGCAGTTGAAGACACGTGCACCACGCCTTAGTACACGGCGTCACCGTGCCTCCATGTAGGCAATCGGAATAAAGTGCTTGGCCCAAGGACACAACGCGAGTCGTCCCGGACGGGGATCGGACTGAGGACCTCTTGCATAGAAGTCCAACAGTCTACCACTGAGCCACCGCGCGCCCGGGAAAAGTAATAGGGGTGTAATAAAATATCATTCTTATAAACCATAAGGCGGCACTTATATTTTGATTTGTATGGATAAAAACAGCTGCTTGTATCAGGAAGTTGACATCGTGTTACTAGTTTTCGTGTTGGGCTTTTCGGTAAACGTAAAATGGAATCTGTCAACGCCTTTCAGGCCTGTCGTCCGGACCTCGTAAGTCATAGTCTCCTTAAAAAATGCGCATCCTCTTTGTGTACTATTATCTTAGAATTCGCTTTGTTGCATCTTCTTTCTTTCCGAAAATGATGTGTACATATAATATGTGTTTTGCATTGAAACCGAAATATTGTTTAATACTTTACCTAACATGAAAAACAGACGACACTTGCAAAAAAAATCTTGAATAACTATTATTTTCATTTTTTGTCTCAAAAACATAGGTTATGACCCCTCATTGGAACGAGTTCGACGAGCTCGTTCCAATGAGGGGTCATAACCTATGTTTTAGAGACACAACGTGAAAAAATAATGAAAATTAATTGACGATTTTTGAGAATACCTCTGGCCTGTTTTTGCCGTTACGTTAGGTAAAGGGTTAAACTAAACACAATGATGCAGTAAGAACGTAATATGTTTCTCGTCGACAAACATCACCAATAAGCGACTTGACGCCATCTTGCATGCGCAAATTTAATTTCGATGTTTTCGCCGAGGTTCGTGCAATCCAGCTGCGTAGAGATTAGTTGAATCCATATATTAACAATTATTTGAAAAAAACCACCAAAAACAAACACTTCTAACAGAACTTAGTATTACCTTACCTTAATACCCGCCGATACAAGCTCGCTGAGAATATAGTTATCTTGATTAATGTCCACTGCGACATTTAAACCAAAGGCATTGCCCGATAAATATGCCAGAAAACTGCCGTTCTGATTGAACGTGAAACACCTTCCAATATCTGTTTCTGTAATACTGAAATATTCCGAGCAGTTAACTTTCCGACTGTTAACTCGGCAACAAACTAGCATTTCTTCAAGTTTCTGTGATGCGTTGTTGTGCCACTCCAGTAAATCCTCTTCTTCTAAAGCTTTGTATTCGGGGTCTGTCCAATTAATCGGACTGGCATAATCACTGAAAGACGTACTAACAGCCAAAAGGTAATTTTCCAAAGCGGGCGTTACTGTGACGTATTCTTTCGAGTAGGGGGACAAATTACAGATTGTAACAGCCGGAAACAGTAGCGTTCTGTGTGTTCGAACATTATATTTGGAAACTGTCTCGTATTTCCTATATTCACATCGCAAATGCTCGAACTCCCATATAAGGACCGTGATAGCAGCAACGACAAATATACACCATAGACATCTGAAACAATTGTCGAAAAGATCACACGTATTAACTACACTGTACATTTTGCCTTGCTTTAAATTAAATCTAAAATTTTAACCATGTGTTTGCAGTTTTGAAAGGGTCAGTTTTACAACACTAATTTCTTAATTAACCCTTTGCCGAACGTAACGGCCAACACCGGCCAGCGCTATTCACAAAAATTAATTTTCATTATTACCACTCAATCTATAAGTTACTAGTCGTTTAACATAAGTTTGGAGGCCCGTTAAAACTCCATAATTTCAGTGACGTCATTCGACGGGGCCGGGCCGCGGGCGATAATGGTATAAATAGCCATTAGCGGCCAGCGGCCCGGCTATTTTTAGATTCCATGGTCTAATGAATTACTCCCATTCTGATGACGTCCCCTTGTATTTCTGAACTGAAGTCGAACCCACGATCGAAACAGAAATATCGAACCGATTTTAATGATTATTTCTTCCAGCAATTCCCTCGTGCGGTTAGCTGTAACAGGGAGTGGTAATAATAGTAATAACATGATTGTTGTCAGGCATCATGATTCATTAGCGGCTCTGCAGCAATGATGAATAGCCCTTGGGCTTATTAATGGCACTCGACTTCGTCTCGGGCCTTTAATAAACCCTCGGGCGCAGGGCCGCTAATGAACCATAATGCCTTCCAAAATCATGTTATTGTTATATTATTGTTTCATATTTGTGTCTCAAAAACATAGGTTATGACCCCTCTTTGGAACGAGCTCAACGAGCTCGTTCCAATGAGGGGTTATAACCTATGTTTTTTACATCAAGCGACCGGTAGTTGATCAAAAGATTTATTTGCAAATGTCGTCTGCTTTTCATGTTAGGTAAAGAGTTGTCGTTCCGTTCACAGAATACGCAACTGAACAAATGATAAAGTTAATACGTATATATTATCACTATTATATTGATGTACTAAATGTTGTATCAGCGTTGAGCTCTTGTTTCCTAGGAGAAACAAGAGCTAGACTGAGACAACATTTTGTACATAAACATAATGGTGGTGGTGATAGATTTTTCTCTCACAATTCTCCTACTACGTAATTTACAAATAGAGCAGTTTAAAAACAGCATTGTAACCGGATAAAGGATTGGAGAATATAAGGAGGGGGAGGCTGTCAATAGGAATTCATGAAGCGATAAATTCAATATGAGGTTTGGGGGCAATGGATCTAAGCAAAATAGTTTATTATACCGTCTTTAGTATAACATACTGTGACACCTAGTATTCCTGAGTGCCTCTCCTTGTATCACAGTGTGCACACTCACCCTTCTCCCAAACGCCCCCCTCCCCCCTTTTCGTCGATAGGTCTAGTGCCCTAGTTCAGTTCATCTCACCAATATATCGACTGTGTAGAGTGGAGTTCTCTTCCAATCAATTTCTTGTTAGCTATAGGTCAAGGGGCCTAGAACAGCCTACCGAAATTTCATTCGTGCTGATGGTGATACAAGGAGGGGAAAGCCCCGGGTAAATACTACATGCGGTTGGAAGGAAGGAATACACAATGTACATGTAACCAGTATTTTTATGTCAAGATCTCTATACTAAAATTGTCCTTGATCATCCACTTTTAGATCGGTTCCCATTGTGTGCCTGTGATTTTACCACCTATTAAAGCCTAGCCACCCAATCCTAATATTGATGATAATGTAAATATTTATAGATAGTTCAGACCCAATATATAGTGGGGCGGAATTCGTTTTAATCCTCAGACTTTAGTTACTCATCCAACTGTACCCTCCCCTCGCCACCCCCCCCCCCCCCCCCCTCATCTATCAACCTTGTGACTCGAATCGGTTATAATGCTTTTAACACCCACGAGAAAGAGAGACAGAGGGAGAGAAGAAGAGAGCGAGAGAAGAGAGAGAGAAAGGGCCCGTATTATTCTGACAGGCATATATTTTATAACCACCGCAGACATGCTTGTTATTATTTTATGCTGCTTTATGTTGCTTTGTATACCTGATATGAGATAAAAAAAGTGGAAATAAATCAAATCAAATCAAATTATTTAAAAAAAATTAAATTCAACAATGTCATATCATGCGCCCTTTCATTGATTAAAATTTTGTTGATGATGATTTTTATTACCTGGTAAACGCATGCGTTGACATCATTACCCACGCGTGGATTACGACCAATCCACGGCGAAACGTTCAAGGTGACAAGTTCTCACGCAAACTCATTTTCGAAAGTGTCAATGTTCCCTTAAAGTGACGTAAACAAATTAAAAACAAGCACGCCCTTGTATTATGTAGTTGCAAGGCAAATATTTTGTACCAGCGATCCCTGATAATGCTGTATTTATGTAATTATGGACTCCATATATACCTTTTGGGTGATAAAATTTAATCATTTGAACCCGAGAGACCGCTTTTCCGTTCCAGGAATATGGTGCATCAAAATTTCATTAAGCTGGATGACTGCTAAGTGAACGTGTGCAGTAGACCAATCAATATTTACACCAATCTTAATCCTTTTTGACACGATTCTGGTGAGCATCCATCGAAACAACGCAATATTATACTGTTGACCAAGACGTTTCTGGTTATTTGATGAATTACCATTGTATGACTTTCAATCATCCATTGACAACATTTGTTCTTTTCTTTTATTGGGGCTTAACGACATTTCGACAGCCAAGTTCAACTTGTATCGAACAATTTCACAGGTTGTGGAAATCGAGCAGCGGCGAACAACTACAAGACTCTAAAACGTACTAACTCGGAACAAGCAGGGTTAGCATTGCTCGAAGACAAGTGCACCATCCAAGTGCATTACGCTCGGGATTAAGTGTCTCACCCATGGACACAACGCAGTTACTCCTGGTGAGGATCGAATCGGGGACCTTTCGGTTTGAAGTTCAATGCCGTAACCACTGAGCCGCCATTGAGATCATGTATATTGGAATTTTGATAAAAAATAATGCACTTTTTGTCACATTTCACATGTTGGCTGACAAGACCAAATTGTGAAGCTCAAAAAAAAAAAAAAAAAAAGAAAAAAAAAACAATGCTGCTGCAGAAAACTTTACTTGGATTCTTTTAAGCTTTTGCATGACACGAATATCAGTGATCATTGCAAACAAATTGAAATAGATATTTCCATTTTTGTCTCAACATTAATAGATTGTGACCATTCGTTGGAACGATCCTAACAGGCTTGTTCCAGTCCGTGGTTATAGGGTATGTTTTTGAAGCAAAAAAGAGAAAAAATAGAGATTGAATTTCGTTTTTGTGATTATCTATGGCCAGTTTTGAGAGTTATGTTACTGAAAGGGTTAGATAACATGGACTCGTGCACAGCCCTTTCTCCGTAGAGTAATGATATTGATACGGCATATCTATTTCGCCAGTGGACCGACGTTTCATACATAAAACATAAAATGATGCAAACTTAAATAGAGAGTAATCGCTTGACTTCACTGGTTACGTGAAATAATTCATGAGAGGTGAAGGACGTTGTACAAACACGAGTGCGCAAATGCGCACGAGTGTTTTACAATATTGTCCCTCGCCTCGAATAAATTATTTCACGTAACCAGTCCAGTTAAGCGATTACTCTGTTTATTACTTTTCATTATTAACGATAATTATATCATTATATATTCTCAAAAATCGCCATTTAATTTTCATTATTTTGTCTCTAAAACATAGGTTATGACCCCTCGTTGGAACGAGTTCGTCGATTTCGTTCCAATGAGGGGTCATAACCTATGTTTTTGAGATAAAAAATAAAAATTATAGTTATTCAAGAATTTTTTTTGCAAGTGTCGTACGCTTTTCATATTAGGTAAAGGGTTAAAAAAAACAAAAAAACAATTAAGTCCCCATTACATTCACGGCAAAGCGTCTTCGTTTGCGCACACGGATACATGACACAATTGTTGATTGCATAATTCACTTCTGAAGTTATCGTTTATAATCAAACCCGAAAATCCCAGTAAATCACACTGTGGAAAGAAACAAGAATGAATAAAACAAAACAATGCAAAAAAAGAAGAAAATTGAAATTGTATTTTTGTCACGTTTCTATTCCGGAAAGTGCGATTCCTCTGTTGTGAGCATAAACTCAAACAGTAGTGTACCTGCAAGATCAACAACGAGATGTCGGCCACTCAAATGTTAAATATTGTTTTAGAACTGAATGCAGTTTGAATTGTTAATTAATAGTTATATACATAATACCTTTGAAAGGAGAGCTGGGCGGTACAGGCATTTCGGGTTGGGTATCGGAATCGGTATTTTAGGATGATTTACCTCGGTGTCGGTACGGTATTTAGTATTGGCAATATACCAAATCCAGTGGTAATACCGAACCGTATTTTCGGTGTGACCGCCCAGTTGTGGGGCTGCGTTGTGTATCAGAGACTCTGGAAGCTCTCCTTAAACAATAGACTCAAGAGCACGATAATAAATGGCAGAACAAAGAATTTAGTATTTGTCGATACGTTGGGGGCGAGGGGGCGAGGCGGCGTTGCGGTAACCGGTTCTCGTCAGATCACTGAAGTTAAGCAACGTCGAGCCCGGTTAGTCCTTGGATGGGTGACCGTCTGAGCGATTGATTGCGACTCCCGCGTTGTGTCCTTGGGCAAGGCACTTAACCCCGATTGTCCACATGGGGGCACGAAGACGCCATGTACTAATGCGTACTGCACGTCGATGGTGCGCATGTCTTCAACCAAAACTACCCTGCCTGTGCTGCAGTGCTGAGTTACGATGTTGGAGAGCTGGCATCTGCTCGTAGTTGCTCGGTGGTTCTCTCCAGGTACTCCTGCTTTCTCCACCCGTAAAAATTCCACGGCCATGATTACCCATTGCGCATAAGTATATGACCTTAAACACCAATAAATAAATTGTCGATACATCTGAAATAACACAGGCACTGCCCATCGGTCGTTTCATGTAAAAATAGCGGAAAGAAAATACCCATCTGGGGTATTTCCTCCCAGCTGTCTTATTACAGCAAATTACGGATGGCGGGTGCCAATGAAAATTAATATTCTATGGGCTCTTCTTCTCAGCCATGTTGGATTAATGTTTCGCGATGTTATTTTTTTAGCTTTTGGTTCAATATGTTGCGCTACCGAAATATCGGTATTTTGTGTTTCCCTCGGTACAATATTATCACCATGCGGATACCGTACGGTATATACGGTACACCACATAGCTCAATCGATGAGCTAATCACATGAAGAATCGACTCCCATCGTTTTAACCCAGGATAATTTGGAACGTCGCGGAATCAAACGTGACAGAATGCCACAACTTCTATCTCTGTATTGCCTTTGCTGTGGAGTCAATCTAAAATCTGAGTCACCACTAATAGCTACAGAAAGTCTGGGATTGTGTACGTATCAAAATACACGTGCCTCTGTGCCAGCCTACATGACTCTTTTCTTGCCTGACAAATGCCCCCGACCACCTTACCTCCCACCTCCACACAATCACACACTTCGACCGATTGCTTTCATATCGTGCTAACCACATGCTATTCATTGTTTAATAAATAATCTATGGCGGTGGCAAGTTTGATTACTCGACTGAACTGTTGTTTGCTGATGTGAATTGATTAATAACCCAAAAGAGCTAACTCGAGAAACTTGATCACACAACAAGCAAATCAATAGCATATGTGTGACTTTGTAGACTGTCCAAATGGACAGTGAAGAGGAAATGAAGTGGAAATGAAGAAAATGACAGTTTTATGCTTCAAATCTCCAATTTCTTCCCGCATGGCCGAACCACGGTAGGTCAAGTACATCTTGAACATTTGTAGTTGATCATTGTCATTTGGATTCCGTCGTCTATTGTATGATCAGGTGGACGGTCAGTTTATGTTTCATTTAAGATATTGTGGCACGTATTTACGAAACCATGGGGTTTTGATAATTGTTGTTTACGAACAGACAATGTGTATTAAAACGAGCTCTGTCATTCTCATGGCGCATGTTATGGTGGTAGATATTGACAAGAGAATAAAAAGACTTTACACCAACTGAAGATCGTTTCTGGTGAAACGATTAGATGAAACAAGCCATTTTAGGATATTATGATTTATACCATGGTTACCTATTCTACTAGAAATGAAAAGCCTATGACATACATTTTAGCTTTACACACCAACCGCGGTGAACACGCCAGCAATGGAGTTTCAATAGGAAAGATTTACACCTACAGTAGAACTGCATCCCCGTTGACCTTTGGTGATGTCGACCTGAATGCAAACTTGTCTAAATTTATCGCACGTCGCCTCGCGAAGAGTGAAATGGAAGTGGCAATTATTGTTTTCGTTTTTAAATGGGTTTAACTCATAAGATGCCAAAAATTAACAAACATGCATTGTCTCGTGTTAATAAAGAATGCATAAGTCGACATAGTATGTTATTAAAACGAAAAAGGCTCAGTTTCGGTTTTCCATTTTGTTTCGGCGATAAAATTGACAGCGGAAGTACCGCCCACCGATGCTCGTGTAAACAAAAACAGATTCGCTCGCATGTACGTCTGGTGTTCAGTAAAATCGAGAAAAAATAATAGCGACTCTTAATAATCTGACGATCATGGTATAAATAAAATATACCCAAAGTAGCTTGAGGTACCAAATGTTCACCACTCGTGGTGAACATTTGGTACACCAAGCTACTGTGGGTTATTCTATATATACATCTCACCAGATGTAAGTGGGGACGAACAGTCTTTCTGGTATTACGTGTGAGACTTATTTTGTAGTTACATTAAAACATGGTTGGCATAATTTGTGATTCTTTTGAGAAACATACTCAAAACAGGCCAAGTGAGGTCTTTTTGTCACGTGCATAGAACGTGACATGCTGGGCGCGTCTCCCTGTCGGTTACACGATTCCTTTGATGACCGATGTCTGGTTGTTTTGGGGAATAGTATTGTTTGATGAACACCCACAAGTACATATTGTCAAAATATGAACAGAGCTCCATGAATGTTGAGTGAAGCCTTGATCTAAAAATACGACAGGCTCTATCCCTATCAATCTCCAACCTGAAGCTGCGATTTGAATACAGACTCCATGCATTCTATTTTTTTCAAGCTGTTGTTTATGACCCTCTCCCTGTTCCTGAAAGTACCCGTTAAAGCTCAAAGGGCACTGTGGTTTTTATCAAAAACCTTTTGGAGGAAGCGGTGGTTCATTTATAAGTGAATCAGATTGAGATCGAAAAGCCGATAGGTCGTCCTGACCCGCGTCATCCGCGTTGTCTCATAGGTCAAGACATTTCATTCCGTTTGCCAATATAGGATGCTGGGTACAAATACCTGGGGAACGAGAATTGCATAATCGCCTTCAACCGATTCTAAGGTTGATTGTTGTTGGTCAGTTAAGAGTCCGAAGGTTCATCGTCGATGCTCAGCGTTTCTCTCCGTATTCTCCTCCTTCCACCAACCGTAAAGCTTTCCGACACAATATAACAACAATGGCTGTTGAAAGTGTCATTAAACCACAATGTAGCACTGCCGCCGCAGACTGGTCACTTTCACAGGTGGACAATATTTCCGCGGACCCAGTAATATTATAATACTAATTATAGGAATAAGCATAAACATTAATTAATGAAGGTAAAAGCATGCGTGGACATCACTGCCCACACGAAGATTACGATCATTCTCCGGCGACTGTACCGTAGCCAAACAAACAAGCTAATCTCGGTTTAAATGGCCTTGTTAACTCGACTAAATTTGAAAGTACAGATCACTTGACCATTGTAATATCAGTATAATTTAGCAAATATCATTTTCGACTTCAGTTTGTGCCTCTTGTTGTCACTCCACCAGATGAACGAGCATCACGCGGTCGGATTACCACAACAAGACAGTGTTTGAAGACAAAAATCATTTTTTATGACGATTCCCACGATGGAAAACGCTTTTCCGAAACGGTCAGGGGTAGTTACCAATTGTACCAAATTCCAGTCTGGAGCTTTTTGTCTAAAACAGGCATACTGCGATTATTGTACTGTGATTTACAAGATACCTGGGACAACGAAGATAAATTTTCAAAGTTGCTTAGAAAAATAATGCTATCATTTTCAAATTGTGTTATGTAGTGAGGAAAATATGTTAAACCCTTCACAAAACTAACGGTTATATTCACAAAAAACATTACTCTAAGTGATAATAACAATACTAGCAAAGAAAACCCAAAACTTCACTCTAGTATAGTACGGCCGCCATAGACTGGTCACTTTCCAAAGGTGGGCAATATTTCCGGGTACGACATAATATTAGATTCCTAACACTAATTAGAGAAATAATCATCCACAATTTAATTAATGAAGCACCGGGTACAGCCATTCATTAATTGAAATAATGCTGATGACGATTTATATTACCTGGTAAACGCATGTGTGGACATCACAGCCCCCTCGTGGATTACCATCGTTCCACGGCGACAGAACTGTATACATATATGCATCTATAGATAGAAACACCCTGTAGTCCACGACAAAAGAAAAGAAATCCAACAAACAAGATCCCCAAACTATCCGTAAATCTTACCTCAAAATACCGTAACTATTATTGTCTGTCACGCGCTCGCATCCATGGATGGACGATCGCTTTAAGAAATCGAAAATAGATGACCACATTCTTACGGCGCACGATGCGGAATCCGGATTAATTATGGAATCATTTTTCTAAAATTAAAACCTGATGCCATGTCCATCACCATACAGGAGTATGAATGTGCATTTGTGTCGATAAAGGCTGGACTGATCAGCACTAATTAAAACTAGAACACTCCAAATTGTCTATTTCTGTGGTCATGTAATGACTGCCAGTATCTCGAACTCTTTCATATCTAATGACTATATATCAGCACCTCGAACTCTTTCATATCTAGTGAATACCAATCCGCTTCCGTCGTCTTGAAATATAATCGATAAAGAAGTACGTAATTACTGCGATACTAATGTGCACATTTAACAATAACTGCTTCCCAGTTTGATAAAACGCATTACAAACATTCTCAATTTTCTAGCATTAATATTTGCAGGCACCTTGGGTCAAACTCCTCCACTTAAGCGGGTTGTTCAATTTGCATTTAGTGTTGAAATGATCAATAGATTAACGTATTCCGTTGGACACAACAGGTCTACATTGCAATAGATGGTCCAAGTCAACAATAATTA
This sequence comes from Pictodentalium vernedei, assembly GCA_031216915.1. NCBI lineage: Eukaryota > Metazoa > Mollusca > Scaphopoda > Dentaliida > Dentaliidae > Pictodentalium > Pictodentalium vernedei. The sequence goes on along the minus strand of CM062297.1, from coordinate 134,748,454 downwards.
TTTTTACTTATACCCCCCCCCCCCAACCTCTGTTGCGTAGCGTTGATGTATTTTCTATTTATCTTGGCAACAAACATTTTATTTTATGTTCAAACAAATCGGAGTTTTGAAATATTCGTAAGAATGATCGTGTCGTATAAGAAACATAAACAAATAAATTAATTATACTCGGTGTACCCAGCTTAATTTGGAGTGTTTGGTTTGATGTTTTCACACAAACAGATTATGGGATAATTTGTTTTTAATTCAGCTTTCCTTTTAACTAGTGGTGTTCAAAATTATATTTTGGTCATCAAAAGTTGTTCTCATAATTTTGACTTGTTACGATTTTTGGAAGCATTCCTAGCGGCACTCACTCATAGATTGTAACAAGACAAACGCTAACAGACTAAATAATTTCACTTGAAAGAAAATCTGAAGCACATCCACAGAATTCGACGCATTTCAGTTGCAGTACCTGCACCCCATAACAAAACCCAAATATGGGCTTCTAGAACTCTACCAGTTAAACATTACTCACAATGATTGACTCAAACAGTTCCTTGTTCATCATATTTTGTATATTTTTCCTTCGAATAAAAAATCTGAAAGTTTTGAAAATAAGAGAAAATCCTCAAAAGTGAGGCCTTGCTTTTTTCACTGTCCCGTGTCGACTCTCTGGGGCATTGGCACTCCAAATAAATGTTTGCTTCCTTGAAAATGGAAGACGTCTCAAGATAGAAGAGAGGATTGAGTAATCGTGAAACGAAACCACAATTATTACCAACTAGCGGGTGTTACCCGGCGTTGCACGGGAGAAGATGGTTAAATCAGCCGTTTTCGAAATAGAAGGTCAAGGTCACCAATTTCAAGGTCAAGGTCACCCCGCACGGGCACCCCGGTAAAGTCAAAATGATCGATGGGTCAATATACCCGTACATATGAAATTTCAGCCCAATCGGCCCAGCCGTTGTCGAATTAAAAGGCCAAACTGACCAATCTCAAGGCCAAGGTCACCCCGCACGGGCACCCCAATAAAGTCAAAATGATCGATGGGTCAATATACCCGCACATATGAAATTTTAGCCCGATCGGCCCAGCCGTTTTCGACATAAAAGATCAAGGTCATCAATTTCAAGGTCAAGGTCACCCCGCACGGGCAAGGCACCCATCCCATGTTACTCGCAGGGACGAATTACCCCTGTGTACAAAATTTGAGATCGATCGGTCGAGAAACGGAGGAGTTCACCGGGAACAAAGATAGATAGAGAGATAGATACAGATATTCGCATTTATTCATTAGACGAATAACAGCTAGTTATATTTTTACACAGCTATGAAAGCATTTGGTTGCGTTAAAAGAAATATATAGAATAAATAGGTACTAGGGCCAGACATGAGATTTAAACCTCGAGTAGGATAAGGGTTTTAACCACTCGGCTTGCCGAGTGGTTAAAACCCTTATTCTACGAGTGGTTTACATCTGACTACCGGCCCTATTTATTAAGAGCATGGTATTTATACCATGCTCTTAATTAATAATCGACTTTGTCACTTAAAATGGAGAAAAAAACGTCACTTTCTATCGCAAACACACGGGTTTTTTTTTGTTTACTAGGCCGGGGGGCAGTACTACCGGCTGTACGTGAATGCTTGATTGACAGCTAGACAAATCGTCAAAGCTGATTGAATTTACCTTGCCTTTTAGACAAATTATTGTTAACAATTCTTAAATTTTATTTTAAATATTTAAATGTAGGTATTTTAAACTTAATAAGTCATTGCACGTTGTAGATAGTATCGCAAAAGGTCGTTTGTTTGAATGAATCGCGAAGTGTGAATGTATCGAAGCTGGCAATTTGCCATGCGTTCCAGCACAAGATACGACTAGAAGTCAATAGTGCCATATCGGCTTGTGGATATTGTTTTGATTAACAGAAATCTCCCTCAGCAGGAGAGCATCGAGGGTGCAATTTTTTAATTAACTTCTGTCACAACGTAATAGTTTTCACGTCATCAGTGGGGGGGAAGTTAGCGTGGCGATTCACTTAACGGCATCCTTACGGAGCAGATTGAGTTATGATGGAGTTCACCGACGTTCCAGCAATCCATTTGTATTGAGATCAGTTGTTCGAACACAATACTTCCTTAACTCATTGATTGGCTCGGGTTGTTTCTGTCACAATGTCAAAATGTCTGCCCACCTCCCGTCACCCCAAAAAGTATGTACAGTTAAAACTAGAAGTCTTGTCACGAACTGTGCGCTTATCAAGGCTTAATTGCGCGTAGGAATTGCGCGCAACTGCCATATCGAATGGCAACCAAAACACGGCAGGTTCTCCTGGTTACTCATAGCAAACACAGGCAATGTTTCTGCCAATGGACCTCCGAGTTACCCGGAAGTCCATTGGCTGAAACATTGCTTGTGCACAGGTCATATGTACAGAATGTGATAGCCTTACTATGGTCATAACGCGTACATTAACGCGCAGATCTACGTGCTATTTGTGCGCATTTCATGACAGGACTTCTAGTTTTAACTGTAAGTGTCTATGTGAGTATTTTGTTTGACGTTCAATACAAATCCGTGTTCGATAAACAAGAACTGGTAACTCCGGAGGTACTTCTGTCATTGCTACGGAGTGCAACTTGTTCTGTGCTTTTGAACATTCATACGACTAGAAGAGTTTGATGCATGTAATTAAACCTCTGCACACCAATGTCGAACTGTCAAAACATTTTCTAACTGTAAATGTTTCCCATAATGCAATCAGGAAATAAACCAATTCACCCTTGTTTGGAAGCGCTCATTCAGCTCTGCCAAACAGGATTGAAAAAGTTAAATTCCTCGTTGCCGGTCCGTTATGGGGGCAATTTGCTGCTTGTGACTTTGGTACTTTGACCTCAAGTGTGCAGCGGGTTAAGCTAACGTTGGGTGAAAATTTTGCGAGAAAAGAAACATCAAGCAGAAACAATGATCCAGAGCAGGAGTTACAGTGTTATGATATTCTGTTTGTTTCACAGATCGACCATTTATGTTGTAGCATTCCGCTGCATTCGAACATAATACTAGACCGGTGTTCCAATTGCCTGATAGAACGGTCTTAATGAGGCAAAGTGCAATCGAAGAAGCATCACTCAACTCGGGCTATTGTGGTGACAATATTATTTTTCTCGATTATGGTCGTTAAGCTCAAGAGAAACTACAACATTAACATGGACACATGAATGGTGTTTTTACTGTCAGCCATTCAACGATTGATAGCACAAAGCGGAACGACCACTTGCGTGAGTGGTGTCTTTTAGGGTAATTAAACACGCTGAATATCATTAACATTTATTTGTACTCACAGGTCTGTTAATCTTCAAGTACTTATCTATCTGCGTTTTAAAAATTCATTAAGATCTTTCAGGCATGAAAATAATTATTCACTACCGCCAATAATCAAGAAACTCTACAATGCTTCTTGCTATATTTTCAAACAAGAAAATGGAAACTTAACTGTTTACGGAACCACTTTGTTCCTAACATAATATATTTATTAAATTGTTCCCAATTGCTTTTCAAAACTATTTGTGTTTTTTTTTCTGTAAAAGAAAACTTGAGAGAGTATTAACAGAGAATGATAATAATTTGTCGTAGCAATAAAGCATTTGACAATAATATTTACTGGATTCAAATCCCTCCAAAACATATAACGTTTATCTCAAAATAGCAACTAAAGCTTATTGACAGTCACGCTGAATATGTTTGGGAAAGAATAAATGCTCAAATGCGCTAAGAAGGAACGAGTATTTGGTTGTTGTATTTATTCAAATAATTAACAAGTATTGAGACTTTAACAATGGAGGTGAAAAACAAGGCACTTCTTTCTTTCCTGGTGAACGTCAATTGTTTGATTCGGAAAGACGTGTCCGGCAGCTAGTTCTTGCGGTAAAAAATTATCATCGCAAAATACTCTGAAACAATTGTTAACCGCTTCGACTCAGTACCTCTATACCTTGCTTATTGATTCAATGGCAGTCCAACCTGTATCTATAATTTCAATCAAATCAATCAGCTGCTATTTGAAATAATCAAGAATTATTTCCAAGAATGCTTCGAGTAACAGGAAACTTATCGGTCGTCATTTTTATCGACGTTCCAGTCGCATTACGTAATTTTAATTTATTAGATATGATTTTCTTTGAAATGACTTCAACTTGGCTGATATGAAGCCGATCTCGGCCGATAATAACCAATAGAGAGTTGTCCCCTTTAGCGCGTTGCTGGGCGCAGCCATTTTGTTTACGTCCAAATTGCTCACCCTTATTTCTCAAAAGCAATCAATTAGTAAAATTGGCGTTACCAGGTAAAGGGGATTAGTTTTTGTATGATGAAGAATTATTGATGACAATAAGTGGGGAAGTCGCGACGTGTGGGTAGCTGAACTGGGAGAAATGGAAACTTCAGAATTTATGAAAAGAATGAGGAACAATAACACAGTTAGAAGATAGTAACAGATTTGAAAACATTTTGTAGTTATTCGTTTTGGTTTAAAAGAAGAAGAGGTTATTACGTTATTAGTTTCATATCGGTTACCTATTATAATATTAGAACGTTCCTTTTCATGTTCTATCGGTCGATAGTACCTGAGTTTGTGTAATTTCTGAAATAAAACCTGAAGCAGCGAAGCTGCTGAAGGTTTTATTTCAGAAATCACACAAACTCAGGTACTATCGACCGATAGAACATGAAAAGAAACGTTCTAATTATTTTATTATGCCGAACAAAATATGACTTTCATTGTTAAGCGTTAACAGTAGCATGCCATCAATCTTGTAACAACAATGTAGTCGAATCCAAAAACATGACGTCATTTCGAACGAATGACGTCTCTTCGAAAATGACTTGTCACAAGTGCCGTCGCTTTGGGAGCTTCTATATCAACAAATGCCAATGTTAACAACTGCATCATGCTGTTCATGTTATAATTCATTGTTAATGCTTGTGTGAAAAGTGATTTAAATTAATGGAATATAAATTCATGTTTCTCGGACGACAATAGTTGATAGAATTAAGCGGAGTGAAACACAAGTCATAACTGAGACTCATAAGAGTCATATTCAGGATTCACTGAAGTGGTGAACAACACGTCGTGAGTGAGTTTTTTAAATTAATATTTCTGATTCTTTTGAAATCATTGTTTGCAGTTAAAATTGAAAACACACCCACTGAAGATGATATATTTGTTGGTAAGTTTGTGTCTACCGCTGTTGAAAAAAGTTAAACGGACACGGAGCCAGCGTTTGGTGTTGAGAAATTCCAATCGACGCTGATCAATGGAAGTGGCGCTTACATTTTCTTCGTTCTCTTGTCTCCAGGGAAAAACGTTCCGATAGTACACGTGTTTTGCCCCAAAACTCCAGTACTATGACTTTTAGAAGGTGGCAAATTAACCAATCACGGCTGATGTTACAAACTTGAGGCATAATAATTAAAGTTACCTCTGTCGATATGAAACTAACAAAGTACTTACCTCTAGATAAAATAGAGCAAAGATAGTGTAGTAATTCATTCTATGAATTAAAACATCACAGACGTTGACATCCCTTTATATGAACAAGATTTTGGCTTAATAAAGATATCAAAATATTCTAGGGTGTTATTTAATACCATATTCATTAAAGCTGTGGGCTGCTGGTTCACTAAGAGGTAATAATACACAACCCTTCCGGCAACTGAACCATGTTTCGTACAAAACATATTCCAGTTCTGGATGGGTCTTTCTGAAAATACTGCCAAATGAAATAAACATAAGGCAGCTCTTCATTCCTTTTCTTGAAATGTAATCCCTCGATAAAAATACGTTTACATGGTCAAGATAGGACATTAGAGATGCAGACCACCGATTAGTTACCGATTTTAACCAATATACTGATTGTTTAAAGATAAAATTTTGTCATTGAGGTGAGAGAGAAAGTTTTAAGATGACAGCCAAATAATTGAACCTAGTTTATCTGAAGGATAACATATTGCTTAAACCACTTGCAGAATAAGAGTTTTAACCACTCGGCAAGCCTCGTGGTTAAAACCCTTATCCTACTCGTGGTTTAAATCTGCTTACCGGCCCTAGTACCTATTTGTTTTATTTATACCACGTTCTAAATAAATAATCAACTTTGTCACTTAAAATGGAGAAAAAACGACACTGTCTGTCGCAAACACATGAACGGTTTGTTTTGTTTACATCTGCGCCGTGTGGGACTACTGCCGGATGCATGTGAATGCTTAATTGACAGCTGGACACATCGCAAAAGTTGATTGAATTTCCCTTGCTTTTTCAGTCAAATTATTATTAACAATTCTTAAATTTTATTTTAAGTATTTAATTGTAGGTATTATAAACTTAATATGTCAATGCACGTAGTAGATAGTACCGCAAAACGTCGTATGTTTAAATGAAACATCGCGAAGTGTGAATGTATCGAAGTTGGCAAATTACGCCATGTTACGTCATGGATGAACTTCATTCTGTGGGTGTAAATTTATTTAACCCCAGTAGACGCTTTACACCGGTAGTGGAGTTAAAAGCTAAAATTTAACATACATGCTTTTCACATGTAGTAAGATAGGCGAGCATGGTATAAACCATGTCGCCTCAGTGTCGTATCAGTCCTCGAGAACCATGCTAAAAGTTTAGGGAGCATTTCTATGTTATTGCCGCTGTAGTATGGTTTGGATACGATCACTACTGCTCTTCAATTACTTTAACACCCCACGCCAAGCTCTCAGGTCACCAGTCTAATTCTGTTCGGAATTTGACGCTGTTCATCAGTCTAATTCTGTCCGGAATTTGACGCTGTTATGGACTATTTGTTACCCACGTTTCATGGAGACTTACGCGCGGACTAAAGTTGATGTAATGTGACGAGCCAATGGTTCCAAAGATATAGAGGTATTCTTTCCTGTTCCAGTTATAGAGACTACGGTCAATAAGTATTCAATTCCCTTTGAAAACATCAAAATATTAACATAATTTGTGGAACTACCCGGTGTAGTCCTAAAACTGTAGCTATGGTGAGTCGGAATTTTTGATTATCATTTCATCAACATGTCAGGTCTCGATTGAGCCACATTTCTAGATTTGACAGTCACGTTCAGGTGGCATACTAATTGAATGCGCCTGTACAACCCAGTCATTCAATCTCTTTAGGATTCAGAAACTTTTTTAGTTGTTGAAGTGCAATCGGAAGCTCACAGAACCCTCAGTACCAGCAGAGGCGTTGTAAGAACTCGTGATCGTACAACATCGATGAACTGGAAATAGTCCAAGAAAGGAAAACGCATGGAGTAACTGGTGTTAATCTAATAAAAATAAAGAAAATATGGCAATAAGCCAGCCCAAATACTTATATATTTACTTTCAGTACACTCCAGCCACATACATCGGTCAAAAACGCTAGAGAACAGTCGCCGTGGAGTGGTAGTAATCCACGCGTGGGCAGTGATGTCCACGCTTGCGTTTAACAGGTAATAAAAAAGCACTAGCAGCAACAAATTTTAATTAATGAAGCACCGGGTTTTACCCGGTGCTTCGATAATTAAATTTTTGATTAGTCTTATAACTACTGTTTAGAATCTAATATTATTGCGTCCCTGGAAATATTGCCCACCCGTGGAAAGTGACCCGTACTGTATACGAACGTTGGAGTGGATGTGTATAATTATCCCAAATCCACTTCACTGTTTCAAATATCAAAAATACGGACACAGCCATAATGCATGCAGGGGACAGTTAGTCTGCTACAAATGCAGCTAAAAACATGATGAGCCGTGTACCGACAAGGTTCTTAAATGTATAAATTGTCGGGGCAATGATATGTCACCTTCAAAAGATTGCTCCATTTGGCAGAAAGAAAAACAATACGCAAAAAAAATGTGAAAACAGATACGTTTTAAACAGGAATGAGAAATTATTTCATCAATGCCTGGCATGAATATGTCAACACCATCATATGCTCCTGTAACAAAACAAAAAAGTTTTAACTAAGTCAATAGAATGATAGGAAAATGACATAGCAGCAACTAAGTTCGCCCGCAAGCTTCATGTGGAACATCTGACGGAGGTGCAAGACAAGGGGGGCCCTGGTAACCCATATAATATTGAACCAATTTTTTCTATTAGTTCGTGCGTGGTTGGCCCACGTAGACTCTTGTAAAGTATCGTGCATGACAGTATAACGCCCCCCTCCTCACACGGAAGGAGGGTGGAAAGTGTGTTCGAAGGTATAATCTTGTTGGTAATTTGGTGGGAGGCCCATGGATGCAACTTCATAAGATACACCTACGGTTAGTGCTAATCTGTGGTCACTATAGACGGACCTTAGGTCAACCCTTAAGGGGTTGAGCCCCCGCAGTTCAGAATTAAATTAACGCCTCTCTGCGTTGTGCAGGGCCGTGGGCTATTTCATGGCAAAGGCCCTTTTTAAAGAAAAAGTCAGTTATGAAGCAATTGTATTTCTTCTTTGAGGAAGTACCTGGAAGGTCTTTGAGGCTTTGGTATAAATTTTAACCCCCTTACCCAGTACAATCTTCTCATGTGTACTGAGGGTGTAAGTCGATAAGTTGGTAATGTGTTTGCTAACCTTGTCAGCCAGTGCGGCGAGGTGAGAGTGCCGTTCCATTTGACGTCGCGTATGTCGCCTGCAGGTGCGTCTGACGTGTCGACTACTTGTTTGTTGGTCGTGCGGTGGTGGCGGGATAGACAACGGACTTGGAAGAGTGAGCTTCGCTGGTAGGAGCACAGTGGCCTAGTCATGTTTGTTTAGTGTCGACTATCCTGGTTAGGTTCCGTTATATGCCTTCTCTGGTAAATTTATGGGCAAACTCGGCGAAGGTAGAAGTGAAAATTGACGTTTTGCCCGGATCGGTGTTACCCACGCATGGCTAGGCCATGGCTTGGGTACGTTGGCAGAATTATGGGAATAGCGATCCGGCCTGGCTGCAAGCGCTGGTGAGAGGCCTGCGTCCGAAGCGTTAGGTTCGGCGGAAGGGGACGATGGTCCCTGCTCATGCGAAGTAATATAGTAGAACATTATGCCGTCTGATGAGGTATTAGTAGGACAACTGATGGTTCCAATGGAGGAACCGTTGTCATGCTCCGACGACAAGGGGTTAGGGTCACCAGGGTATTTCTGGTAAAATTTACATCAAACTCTGTGTGCTCACTTCGTCAATTCCCTGTGAGTTTTAGACAAACTGGTACGAATTTATCATACCTTTGTTGATATATTATATATTTGATGCAGTAGTGAGGTAGATAACTCACAGCTTCCATTGGTAACAAACAAACAGTCGCACAATAGGCAAGCGAAAACCGAGACCCTGTTTTAATCATGTAAGGGTTCAACAAATTTGTTTGTATGGGTGCAACTCAAAAGTGTTTTTGTCTGTATGGGTCATCGACATCACGCTCTTTTATTGACGTCTGCACATACGCTTTTCTGACCATCATAGAGCGATATGTGTTGCACACCGATACCACTGGACGTCAGTTAATAACGCCAGTCAGTCATATTGGAATAAATTGAAAAATGACAGTACCACTATATTGATAAATTTGAAGCGTGATGCATTATTATAAAGATAGTCAGTAATATTTGAATAAACTGAAATATCCATATCACTGTACTGATAAATTTGAACATTGAGATAGGTCTAAAAGCCATGTATTTGGTCCTATGCTTCCTCCACATTGATATGGCAGTCTGCTCGATCTGTCAATCCAATTTCCCATCCATCCATCCATCCAACCATCCAACCATTAATCTATCCATCCATCCATCCCCACTCCGACCGTCCACGTGGAAGCCCTATCTGTGATCACAAATGCAAGTAGGACATCAATATTATTGGTGTTAAATTTAATCAAAAATTCTTATCTGCGACGCGTGATCAGAGATAAAATATTGACTCTAGATACATGGGTCATGTATTAGAAATACTGCTTGCTGTCCCATGAAGGTTGATATCGTAGTGTAAACTTTCTTTCCCCTTGAATAATAATTGGCATAATATATATGACACGTATACCTGCAACCATCATTTGTTCTCTGTGACTTGTAATCAGAGATCAAATGTAGACTGCAGGTAGCCTGTCATCTATACCAGATGTTCTTTATACTCCCATGAAGGTTGCTACATGTAAGTGTACATATTCTTTCCATTTGAATAGCACTTGGAGAATTTGACACGCATGCCTGCATGAAACATTTGTTCTCTGGGGCGCGTATCATACATGTAGCTCAAATCGCCCATTGAGAACAGAAAGGCGTCAACTGCAATGCTAAAGCATTTCAGTTGGCTTCTTAATGTACTCAACAGACGAATACAGATACACATATTATCTCTACAAAATATTGCTCGTACTATGGTAGTCATGGATGTTGATACCTTCTCAAAGTGTCAGTATTCTCCATTTTAAGTAGGAATTATTTTCTGTGATGTCAACAAATTTATGCTTTCCCCTTTCTCCAAGCTGCCACCGGGGCTTTCCAACAATATAACAGCAAATTCATATTTATAAACAAATCTATTGACTCCCCGCGCCCCGAGATTCTGGGGACGTTTAGGATTGAGGATGTTATGGGTATTCAATGGCTTTACGTATGTTACAAATCTTTCAGTCAATTCACATATTTATATTCTATTACTTTTCACATTTTCAGATAGCGTGAGGCAGGAAGTAACAATGGACGAAGATAAGTTTGGTTGCTGCTATTGTGACAACGTATTTGCTGCGTTTTATAAAGTCATGGATCACGCTATACAACAACATGGTAATATTCAGCTACAAACAAGGATCATGCAAAAGGAGCAGTCCAAAATCGTGACAACTGTTAGGAAATATTGAGTATTGATGGACAAGATTGTGAGTGACGGGAAGAACATTGTTCTTGTTGATAGAAATTATAACATAAAAGTGTCAAGGAACCGCCTACCATGTCTACCATTCAATCCGAGCAAGCAGCCAAAACTTCATTCAACTCATAAGAATCCCTCTCATATAATTTAATTGGATTCGTCACATTTGAATAATGGTGACGTATGTTCGTTGCTGGCCGATATGTCATTAGATGAGCTAGAAAGTCACGAAAGCAAAGTTGAATGTCAGACAGACGGCCCACCAGACACCTATGGTGACACAAATAAAATTTTGTGTTCACTGACAAACATACGGCCCGATGTTTTGAAACACTTTCAAGAGAAACGACCACATTGATTCATACTATAAAATCAACAAATTATTATTGGAAAAACACGTTGCCCCCAACAAACATAGCTTACTTACCTTTCAATGATGTTGTGGAATGGTACTCATTAGATGATAAGCATAAGATGCGATATTTCTATGGTGTGAAATAATTTTGGAGAATAGGTTTGAAACTTTTTAAAGGAAGATTTCTTAAATTCATGGGCGGGGGGGGGGGGGGGAATTAAAGAATAAAGGTCAAGAAAAAAAGGTTAAGAAATCGTGTACATCGTGCACTATTGATGCAACGAAAATATCAGTATGCCATTAGCGCTATCCTAACATACACGTACAGAATATCGATTGCATTGAACGATTGCTTCAGCAGATTGACGGACCTTGCCATATTCTGTCAATATTAAATAACTGAACGCGGGATTGGGATTTAACACACCAGTCTATGTTTGGTTAAGCTTAGCTAAAGAATCGGCCGCATCCGCCCACGTGATTTTCAAATTTAGCAGTTGAAAAAAAGTATACTTTTCGAAACATTTCAACAAAACCATATCATGTGGCCCCTCATTGGAACGAGCTCACTGAGCTCGTTCCAATGAGAGGTCACATGATATGGAAATTTGAAACGTGGCATTTCGTGAAATATCATGCGAAAATTACTGGCAGTACTGCTCACAATGCTTCAGGCAGGATTAAAAAAAGGAGAAGCACCACATATACGTGCACAACAGAGTACAGAAACCAGAGGTGGCTGCTAAAGTAAAAGAGTACACGGGGTATGGATCAGAGAACGAAATTAATGCAGTGACCACATTGATGTCAAAGGTTTTGCCAAGGTTTTTTTTCTGTCCGCATATTCTTTGAGGAAGGATGCCAAATCATATTTGATAATGACCACTAACTTCTAGTTGTTAGTCCCGACGTAAGTATCAGGTCGTGTCAGTCGTCGAATTTGGAAATTTCAAAGATATCAAAAGCAATCGAAATAAAATGTTCAGTTCAAATTCCCGGAAATGTTTACAAACCCAAGGTTTATTTCAAATATAGAATATACCCATAGTAGCTTGGTGTACCAAATGTTCACCACGAGTGGTGAAGTGGTGTTAACCGTGAGCCTTTGGCGCGCGGTTAACACTTCATCACGAGTGGTGAGCATTTGGTACACCAAGCTACTTTGGGTACATTTTATTTATACCATGATCGTCAGATTATTAAGAGTAGTATTATGTTTTCTCGATTTTACTGAGCACCAGACGTACATACGTGCGCATCCGTTTTTGTTTACACGAGCATCGGCGGGCGATACCTCCGCTGTCAGTTTTATCGCCGAAACGAAATGGAAAATGAAACTGGCCTTTTTCATTTCAATAACATAATAACATACCATTTCGAGTTATTGATGCTTTATTAACATGAGACAATGCATGTTTGTTAAGTTTTGGTGTCTTATGGGGTAAACTCATTTAAAAACGTAATAAATAATTGTCACTTTCATTTCACACTTCCTGAGGGGACGTACGTTAAATTTGGACAAGTTGCATTCAGGTCGACGTCACCACAGGTCAACTTGGATGTAGATCCACTGTAGGTGTAAATTTTAACTACTGAAATCCTATTGCTGGTGTGTTCACCACGGTTGGTGTGTAAAGCTAATATTTATGTCATAGGCTTTTCATATGTTGCAGAATAGGTCACCATGGTATTAATACCATTCTATTATGTGATACAAATTCTGTCGGAGTTGGTAGTTGTGAAAACGAAATCAATCATCTTTCTGGGCTATAGCACAAATAGCTCAGTTGTTCTTAGGGCTGCCTTTGATGAACACACTTGATCTATAGTGTTTGAAAGAATGATCCGCTTATGTAGAGATGAAAACATTGCATACCCAAAGAAGCTACTGTCTGATACAGAGAGCATATTGGGTGTGGTTAAGAAATACTCCAAAGAATGTTTTTTCCCTTTTAGCTGAAGTGCCATTTGCGATCATCCTGATGTTAATCTTGTTGGTGGACGTATGAACACGCATTTGAACGCCTATCCGATGAGTGAGCATGGTCTCACCATTTTCCGACATCGCAAAGCTAACTTACAAAACTAGGGTGACTGTGAAAGAAGCCAGAAGTGTTTGCCGACAAATTGCAAGTGAAGTTGTTGTTTATTTGTTGTCGGATCTGGATGGGATTCACACCCCTGACCGACAACATGCTTTACCTATTGCTTATTCGATGAATGGGTACAGCTTGACAACTGACATAAGCAGGCAATTGATGAACGAATTGGATACATGCTTTAAAACGGCCTGCATATTCCAGTTGTGTCCTTTGACGGCCAATGGTTTAAGATTGCAGTGCGATATGAAGATGACTCACCCTTTACAATCTTGCAGTTAATGAAAGACGTTTATAAACGCGCTAAGTCAAAGAAAAAGGCCGAGATATTGCAAGAAATAAAACAAATGAATGTCGTGAAAGTTCAAACACAAAAGGAGTTAATATAAGTTGTTAATTGTACGGTTGAGTCGTACATATTTATTTAGTATTTATTGGTGTGTAAGGTCACATATTTCTGCACAGTGGCTAATCATTACCACGACAGTTATACGGGTGGGGAAAGCCGGAGTACTCGGAGAGAACCCCGAGCAACTGCCAGCTCCCCAATATACTAACTCCAAACAAGCATTGGTTGGCATTGGTTGAAGACAAGTTCATCATCGACGTGCCGTACGCCTTAGCACACAATGCCACCGTGCCCCCACGTGGGCAGTTGGGGGTGAAGTGTCTTGCCCAAGGAGACAACGCGGATGCAGCAGGTGGGATTCGAACCGATGACATCTTGGCCTGCAGCCTGCACATCTACCTACTGAGCCACCGCGTCCCCATTTGGGTCGTACAGAAACGAATTCACTGTGTCAATCTACGTATGTAAACTTAAAAGATCGGAACACCCGTACACCACATCTCCAGAAAGCTTGCATTTGTCGCTAAATGCACAGTGCCCGGACGCAAAAACTGTAAAACAACATGTGACACAAGTAAACAGCCAGAATACGAACTACCGGACACTCTTCCACCTACAGTAGCGGCAATGGTTGATTCAGACCTGCTGAGTAATATTCATGTCGCAGTGAACGAAACAGTTAGAATACATATTGTTGAGGAGGTAGATATCAACGTCTTAACTGAATAGCCTAACGACATAGTCACCGAAGAATGTTACAAAACGGATAGTTGTGATGATACGTGTTGTGACAATCTGACAAACACCACATCTGGATTTGTAACTGAGAATGAACTCGTGAGCGCCCTGTTTCGTCTACAGCAAAGTTAATTGGTTAAAATTGGTAAATGGAAAGGCGTGCAGATTACAGTTAAAACTAGAAGTCCTGTCACGAGCTTATCTAGGCTTAATTGCGCGTAGGAATTGCGCACAATTGCCATATCGAATGTCATCCAAGGCACGGCAGGTTCTCCTGGTTACTCATAGCAAACACATGCAATGTTTCTGCCAATGGATCTCCGGGTTGAAATATTTTCAAGGGAATCTTCAAGAGAAAGTGTTGTCGAATGAGAAGAAAGATGTTAAATCGGTGAGCTGTGGGGCAAATCACTAACACAATGAGATCGTACCCCCCCCCCACCCCCCCCCCCCTCCAAAAAAAAAAAAAATAATAATTAAAACACTGGCCATTTTTAGAGCAGTTCAGCTGGCAGAGGGCCGACTTATTTTTACTTCCATGTAACACAGGTATCAAGATCTGTAAATTACACGGCTTATTCCTCATAAATATTAAATTGTTTCAGTTTACTGGAGAATGCCTAACATAAACAAAAGCATGGAACCGTGTAGAAATCATCCGTAAAACTTAAACAATTTAATATCTATGAACAAAGTGCATTCAACAGTGGTGCAGTCATTTGTATAAGAACTGCTGAAGGCTAAGGCTAATATAGTGGTTTCCAACACTCAACCAGTTGCCATATTGTGAGTGGTATGACTAAAAGAGTAAATGTCCGTCACAATAAATTTATTACATGTGGTAGTTGGCCGACACGTTGTCAAACTAGGCTTAAAGAAGCAATATCAGCGTTGGCTTTCCTCACAACATATTGTACCTCTTCGCCGTGTATAACTACTTATTGAACAACTACTTTGCACACGTATGACAGACGTTGATTCTCGGTGTGCTCGCCCTCGTGGCCCAAGTATTGAGAAACAATATATTACATTTATTACTTTCCAAAGTGTGATTTACTGGGATTTCCGGGTTTGATTATAAACGATAACTTCACAAGTGAATTATGCAATCAACAGTTGTGTCATGTATCCGTACGCTCAAACGAAGACACTTTGCCGCGGGTGTAATGGGGACTTCATTGTTTTTTGTTCTTTTAACATGAAAAGCAGACGACACTTGCAAAACAAATTCTTGAATAACTATTATTTTTATTTTTTGTCTCAAAAACATAGGCTATGACCCCTCATTGGAACGAGCTCGTTCCAGTGAGAGGTCATAACCTATGTTTTAGAGACAAAAGATGAAAAGATAATGAAAATTAATTGGCCAGTTTTGAGAATAGGGCTGGCCGTTTTTTGCGTTACGTTAGGAAAAGGGTTCAATAATATAATTATCGTTAATAATGAAAAGTAATAAACAGAGTAATCGCTTGACTGGACTGGTTACGTGAAATAGTTCATTCGAGGCGAGGGACTATATCGTAAAACACAAGTGCGCATTCGTGAGTGAAGCTGACAAAGAAACAATTGTCGAATTAATTTGTTAATAGTAGTCCAGATTTAATCAAAATAAAAGCGCGCTTGATTGCTTGATAACTACACAACAATTTAGCCTGCATTATATGTAATATAAATTGAGTCAGAAAAGCCGACATATTTTTAGATGTGAACTTAAAACGGATTTTCCATTTTATAGAATGGTTTATCTGATATCCATAGAGTATAACACCCGTTGTATATACTTGAAGTATATACAACGGGTGTAGCATACACAGACAATAAACATATAGTGTGTTTTTATATCTGTGTTATACAACGAGTTGAAATATGGTTTATTTTTTCGAGGCTTCGCCGAGAAAAAATAAACCATATTTCAACGAGTTGTATAACACAGATATAAAAAGACACTATATGTTTATTGTTTTTATCTGATAACAAACAGACACCCGTCTCGTGCGTCTACCCGACTTATATATGCTTCCCACGGGCCTCCAAAGAAAACCAGTCTACGAGACAAAAGAAATAGGACAAGACGCATAGAGTTGTGTCCCTTACATTACAAAATCGATGACGGCGATTGTAAAGTGCGATTGCACTTCTTGCATCATGTAACTGCGCTGGAACAAAATAAATTTCAACTATTTTATTAACAGTAACAAAACGGTGTTTCAGTAGAGTTATTCTTTTTTTGACATAGTTCCAGTTTTCTTCCGTGTTTTATGCTGTAGTCCCAATATAACAAATAATTTTGCGTTTGTTTACAATTTTTACGAAGTGTTTTTTTTTTCAGGTAGAGCAGACGAACTTTTAATTAGCGCAGTTCCGCGAGTACTTTTGATCGAGGCCGTGACTATAAATAGTTCGCAGTCGCCGCATACTAATTACTATTAACATTCAAGTAATTTCTACAACGTTTTGAAGCAAAATTTTAGGTTGCCTTTATTGAAGCAAAATAAATAAGAAATGACACCATCAGAGGATTTTGACAAAGTGCAATAAGCGTACAATTAAAACCTGCCCTGTGATATAACGATGTTTCATGAATGAATGAATGAAAATGGAATTAAAAGAGGTCAGAGGTCGTTCGCATAAATTATAATTATATACAACACCCGTTGTATATACTTCAAGTATATACAACGGTTGTTATACTCTATGGTTATCAGATAAAATTACAATTTATGCGAACAACCTTTGACCTCGTTTGATTCTATTTTCATTCATTCATAAATTTCATAATGCAGGTTTGATTCCTTCGTTGAAGGAGCAAGTGATACTTTATCGAAATAATATGATATATTTTTATAAACATGTAAATTTTCTATTTATTTTGCTTAAATAAAGAAATAATTACAATCTACTTCGTTCAAAATCTTATATAGAAATTACTAGAATGTCAATAATGTTTAGTGTGCTATTTATAGTTACGTCTCCGTCCACTATCAAAGTACTGCCCTAATTACAAGTTCGTCTGCTATCAGAAAATAAAAGTTTCGTACATCTTGTACACAAAAACAAAAGTATACCATAATTAATGGAAATTGGAAACTTCTCGGGTGAATACATTTTATTCCAACATGGCTTTTGTACACGGTAGAAAATCAACTTGCCCTTAAACTTCAAGTCCGATTGCTTTGGCAATAACATCACCATTTAAGCAGACAAAGTGTCATAAGTACCACCATCCCAGTACTAGCAGTACCCTTAAACATTCACAATTACGAAAAAAATGACAATGTCAACGAGCAAACGTTCCACAATTATTCTATGGAGCAACATTAACCCTTTACTCAACGTAACGGCAAAAACCGGCCAGCGCTATTCTCAAAAATCGCCAATAAATTTTCATTATATTTTCATTTTTTGTCTCAAAAACATAGGTTATGACCCCTCGTTGGAACGAGCTCGTCGAGCTCGTTCCAACGAGGGGTCATAACCTATGTTTTTGAGACAAAAAATGAAAAAAATTAGTTATTCAAGAATTTTTTTTGCAAGTGTCGTCTGCTTTTCGTGTTAGGTAAAGGGTTAAATGTACAGAATATGAACATGTACACTTAACCGTTCACACACATTCCTACAACGACATCACCAAGGAAACGTAAATTCCAGAGCATTTTTCCAATATTGTCCGATTCCGAATGAAAAAGTTACTAAGCAATCCACTTTTCACCGATATCACGCAACTGTAACATGTTAACTTTTATGTTTAGTGTAATGTAGTGAGAACTCCCAGAAAGTGTAAATCAATCACCGTCATCGATTTTGTTGTGTAAGGAGCGCAACTTTGTTTGTCTCGGTACATTTGCCTTGTCTCGTTTTCGAGGGAGGTCCATGGGAATCAACATAAAAGTGATATAAGCCTTAGCGAGTTAAAGTGCTGCTTGTTATCAGATAAAAACAATATACATGTTGTATTGTTTTATATCTGGTTTATGCAACACGTTGAAATAAAGTTATAGCAGAGCCTCGAAAATATTAACTATATTTCAACTCGTTGTATAAACCAGTAATAAACAACACTATATGCATATTGTCTATATATCCTATTTAAGTTCACATACATGTACAAACAAATATGGCGCCTCGAAAAACAAAGTGAAACATTCTGAGCTGAAGGAATTTAACTATTTGATCCAGTTAAATAGTTCATAACGAGAAATCAACTTTACTTACACTCTTTGCTGTGTTTGGTGTGATATAGACGACTGGAATGCCACTTGAAAGCGTTATTGCATGTCGGACAATAATAACGTTGATCGGAATGTTCAGCTCCTTTATGGGTTCTCAGTTCCCCATCCCCTGCAAGACTCATTCGACACACTTCCCCACTTCACAAGCATACTCTATACCGCCATGTTCATTTTGAACATGAGAGGCCAAGAGTTTCTAATATTGAAACGTCACAGAACACTGTGTGCATTTTTGTCGCAGGCTTGCATAATGACCAGCCATGTGACCAGTAAAGTGTGTTGTGAAGTTGAATCGTTTGTTATATGTTGGGCATATGTGTCTGATTGCAGCATTGTGATCTGAGTTTTCATATAACCGCGCGGAGTTTCTTGACTTATAAATCTATGGGCACTTGCTACAAACAAATAATTCCTGCTCTATGTGTGGTGTCACGTGTTTGAGACGTCGGTGTCTGGTAAGGCTAGTCTTGAATTTGGTGGTTAATTCATAGTCTTTACAGGTGTCGTTGGGTGTTTGGGCACAATTCTCACCCATTATATCAAACTATTCACCCAGCTGCAAATAAATTATTGGCATTGAAGTGGATACATAGTCATGAAAAATCTAAGATGGCTGCCGTGGCGGACCAAGACCAGAAGCACGGGGGGGGGGGGGGGGGGGGTGGGGGTGGGGGGGGGGGGGGGGGGTGGAGGGGGGTATCTACATGCTAACATAAACCATCATACCATGTTTGGCAAAGTCGGATCAGAAATGTACTATACAGTCCATGCCAAAAAGTAAAATTCTTAAAAAATTCAAGATGGTTAACATGGCCGCCATATTGGATGGCAGACCTGAACCAAGGGGTGGAGGGGGAGGGGGGGGGCTTCAATCTGCATGCCCACGTGAACCTTCCTGTCAGGTTTCAGAGAAATCGGAACAAAAAATACGGACTCAGACTGCAGACTGTGCATCAGGAAACCCACCATCAATTCAAGATGTCTTTCATGGTGGTCATGTTGGGTAGCGGACTAGGAACAAAAGGAGAGGCTTCCATCTACGTGTTAGCACAAACGTATATGTCAAGGTTGTAAAATCGAATCACACATGTAGCCAGCAGCAAGAGCCAAACAATGTTCACGCGTATGGACGGATGGATGGACGAACGATGAAGGACAGATTGGTATAACAATAGTTATCGTAAGTGAACCTCAGGTAAGCTAAAAACAATCTAACTATTTCCGATTGGAATGGGACCAACTGTATTTCCCTGTCATCACACAAAAACATCCCATTCAGTATTGTCGTGTGACCATTTCAATTTATTCCAATAAGACCTACTAGCATTTGAATAATGTTAATTGACATCCACTGTTCTCGACGTGCAACATATATCGCCCTTTGATGGGAAAAATAGCGTATATGCAGATGTCAACAAAAACTCACGCTGTCGATAACCTGTGTGGTCAAAAAAATATTTTTAAGTTCCACCTGTACAAACAAATTGTTTGAACCCGTCAGGATTGAAACATGGCCACAGGCCTGGCATTCTGAAAAATGCAGGATGGCAAAAAAAAAACGCTCTCCTCAATCAGCTTAGGAGAGCAATTAGCTTTACACAACATTTTAAGTATCCAGTTGAACGAACTCATTGAAACTGAAACCAACAGACTACATCAGTGATTTTATTAACTTTACTAAGGTAAAGCGAAATCTCTTAGACATCTAGATGTCTCACTCAACAACCGAACACACACTTGACAAGACCTGTGTGTGTACCCAGACCTGTTGTCCAAGAAAGTCATACACCTGCCACTACCACCTTCAACCCCCCAATGGGGTTGAAGGTGGTAGTGGTAGGCGTATGACTTTCTTGGACGACAGGTCTGCTTGAAGCTACAGTCACATCCTGGTGCAAGTGCTTCAAGTGACAGGATAGTGGTAATGGTAGTATATTATAGTGTCAGTATTCCTTGAATAATTACCCCTCAAACTGTGATGTCAGTTGTTGAACTTGAAACTGACAGAAAAAAATATTGCTGTGACCCATTTTGCTTCAAATGATTGCAACTGTGTTTGGGTATGGCTGCAGCCATTACCTTTTACCACTAAACCACTTTCAAAATGAAATTACGTGATGTTATGTGACTTCGAAGTTAAAATACATTTTTGCTTTACAACAAAAATTTAATGTGAGCAGAACACATGTAATCTCAATCATCCCAGACCAAAATATTTAGGAGGGCAGTTTTTCGCTCTCCTTAATTCTTTCAGGAGGGCAGTAAGGAGAGCTAAAAATCGCTCTCCTGAAATTGCCAAGCCTGTGGCCATGGCTTTTGTTTGCCTATTGTGCGACTGTTTGTTTGTTATGAATGACGGCTGTGTGTTAGCTACCTCACTAAAGTACCACACATGTGATATCTCAACAAAAATATGATAAATCCGTGCCAGTTTGTCTAAAAGTGACAAGGAATTGACGAAGTGAGGATATAGATTTTGATGTTTTGGAGGTAAAACTTACCAGAAATACGCTCGCTTCGTCAAAAATTGGGGAAAACTGTGTCAATAAACAAAATGTTAATACTGGCGCCTAAGACAGCCGCGATATTAATAGTTTACCTATGAAAATTTCCAATTTCAAGAACCACGAAATTGACCAACTTGTCGTCATACGTTTTTCCCTCGATTCTAGCATACATTGACCATTTTTGGGTACATTACCGTTCATACACAGTGGTACACTTACAATCAACGTTACAGGATGTAGGGATACTCCAAACTTTAGACAGGACGGTCATGTAATGTTCAGTTTATGTGTAGCCAAATAAACCCTTTCAGCTGATTGAGCTTGAACAACTGATTCACCAGCTCCCAACTCAATACATTCTGTTGGGCGATTTTAATGCTCATAGCTTTCTTTGGAGTCGTTCCTAGAATACATCAAATGCAAAACAGTTGAAGAACTTATTATACCCTCAGCTCTGTCGACGCCCTGTCCGTCCGTCGTACCGTCCGTCCGTCCATCCGGCAGTCACAGTCGTGTCTGGCTCTGAGATTTTGATGGCCTTGAATTATATTAATGATACTTGGTATTAATGTTGTACACCAACAGATGGCGTGTCGCGAATAAGGCTGAAATGCCTGTCAACAAGGTCAAGGTATTAGACTTAGTTCTATTTCATATACCACAGAATCCCGTATGACAAGTCGGGAATTAATGTTGCACCCTACCAGAGGGTTTGTCACGAATAAGTTTAGAATACCTGTCTACAAGATCAAGGTCACAAACTTAGTTCACGTTTATCCGCAACCAAATCCCTCTATAGCAAATCGTTTCCGGCGCTCAGAACTGTTGATGGCTTTGGAGGATATTAATGATACTTGGTTTTAATGTTGCCCACCACCGGAGTGCGTGTTGCGAATAAGGTTGGTATGCCTAACTACAAGGTCAAGGTCACCGGCTTAGTTCAAGTTCACATACCCCCAAATCCAACTATAATAAATCATGTCCGGCTCAGAACTATTCATTGGCTCGAAAGATATTAATGATACTTGGTATTAATGCTGCTCACCGCCAGAGGGTATGTCCTGAATAAGGCTGGACTGCCTGTCTACAATGTGAGGGTCACAGACTTAGTTCAAGTTCACATACCCCTACATCCAAATCCAACTCTAACAAATCGTGTCCGACTCAGAACGTTTGATAGCCTTGAAGGATAGTAATAATTCTTGATATCAATGTTGCCCACCAACATGTCGAGAATGAGCTTCAAAGTCAAGGTCACAAACTTATTTTAACTTTTCATACCCGTATCCAAATACACAAAGTCGTGTCTTCCTCATAACTATTTATAGACTTAAAGGATATTAGTGATACTTGGTATTATTGTTGGGCAGTATCAGATAGTTTATCGCGAGGTGTATTCTTGGTCACAAGTTGGGACAGGTCACATCTAGTTCAAAATGTCCTGATTGCAGTGATTTTGAAACCTTGGCCATCACTCCCTCCTAGCATCCAAGTGACAATATCTTAGTACCTTTACATGTTCCTCTTTAGAATTAAATTCGAACAAGCTGACCTGGGACCACTTCTATAAAATATTTACAATTGTATTTTCTAGAATTGTAATTTCCAGTTGTGACTTTAAATAGCTTGAAATAAACCATTGGCATTGTCAAAGATGTGACAATTTGCCAGTTGGAAAATTACCATATCTTTTTTAAATGCTAATGATTCGTTTTTAAACTACAGGGCCAATGTTATGATTCGTTGTCTACTCTTTTTCAAATGCCTCTGAATGAGCTATGTTAAACACGAATGCGAACATCGGAAGTAAACAGTCCTTCTCGAAGAGAATACCGAAGTAACAACACAATAATATATTTCCTCTTCATTCGTGCACATTTCCATCTTGTCTGTGGATATTTAGAGGTTTTTACTTGGTTAGGTATATATCGGCGTAACGTCAAATCAATCTGAGGTCGAAGGACAATACAAACTAGACTTTATGATTCTGGAGAATCATGGCTTTTTCCGATGAGATTCCTTGATTTTTCATGCCCCACAGTGTCTGATGAATTGTTTTTAACTGTCTCACTGAAGTTCCTTCATTGATGTTATGAGAAAGATGATTATAGTAGTCTCAAATGACTCAGTTTGATAAAAAATTGTTTAGGTAAAAACCGTCATTAACGGTGGAGTGAGTAAATATTAATATCGTCGTCCCACAAGTTAATGACCGACAAAAGGAGTTATGTTTGTTTGACACATACCCACTGAGTGCTCTGTCTATTTGAAAATGGTCCATTTTATCTCAAATGTATCCAATATATTGATGTCTGGCAGATTGTAGAGGGTTAACATGTGCTAACAGGCATATTTATTCATACAACTTGCAATTTCAAACCAAAAAGTGCGAATGGCCATTTTTACTTTAAATCTACAGAGTTTTCAGAGAAATCCATGCACATGCGCTCTTTTCGAATTCGACGTGACGAAATGTGATGCCGCAACTATCCATGAACAACGAGTGAAAATTTTATGGAAATCTTCCTAGAATTGGCTGGTATATCGCGTTTTGAAGAGAGGAGGTAACTGTTTGAATTTGGTCCTTCCTTTTCAAGCCAGTTCGAAAAAAGACGTCGTGAATGGTCGCAGACTCCTTTAGTCCCCCCCCCCCCCCCCCCCCCCCCTCCTCTCTCTCTGGAGTAAGTCCACTTAAATGTTACAATTGTGTGTGACTGGTGGAAAGTTGGCTGTAAATGGAAGTTGCTTCTTTAAGACCGCCACCCAGGGATCCCAACACAACCTTTAAACCTAAGAGAATCGTCAGAAGTTTAAAGTGAAAAGAAATTGGCGGTGATTGGGTTTCTGGCAGGCAGGAAAAGATTGACGAAGATTTGCATATTGGACATTAAAATAGCACTTCTGACATACACGAACCGTGTCCAGACCGCTGGAGGCAGCGACTTGAAATTTTCAGAACTTGTTCTACGAACGCTGGCCGACATTTTGGGATCTGTTTGGGGCGTCCGGACCGCCTGGAAAACATCGCTTGGAATGTGAGAGTACTATTCGTCCCGACTCTATCAGTTTAGAATGGACATGGGCAGTGTTGTAACGACTGTGGAGCTGCGATTGAGCATAAAGTCCCAGGTTTCGGTGCCTCATTGCCTAAGCGGCTTCATTGTATGATTGTTTGTCTCAAAATCGTCCTTACTACTTGTAGTTTATACCGTTGCCGTACGTTAATGTAGCCTCTTGCTATTTTCGAGACTTTCAATCCAGAACGCCGCCAAAGTGAGGAAGTGCGGGGGGGGGGGGGGGGGGGGGGGGGGGGTGCTGTAGCGGCGGGGGGGTATCCTGACACTATCTTTAAACCTTAGATAATCGGAAGAAGTTGCAGTGAAAAGAAATCGGCGGTGAGTAGGTGTTTTGGCGGGAAACGATTAACGAAAATTTGCCAATTTGACATTAAAATTGCACGTCTCACAAACGCGAACCGTGTCCAGACCGCCGAAGGCAGCGACTTCTAATTTTCAGAACTTGTTCTACGCACCCTGGCCGATATTTTGGCATCTGTTGCAAGTGTCGAGACCGCGTGGAGAACACCACCCATCGCGAGGAAAGTGAGAGTACTATTCGTCCCGACTCTATCAGTTTGGAATGGAATTGGGCACTATTGTAGGACTACTGTTGAGCAGCGATTGAGCATAAAATCGGAGTTTTTTGTGCCAAATTACCTAACCGGCTCCAAGGTATGATCTTTCGTCTGTACATCGCCCAGATCGTCTGAAGTTTATACCGTTACCATATGTTGAAGTAGCCTTTTGTCATTTTCGCCACTTTCGACCCAGATTTGAGGGTACCTTCCTTCAGCGAAATCTAGCCATGCTCACAACCACGCCCCTCCTCCCCGTCGGCCCGGGTGCTTCTAAAGATAGAAAGGTAAATGGGGAGGGGCCCGTTAGCAAACAAACGGGGGCAAGTGTAGTTGGTGAAAAACAGCAGGTGGGGGGGGGGGGGGGGGCACGTGTCCTAGGTAAAAGAAACAATAGGGGGCAGGTGTCCTAGGTAAAAAAAAACAGCAGGAAGGGGGGGGGGGGCAGATGTCCTCGCTAATTAATTTTAATAACAGGCAGGTGTTCATGGGGCAGGCCCACTGCTTGGTGTTCCAAATATTCTATGGTACTTGGCATTGACGGTAAACAACACTTCAACAAGAAACAACGGGAAACCTATTTTCAGTAAAGCGGCAAATATAAACATGATTTTAGGACCATTCCATGGACAGTTTAAAGCCTACTGAGATATCAGCGTTTATTACTCCTCGTCTTTTTACCGCATCACTGCAGTATTTCACCCGAGTCGAGTTCTGACGTCATGCAAGTTTGACGGACATGCTTTCAATTTTGTTATTGCGAACAACATATTTATAATTTCGTGATTACTGATCTGAATTTTGAAAACGACACATGCAATCGCGAAAGAGTTTTCTGAAAAACGCGATTCTGCAAAAGGTTTTAGTGAAATTTGATTATTTTTTTTTTATTTTCAATTTCGATGGCTCTTGTTGAAACGGTGTTAATCACTGATCGTCCCAAACGAGATCAAAGACTGACGCTGTATATTAATAACACACAGAGAATCTTCTAAGAATATGCACGCGCAATCCTAAAATGAAATAAATCAAGTCTTTTTTCAGGTTTTACGAGAGAATATGTCCAATTGTATCATTGAATCATGTTTAGGGTATATGTGGGCGAGACATTTTCTATACGGACAAAATACAGACTAAATAAAATATTTGCCATTATTTTCCGCAGACGTATTTTTGTCTTTGCTTCTTGGGGAAATCCATGCTGATAATACAACGAAGGAGCGGAGTGTTATCTAAATGAGGTCAGAACCGTCAGGTGGTCGGGTCCGACACCGCACCTAGAAGTAGATTTAGTGGGGTGTCGATTTTACAAGTAATGTAGGCAGCGTACACGGCATGGGCTGTCTGTCTTTAATCCTATAAACAGGGTTAAAGCTTGGTTTTTGAATACCCTTAATTATTTATTTGTTTGTTTATTGGTGTTTAAGGTCACATACTTATGCACAATGGCTAATCGTGACCGTGATAGTTTTATAGGTGGAGGAAGCCGGAGTACACATAGAGAACGATCAAGCATCGACGAGCAACTGTCAGCTCCTCAACATTCTAACTCTATTCAAGCTCCGCTCAAGCAGGGTTACAGAGGGTGAAGACATATGTACCCATCGACGTGCAGTATGCCTTAGTACCCGGCGTCATCGTGCCCCCATGTCGGCAACCGGGCTAAAGTGCCTTGCCCAAGGACACAACGTGAGTCGTCCCGGACGGGGATCGAACTCGGGGACCTTTAGCATATTAGTACAACAGTCTACCACTGAGCCACCACGCTCCCTTGAATACCCTTAACACTATCATACATTATCCCTCATGAATTCTGAGTCTGATAAAAGAGGTTATGTTTACCTATTACATAACCATTTGCTGCCCCAAAACAGCTGATTTTATCAAAATTTTGACGTTTAGCAGCCTGTAGCGGGATTAACAAACGACTAGCGGAATATTCTATCTATGCAGTTTGTAAGACCTGCCAATGTCCAATTGTTCTTGAAAATCGCCAACAAGCTGTTAGCGAAATCCACAGAAAATGTAAATTTTCTCCTTATCCAGTCTAAAATAGGTTAAGTTTCATTCTTCTAAATGAATTCTACACTCAGCAAAATAAGTTATATTTCTCTGTTACATATCCATTGGGTGCTCTTGGTGTCTGAAAACAATCCATTTTATCAACATTTGATGTTTAGCAGCTCGTGGAGAGTTAACGAATGCTCAACGGAATATTTTGTCCATGTAACTTGTAATGTCACATGAAGACCCGTGAATGGCCATTTTTTTCTTGAAATCTACAAGATGTTTTTAAAGAAATCCAGGGAAAGCATGAAATTTTAAGTCTTTGATGGGTACCCGCTGTTTAACCAGCCCAAAACGGGTTAAGACCAGCCCTAAATGGGTTAATGCTTGGTCTGATGAATTCCACTTCCAAAGAAGGAGGTTATGTTTATCTCGCAGGTACACATTGCGTGCAATGGGTGCCCAAGAACAGTCCATTTTCTCAAAATTTCTATGCTTTGCAGCCTCTGGAGAGTTAACTAACGCTTACCGGAATATTTTGTCTATGTAACTTGTAATGTCACTCCAAGACCTGCAAATGGTCAATTTTTCTTGAATACTTACTAGATTTTTTGGAGAAATCCACAGAAAACTGGAATTTTAAGCTTTAAGGGGTACATCTTTACCAGGCGAAAATGGGTTAAGACCTCGATTTTTTGAATACCCTTACTACTTACTAAAGTTTTCTCTGTCAGTTTTGCATCCGGTAAAAGAAGTTATGTATCTCTGTGGCATTCCCATTTGTTGTTGTTGGTGTCCAAAACAGACTATTTTTTCAAAATGTTGACATTTAGCAGCCCATGGAGGGTTAACAAATGCTTACTGGAATATTTTATCCATGCAACCGGTAATGTGACTCCAAGACCTATCAATGGCCATTTTCTGTTGAAAACTAACAAGATGTTGTAACAAAATCCACGGAAAACATGATTTTTTTTTAGCTTTTGATGGGTATTGCTAATAACCCACCCCCAAAAGGGGTTAACGCTTGGGTTTTTGAATACCCTTATTACTTACAAAAATGGTCCTCAGTGAATTCCACTTCCAACAAAGGAGATTATGTGTAACTCTTGGACATACATTGCGTGTTGTGTGTGTCCGAAAACAGCCCATTTCAACAAAATTATGATGTTTGGCATTCTGTAGAGGGTTAATAAACGCTCAGCGGAATATTTTGTCCATGCCACTTGTAATGTCACACAAAGACCTGCAAGTAGTCAATTTTTCTTGAAAAACTATGGAATGTATTTGGAGAAATCCACAGAAAATGGGAATTTTTAGATTTTAAGGGGTCTCTCTCTTTAGCCTGCCCAAAATGGGTTAAGACTTCGTTTTTTGAATACCCTTACTGCTTACAAAAATGTTTCCCTATAGATTGTGCGCTCGATAAAAGAAATCACTTTTCTTTGTGGCGTACCCGTTGGGTGCCGTTGGCGTCCAGAAACAGCCCATTTTATCACAATTTTGACTTTTAGCAGCCCGTGGAGGGTTAACAAATGCTCACCGAAGTATTTTGTCCATGCATCTTCTATTGTCACATCAAGGCCTGGGAGTGACAATTTTTTCATGAAAATCTACAAGACTCGTTTAGAGAAATCCACGGAAAACCTGATTTTTTTAGCTTTTTGGGGGTATTGCTGTTTAACCAGCCCAAAACGGGTTAATGCTTGGTTTTTGAAACACCATTATTACTTACAAAAATGATCTCCGGTGAATTCCACTTCAAATAAAGGAAGTTATGTTTATCTCTCGTGTATCGTTTGGGTGCTCTGGGGGCCTGAACCCCGGCCCATTTCATCAAATTTCGATGTTTGGCAGCCTGTGGAGGGTTACCATATGCATCGCCTGATATGTCATGTGTATCAAAGGTCGTGGCACAGACAGGTCTATCAATGATGAAAGTTTAAAAAAAATCTACAAGACGTGTTTCGAGAAAGTGCTGATAAACCCCAATTTTGACAGTTTTTTGCCAATTGTGACGAAATAAGGGTTAAATTGAAAATTCCGCTTCGGTACATTTTAGATTTTGTGCCCGTCTATGCGTGTGCAAAATTTTGTGAAAATCGGTCCGAAAATGGCTTCGGGATCGTGCGGACAAAATGTGTGGAAAAAAAAAAAAAAAAAACCCAAAAAACCCCAACCCCCCCCCCCCCCCCAAAAAAAAAAAATAATAATCCGTAGAAAAACAATAGTCTTTTCCAGAGGGAAAATCTTAATTATCCCTACAGTGAAGTGATATGGGACATAGTATCACGTCGAGTTGAGGAGGTTAGATCAGCGGATTAAACGAGCTGCCACAGGCAGCGACTTTGAACCGCGATGTGACCTCCTCAACGTGACGTGATGCGACGACCTGGATCACACAACTGCAGCGATAAAAGGTTTATTTTATGACTTATATACTATTCAAAGTTTGCTTAGCACCAAATATTGGCACATCATTGTGAAATTTGCTTGTGACATATTTGCGATATTTTTGGTGGATATGATTGAGGAATGTATTGAGATGGTCCCCCGTGTTTACATTAGCTCTCTTGACAGGAAGACTTTTCGTGACAGCCATGGAAAGCATGCACCCCTTGATTTTCACGATGTTTTCGTGTACTGTCTACATGTACATGACATGTGTAGGGTATTCGATCTTCATTTCAACTCAAACTCTTGTGATTTATTGATTGAATATGGAAAATGCAAATGTAAGAAGACATTTGTCTGAAGCAGAAATGTGGCGGGCTGTAGGGATGGTGGAGCAGGGGGCTACCCATCGTCAGGTTGGGTTGGTAAACCCCTTGTTGTGCACCATACGGTGATCAACATGGCCTGGGCAAGATGGCGGTGGCAGAGACAGGGCAACATCGGCAGCAGCAGCAGACCGGTTGTTGGTCATTCAGGCCCGTAGGAACCGCTTTGCCACAGCAACCCAGCTTCGCAGTGACCTTCAGAATGCATCCGGGGTAAATGTTTCGACACAGACTATCCGGGCCAGGCTGCACAAAGGCGATCTCTGATAGAAAAGATCAAGTATTCGCATTCCGCTGTCCCAGATCCACCGCCAGGCACGATATGAATGGGCCATGGACCATGTTGGATGGACCAGAGAAGATTGGCGACCTGTCCTTTTAACAGATGAGTCAAGGTACTGCCCAGACCACACAGATAGGCGTTCTGTGGGTATTGAGAAGACCAGGAGAGCGATTCCATGCAGCCAACATTGCTGAGCATGACCACTATGGTGGAGGGTCAATCATGGTCTGGGGCGGCATCAGCTTGGATGGACGTACAGAGCTCTTTGTCATTGAACCTTGAACGTGGTACATTGACTGCACAACGGTATATTGATGAGATACTGGATGCCCACGTCAGATTGTGTGCAGGTGCAGTGGGTGATATATTTATTCTGATGGACGATAATGCCCGTCGTCATGTTGCCCATGATGTCGGGGAGTACCAAAGGAGGGAGGGGATTGAGCGTATCGACTGGCCAGCAAGATCCCCTGACCTCAGTCCAATCGAACATACATGGAATGAGTTGCAGCTTGCAATTTCAGCCCGTCCAGGCCAGCCAAGAAGTGTCCAGGAGCTTGGTCCCATTCTGGTCCAAGAATGGAACAAAATCCCACAAAGGACCATCAGGAACCTGATTTGAAGCATAAGAAGGCTTGTCAAGCTGTAATTAACAGTAATGGGTCTCATACTCGATATTGATTCCGTACCAGTTTGCTCCATCAACTTTTTGGCATACTGAAAAATTTCCTCTTTTACCAAAAATATCCATTTTCTATGGTTATCGTATTCAAAAGCTAACAAATAATGTCAAACACAAATAAAATCTTAATTTCTGTACTTAAATCATTAAAGATATAATTACATAAAAAAATATATACACTTTTCATTACAATATTTCAACTAAAACGTAAAACAGGTAGTTGGATGTACTTGGTGCTTAGCAAACTTTGAGTAGTTTAGTTCAACGTTGAATGCCAACGCTAGCATTAACAATTCTCCCAACTTTTTTGGTAAAATGGACTGAAGGGCAAAAGAACTATTTTTGTTTGCATGCAATTTTGTAACAGGTGAACACTTCTGGGGGAATCCTCCGATATCGAGGACGCACCAGTGAAGGTTGGTTTTGTTGAAAATGTTTGGCAAAATCATATTTTCTGTCTGCTCAACTTGTAAGTTACGTGGAAGAATGCGGACAACTCGTTAGGTGTAGTATTAATCAAGTCATTACAGTTGAGAATTGTAAGATAAATCTATCATCATACTTATCTTTATGTACAAAATGTTGTATCAGAGTCTCTCTTTTGTTTCTCTGGCTACACTCCGACCGGTCGATATCAGAGTCTCTCACTTGTTTCTTAGATTAACTCGCCTTGTCTCCGATTCTTTGAGATATGGTCTTAGAAACAAGAGCTCGACTCTGATACAACATTTTGTTCATAAACTTAATCTGATAATATATATTTATGAGGACAAGAAATAGTTCTTACCTAAATTCTATCGAGCTGGTAACATACAGCTATGTTCGAGGCAAAACAGTGACTCGTTGGTATAATTACTCTGGATTGCTAATGTCTGTTACAATGTAGGACATGTGTAGTCATAAATGATTTAAATTGCAGGAGTATGAAACAATAGTACGGCATGCGTAATCGACATCGCACTGGACACAGAAGGAATGCAGCCATAATTTAAAATATGTTTCGTTCCATCTCGTGGGTGATAGTCAGTGTTTATTGTAGTGCGTTTCCTTCCCTCGGCTATATATTTAAATGACTTTGTAACATGGTGACATCAAAGATCAAAACAGGAGGAATTGATCGTATCGGAGTTTTGTTTTGACGTTGTGTTAGTTGGCTTCGATAAATAACCTTACTTGTCTGTAAAACGCCAAGAGTATTATTTAACTGAATTGTCGAGCTCGTTCCAAAGAGGGGTCACATGATATGGTTTTGTTGATATTTTTCGAAAAGTAATATTTTTTCAGCTGCCGAATTTGCATATTACGCGGGCGGATGAGGGCGATTCGTTGGGTAAAGGGTTAACTGAATTTCTGTCCGAGGAAAGCGTGTAGGAAACTGCCAGCACTGCGTGCTTCATTTTAAAAATGGTTTCCAGAAAGAGTGGCAGCTCCGCACGAGCTAATATAAAACAACTTTCAAGTTGCCACTGTCATTTAAAAAACAATTATATTTCCGACGTGTTGCCTTAGGGCGGACGTTTACAATATTAATTGGTCTACCTCTCATTTTAACTTTGCAGTCACCCTGTTTAAGGAAAGTATGATGTATCATGTTCCTGGGGCAGATTGCGGTCTCTCGGGTTGAAAGAGTTAGTTGTTGCTGCAAACTGTGAAGACAGTTATGTATTTAGTGTCGGGCTAGCAAATCATTTGCACATATGAATAATATAAATGATGCTGCGCTGACATGGCCGTAACCTTCATATCGTATCGCTGTTGTCGGGTTACATTGACATGTTGGTATCTCCAGTAACACTTAGGAAGGCAGCGAAACAGGCTTTAAATAAACCTATAACTGATCTTAAAATTAATTTAAGTGGCTTTAAACCTTATATCAGTAACTATGTCAAATCTATGTGGCAGGCGGAATTGGATGGGGCTGGTAACAACAAGCTCCATCACTTCCCACCCACTACCAGTCATTTGTATCCGTCCAGTAACCTTTGTAGGAAAAATAATGTAATTCTGAAACGATGTCATAATAGTCATACAAGACTTGCACGTTGTTTTTGCTCGTTGTACTGCTTTCAGTGATATGGCACGGCCAATATGTATTGATCAATCTACATGTATAAGAGAACTCCTTTACATGACAAATTCTCATTTTCTCATTCCTCAAGAAAATCAACCTTCTTTAACATTTTGTGTTTTATTCATTTAACTCTCTCTCGTCTCTGTCTGACCTACAGGTTGATTTACACAACATCCACTGCTTTCTGTGTATCATTAATCAGTACGGACCTTGCTCCTTCCTTCATTGTCCGTAACTTGAAACTTTTCCATGATTTTAACTGAGTACATATTAGTTCAATGACAGCAACTCAACTGGAAGAGTCCATGTTCATTATTTAGGGGTAGACCAATTAATATTTTCATATATTCGTGGCTGCACGTTGAAAACATTGATTGGTCTGCTCCACACAAGCACTTGTCATCCATCATGATACACAGATCTATTTCTCTTTTTGACCATCAATCAAGGATCAAACTAAAGCTCTAGAAACTATTGAATCATGTATTTCGGACATTCGCACATGGATGGTTTCAAACAAATTAATGATAAATGATGATAAGACTGAATTCTTAATAATTGGTTCACGACAACAACTCACTAAAGTTGACATCAATTCAATGAAGGTAGGAGATCCCGCCATCAGTGCAAGTAACAGTGTACGTAATCTTGGTGCCTTCTTCGACTCCACCATGTCTATGGACAGACATGTTACAAATATGTGCAATAAGGCTTTCAGAGGTCTATATAAAGTTAAACAGATAAGACAGTTCCCCACCAAAGACTCAACACAAACCCTAGTTCATGCCTTTGCAACTTCACATTTGGATTATTGTAATGCCTTACTGTTCAACCTTCCACAATATCAGTACTCTCCCCTGCAGATGGTACTAAATGCATCAGCCCGAGTGGTATGTAGGGTACCACGATCTCAATACATCACTCCTGTTCTGGGGGATATGCACTGACTGCCAGTTAAGTACAGAATAATTTTCAAAACTTTATTATTAGTTTTTAAGACACAAAACAACATGTCACCAGCCTACTTAGAAGAACTCCTTAATACCAAGAATGTGTGCCAATACAACCTGAAGTCTGATAGTAAAATGCTGCTACGTGTTCCAAAACACAGGTGTAAGACATTTGGAGATAGGTCATTCTCATTTGCTGGCCCTCACTTGTGGAATAATTTACCAAAACACCTAAAAAGACTGTCAAATGTCAACCTTTTCAAGAAAGATCTCAAAACATACCTGTTTCAAAAAGCCTGTAAGTGATGTTCTGGACTGTAAGATACTGTATATATTCCGTTTGTATATTTTCACGAGCTCAGTAACATGTACAGTGCCTTAGAATATGGTTCTATATCTTCTGAACTATAATTTTGGCGCTTTATAAATGTGTATATTATTATTATTATTATCATATTTAACGAAATTATTTCGTATCATATTCCTGGCCGGAAAAGCGGCCGCTCGGATTAATGGTGATGTTGTCTTTGGCACCAACACACAAATAAATCGTGTCGCAGAAATTACGTAAATAAGATCACCACGATTTATTTTGTTCCAACTGCCTGTGTTTCATTTAAACATTCTTTCATTTTTCTTTTACAATTTTTTACATTTTAAGAGGCGTTGTTTTTTCAATGTCGAACGTCTTTTAAAAGGGTGTTTGAAATACACAAGCTCATTGACTCTAATCTCTGACAATTATTTTAGGCGTGTACAGATCATAGGGTGGATTCACAAACCCACATTTCGCAGTTACGGTTGCAGTTAGTACCACGTTACCAATTTGTGTGTACACCCTTACTGCCGTCAGCAAGCTCCAACTGTGACGGCGATTTGAACCCTTTTATGGAAAATTTGGGGTTAATTTCCAGAATGTCAGTTTAATTCACAAAAACATCAGTGCACTAGTTTATGGAGATAGGAGCGGTAACATGTTCAGCGTCCGTGTAATTTAGGCCGGTATGAACAACCCAGATTCTGATTAATAGTTCATTTTTGGAACGAATTTTGGGCCCCAGAGCCCCTTGAACGTCTATCCTTGCGTAATCGGAACCCTTAATCATAACTCTGATTACTTCACTAATCACTCAGGGATATTTTTCATACAACTTTCTAAAATATGGGAACACAATATAATGCTGTGGCGTGAAGATAATCGAAACAAATGTTTTTTTGCTCGCTAGAGGCGCGTAGGGACGGTGTGGGGCAAGCCCCCTTCGACCCTCTCTTGCTATAAAGTTACAGATTACTGTTACTTTCTGCATCATGTCTGAGCATGTTAAAGGAGGTGAGGGTTAATGTACTCAGCGGCACTTGTGTCATCTATTTTTCTTCTTTGGATGAGGAGGCTGTGATGGTGATATACAATAGTAGTAGTTGGTGTTGTTTCAGACGAGAACGTGGACTGGCGGGGTTCGTATGGCCTAGTTCTTGCAGCTACGAGTGTTTCCCCGTGCTTTTCCTCGAGCGCTTTTTTGGGTGGTAGTGCCTGATGTCCACAGTTAGTAAGCGTTTCATTTGCTCTGATGTTATCCCCAGTTTTGAGATGACCTTGATTGACTTCTGTAGTTGGTCCAGTAGTTCCTCGTCCTTCTTTCCCAGGAACGTCCCCACGGATTCCGTGATGTCAACAACCTGAGCGAGGCTCTGGTCAGAAGAAGCCAACGTAGAGACAGAAAGAGGTTCAGATGCATCGTCGTCCGAGTCAACCTCTTGTACCATAGACAGATCGCCCCCCCCCCCCTTCCTCGGAAGAGCTGCAGGCTCTATTCTGTCCATTCAAGCCACTAATACCTCATCTGAACGTGTTAACTCCGCTGCTGGTAACGTTCTCACTGACAAAAGACTAAGTTTGTCGAATCAGAACGCATCTTTGTTGATCTGGACAAAGAAGAACGTAGAGTTGTTGTTCTGAGATTCTAATTGTTTTGGTCTGTACTGTGTCCCAACGTTCAGCAGGGACCAACAATATAATATAAACCTTCTACATTTGTAATGATCGAAATCGAAAATTTTATACTCTGCAGTAAATGGTCAAAATTGTTTGATAAATTGATAGTACATCAAGCGACGAGGCAGTTCACCCAAAGTAAACTTCCACGTCGCTTAGGGTACCAGCAAACAATTTCTACCATTTACTGTGGCACATAAGATTTACAATTTCGGAAATTACAATTGTCAAAGTTTTATAATATTTAATTGAACCCATGTTGTGATTTGTGAACTTGTTCCTTTTAGTTTTAATTTCTTATCTGTACCTGTTATACGTGTACATTTTGAGTTTTTAGAACGGGAAATTAAACGTTCGTTTTGTGACTTTTGCAAATTGGAGCTGTTTTAACTTGTAACCTGTTCACGCCCCATCTATACAACTGAAATATCCAGCTATGGGCCTAAGGCCCGCTCCCAGTCCCACAATCTTCTAACACAATAATGGGAGCATGTCGCCTGGAGCGATCCCATTATTATGTTAGAAAATTGAGTGGGGAAAACCTCTTTAGTTTATTTGCATTGTTCGGCGTTGGTACTTGGAAGTTGGAATGAAGTAAAAGCAATTTGTGTGAATGAGCACTGCTTCAATATTCGAGTTAACTAATGCAGAAACTAACACAGTTTAACGCCTTCGCTGCTTTTGATGTATACTGAGTTATTGAGTTGAGAACGGACCGAAATCTACAAGACCCGAATCCTGATAATACAAAAACAACCAAACATTACAATAATGAGGTTCCAATAAGATGTACATGTATTTAGCCACCCTAACGTATGTGAAGTTAGCGGCTGTAGCCGACTTCAACCCATGGGAATTAATGTGCCACTTGTATTACATTTGTGCTTTTAATTCTCATTTTAGTCATTTTACTGGTTTGTCTCAAATGTCTGGGCAGTAACACCTTAATTTCTGTCCATATTTATGTCTTGAATTTATTGTCGGGCCAAGTGAACATCTGAATGGCCATTCAATGAGAAAGAAAATTAAAACAACGCCAAGTTGTCAAGTTATGTCAACGATCTCTTCTCGCAGTTCTTTCCGGACATTTCTGCACAAGATAATGCCAGTTATAGTTATTTCTCGAGTTTATCCCGATTCGATTCGAGATTCGATTCGATGTCGACATCAGTCCCGATTCGATTCGAGATTCGATTCGAACATAAATTTCCCGATTCGCAGGGCCCCACTTCCTCCCTCCAACGCCTACTCGGATGAGAGATGGATCGGTCGCCAGACGACCCGGTGGCCTCCGGCCCCACACCAGGGGGAGGAAGTACCGAGCTGGACGTGGATCGGACAGGGGTGTCAGATGTTCACCCCACAACCCTCCTTCCT
Organism: Pictodentalium vernedei; assembly: GCA_031216915.1. Lineage (NCBI taxonomy): Eukaryota > Metazoa > Mollusca > Scaphopoda > Dentaliida > Dentaliidae > Pictodentalium > Pictodentalium vernedei. The sequence goes on along the minus strand of CM062297.1, from coordinate 134,711,515 downwards.
CTTCTATTCCTCTCTCTTCTCTATTTTCGTCTTCTCCAAGAACTCCATCATTCGGCGGGCATCACGTCCTCTGGCGGAGGGTCCCTTCTGTATCTTCCTCTTCTTCTTGGCTTCTGTTGTTAGGATCCCGCGGTTAGATTTGTCGCCCATCATATCCTGGTCTCTTGGAGGGTGACCAGTGTGGGAGGAAGTCCCCCAAGTAAGTTGCTACACCTCTCCAAGGACACCGGCTCACTTTCTCTCTCAAAATCCACCGTCAGGTGAATTAAACCCTTGCGCACCTGGATTCCAGGTGGTAGCAAGGGTGACGTTTAATCTGACTAGCGTATATTGGATACTAAGTGGAAGATCCATTGACCTGTGTCCTGACAACTCGGAATCCAAGGTGTCTGTGTGGTCTGATGGCATGTAGATAATAGCAGACTAATTGCTTAAATACCTCTGACATAATGAACATGGAAGATCGATGGTGTTTAATTTTGTTTTGTGTACGGTTTAAGGTTTGCCGATAATGTTTTATTACACAAATTAGATCACCAAGTAGTCACAATTGACACAAATTGAAAGTGGCCATGTAAAGTGTTTGTCCAAATACTGGTCTGTCACCCCAGCCATTATATGTTAGTCATGATATGTACCAATCTTTCTTACTTTAATGACACAATCACAATGCTGTAGTATGTTTTCCTGAACATCTTATGAATATGCCCGCTTAAATTACCAGCTAATCATTTCGTTTTTTGGCAAGTAATAAAAACATAACTTTCTAAGTTTTATTATCCACAGTTTTCAGCACCGATGCGATGTCTTTTCACACAAGAGCAAGGAATTGTTTTAGTGCCAAAGTTGTAGCTAAAAAATGTTTTTGTGCCAAATTATTTTTTTTAGTTGGCTATATTGGCACCCGACAGCTTTAACACTGCTTGCTTCAATTACCTTGTCAATCTGCTCAACTGTATTTGACTGTCACCATTAACATCTCTTCTGGTGTTATTGGAACACCTGTCTCACTTCTTCAGGGGTGGAAACGTACTACATTCCAGAGAGTGGAACATGAAAATAACACGTTTTTACCCATTTTTACCTCCCCGCTCCACCTCTTTCCCCATCCCGTACGAAAACATCAACATTCATGATTAAGTTAAGTAGACATGGTGAGTGTGGTGGTAATTCGATAAACGATCTTGGAGGAGCGATGGAATAAACATAATCTTTTCGCAGAATATACAGAGAATGTCACGATAGGTGAATACGTCCGTCAGTACGGCACAAGTGCGAGCGAGGAAGGATAGAGCGAGAGGCTCAACCTCAAGTTCTATCCTTCTGTGAAACACAAATGCCGTATTGTGCATCGTGGCAATCTGTGTTTATTACACGCCTTTATGGCAAAGTTAGACATTGCGCAGAAAATATTGAACTTTAAAACAGTTGGTTATTTATTGATCGTCTGCTTGAAATAAAAACAAACATATAATTCAGGTGTGATTGGCAAACAGGTGTGACAGACCGATACGCAAACAAAAAAAGATATAAACGAAAATGGTGTTCAAATAGGTTATACATTCGTATTTTAAGAACGTAACTGCCGTTATATCAGAGATATTCACTTAATAATAGTAATAATAATAATGTTTAAGCCTTAAATCCACATTGTGCTCTATGGCGTTACAAAAGTAACTGACACACACACACATGGCGTTACCCCGGCGCCAAGTTCAATCATTTTCGCTCTATGTTTAAAGGGCACAGGGGCCAGTCCAGTGCCCAAAATATATTATTAAATATTGGCGTGAATTCTCGAAGTGATAATACTGATCTCGTAGTTAAGCAGTTGCGGAATATGCTTAGCGATATCATGGTCAAGTTTAGATCAGCAAAACAGAATTATTTCGCTGAACAAAACTTTTCGCAAAAACTCCCTCAGACTGAGAGGAGAACCTTGAGCATCATCAATGTAACCATTCGGAAAGTGAGTGACGTTAATGTGATACCAAAAATTGATGACGCGAAGTTTGATGTTGCTCAGGATTTAATACATTGGACCACGAGAACCGCCAATAGTATGTACGATCACTGGTTGAACCACCTAGATTTAAACTAAGTAAAGGCAAAGGTAACTACCGCCTAACAGATGTGGGATTAGGAACTAATGTGGTTAACCAGCCTGCCACCAATGACCTAACAACCCAAGAGAAGTCTATCTTGGATCGCGGTTTAACTTTTGTACCAGTGCCGAAGCCTAAAACTGGTAATCAAACAAATATACCATCATATAACTGTAATTTTCTTAGGCAAATGGAATTAGCAGACCGCTTTAGAAACTCCAGCGGTCGGACACTTCCTTTTACAGAATCATCTGGTTGGTCACCTCCAGATAGTGAAGTAGATCCCGACATTATTGAGGCTAACAAACGAATCCTCCAAAAGGTGTTCAGCGTGAACATACTCTCCGATAAATTTCGAAATTGAAACTATCGAAAAGTACTATCCTGGCTACGTCGGATATCGACAGTATGTATACCAACATTGATATTGATAAAGGTGTTAAATCGGTTAAAAATGCATTTGAAAAATATCCGAATGCAAAACGCCTGGATGAACAAATTTTGGATCTCTTAGAGCTGAGCTTAAAAGGTAATGACTTTCAATTCAATGGAGAATATTTTCTACAAATAATGGGTTGTCCTATAGGCAAAAAATTCAGTCCTAATTTAGCAAGCATTTATGTAGCGGAATGGGAGGAAAATGCAATGTGCAAAGCATCCTCTCGTATATCTCAGATATTTAGAAGACATTTTTATTATTTGGGAACCTTCAAAAGAATATTTTGATGTAATTTTAGAAATTTTGAACAATCATGATCCAAACATTAAATTAAAACGCTAATATCAGTGAAAATTCTGTTGATTTTCTCTATGTGACCGTGTATAAAGGCAAGCAATTTCAGGCATTCGGTCATTTAGATTAGAAAGTATATTTTAAACCAACTGATTCACATGAATTGTTGCACAAAATCATTTCATCCTCAACATACAGTTAAAGGTATCATCAAATCACAGCTCATTCGTTTCCACCGCAATTCAAGTGCTAAGGTAAATTTCAATGAGGCTTGTTCTACTCAATTTGGCGCCCTCAGATCGAGGGGGTACTCACTGCGCTTTTGGGTCACCTGAAATCTTAAACTCTGAAAAAGCTCGAAAGTACAGCAGAAACTACTGATTTCGAACCACTGAAAATTGAACACAACAGACCGTTTCAGAACGGTAGTGGCGCGGTATTTACTTGCATGAAGCCTCGTTGTAGATTACATACTTTTATGGCTGATCAGAAAGAGGAATTTTCCTCCGAACAAACGAATAATCATTATCAGATCCGTAACCCCTTCATTGTGATTCACCAAATATTATTTACCTTATCACTTGTAAACGCTGTCGGTAGCAGTATGTTGGTCAAAGTCAAAATCCTTTCCGAGAACGTGCTAGTAGACTCAAACAAGATATAAAACATAATACTGATGCCCCAGTAGCACAACATTTTAACCTTCCTGGCCATTATTTGGACGATTTAGAAATCCATCCTACTGAACAACCACCAATTAAAGACACATTAGAAGAAACGGATGAATTTAGACAAAAACATGGAGCTTTTTGGATCAATACGCTTCAAACCCTCTGGTATAAACATATCAGAGGGAGAATGCGAAATGAGGTCTATCATTCCTTTCACTTTAACATACAGCAGAATGAAAATCGAAATAACAAAAATATTAAAAGATGAATTCAATTTGACCAATGCTAAATTAAATGAACCTTTGAATCTTTGACCTGTCATCTCCTGTAAGAAAAACAAAAGCTTGCGTAACATTCCCGTAAGGACTAAAGTAGAGCCCATCAAAGAATAACATCAATTATTGCCAATCAGTGTAACCAGTTCCTAAGCTCGTGACTTAGTTTAAATCATTTTTACGTATTTTTTGTCATGTTTGAAACCTATCAGGGTTCATGCTCATAAAACTGTGTGTAATGATTAGCAAAATCAACAGATAAAGGCCTGTTTGCACAAATGGGTTTTGAGACCTGACTTAAATTGTTTTATGGTCAATGGAGATTTTAGATGCGCTGGAATGGAGTTCCAGAGAGCCGGTGCGGCGCATATGAAAGCTCTGTCACCTGCTGTTGCAAGTTTAGACTTTGGTATCACCAATTTATAGAATTCAGAGGAGCGGGGATTCCTGACGGGGGTACAGGGCTTAACAAGTGTAGATAAATATTCCGGAGTCAGGCTGTTAATACATCTGTATGCAATTAGTCGTATTTTATATTTTAGCCTTTGCTGGATGGGAAGCCAATGAAGGGATTTGAGGACCGGAGTGATTCGGCAGAACTTACGATTCCGAGTGAGGATTCTGGCAACACAATTCTGAATATATTGGATTTTGTCAGTAAGTGAATTTTTGCACACATACAACAAAGTAGTCAAGACGACTGGTGACACGTGCATGGATGAGTTGTTCTGCAGTTTTCCTATCAATAGTTGCCCTAATTTTACTGATATTTCTAAGGTGGAACTTGATTGTTATCAAATCACTCCCTAATTATCGAATACAAGTTAATTTCGTTAATGTTGGTGTATTGGAACAAACAATTGTCCAATTAATATTCGATTTATCGGAGCTTCCGAATTGATCTTGGTCAGAATGAGAAGTTCCGATTGGCCGATTGCGAAAATGGACGGAGTTTAGTTCTTGATGTCAAGTGGAAAAATAATGCGTCAACAGAAATCCACATGTAACACGTGTTCTATACGGATTAATTAATATGGAATTGGGGTAAATGTAATGGGTGTGTAATAAATGGTGTGATGACACCCTCAATAGCAGCGTAGTTTGCACTTGCACATCAACTCCTGCTCATCAGGAAAATGAGAGCATCATTTCTTCCAAATTCCGTTCTACAAACGAGGACTAATACCTTGAGTACCTTTGTATTTAGCACTCAAGACAAACATTCCATTCGAGATCTCTTTGAATATGCTTTACTCCACAAAATTTATGAAGATAATCCGCAATAAACGTAAAATATCCTGTCGCGCCCCAGGCCTGCTTCCACTCGTTTAACCACTGGAACACAAATTCGCAAGATCCAGTCTAAGGTAGCAGTATAGCTCTGTCGAGTTTGCTAGTAGCCTCACTAATACTTTGCCTCGTATCAGGCCTACCTGTTCGCGCGTGAACAAGAAATCACAGGAATAATATATGTAATAATTGCTTTGTCGCACATCAGATCTAACGAGCCTTAGAGCTCGGATAGGTCTGAGGTATGGCGTAAAAACTGTCAGAAATACCTTTCTGCTAATGTTTTTGTTGCCCGAAGAAAGCGTAGGTCAGTTGCAAATAAGTTGTACGACATCGCTCACATGAAAGAAAGCGCTCATCATGTAAAATCTCGCACCCATGTATCCCGTAGGTCTCGGCAGTTTTTCACATCTGAATCTAGCATTCGATCTGAACATTGATCAGTGCCTTGTTCTGCTATTTCCAGGACGCCATGAATGAGTCAATGAACCATGCACAAACCAAACGGAGGTTTAGGAGGCGCACCCCCCCACCCCCCAAGACGACGACTGTCGAAAAACTTCCTGTTCGCTCAAATACCAATACCTTGCTCTGAGTTGACCATTTTAACCCTTTTCTCAACGCTCATGATCTCTAAATTTGTTATTTTAATTCGTTGATTCTATTTGTTCAAAACTTTTCCACAACACCATTCTAATGAGGGATCTCATGACATAGTTTTGTGGAAATATTTTGAGAAATATTTTATTTCAACTGCTTACTTTGTAAATTACGTGGGTGGATGAGGTCGGTTCGTTCGGTAGAGTGTTAAAGAAATATACTGAGTTAGGTTTCAAGTTCGTACCGGCTGTCAAAGAGAGTGGTGGCCGTGTGGATAGGTGCGCAGGTCTTACATGCTAGAGATCCCAAGATCAACGCCCATTCGAGGAAATTTCTCGAGGTGTCCGAACACTCTCTGTCAATATCAATTGTGGGGTTGATGCTGTCACAACGTATCGTCCTATCGGGTGGGGGCGTAATATCGCTGTCATCTGTGTGGAAAGACACACACTTGGTACAGGCTAAATATCCATTCGTAGTATTCGAGAAGAGCGAGGCCACGAAGTTGCTGCTACGAAGGTCACCCCATACACCTGCGCCATTAGGCCAAGGAGGGGACGTTAATGTAAGTTGCATAACTTGTTCGCCAATCCTTGTAAAACAAATAAGCTTTAAAAAAAAAAACGATTCAGGAACACTGTATAAAATTTTACCTCTCGCCCCACCATATCGGCAAATGTTGAGATCTTGGTTTGTGGCCTGCAAATACAACATTGCTGTCTGTGTCTACTTTTTGTGTTCGTTCTCATCGTCGACGACTTTATCAACTCATCCTGAATGCCAAGAGGAACGTTGTCAACTGACGGGATATTCGATAAATCAATACTGTACTAAATTTCTCTCAATTAACAAGTTACAGTAAATATTAATGAGCAAATCCTATTGGTATTTCATAAACTATCCCACACGCCACACAGTACAGTGCAGTGCAGTCGCTGTGGACTGGTTTCTTTTCACGGGTGAGCAATATTTCCACGGGCGCAATAATATTAGATTTAGGTAGGGGCTTTATTACTGCTGTTTCTTCTTATCGAAGATTGGTTACCAGCGCATTCCTGCCGATTGCATTTGAGAACACAAATTCATAAATTTCATCGTGTATTCAATAGAAAAAAAAAAAATATTACCCGTTAAATGCATGTACAGCTTACTGAACACATTTGATTTTGCAAAAGGATGACTTACATTTTCATTCACCCACATTACGAGGATCATAGCAAACTATCACGGAATTATCCTCTAATTGCTCATAGTATTCGTTAATTTTATACAGAATGGCGATTTATTATAAAATGGCAGTGTTTTTCGTCATTGGCGGTGATGCATTATGCCACCCTAATTGATTTGGGTTAATTTTCTCGAGTCGAGAGAAAAAAATAACATTCTGAAAGAGAGTATACAAACATCAAGAGGTCGGTGCTGAAATGATCGTTGTTAGGTTGTCAATAGCAAAATTTCAACATAATACTATCAGGGGACAAAAAGCATTGAGCATAATACTATTATGTGTCGAGTTTATTTGGACTTTTGTTATGACAGGCAAGTATTTTTAACCCTTTCCCCAACGTAACAGCCAAATCCGGCCAGCGCTATTCTCAAAAATCGCCAATTAATTTTCATTATTTTTTCATTTTGTCTCAAAAACATAGGTTATGACCCCTCGTTGGAACGAGCTCGTCGAGCTCGTTCCAACGAGGGGTTATAACCTATGTTTATGAGGCAAAAAATTAGTTATTCAAGAATTTTTTTTACAACCGTCATCTGCTTTTCATGCTAGGTAAAGGGTCATATGATGGAAGTCGGGGCCCCACTAAATTAATCCGTATCAAGTCTATTGTTTAATCTCACAACCCATAATAATTAGAGCTATTGTGTCTTGAATCGGAGGGTAAGGAAAGCACTTCTGAGGTACAAAGACAAATTTTCCTCGATTATAACGGCGATAAGATTAAGAAAACACCCACCTATTGCATTCTCGTGATATACTCGTTTTTGAGAGCTACCCAGCCTGTCACAATGAGACTACTCATCCTTGCCTCACAACAAACTGTACAGAACATTACACCGCTATCACAGTCACAGCCGTTCCGAATTTTGGTCGAAGTTTGCGAAGGACGTCATTTTTCATGCATTGTTTGGGTTTTTGCGAAGTGAATTTTTCTTGCCAATTTTTTTGCAAAATGCTCATTTTTTTTTCTTGACAAATTTGAAAACAAAACAAGTTTGGCACACACCATCGCGAACACTGCGTCACAGCTCTCTCAGAATTGCCCATCCGCGTATGTAATCATAGCACTGTACTTTTGTTTGGTAGCATAATATATAGAGGATATGCAACTAAAGAGTTGTTTATATCGAAAGTTACTTGAATTTTTCAAAGTTTTATATAAATTTTGGACGAGTTGACGTTTTTATTTATTATATCATCCAATGACTTAACAAGGGACTCTTCGATAAACAAGTAGCGGATTCTATGAGGCGTGCGATTCCGTTGCAAGTTAATTAGGATGTGCTGTTTGTCCGCACCAGGAAATACCCACCGATAGAGAATATACTAAGACGTATTTAATGACATAAATTTAATGAAATAATTTTCAAAAACGCATCAATTACAGGCACATACAACAAATGTTTATCATTTCTCGTCCCCAGAGTATAAATCTACAGTTATTCTCTGGTGCCTGACACGCCGTGCATTACCATTATTAATTAATGTGCTTAATAACCGGAAGAATGGTCAAAGCAGATGGTAAACAGTAAAAGATGAGAAGGGAAAAGTGATATAGATAAATAGATCTGTTCAGAGGCGAAGTATCTGAAATCGGTCAATCTTATTTCAAACGAATATTCTTGGGAATCATGAACCCCATAACGATGGAATATTTATTACACATAAAATTCCATACTGTTACAATTTTTGAGAGACCTGGAGCCAATACTATAAAACTTTTACATATGTATTTTCCAGAATTGTGTTTTCAATTTATGGAAATAACTGACTGAAATGAGTCAATTAACCTTTCAAAGGACGTGGCATTTTAGCGGTAGGTAAATTAGTTCATGGACTTATATTGACAGGTAGAAAATACAATTATGAAATATACAATTGTAGAAGTGTTAAAGTATTGGCACCTGAATAAATTAGCAGTGTATTGCCCTAAAATCGGCCTAAATGTGCGCGAATGTCAGTTACCCATCATTACTGGTCCCAAAACGACTAATGTCTAAATATCCAAGTGGTCACTCAACTAAAATGAAAATTCCTGCCTTCGCTAGTACTAACTCGTCTCCCATTATATTTGATATTGTTTATTTCGGCTGAGATCGTATGGACCCACTCCGATGTTCAAGTTGTTTAAAACACCATTATTGAGGGCTAAGTACAAGCTTTTATGATAGCATGTATTTGGTGATTTTAGTTCGTGTCAAAACAAGTTTCCGATATAGTTGTTCAATACACAATCAGTAATGAGTAGTTTTGGGCAAATATTCAACGGAAGAAGCATCGGGTCGACCCCAGTGCTTCATTAACCCTTTACTAAACGTAACGGTCTAAACCCTGCCAGCGCAATTCAGAAAAATCACTATCCAATTTTCATTAATTTTTTCACTTTTTGTGTCAAAAACATAGGTTATGACCCCTCATTGGAACGAGCTCAACGAGCTCGTTCCAATGAGGGGTCATGTTGAGCTCGTTCCAATGAGGGGTCATAACCTATGTTTTTGACACAAAAAAAATAAAAAAATAGTTAATCAAGAATTTTATTTGCAAGTGTCGTCTCCCTTTCGTGTTAGGTAAAGGGTTAATTGAAAATTTGATGGCGATTCCAATGTTTTATGTTCGAGATTAACTGTTAATGCATGCGAGAAAATGTTACCCATGCGTGGATTTTTACTTTCCACGTCGATCCTACTCTACAAGATTTCTGTTATCGCTTAGTTAAAAAAAGCATTCTGCAGTAGTTGAGTGACCTAAAATGTGAGAAAAAGTCGAAAAAGTCTTCGAACAATCACTGTTTTTTCCAAAGACCATGTTTTATAAAACTGTGCAGCTATTCGCATATCGGCCGCATATTGTTTGTACACTACTAGCAAATTTCGAACACAATCACAATACAGTTTCTCTCCCAACTGCAAATGTTTCAAGTTAGAAAATTACACCCTATTTCAAACTTTATCTCACAGCTCGACTACTGTCTATACAGGTGAACGATGTGTACACGTGCAGACGGACAAAAACGTCTAAAATATTGTTTAAAAAAAGAAAACAAAATTCGAAACGCTTCTCAAACAACATATGTGTATCTGTCCAAAAAAGATTCACTTTCGTATCCGTTCTGAGGCCACACAGAAGCAGTGTGGCATGTTGTAAAATTGGAATGGGGTCGAGTTGTGGCGTGGGCAAGAACATATTCTAAACTCAAAGAAGTTTTTCAGGGCGACAAAGTTTTGGTTTGCACGAGTCAATCAAACTCATGAGCAAGTTTCGAGAAATTCATCAGGGGGTCATATTTAACTACCATAGTCCTTTGGGACCAGGAGGTTGGAAGTGGGGTGGGGTGGTAGGGTGGTGTTCAATCTTTGGTGGGCCAACGGGAGAGAGAGTAAGTCGAACCAATGGCTTCGCGCGCTGAAGGCGCGTAGGGACGGCGTGCGACAAGCCCCATTTCGACCCTCGGTGACAGTACATATGTATATTATAATTTATCTATGTCTGAATGCGGCAACGTAGTAGAGGGTTAAGGTACTTAGCGGCGCCTGTGTTTCTTTTTGAGTTTCCTCGGTGGAGGAGGCTAAGGTGAGCTGGCTGATTTTTCTTTTTCTTCCTTCTCTTTCATCCATTTATGAAAGGCGGGATTGCGTATTTTGAAGATCTCCATTTTGTCGGGAGTGAGTGCGTTGAAGACTTTGATGTTTAAGTTCGAATAACCCTCGTGGTTCTGGATTAATTCGATGAATTCTTCGTTAGTACCCGTGTAGTCCAGCTGGAGTTTACCATTCTGGCGGATGATGAGGTGGTCTATCCGTTCAATCAAATCCCCTAGTGATTCGTAGTACCATGGTGCTTTTGTTTGTGGTTTTGGATCCTGACTGTCGGGTAGCGGGGCCGTGGAAGGCATGGGGTTGTGGTCCGAATGGTCCAGGCCTGAAAGAGAACCATGGTTGGATTGATTAACCTCAATCCACTCGATCTCCTTCTTCGCCTCCTCGCTACCTTCCGACTTCCTTGGGGAAGTACGGCTAGGTGTGGGTGGGGTTGGTGGTGGAGGTGAGTTGATTTTTGCCTCTCTCTCTCTCCTTCTCTAGTTTCTCCTTTTCAGCCCTTCTGCGATCAAACCTTGCCTCCATACGCCTGTCATCCCGGCGTTTGGTAGATGGCGACTTGCTTTTCTTCTGTTTTCTCTTCTCCATGGATGTTCTGGTGGATTCGGTGGTCGGTGTATTATTTCCATTCCTCTGGTGTGGACCATTGCGGTGGGGCCCGCAAAAGGTACTACCACTCCCAGAGGTGAGCCCCTGCTGGAACTTGATAGTTAGCTGAACGCTGTCACTATTAGCTTGGGCGTCCCAGTTGATATGTGGAACAGCGTTTAGTTTAAACAATATTTATTTCCAGTTCTCAGATATATACAATTATTTCAGCTGTACTAAGTGCGGATCCAACAGTAAGCTGTAAGCTTATACGAGGTTGTTTCCATCAGTTGAACACTCGAACATAATACAGTCGGCAAGACAGGTACACATGCAATCAAGATTACCGTCCAAACTTATAATGGTGAATTAGTCATTATACTTTCAAGTTATAGTTATGATTTGATAGTAGGTTTTGTAAAGAGGGAAATGAGAGATAATTGTTTATGTTGTTAACTAAATAATGAAGATACATGTAAGAAGAAAATGGGAATAAATGGTAGAAAACAGTTTTTTGGATAAATGGATATAATATAATTGCATGCCGCTGAACCACCCCCATTCCGTATTTTGTTTCCAATGAGGTATCCGGATAATTGTCATTTTTAACGATAGTTTATGTTAGGTAAGTAACTTTCATTAATGTTTGTCAAGAAGTACTGACTGCTTACTCAGGACAGAAACATGAGAATAAGAATGTCAAAATGAGACAATAGTATTCAAATAGGCTCGTATATTTAGAGAGGAGAGAAATGCCAGGAACTTAAAAAAAAAACAACTAAATTTGCTTTTCTACCATTTGCAGTAATACTCAGGAACTACAATCCAACCAACACAGGTACAAAGGACACGTAGTATTACTCCCACCCGGTCAATTAGAGCTAGGTATTCTGTGATAGACCAAAACCTAACAGCCATTTGTATGTAAAGTATCAGGAATGAAGTCGTTCAGCAAACCAGTTAGTATTTTACCGGATAACTACGGCGCGTGGAGAGCGAATTGCAACCAAACCACCCGTAGAGCGGAACTATCATCCAATGTATCACTTCAAGTTCTGTGCATTACAAGAAACACAAGCAATGCTCCGGCCAACGGGACTCTGGGTTCAACCCGCAGACCCACTGGCCGGAGCCCTGCCTGCTCTTACTGTCCTTTGCAACAGATTTGCAATTATTGTTTGGGTGGAATTTCCACTCCACGGGCGATCCATCCACAACACACCCTCCACGCACTGTGTCTTGTAATGTAAGTATAGTGAAGACAGTTATTTGAAAATACTGTAACGTGGCGTCCTCTGCTCTTGTGGTTTAGGTGATCGAAGCCACCGTGTTAACACCATGGTCGGAGTAGCCATGAGGGAAGAAGGATCCGGCTCAAAAATACAGTGAGGCACCATGATTTCGATCGATACTGTGGTAACTCGATCTCAAGGAGTAAATACGTTGAGTATCCATAATTACAGAAGCAGCCCATCATCCGCCCTTTTGTTCTTATTCAAACATTAAGTGAATCGCTCAGATTTAAGAATAAACTGATGCACCACTTTAAATATAATTCGATTATCGTGAGTACTATAAAACTCACAACCGCACAGTAAGGTATTACAGTCATACATGAAAGGAAGTAAGATTAGTGTATCCTTTCTTATTCGATTATAGTTTGGACATGTTAGAAGAATGTGTTCAGTTGTCTCGCGTTCACCGCATATGCAGTTTGGCCAGGTGGCCAGGTGGTTTACAAAGAGGTGCTCATTTAGATGACTGCACCGTAATCGTAGTCTGCAGTGATATACCTGCGCTTCGCAGGTGGTGGAATGGTGGTGGTCGGCGCACATTCTGATTTAGATAGTTTTTGAAATCTCTTAAGAGGCTATTTCTCTGATGTAGACAGGGATATCATTCCATAGTTTGGTTGTTGATGGATTAAATGATAGCTGATAATTTTTCCTTCGACAGAAAATGACACGGCGATTTTGAGAATAACGTAGATCACGTATTTGATTCACTGAAATTGGTGGGGTGTGTGTGTGTGGGGGGGGGGGGGGGGATTCTATTGGAAATATAAGACGGTACACCGTACAAGATTATGATACACGTTAAAATACTGTATTAGCTTATGTTTTTTTCGTCATGTCTGCAGTGATTCCCAACCAGTTTCTTTATATAATAAGACTCCGCTGGCACTCAGTGTGGCACCAGTAATAATTCGGGCAGCAGCAATTTCAATATTTTCCAGATTATGTGAGACATTTTCTGTACAGTTGTCCCAAACTGTATCCACATATTCAAGTAGGGACTTCTAGAAAGCAAAATACATTTTCTTAAGTCTTTGACGATCTGGAAGAAAGTTATTTTTCCTTAGAAGGTCCATGCGAGACCAGGCTTTTGCGCAGATATGCTCAATGTGGTTATTTCAAGTACAATTATAGTTGAGGATTACTCCTAAATGCCTATGTTCTTAGACTTCTTTAATGGGGATTATGGCCATTACGAGGGGAGGGTAAACAACGGGGGCCATCTTACGTGATATGATCGTGCTTTCGGTTTTTCCAGGGTTGAATTCTACGAACCATGCATGAGCCCACTGATCTATTGTGACTAAATCGTAGTTCAAAATACAAGAAGCCTGGTGTGAATCTTCAACAACTAAGTAAAGAGTTGTATCATCTGCGAACAAAAGTATGCTGTATGTTACGCCTCAGTTATGCTGTTAATATAGATCAGAAACATCAGGGGACCAAGAATTGAACCCCGTGGAACGCCAGAAGCAACTTCTTTCCAGGAAGATGAATTAGAATTTACTACAACTCTTTGAAGGCGGTCACTGAGATAGGATTTGAAGAATGTAAGGAGCTCTCCTGTAATACCTATTTTATTCAGTTTATAAATCAATCGTTTATGCCAAACCTTGTCAAAGGCTTTACTGACATCGCAAAATACAACCCGTACATCTTTGCCTTCATCGAGTGCCTAAGCAGAACGCATACAGATATCGGTAAGTTGTAGAACTGTTCAATCACTCGCAGTAAATCCGGACTGGCAGGGACTTAAGAATTTGTTTTCGTCTATGTAACCTCAAACTTTTTTGAAGATACATCTTTCAAAAATTTCTCCTCAGCAACTGATCAGAGATATAGGACGGTAATTTGGAATTATGTTAGGTGGATCTTGTTTTCAGGACAGGGGTAACACTTGCTTTTTTCCCGTGAGCCGGAGGGTTCGATTGTCCAAACAAAATATTAAATAACTTGGTGAATGGTTCGATCAAGGAAGGGCAATATTTTAGTAGCCGTGGGCTTATTCGACCAGGCCCGATGCCTTTGAGATGCTGAGAGACATCAAAGAGTCACAGACATACCTTGGACATAATTGTATATTGCTGAGAGTCGGGCGTTCAGGGAATATCGCACGAGGAAGACACGCGCGAGTATCATCGACAGATGAGATTCCACAAAAGAAATCGTTGAACGCTTCCGCTTTGTTTGCATCCAATGATAATATTTTGATGGAATGTAGTACATTTGGAATTTCAGTCCGGTTATTTCCCAGGAGCAGTTTGAGTATCTTCCACCAGTTAGAAGAACTGGTTATAGTACTGTCCAGGGTAGCTTGGATCTTGTTATAGTAATTTAGTTCGGATTTTCTTATTACAAAAACAACTTCATTTCTTATTACACGATACCTTTTCCAATCCTCAGGGCGATTATTGGATTTCGCAATACGGTATTTATTTATTTATTTATTTATTGGTGCTTTAAGGTCACATATTTATACACAATGGCTAATCATGACCGCGACAGTTTTACGGGTGGAGGAAGCCGGAGTACCCGGAGATAACCACTGAGCAACGGCGAGCAACTGTCAGCTCCCCAACATACGAACTCCACACAAGCAGGGTTAGCATTGGTTGAAGACAAGTGCACCATCGACGTGCAGTACGCCTTAGTACACAACGCCACCGTACCCCACGCGGGCAATGGAGATGAAGTGTCTTGCCCATGGACACAACGCGGTTGACGCAGGTAGGATTCGAACCGAGGACCTCTCGGCTTGCAGCATGTACCTCTACCTACTGAGCTACCGCCCCCCCCCCCCCCCCCCCCCCTCGCAATACGGTAAAGACGTTCCCTGTGACGTTTTAAAAGTCTAATTTCGTTGTGCATCCATTCAGGTTCTTTTCTCCTAACAGTAATTTATTTATTTGGGATATAGATCGAATCTAATTCTAAGACTTATGAACTGAAGTTTTCGACAAGATTATCTAGGTGAGGATTAGAAAAAAGAGTATCCTAGTCATAGCAGGAAAGTGTGCTGTTAAGCCCATCAAAGTCACCTTCATTGTATAATCAAATTTGGCGTTTGAAACTTCCACGTTTTTTTTCGTGAAATCGAACTTACCTTTTTTCGGTGGGGAGAGCAAGTTGTCATTGAGATCACTGGTAATTATTATATCGGGAACACCAGTATCCTTGGCCCTCTCAATAGATACAAATATAATGTCACAGATTGCAGTGTCACTATGTGGAGGCCGGTAGAAAACCCCCAGCAGAAACGACTCTAAGTCTACCCACAGGCATTCAAGAGCGGTATTTCTAGATCTGGTCTAGGCCTAAATGAGATAACAGACTTCAAGTAAAGAGCTATAGTTTGTCGGTTTTTACATAGTGCCTCATCAAAACCTTCAAGACTGATATCAGAGTTGCTATCAGCAGACCTTAACCATGTTTCAGTAAATGCCCAAATGTCATAGTTCATCATTTCACATGGGAGAATACCGATTTCTGCTTTTAAACCTGGAATGTCCATTTGGCAGATTTTAAACCCGATTAATGACGAATCACAACTCGATGGAGTCAATCTATTTAGACTGGGGGGGGGGGGGGGGGGGCAGGATTTAATTCAACATCACCCAAAAAGTACATACGGTGAAACATCTTAGGGAGAATGGCAGAAAAAATTACTAGGATTAACAACGTGAGGAGTTGTTTTTTTTTATAAAAACTGATGTCATTGTTAAGAGCGGGACTTTATCTGGCTTTTTGCAAGAAGGACTTCTCTTTGATAAATACAGATTTCCTCGAGTCCTCTCGGAGTGCCCATTAAGTGCATCAAAGCCAACACTATAGTGACACCTTTAATCTGTTATAGTAATACGATGTGAATTAATAAGATACAGTAAGCGTCCAGTTGATTATTCCTGTGTGCACTCCCACACACACGCGCGCATTCTGTGTAGCTTTATGTCATCCATGGTAAAGCAAAAAAAAAAATAAGATTTTCAAAGTGAGGTAAGGTGGCGCGGGTCCGTTTCTGTGTAAGTATGCAGTGACTATCGCATGCGCCAGCACATGGGTCGCCACGGGAGAAACTGGGACGCTTAAGATGTTTGACAACGGGAAAAGACTCGGAGTTACAGTGAAAGACGAGAAACAGGAAGAAGCAAAGCAAACATGTATGAAAAAAAGAAAAGATATAAGTAAAATATTTACAGCAACAATACAAGACATCATCAACATAGCCGACATTCTGGGTTAGGTTTGAAAGACCCAGCAACTGATTTATGGAGACGTGATTGGATCGATGTAAACAGTTAAAAATGTAAAGGAGCCGCGTCATTAGCGTATCTATCTCTTCGCACATTACGTAATCGGCAAGTCAGCCTGCTCAAGACTCACCTTGGGATAGAGAGATATTTATGTAGTTTCCGTAACATGTTGCTGGCTAATTAATCAGTGATAAGACTATTAGTAAGTTATTTCTGAACATTTTTATTATTTTCTTTCGGGGGAGGGGGAGCATAAGTTCGTAATCGGGCACCGAGTAATTTCAATACCTGAAGATCTGAAATAGAATATCGTTGCAAGAGGAAACCCTCTTCATGTTATGTACGAAAAGATGAGGATGGTTAATGACGAATCACAACGGTACTCAATGGGAGTTAGTGATCGGAATATACCCAATGGGAGTTAGTGACTGGAATATATACGTACGAAGTGTGAATCGTCCCTCTGACTTCACTATGACTTCACCCCTTAGTTGAGTAGAGGGGAAAAGGGGGACGAGGAAGGGGGGAAGATGACATTACGAAATATACTAAGGAGGGATAAAGGACGTCACCGTTTTATAAATGACTCACGCCCATCCAGGTTACTATTAGAGTCTGATAGCGCACTCAATCAACATTTCATTTTAAACCAGCCAAACACACGTACCTTAAATACGACCTAAGCTTAATGAGCTGGTATTCTGCAATCATACTCGAGAGATGAGTTCCTTCTATTGTGGCCTCTTCCTAGGTCAAGGGTTTATAAATACATACCCATACATGTAGAGGGAAAGGAGTCACATATACCAGATTGGGCTGTATAATGTTATCAGAAGGTTAATACAGGCAATTAGAAACAAACCCGCTGGTGATAAACCGTCCACATATTCCATTACCCGTATACAACTACTGCACGGAGAGTGTTATTTGCTGTCTGAGCTACTCCTGTTTAGTGTCTCGAGCGGGCCAAGCTACCGATACTAATTTGGCACTGTTGAGAATGCAGGTAAGGCGGCTGCGGCGACTAATACTATGGGGACAAACTTGTTACATACTATATTATGAAGATAAATGTGTGTGTATGTACATAGGCAGCTTGAACACTGGGAACACACATAGCCACTCACGCACTCAACTCGATTATGGCAATTATGTCCACCATCATTATTACATACTACATATTACTATATATATATGTCTTCTCTGATACTATGTATATAATATTCTGCATTCTAGCCACGGTGGTTGCGAAGTGTAACCGTAGAAACTAATCAAAGACGTCTGACAACTTTTGATACTACATTAACTGTGTGAGGGTTATAAATGGAATGATTCTTGACTCTGTTGCTATCATTATCTCTCTATTGTAAAAATATCAACGAAATTCGGGGCTCCGTTTTATAATCACAGAACATTACATGTGTTCCCCCACAGGAGAGAACTAATATGGCTCTCTCCAATGAGGGAACACAGGCAGTGCACTTAGAAGAAAGAAGTAATACAATTAATGAAATATATAGTAACAATTTGTGGTAAGTCTTGGCAAACTTGGGAACTGCAGGGCTTGTGAAGAGGGCAGTTGTTCGGTACTAGGACATCTTAAGATCTCCTCTGTGGATACTACGACCCAGAAATATTTAGCGCCAATTGTTTGATTACAAACTGCAAATATGGCCCAAACAATGATCAATGAACAATGAAAATTGGAACTGCGTTTAGATTTAGAACGGGATCGTCTTGACTTGCTGACTGCTATTGTTTCAAAAGTAACTGGGTAAGGTGTGAATAGTCTTTTGGATCAAAAGCTTGTCTGAATCCATTAATTTGGGATTTTTAGTAATGGAAAATAAAGGTGACCGTTTTTCTGCCAATGTGCTTATTTGCATAACAGAATATTATGTAGTTACAAAAGATAGCATATGATACAAAATATTTACAAAAATATACAACAAAGAAAATTTTTTATAGTTACAAAAGATAGTATATGGTACAAAAAATTTACAAAAATATACAATCAAAAAATTATATAGTTACAAAAGATAGTATATGGTACATAAAAATTACAAAATACAAAATAATATACAACAAACAAAAAATTATATGGTTCCAAATATGCAACAAAGTTCAGTTCTGACCAACAAGAGTAGCAATAGAGTCTGCATACTCCAGCAATCCAACCTCGCCCTCGGTGAAAACTCTCTTGAACTGTCGGATGGAAGCGTTGGAAGACTTAAGAAGACCATTTCAGCTCTGAGTGTCTCTTGTCCCATCATCTTGACTGTCCAGGAGAAAGGCAAGATTGTCTATCTGACCTTGGGGTTAATTGCAGACACCGCAGCACCACCTCCCTCGGGCAGAGGTGGTACCTTTGGTGAGAGGACCTCCTATCACACTAGTCCACACCCGAGGGAGTCCGGAGGCCCTGAAATGAGTAGGATGATGAAGAAAAGAAAGTAGAGCACGTCGACTAAGCGAAGGGATGGCCAACGCCTGGAGGCTTTCCGGACTAAGAAGAGAGAGAAGGGTGGGGTAAGGAAAGTGTCGGAAGCAGCCGCCACTTCCCCTCCCACTCTTACAGACAAACCCAACCAACTGCCGGCTCCCCAGATGGAATTGTTGGATAAGGAACGTCATGTGAAGACTGAGAAGGAATTAGAAGTTGCTTTCTCGCCACTTCCCGACGCTCATTCGCCCCTCCTTTCGGTACCCGAAGGCCACGCACAAGAAGAAATAGAGAGACCACCCCATTACCTGGAGTCACTGGGAGATTTCACAGATTGGCTAGACAACGTCTGCATTCAACAGTATGGAGAACTTAAATTAGACTTCACGGGCACCATTGAAGATTACATGGAATTTATGCAAGACCATTCAGGATATTACGAAGAGATCGTAAAAGTCATCAACAATGAGCTCAGCTACAAAAACAGTGGAGGCGCATAAACTCAGAAGCTAAGATTTCCATAAATGGATTGCTGAGAAGCATCTGCTAGATTTCCCCGACCCAGCCTCCTCCTTCCAAAGACGACATAAGTGCCGCTGTAGCCCCTTTTGCCGTGTCTGGACATGATACAACATTTAATAACATACTGTTATTTATTTATTTATTGGTGTTTAATGTCACATATTTCTCCCCAACGGCTAATAATGACAATGACAGTTTTACGGGTGGAGGAAGCCGGAGTACCCTGAAAGAACCACAGAGCAACGGCGAGCTACTGTCAGCTCACCAACATACAAATGCCACATAAACAGGGTTAGCATTGGTTGAAAACAAGTGCACCACGTACACAACGCGACTGCCACAGGTGGGATTCGAACCAATGACCCCTCGGCTTGCAGCCAGGCTTTCAGCCTGTACCTCTACCTACTGAGTCACTGCGCCCCAATAACATACTGTTAGAGACGATTTAAAGGGGCTTGCCCCACACCGACCCGCATGCCTTCGGCGCGCGAAAACCTTTCATTCTTCTTCTATTCAACTTTAATTCGCTAATGGGGTAAGGGAGCTAGAGATAAACTAAATCGTGAATTGGGCCTCAAGAAACAGAAAAGTGTGATGAGGGTCCATCTATTTATTAAAAGCTGTTAATTGAAATAAGTCTTTGTTTTAATGACCTGTGGCCCAGTGTAAGTGGAATTTGTTAATGAAAGAAATTTTTGAAGAAAATCAAACTTTCTCTTTAAAAATATGGCCCCTGTGATATATGGGGGAGCAGTGAATGCGGGGTAAGTTAGATACATGGTACATGGTATTTATACGAGATGACTATCCGATAGTTAGTCTGAACCCAGATGCTGCGATGTCTCATGATCGCATAAAGCACGGGATGGGAGAGGGGCCTTTTTTCCAAAATATAAACTTGTATCGAAAGACTTCCGCCGAAAAACAATTTATTTACATTGATTAAAGCATCGTTATTTCTGTAATGTTACTTAAAGAATTTCTCTCACATCAGTCCAGTCATGATCAAACGGCGTTCCCTTTGCCTGGTTGGGGTGGGCGGTTGTAGACCATAGCTATTGAGCACCAAGAAACTGGACACAATTTCTCCGTCGGCTCCCTGTGTGACGCCATATAACTCATTACCATATTTTAAATTATTTTCAAAGGATTTTCGTGGAACTGTGCATATTTTAATCAAACTACTGTAAAGATAGTTTTCTGACAAATCATGTTTGTCATTCCAATTTGGTGGGGATCTCTAACACATTTATGTACTCAACTCAGATTATGTGGAGAACGTGCCAGCTACTTCTTAAACCTTTTGAACGATGGTGTTAGGTTCGACATCAGTTCAATGGAAGCAATTGGCAGAAACCTTATTTATTGGGGGGGGGGGGGGGGGGGGGGGGGCTGAGGCTGAACGTTGAAAATATTGGTTGGTCTACCCCACATTTTAAATTGGAAGCTACCCTGCTTAATGAAAGTATGATGCATTATGTTACTGGGACGGAAAAGCGGCCTGTCGGGTTCAAAGGGTTAACAACATAATGTGGTGAAAGTTTCCAAATACCAGTGACTAGAAGGCAGTATATGTTTTATGACCGTGTGTTGGAATGGTGATTTGGGAGGGAGTGGAATCCCCATCTGACCCTAAGGCTATGAAGGGAGCCATTTTTTACATAAATTTGTTAAACAAAGCTATTATTTTATTTATTGGTTTATGTTTAGTACAATGTTATGGTTGTGAACGAGCACTAATTTGTAATAACTACTAACTGAAAGTTATTTACAGATATAATTTGAAATTTGCCATCAGAAAAGTGATAGAAAGCTTCATTTTCACTTTTATTTCCACTGAATCAAGGACGG
This sequence comes from Pictodentalium vernedei, assembly GCA_031216915.1. NCBI lineage: Eukaryota > Metazoa > Mollusca > Scaphopoda > Dentaliida > Dentaliidae > Pictodentalium > Pictodentalium vernedei. The sequence continues at coordinate 134,690,068 of CM062297.1, read as the reverse complement.
TTTGGATCTATTTGTGGTTGATTTGGAGCAAAGGTTAGCGGGCGGTTCGGTTTATGATTTATGTTTATTTTCAACATTTCACCGTAGTTTGGGTAATGAGGTTACAATATACAAGTAAAACAAGTGTAAAAGAAATGATCATATATACACAGGTCTGTGGTGTGCTTCAAAATATAGTTACAGTAATCGCCCATTGCCATGGATTAGTCCTCATTCTCCACACTACCCAGCAGCCAACAAATACACACAACCTGAACCCACACACCTATCAGCCCCACACACCCACGCCCTCACACACACCTTCATCACACACAAACCTAGCACATCCACACTTCCTGGCACAGACACACACACTGACTCGGGCACAGATGACCCCACAAATACAAATAAGTGCGGGCATATTCTGCAACAAAAATAGCCATCAACTAGTATAGTTTTTATTCGTTACTTGGAAGGGGATATCAATCAATACCTTATATAAAAGCACTGACTGGTCCCCTGCCACCACCAAATTCCTTCCACCTTTGCACAATACCATATAACGTTTCAAAATATCAGTTGAGAGGTTTCTAATCTTTATAACATACTGTCGAAAGGGGACGGAGAAGGGGAAATGTCTTAAAAGGGGCAGGAGTGGGAGCTAATACAGCAAATCAGATATAAGATGGGACGACCAAGAATATTAGGAAGTCATAAAAAATATCGTATGTTGACACAATAATTACAACGTTTACCATTTAGTTTCACTGCCTCGGCATTTCTATTATCATAAAAATAATACCCAAAGTATTAAACGGATGCATTATATTTTCAAAGTTGCTGTTACGAACAACAACCTCAACCACTACCTATCCACTGCTACTGCAGCATCTAGCACTACTGCACCCGCCACAGCAATTACTACTTCCATTGCCAAAACTATTGCTACAACAATGCTACAAAATATAGTGATATTCATCCCCTGCGTCCATTCCACACAATGTACATCTTTTCTCGGATATTTCCACAGACGTCCAATTACCAGTTTCTATCGGAAGTCTGGGATTTCCCGTTCTGAATTGGAGAAGTGGGACAGCCAAAAACAGAGGTAATTTCCTAATGTAGGTTTCTAATCCGAAATATGTCTTTATACAGTTATAAAATTGATATTCATTTGAACTGTTCAGGGTAGCTCTCCGATCTTGTATAAAGATGTCTGTGAATTTTTGCTTCAGCGTAAGGTCAAAACTGTTTAGGTCTCTGATACATTGTCCAGTCCAAATGTTTGACATGCCAATGGAGTCTGACAGTGAAGATATGTATACCTGGAACTTAATTAAGCGCCCCCTGCCTTTTCACAGTGGTGTTAATAGAAACTGTAATTACTTTCATGCTATCTTTCAGATGACCAAAAGTGATTTTTGCGGAAGGAATGGTCCATAGTCAAATGAAAAACAACATCATGATGCAAATATGCAGTATTTTAATGGCGCTAATTACATATATCTGTCACTAATGTATTTGATGGGAAAATGTTCTCTGGACAAGTATGACACTGGAACGGTCCATGATGAATCAATGCCGATAATTACGGACAAAAATGTGACTTGTGATCTCCTGAGCACAATAGCTGTGTCTGATGTCAGTAGCGAGTGTGTCCACTACGTGCCCGGATGACAGTGTGAACCCTCATCCTAATGCCACCAGTGAGCCTCCCCATACGGTCCTGATGCAACTTCTGCCACTCCTCATGCAATTCAGCTTTCAAATCGACCAAAGTCTGTACAGGCGGACACATTGCTTGCACATGACGTCCAAGAAATCCCCGATGTGTTCTAAGGGATTCAAATCGGGGCTTATTTCAGGCCAATGTAGTGTTGTAATAGCGTTGTTCAGGCGAATGCCCTCACATCTTGAGAACGATGTGGCCTTGCACTGCCGTCCACGAATGCAGAACGAGTAGCCAACTGGTGGTTATCAAAATGGGGCACGAAAACCAGATTGGGATTGTCCAGGATGTACTGATGACCACTGAGATTCCCACGTGCAGTCACCATATCAAGTTTACAATCATGAGAGAGGCATCCTCAGATGATTACTGATCCTCAACCATAAGGAACAGTAGGACTGATGTTCCCGGACACGTAAGCAGTATTTCTATGCCTCCACACTCTCATGCGACAATATGTGACGTGAAGCAGGAATCTACTCTCGTCTGACCAATGGTCTCTCCTCCACGTGAGGAGATTCCAATATCGTCGTGCCATACACCACCCCAAACGTCGTCGTTGATGCTGATCAGACAGAGCTAGAAGCTCGATGACCATTCTGGACCTCATACCCAGTGCTTTGAGACGGCTTCATACAGTTTTGTTGGGCTAACGCCTATTGTGGAGACAAAGGCGTTTCAAAACCCCACTTGAAGCAGAAGGTTGACGCTAAACGAGGCGTGCCAGCCTCCAATCTTCCCGAGGAGAGGTATTTTCGGGTTCTCCAGGCCTTGGTCGGTCCTTAACATCGTTTGTTTGTTAATGCTTTCGGACAAGTCTGCCGATGACAGAACGACTATAGCCAAGCTGCCTTCCAATAGCTTTGAATGACATTCCTGTTGCATGCATGCCAACGATTTGCCATCTTAGTTCCTCTGACAGTCTCCTCCTTGCCATGTCAACATTTATTGAGAAAAGAAGAGACAAATTTTCTTGTTTTACACCCAGATGTTGTGTGTTGATGATACTTTTTTTGTGATACTCGTGGGAAGCATGCGTCACGTGGACGAGGGGATGTTTTTGGAGTACGCTATCAACTAGAAACATATTTTTCCACTAGATGTACTTCAAGACATAGCAATCATTAAAACATAAAAATCTGTAACAGCAACTTCACTGTCATGAAACATTCCAGGGGTGCTTAATTAAGTTCCAGGTGTATATTTTAGCACCCGTGGTTCGTATACAGCCCTTGGGAGTGGTTCCAATGCAACATAGCATACCAGGAACGTGGGCTTTTATTATTGTTATCGGCTCATGTGTCAGTTTTGCCCCAAAATTTATACACCTTATTTTAATTGTAATGTCTATTGGAAAAAAGTCCTATTCTCCAAACAAGAAACTGGTACTTGTCGATTTTTTATTAGTTTCATGACAAACTTTAGACACCAGAGTTCCAACTTCTCTATTATTTGAATACTTTCATGCCCCCATATTTCGCATCCGTACGTTAGAATGTGAATTATGGACTTCTGATACAGTTCCAAAATAACATCGATTGGTAAATGGTTCCTTCTTGTCTTGTTAATTGTGGAATACATTCTTTTTTTCGCCTCGACACATCGGCTTTTTCTCTCTCTGCCATGTGAGCCAGTTTTTGAGAATATAACATATTTACTATTTCTAAGGCGCTATCTCCGATGTAAAACAATATCATTTTCTTCCTGGCCGGGTGTCGAATTTAATTATTTTAGATTTATTTTTATCATATGACTCGTCCGTTTTGTTCACTTTAAAACTCGCCAAAACGGAAAATTCATAGACTCGTTTCATAAATATTATATGAGAAAAACACTCATCCCATATCCTCTATATATTGACTTCTACTTTCCACTTTTTACAGTAATTAGTGAAAACGGTCAGCATCTGTTTCAGTTCATTGCCTGTGTTAGCCAAAAGTACAGTATCGCCAGCTCAAAGGAGAAAGAGCAATTGTAAGTACATTTGAGCACTACTCCTCCGTATATAGGGTTTTCAATATTCAACCTGGGAATGGTTTGTGTGCAGTTCGTAGACCCCTCACTTGGTGAAGAATAACATAATTTAACCACGTTCCTTTCTCTAACCGTTGGCATGGCAGTCTGATGCAAATGCTTCGTCCGTTATTTCTCTTATGAAAACCCCAGATACAAACAAATCAAACAAGCAGTGAACCAAACAATGGTTCATGTTGCATGTGCCTGACAGCATTTGACAGTGTGTAGCTGGAATTGTGGAGGCATTGTGATGTTTAAACTTTAGTTTTCTGGTCAGTGTTTGGATTATGAACTTAACGTTGACGACCTACAGTTGTTCGATCTATTTATTTATTTTTATTTATTTATTTATTTATTTATTTATTTATTTATTTATTTATTTATTTATTTATTTATTTATTTATTGAATTTTAACAACACTTTCAACAGCCAGGGTGACCGTGTGTCGGACAGTTTTACGGGTGGAGGAAGCTGGAGTATCCAGAGAGAACCATCGAGCAACGGCGAGCAACTGTTAGACTTTCCAACGTACTAACTCCACACAAGCAGGGTTAGCATTGTTTGAAGGTAGGTGCCCCATCGCTGAACAGAACGCGCTAGTAGCCCCCCCCCCCCCCCCCGCCCCCCCCTCCCCACACACACACGGAGACAATCAGGATTAACTACCTTGTCCAAGGACTCAGCTTAGTTACCCCTGGCGGGATTGAACCGTAAATATCTCAGTCTGAAGTTCAATGTCATAACCCCTGAGCCACCGAGCTCCAGTTGTACGATACAATACACAGTTCCAGAGATAAGTGAACACACCTTCAGAACAGTCGTCGTGGATCATCATCAGCAAACTTTTAACCCGGTGCTTCATTAATTAATTTTTTGATGATTAATCCTATAATCAGTGTTTGGAATCTAATATTATTGCGTTCGTGGAAATATTGCCCACACGCGGAGAGTGACCAGTTCACGGCTGTAGTACTGTATGACAACGGCACAAACAAACGATGCCTGTACGTAAACCCTACTGGAGGTTGTACAAGTGCAGCAAAAATACATCTACAGTTAAAACTAGAAGTCCTGTCAAGAACTGTGCCTTTATCTAGACTTAATTGGGCGTAGGAATTGCGCGCAATTGCCATATCGAATGGCATCCAAAGCACTACGGGTTCTCCTGGTTACTAATAGCAAACACAGGCAATGTTTCTGCCAATGGACCTCCGGGTTACCCGGAAGTCCATTGGCTGAAACATAGCTTGTGCACAAGCCATATGCACAGAATTTGATAGCCTTACTATGGTCATACCGCGTAGATTAACGTGCAGATCACCGTGCTATTTGTGCGCATTTCATGACAGGACTTCTAGTTTTAACTGTAGGTACCCAAGAAATTTCCTTTCTTTCGACATCGGCTTCTCGGTATACGAATCTACATGTAATTGTTCACCGTTTTCCCGCATCTTGATGGAATGGTCGAAACTTCAACTAAGTGGACGAAAATAATTCTCATGCAATCAAACATGTCGCGATAAATATATCATCCATGGTAATTCGGATCCAGACCGATTTACAGAGAATCGCAGTTGTTCTTATTAGAAAGTTGTTGCGATTTTTCAGACATTTTCTGAAAATACACTCTGAAATGAGTTGGGTTACAATTCAACCCAAATCCACTGGTTTAAGTGAATATGAACCTATCTGGGTTCATATATACTCAACTCAGCTGATTTGGGTTAATTTTTAACTCAACTGATTTTAAAGTGTAACGTGGGCAACCGTGCTCCATCACCACAGGCCAAATGTGTTGCACGTAGGCTTACAGCGGACTCTCTTCTTCTTACCATTATATTACATCATATTTTCTAATCTACATCAAAACGTTCAGCTGTAACCAGATAGAATACAATAGTATACAACTTTTACAATTGTACTTTCTACAATTGTATTTTCTACTCTCTAAATATGACAGACTAAAATGAATCATTATCATTTTAAAAGATATGGCAATTTACCAACAATCAAATTGCCACATCTTTGAATATACTAAACGTTCATTTCAACCAATTTTAACTTAACTACAATTCTGCAGAAATATATTTTTAAACGTTTGATAGCACTGGACCCAGATTGATATTTATTCAACGAGCGGAATTTCTCTATTTTGCGTTCCTACAAAAACAAACCTGAAACGATGTCGCCAAGGCGCAAGTTTGTGTCTGTTCACAATTCCCCTCTGTGAATGAAACGCCCAACACAACGCGTGTATGTACAGGAAGTCTGCTCTTTTCAACGGTATGGTTGTATACATTTGGCAATTATCACGCGGGTGGGGGGTGGGGGTGTGGGTGGGTCCTTATAATACAGTGTCAACGATAAAAAGTAAGGGAACTGAGTCTACACACTCTGTCCCAAACAATCATTTGTGCTCCTTAACACTCATTCTGTATCCTCTGTTTACAGAACTTTAAACAGTTCATATTAAGCATAACAAATAGCTCATACTGAGTCCACCACCCCACCACCCGCACCCGAGATATAGGAAGCAAGGCAGAGAGAGAGCGAGACAAACAGAGACAGAGACATAGACAGAACGCGATGTGTGTCTGAAACGGTGGGTGTTTTACATTACTCATTGGAATGGCGTAATTATATTTCGCTCGAGCCTACGGCTCGAGCGAAATATGATTACGCCATTCCAACGAGGTATGTAAAACACCCACCGATTTAAACACACATCGCGTTCTGTGTTTATTACACAACCCATGCATTAAAATTCATTTAAATAAACAAATTTGAATTCCGATGTTTAAACCCGAAGGTGAAGAGTGTGTTTTGTCTGAAGCTGTACTGATCAAATGGATCGATAAAAAATCAAAACAACTTTTTCGGAACCATGATTTGTTGAAATTCGTATCGCTGTTTCTCTTCGACTGGTGTCCATTCACGCCTAACCATTTGGTGGCTTTTACTGTTAGTAAAAATATAAGTACAAATTTGTGCAAATTTGCAAAACAGCTGGGAGAAACAGTTTTAAAAGAAGTTCGAAGCCTCTCAAGATGTACGAAGATTTACCGAAATAAATTTGACCAATTTAGATATACTGGGATCCACAAAACGGGACGGCCACGGGACTGGGTTTATGTTCTGGTTGGAAATAATTGTTTTGTTTTTTTTTAAATATTATCTCATTTTTTGGCTAACTAATTTTTGTGAACCGACGTTATTTTGCTTTGGACGTTTTCATTTTCACACTATGCGACAGACGGTCGATGATTGAGTAACGAAATTTGGAAACTTTTCGAAGCGCAACTAAATGGTGCTGTAAAAAAGTTCCGGCTTGTATACCACCTGTCGAATGCAGAATCATTTATACCATAGCGGCGATTCCGTTGAATACAAGGGTTTAAAGTTTAATGGATGTGTAATAAAGACAGATAGAGAGACAGTGAGAGTTGGGTTAAACTAGTTATATCACTAAATGTCCCAGGAGCTCATGGAGCAAAGTTTTATTTGTTTGTAGTTTCATAAGTCTTCCACACAGTACCAGTAAAACGACATCATGCCATTAGAGTAGATGAAATATTAATTGAATTCTGCTGCAATTTTAAAGTCCAATACAATTGAATCTTGGTGCGCAAAGTTGTAATTTTTCAACATAACGAATGCAAATATCTGGCGATTACACGCTATTGAGCATATGAATAATAATAGAACGGTTAATGATTATCGACAAACGCCTCAACTCCAATGATAAAATATGTGAAATGTTAAAGCGATTATTTAGAAAAGTAGTCATTTGTTCTACTGAAGGGATATTACTTCTGTAATGATGACGATGAAGCAACTTATGGGTGACTTTTTAAAACGCACAACACTGCATGGATGTGAGCGTACGACAGACAACAATAAATACATCATATCTAGGTAGGTTTCTCTATTCTTCTTGATCAATTCAACTAAGGTAAGAAGAGAGCTGACCTTATTTCAAGCATTGCAGACAGTACACGCTCAATAAAAATAGAAGGACTGAATAGGGCATAACGATGGTGAAAGAAAAATAGAAAAATAATTTTTATAAAATGCAATTTCTTTGATTCTAAAGTTCTGATCACTAGACAGATGGCGCTAAAAAGCGCTAGGATATATTTGCACGATGGAAACTGTGGCTTGCACAATGGTCAACTACATTGTTTTCTAAATTAGTGGTTTCCGAGAAAATATTGGCGTTCATGTGGTCAGCAGATTTTTTTCTGACAGGTAACTAAAAATTCCGACAGAGACCGCCCCTTCCCATGCCACCTTCCTAGATTCGGGCCTGGTCCTCTCGTGTCAGTCCACATATTATAATCCTTTTATAAAAAAAATGTCCAAAACTCCACCAACCGTTTTTTCTTTGGTATGTATGCCATAGCCTGGTCTAGTCTTGTCTGGCCATAATTTGGCCTGTTTCTTCTGTTTCAGCCAGTTTCAACCCGAAGATGAAAGAAGTAGAAGCAATAGACAGAATTGGCTAAAATTTAACGTGATTGGCCAAAAACAAATAAATTTGTTTTCATTTGCAGATAATACCTTATAGTATTGTCTACACACGGCCCCGTTTGCATACATTCGGAGTCATTATCATTTTAGTTGACAAAAAGTGTGAAGGGGCGCTTTGCCCCCCCCCCCCCACCCCCCCCCCCCCTCTTAATAAGAAAGGCTGTGTTTTTCCCAGAATTACAGACAGAGTGATATTCTGTAATAGGGCACACTGCATTTCAGCGTTGCAATTACCTGTGGGTTATCGGAAACAGCTGTGGGCCTCGGATTGTCCACTATATTCCAATTTGGGCCGCCAGAAAAGCCTCTGTTTGGTGTTGCTACATGATCGACTCTGGCACCTGCTTCCTCGAGAAGGTTACGTGGGATTTTCTCAAAACACACGTTTGAAATGTAGTCTGCAGATACAAAGATGAAAAACTCCAACATGAACATGAACAATGCCTCACTTAACAATAATGTTTCTAAATAAGTGTTCATTGTTTGAGCCCTGCGAAGCTTTAAGATTCGATTCGAAATCGAATCTTAAATTGATATTCGATTCGATTCGAAATCAGCTGCCCGATTTGTTTTCTTTCAAATCTTCACACGAGAAGATAGTTTGGTATTAGTCACTGTCGTCGTTTCACAAAACATATTGTTCAGAACGAATTTGTTCGTAAATAATGCTGAAAATAAAGACAAAGTATAATTCCATCTACATTAATATAAATAACATCTCACCCATGCCACCTCCCTTTGTAATTCCAGTCTCACTAGTCTCTACCACTGTTGAAAACAAAGTTAAAGTTTCTAAACAATGTTGGCAATGAGCTATAGCTAGCGGCTAGTCATGTGCAGTGATCAGTGCAAGTACCTCTCGCGTCCGTTCCTGGGTGATAGTCCATGTACATCATCAAGAGATCAAGGAATGCCTTCCAGGGAGGCATGCCATGATGATGTAGCTGGAATATTTGATCAGTCTAAAAAATCAGGTTAACAGTCCCCCCCCCCCCCCCCCTCCCCTATCGGTCATCTTCAAGACACTCAGAAGTCGATTCGAGATTCGATTCGATTCAGAATAATAGACCTGATTTGATTCGAAATAAAAAAGTGTTATTCGTAGGGCCCTATTCATTGTGTAGAGAGGGTCGATACATAATTTATTCTCACGGACCTTCAGAACTGTAGTACACCCTTTGTTAACAGTCTATGCCATTTTACGTAAATTGCTGGATGCCCCACCCATCAATCTACTACGACAAATTCGAAGTGTATTCACTTAGAAGCATACACACTCTCAACGGTCTCCTTTTGTTTCAACTCCCTTAGAGTACCGTACTCATAAACGAGACCTATTTCTCGAACAGATGTCGATCTGGGCGTGACCGTTTTGCATCAGTGGATCGACATTTATAAATAAAATATCGTGAAAACAAGATCTAGCGAAGTGGAAAAAAAAACGACAAATGGGATTTGAGATTCAATGTTTTTTTTTATTTTCGACTGGCGAGATTCAACCGTATTTTAGGAATGAAGGTGGACAAAGAATTTCCAGCGGTTCGCGACTCAGTCGCGATCCGGTTGAAATTCTCTGTCGATTTTCATGATCACTGTATTGCACAACACGAGCGTGTTCATTACTAGTTCAGTGAAGTAAGGGGCATAAATTTTGGCGATCTGATACTGCTTTCGCACCTTCGTGTACTTCAATTTTATGAACGAAGCCCTTAGCAAGGCAAACATCTAGCTTTTCAATGTCTGTATCTCCAGCAAACAACTCCTTAGAATTTGGATCTGTAGTTAAACAGGGTACATTTGTATCACTGGGAGCCGACGTTGGAATAGTTGCACAGATCAGTGATTCCAGAAGGTTACACCTGTAAGTGCTCAGTTGGAGTCCATTGTTGGGGTCGATGTGCCGTTTTGGACAAAAAGTCTTTTGAAACCGTTTTTCGAGCTCACTTTATATGGGCAACCATGCACTTCAATTCTTTTTTAAATTTCGTCACAGTAAGACATGTTTCTAGGATTATGTATAAGCGTGGGTTGAGTGGGGGCATGTCATTTGAAAACCGAGTGATGGCTTATTTCACTGAAAAATAAAATAGAATAAAACGAGTCCGTGATTAAATATGGCCATTTATTAATGTTTAAGGGAAGCAGTCATTAACGTGCAGGGTTTTCGTCGTTTTATCGGACTATACCTTTCCAGAAAAAAGCATTCTTTAAAAACGGCTGTATGAAATTTTTACTCAAACAGTCTACATTCTTTCACATGATTATGATGGTGTAAGAAAGATTTTCATAGTATCTGCAAATCCAGTTCAATATTGATTAAATTGGGTAATCGACTGTCTCGACATTGGCAAAGGAAAGGAAAACTTATTTTCAAATAATAAGGTGATGTTGTCACGCGAGGTAGTAACACATTATTTGCTCCATAATATACACATATCAGGGCACACATATTTGCGTCAAGATTAATCCCAGAGATGAATATATGTTTAGTCTTCCGGGATTAAAATCCCTGTGTTTAGCACACTGGTCCCAAACTTCGCCGGTCAGGTGACTCAAATACATGACCCACCTAACCGGCACTGGTTCGTCGGAAAACGTTTGACTCCGACAGACACTACAACCATGATCTTTGCAACTTTTGTGTCAAGACAGTCCGTCCTTGATTTGTTTCCTCAATGCTTTTAAATCTCCTGGTACTAGCTACAAAAAAGCACAATTTTTATCAACCTAAACTTCTTTTTTTTCTGTACCGGTAGATAAGTAACTTCAAAGAGTTGTAAGGTACATTGGCGTTTTAAGGGATTGGCAGAACTTTCATCCATATTACTTTTGGAAACTAGTTGGCAAGCGCCTGCGTCAGGCCAACCGAATTTTAGGTGACTGTTATTGTTCTCGAGCGGTGCGGGAATGGGATGGGAACATTGCCCACAAGGGGAAAGACATCGGACCCAGACTTCGCCAAGACTCGTTTCTGGATCAGATGTCTTTCTCCTCGGGCAAGATTGTCCCATCTCACCCCATATCACTGGGGGATGTTTTTTCTCCCACCCGCCCCCTTATGACGTCATCGAAATCAGCATATTGCTCGTGCGAAGATTGATCGCAGAGGAAGATGAATTGTGTATTGGTACAGTGTATCAAAAGGTCTCGTACACACCATGCGAATACCAGTGATAATTCACAACAGCGATGGCTTAACACAATGACGCGACTTGTGAACTGCTGACAATCCAGTGACGTAACTTTAGAAATTGCTTTTATGTGGCTTGTGGTGGAAGAAAAAACCCCCGTGGGTGATGTGGAAGTAAGGTGGATAGCTGTGGTTATTGAATCGATGCTGGGCGCCATACTTGATTACCCAATTCTAACGATATGGTCACGTGAGCTGAGGGGAGTAGATCTGCCTCAATCTGTATCTCAGTCGGGACACGCGTATCTCAATAGGCAGGCGTGGGAGAAAATAGACTTTACAATAAAAACCTTTAAGTCCATAGTTTAGGTACACCGAACCCGCCTGAGATTTTCACTCGAATGGATATTTTGAAAAAAAATAAAGTAAAAGCAGTAGGTAATATTTGAGAGTTCTAGACCATTTTTCAAAAAACTGTACACGTACACGTACATGTACGTGTACCGCCATAGGGGTGCAGTGTTAAATCGTGTACAGAGTGCAAAAAAATGGCAAAAATGTCGTTTTTTCATGGTGGTCTAGAACTCTCAGTGTTTTTTTTACCGTTCGGATCGCACTTTTAACCGTTCAAACAACCGTTGGCGAACGTGTGAAATTCGACACATCGCTCGGAAGAAAACGTAAATTTAAAATTTAAAAAAAAATTGTCGGCGTTCCAATCGCGGATCAGATCTTCGATCTATCGTTGGTGAACGCAGGCAAAAAACGCTTTGAGAGTTCTAGACCAGCATCAAAAATGCGTTTTGAGAGTTCTGGACCACCTACGTTTGCGATCGCGTTTCGGACGGCCGAGGGTGCGATCGGATCGGCGAAAAACGATTGAGAGTTCTAGACCAGGAAAATCGATCTCAAAACCTTTTCTCGACGTTCACCAACGGTGAAAAGTGAGTGTAAAGTGTAGCTACTCATCGAGGATTTTTTAAAGTTTTTTTTTAAAAACCGATTTCGGCCTCCGGTACATCGAAAAAATGCGGATTGAGAGTTCTGAACCACCACCACGTTCGCGATCGCGTTTCGGACGGTATAGGGTGCGATCCGATCGGTGAAAACGATTTGTCGATTCACGTACTACAAATGTATTGCAAACGTATTGTAAACGTTCTTAGTGCGTAGTGACAACGATTTGCAATACGTACGGCAAATGTATTGCAAAACGTATTGTAAACGTTCTTAGTGCGTAGGCGTGGGGAGAGTATAAATAGAGCCTTCTGAGTGCTACAATCATCAGTCTGTTTTATCAGGCTGACGAGCAGGTCGCATTTCAAGTGATCTTACTGTAAACTTACTGCACAAACGTCGGAAGAACTTCATTTGTTACGCTTGAATGTATTACAGGTTTTTCATTCAAATGAGTCAATTGTCAGTTAAATCGTTTAACTGAAAAACTATTCTATGGATGAAAGCGGAAACAGTCCAAAGATTAATTGATGTTATTTTTTTGAAAAGCGTTACATTTGCTGACATGTTTTTATTCGAGATTTTAATTATTCATGTTCTTTCTGATTTTAACACGTTTGAAACGGATGTTATTTTATATTTTTTAACTATTTATCGAGGTTTCATTTTGTAAAATGTTTTTCCTCAACTGGTTTTAGTTATTATATATTAAAGACAGAAGATTTTATTTACTTAAACATAAAACATATAAATAAATAGTTATTTAAAAAAAAAATAAATATCGAATCGAAATAGATAATAAAATATACGTAAATCATGAACAATTCTCAGATTTTGAGAGCAAGGTTTCTTTTAAAAATGCTCACGAGAGCCTACGCATTCTGCGTGAACGAACAACTAGGTCGCCTCTTGTTAGAACGATGCGTTGGGTGTCGGGATCATCTAGACTTCGATCACGAGGATCATTCATGTCTGACGATGGGAAGGGAAGAATGCGTTCAAATCGACGACGTGATCAAGTTTTGGAAGAGATTAGTCTTCTGTAGCGAGCGAGATAAGCCCACCAATTCGGAAGAAATGAAATTGGCGCCTAGAAGTCTGACTTTAGAAGACAAGGGATGCGTCATGAAATTATTGCTGGAGGAAGCATACGTCTAAGTTTTCTCGTTGATATAAATAAGGGAGAATAGAAAATAAAAATAAATACACACATAAATTGTTTATCTAATATTAGAAAGAAAAAAACATAAAATGAGAACCAGAAATAAATTGTATCGGACGTTAGATGACGACGAGGATGAGAAGCTGAATGGCGTATTGCCAACGGCACCGTCGCCAGAAGAAAAAGAAAGAGGAGAGAGGTATCGCATCGATCAAATCAGTAGAATCCAATTGTATCTGACTCTAGAGAGAGATTCTCGTCGTCATCTCAAGAAGAAGTATTCGCGTCTCCTGAAATTCGTCACTGCGGTCGACACGACACTCATCACGATTTCCATGGGATTACACGCGGCCGGCATCGGATTGTTGTCGACTGCGGTCGGTATTCCGATCGTGTTGACCATAGAAGGAGTGGCTCTCGCCGCCGGATTGTTTAGCACGCTCGGAAACTTTTTGAGTAGGAAATTATATCTGAAGGCAAGGAAACATGAAAAGATTCGCATCTTGGCCGACTCCAAGATCGACACGATATCCGAAATTATCTCGATGGCGTTGAAAGACGGTAGGATATCGGACTGAGAATACTTCACGATATTGGGTGAGAAAACGAAATACGATGCCATGAAAGAAGCCGTGAGAATCAAGACTCGTCAGATCATCAAGGAAGAGATGAAGAATTATCTCGTGGAAAAAGGGAGGAAAGAGGCCAGGGTGGAATTCGGTAAGTTGATAGAACTCAAGAGCAGCGATTAAAAAATATATATATATAATAAGAATAGAATTTTTAAAAAAAATATTAAATTTATATATAAAATAAAAAATAAAAACGAAATTAATTTAAATAACTCTCAAAAAATGTATTGCGTAAAGTGTAAGCGAGTTACCGAGACGGGTAATTCTCGAGAAGTACGAACTAAAAGCGACAGACAGATGCTTCGCGGAATTTGCAACGTGTGTGGTTCGATTAAGACTCAATTCGTCAAAAAAAAACACGAGCAAAGGTAAAGGCATCGTGAATAAAATGATCAATAAACTACCTTTCGAAATGCATCTGCAGGGTCACAATTTCATGGGACCTTGAACGGAATTGGACAAGACACTCAACGCCGATTTGACTCCTAAATCTTGGAGCAAACCCGTGAATAGGGTGGACGCGGCCGCGTATGATCACGATCTGTGCTACGCCGGACATCCCGACACCACGACTCGCAATGACGTCTGCGATAAAAACATGAGTGGCGAAATTGAGAGGCATATTGAATCCGACCAGGAGAGAGAAGATAGAACGTTCGCTGGTCGGCAATCTGATCGGTGAGAAACGTTGATTCAGATGGGGCGTTCAAAAAAAAAAGCGCATCGGAAAAGAGGAAGAAACGATTATTGACGAGCGAATTGGCCGAGGAGTCACACAAACCCATAGTGCGTAAATTTCGAAAGAGAAGGGTGTTCGTAAAGGGTCTGGATGATATTTGGTCCGCCGACTTCGTCGACATGAGATCGTTTTCGAGGTGGAACGAGGGCGTCAGATATCTATTGACGGTCATCAACGTTTTTTCCAAATACGGTTGGATCAGAGCTTTGAAGAATAAATCTGGACATTGCGTCGCCGAGGCTCTGAAGAGCGTGTTCGACTCATCTTCTCGAAAACCGAATAAATTGTGGTGGGGGGGGGGGGGGGGGGGTACAAGGGAAAGGAATTCTACAACAAGCACATTCATCAATTAGTCGACCTCTACTCGATCGAAAACGAAAAGAAAGCCAGCGTCGTGGAACATTGGAATCGAATGATGAAGGAAAAGATGTACACATACTTCACAGCGAATTCGACTGAGAAATACATATACGCTCTGAACGGTCTGGTCAAAGATTACAACAACACGCGACACAGATCGATCACGATGACTCCCGCGGAAGCTAGCGATCCTCGAAACGAAAAACGGGTCTATGCGAATCTATATCCCGAGAGATCTTAGATCAGGAAGAAGTGTAGAACGCCGAAATTTGCAGTCGGCGATCGAGTGAGAATCTACGCTTATAAGAAGAACTTCGAAAGGGGTTACACTCCTCGATGTACCTGGGAAATCTTCGTGATAATCAAAATATTTCACACTGATCCGGTGACTTACGAAATCGAAGCTTTGGATGGAGAAGAGATCATCAGAAAGTTTTACGAACAACAATTGCAGAAGACGAAGTTTTAATAAAGAAAACAATTTTTTTTTATTTACTCTCTTTAACATTTTATTGTTTACATATATAAAGGAGAGAAAATAATAATAATAAAAAATAATTAAAACTATTTTTAGATAAAAATCAAGCTAATTAATAAACAAAAAACCCCCAAAAAACCCTTCAAAAATGGCAAATATACTAGATATCGCACAAAGCATAGTGAAAGATGAAAGTATTCAAGAATACGAGGTTCACGAATATGAACCGATAACCGGAACGAGTTTGAACAATGCGGGAGAGATAAGAATCAACGTCGAAACCAAAGATCTATTCGTTCATCCTAGAGAGAGTTACATAGTGTTGCAGGGACGTCTCACCAAGGAAGATGGGACCAAATACGCCGACGACGACACGGTTACTCTGGCCAATAATGGCATCATGCAACTATTCAGTAATATAAAATACTTGCTATCTGGACAAGAGATAGAATCTGTGTTCATCCCGGTCAGGCCATCACGATGTTCGGACTCTTGACGTATCCGGATGATTTTTCGAAATCCAGAGGACTTAATCAGTTGTGGATGAAAGACACCGTCGGCCCTGCTAGCGCCGGCGCCGCCGCGATATTCGACTACGTTGTCAAGACGTCCAGACTTAAAGGAACGTTTTCATTCAGGATACCTTTGAAACACATCTTCGGATTTGCAGACGATTACAACAGGATCATGTATGAATTCAAACACAATCTGACGTTGATTCGAAAAGGAAATGATGACGAGATAGTGAGACTCTCCACGACCGATGCGGGTAAGATAACTCTACATAAGATATCGTGGTTCGTTCCACACATGCAGCCTTCGATCATGAAAAAAAACGCGTCTCTACACGATCATAGAATCGAAGAGTAAATTACCCGTGGGATTTAGAATTAGACAGTGCGACACGGCTAGCATTCCACTCTCAATCACTTTGATTGGAGATTGACTGTGAAATCCGCTTCCGAGAGACCGCATTTCATCGTGGTTGCGTTTCAGACCGATAGGGACGGGTCTCAGGAAAAGAATGCGTCGCTATACGATCACTGCAATTTGAGAAACATGCAAGTGTTTCTGAATGCAACGAGAAATCCAGCAATCGATTACAACATGCCGTTTGACAAGAACGATTTCTGCAGACTGTACAGTGATGGTGCAGATTTTAGAAAGAAATATCACTGTCTAGACGAATTGATGAGCAACCCTAATATATCTCCCGGTGAATACAAGTCGATGTAACCCATGTTCATATTCGACGTCAGTAAACAGAGCGAATGACTCAAGAGTAGCGTCTTAGACATTCAGATCAAGATGCAATTCGATAGGAACGTGCCAAGAAAAACTGAAGCCTTCACCCTGGTCCTGTCGGACAGTGAATTACAATTCGAATCGGATGGAAATAAGATGTCAATCATCTGATGAGAGACGTGTGTGAAAAAAAAATAAGAAAAAAAATAAAAAGTAATGAGTAATTATTAAAAAAACAAAAAAAAACAAAAAAAAAATAAAAAGTAATGAGATCTACAGAGATTGAACATCTTTCTAAATCTCATTACTTTTTTTTTTTGTTTTTGATAATCACTCATTATTTTTTAATTAATTATTTCCACGTGTTCAATATTTGTTCAAAGGATCTAGTTCAATCAGTAGGCTCACCACGGAAGTGGCGGCTTTGGGATTATTGGTTTTCATAACAAAATTAATCCTGTCTCCGGCGTTCACTTTGAGAGGCGTGCCGAACGTGCTAACAT
Organism: Pictodentalium vernedei; assembly: GCA_031216915.1. Lineage (NCBI taxonomy): Eukaryota > Metazoa > Mollusca > Scaphopoda > Dentaliida > Dentaliidae > Pictodentalium > Pictodentalium vernedei. The sequence goes on along the minus strand of CM062297.1, from coordinate 134,672,608 downwards.
TCGTGTGTTGATTCTTAGTCTTTTCAATGCTGTATCTCTTATCGCTCTCTACTCCATTCACCATGAGATTGACGACCGCTCTGTTATTTAAATCCGTGGAAGCCAGAACCATTCGTATGATTTCACTTCCCAATGGCATGGGATATCCCACCTGATCATGTTGCAATCCGCTACCTCCGTTTCCAAAAGACCACTCAGCTTTTCCCTCCTCTAATGTACCACTCTCCTCAGCCAATCATCAATTGTCCAGCGTATTTGACTTTCTCCACCACCGAAATCAGGGTGCAGGCGTCCATCATGTTCACGGGGTCCGGTAGATTCGTGAGCACGTGTCCGCCCATGTCTAGTTTACCTTCCATGATGTCGCCCTTTCTCCAGACTGAGTTGTCGTCCCCGTACTTCCTGCTGACCACACTGGAATCGAATTCGGGGTCGTGATCGAGACCGAATAAATTTTGGCTGTTCATGTTGATGCCACCCTCCATGGTTCCGCCAGATTGTTTGTTCAGGTAGAGATCGTCCACTTGCGATTCTACGTATTCTTGAGATCGTATCACGGTGGAATCCACATAGCCCTTATTGATCGCGGTGGAGTCTGCATCCGCGTCATTGACCTTCGACAGATTCAATATCTTGTTGAATCCCACATTCAGATCCGATTTCATTTCTCGTCTGTCAGACTTTTACTGTTCCAGATCTACGTAGTGTTTAGTCGCCACGTCCTTGGGATTCATGGGAGTGGCCACATTTGTTATCTTGTTACAATTAGCGTTCAATTCCGAGTGCATCGTTTCCTGAACGTATCTGCTTCTCAGATGTTCGCTGAATCGCGCGTGAGAGTCATCCACGTATTTCTTGGTCACGGCATCTGTGGAATCTATGGGATTCGCGACGTTCACCAAACGTTTAGATTTCAGATCGAGATCGTCGGTCATGGCTTTATCCACGTAATTATCTAGCATTATTCATTCAAAATCTGCGTTCCCCCTATCAACGTATTTTTTAGTCGCAGCATCTGCTAGATCTATCGGCACGGGAAGATTGTAGAGCTTCTTAAACGTTCCTCTCGAGGTTCGTATCTCCAAACGTAACGTTCGTCCAAGTTGGCAACGTCATAACCATCGCCAACTTCGAGCATCTTCCTTTTCTTTTTGGGTCGACTTTCATCGTCACTTCTACCAGATTTATCGACTGGCATGTTGGTTTGAGGGTTTTTTTTCGTTTTAAAAATATATTTCAAACACAGTTTATTAAAAATGAATTATTTCACTTATTTTTTATTTTTCGTTTTTCATTCAATTAAATTTTTTTAAATAATTTTTACCTTTATATATACTATTAAAAATCTAAAAATAAAAAATTGAGAATGTCTTGAAACCGATCTCCTTCAGACCATCTCTTGAGAATCTAGAGACAGAGGTGACCGCAAAACACTTGACCTGGCGATTGCACTCGTTCCGTGTTGTAACGAACCATCGATTTGTTGAAATAGTTCTTTATTTCTTTTGGCGGCGAGATTCCGTAGCTGTCGAAATAATAATTATTCTTCTTCCCATTCTTGAACCATGCCATCCAGTGAGTGCCTTCACCCGATAAATCGTCTAGATTTAAAATTCCGCATTCCGATTGTCGGGGTCTTCTCTTCGGCAAGACATCTCTGGAAAACATGCCTAGAAAATCTTTGATTTTCAAATCCTTCGATGCATTCAACAGATCGATGTTGGATAGGGGTTCGTTAGGCAAGACGACACCTTCTACAGATATCTCTATTTTCTTATTCATAAATGTGTATATTTTTTTAAAAATTTATTTATTTTATTATAATTCACTAAAATGACGTTATTTTTTTATATTTTTATTCTTTTCTTTTTTAAACTAACTCTCTCGATGTCTCTATCGACTTCCATAATTTTGAATCCATCTAATTCCTCTTGATTTTCTGGAATCCGATCGTCCTTAATCATATCTGGAATTCTATCGTCCATAACCATATCCAAAGTCCAATGTCTGAGCGCCAAAGTGCTTATTTTATCATCTAACACGAATCTCTTATCGTCGTCGGCCGTCAGCAAAACCTTGTTGACTATTTCAGTATACACGTCATGATTTTCGCTTCAAATCGATTTCATAGTCTTATACACTGGACCACTTTCTAACAGACAATCTCTATACTCTCGGAAAGAGATGTTTTTCTTCACCACACACATTTTAACCCCTTTGCACGTCTTGATCTCTTCACCTTCTAGACGATAAGCATACAGTTTGGGTCTCAAACCTACGAATTCGACGATTTGTTTACCACCGCTCTCGTCCTTAAATTTACCCAACACCTTCTTGTTGTTGTTTGATTGAATGTTGGACGGGTGATCGATGGAATAATTGCTCATGTCGAACCACGCAGCCACATCTGGAGATATATCTTGGTAGACATCTTTCGTCTCTATCTCGTAAACTAAACTGTCCATGTCGGTGAACAGTAGTTTGGCTTTATCATCAAATTTTCGTTTGACGTAATCATAGTGAAACTCGTACATCAATCGCTTGCTGATATCTAAGATGATTGGTCCATGATAATAGGGTTTGTCGAACTTCAGGTGCGTCTTTTGCATGTGAACGGCCACTAGATTTTCATCGAAAATGGTTCAGTGTTTGTAATTGTGTTTTGCCACTAATTTTTTAGATTTTTCCTCGTGATGAGTCGAACGTCAGTTCTTTTCCTGATGTTTTCCATCAATTTACCATACACGCTGTTGTTCATGAGTTTGAAGAAATCTTTTTTAAAATCATTCTCGGCTCGAATTCTGAGATTTGTGTTGAGATTGATGTATTTTTTCATCCAAGGCTCTTCGTCGAATCAAATGACGCGATGTATGTCGACTAATTTCATCCCGTAATCGATGTATTGTTTCAAATTCTCACTGTAGACAACATACTTATGTTTGTTAAATAAATTGGGAATGAGTTTTTCCTCGTCTCCTTCGATCAGTTCCATTCATTCGGGAGCCAGCAGATAATCATTGTGTAGATCGTGTAATTCTTCCGGATAGTTCAAATCAACAGTGAAGCATTCAAAATCGGCGTACACGACGAATGGTACTTTTAACCTTCTATTGCGATTTTCAAAGTTCACAATGGTGTTGGGTTTGGGCATTTCGACGGCGACACCTTGATTTTTGTTGTAATATTCCTGATGTTTTGCTAACGAATTTTCGCTGTGAAACGAGTTGCAACATTAATATATCTCACCATTATGTTTACTTCTCTGGCTTGACAGTAATCGGCTTGGATGTTTAACCCAACAATAATGACGATTGTCACCATTTGAAATCAATAATAAAATAATCGTCTTTTCTCTTTCAAGATACGAAGTCTGTCTGAGAGGATAGATCGTTCATTTTTCATCATCACCCATTCCATGAACAATTTTGGATCGACTTTCTTGAACGAGGGAACCATGTCAAAAGTTTTAAAAATGCCTTTGATCGCATTCTCCCAATTCTACGGGATTTGATTGGAATTCTTCTGTGAGGCGGCATGCTACATATTCTTCTCCTTTGCCTTCGTCAATTGCTCGTCAAATTTCGTTCGATATATCTCGTTTCTCTAGATCCTGAACTGCATCACTTGTTTTCGTTTTAGTTTTTTTTTTTCTTTTGAAAGTTGAAGTTCTTCAACGGCTTTTCGTTTAGTCGTCATCTTATTTTTCACAACCGAAACGTTTTTGTTTTTTTTTGACGCCGGCATTTTGATTCCTTTTACTATCTTTTTCTTCTTCTCATTTTTCACAACCGAATCATTTTTTGATGTTGTTGCTATCAACATTTCATTTGCCTTTTCATCAAGCAAACTATGTATCTCCTCACGCATGATCTTTCTAATTTCATCACGCTCCACTTTTCGTTTTCTATCGTCAGACGTTACTGTCACCGGCTTATTTTTTTCGCAATTTGAGTCTGTTTAAGTTTGTTCACTTCGGATCTTTCGATTTTTTTCTTTCCATCGTTTCGCAAATGATATTCCTGTATGACTTCAATTTTTTTTTGATTTGGTTCTATGATTTCTGAAATGTGGATTGTTTAATTCTCTACACATCTCGTTTAACTGAGGTACGGTTTTCTCATTTAAATTTTCCATTTTTTTATTTGTTTGCTTCAATTGTAAGAATATGTTTTGTGAATTTTGTATTTAAATAATAATTTGTTAAAAAGTTTTTAGATAGTTTTTATATGTATATATGTTTTAATTCCTTCAAAAATTTTTTTTTCAAGAAATTAATCGATTTTTTTATGTTCCTTAATGTGAAAAAAACTGAATTAATATGAGTAAAAAGGACGTTAAATTTAAACATTTTATTTATATATAAAGAGAAAAAAACTTTTACAAAAAAATCTTTTTTCACATTAAAGAAAATTAAAAATTAAAAAAAACTTTTTTATATATATATAGAGAGTAAAAAAAAACAAAACTTTTTTAACAAATTATTATTTAAATACAAAATTCAAAAATATATATTATTTGCAATAATTCACAAAAAAAAACAAAACAAATAATCGATCATGACAACAACATCTAAAAGATGCAAATTGAAATTGAAATGAGTCAAAACGTGTAAGAAATTTGGTTATAAAATCTATAGATTACAGCGACACGATGCCATCGAATTGATCGAGGTCGAGACGAAGGGCTTAGAGCACAAACATGACAAATATAGCATGCATTTGAAATTGGACGAAGCCACGCTTGATTTGTTTTATGAGTACCAAAGTGATCTACAGAAAATCGTCATCGCCAAAGATAGAGAATTCGACAAGGACGATTTGTCGTTGCCCTAGAGAAGTTACATATATCCAAAATCTCTCTCGAACTCGTGAACAAATCAGGTGGTGAGAGCTTGTTCTCCGATGTAAAAAAACTCAAAAAAGTAAAGATAAACATTCAACACATTTTCGAAAAAGGAGAAGACACGACCATCAACATGCTAATAACGGACTTGGAAATATAAACAATAGAGAGACTGATTTTTAGCAAAGAAGAAGGAAAAAAAAGTAATGAGATCTAGAGAGGTTTTTTTTTTGTTTTCCTTCTTCTTCTTCTTCTTCTTCTTCTTCTTCACTATCGCCCATATATATTATAATAACGTTTCCTTTTTTCTCAATTTCGGCGTCGATTCTTCTTTTCGTTTTTTGTGATATATTACGTTTTTGTGAGAACACATTTGTTTATCCAAATCATAATTATGAACAAATGTGGTTCATCTCTTGGTAACACTCACATCATTACCATTCTCTTCAGAAGGTAGTGGTGGCAGTGGAAAACGTCTCATTCTTTTAAATTTCAACCATCTATCCCGCACTTTTTTCAGTTCTTTCCTATGATATCCTTCATTGGTGTCTAATTGTTTTTCCACATCTTTTTCCCACACTATCCCACAATATTCATCATTAGTGTCTAATCGTTTTTCCACATCTTTTTTGCACTCTATCTTGCGATATTCATCATTATTGTCTAATTGTTTTTCCACCTTTTTATCCATTTTATATTATTTTTTTATACTTTCTATGATTTATATTTTTATATTTTATATAATTATATAATTTTTACATTATAATAACATACTCAAAATCGGTATATTCTTAAACGGCGAATTCTCACCAAACAACAAACCCTTACCGAGTCGCTCACCGTTCCGTCCACTCTTCAGATAGAGACCATTTCCACTCAAAGAGTTGCAACCTCTAATGGGTTCTAGATACAATACTTCACCGCTGTCGTCTACGTGGACGCGGCACACGGCTCCTCCCTTCTTCAAAAACAGTCTGCTGCCAACCATTAATTTCTCAACTGCAGAACTCGTGAGTCCCGAGAGAGCTCCCACGCCGAGAGTCTTTCCGAGAAAGGGTAATGCTTTTGCGGCAAAGGGTAATGCTTTTGCAGCGATTCCTGCCAATAGCGGTAGGAAACCGCCTTTCATTCTCAAATTGTATTTCAATTGAGCGGGACTCAATCTCACTGTCAAGCCTCTTCGATCACGAATCGCTTTCTCCATTCTTTTCATTTGACTTCTGGTTCAGGCGATCGAATCCTGACCGCCACTCTCCAGATCTTCGTGATTGAATTTGAATCTCACCGCCTCGCCTCGAGTTGTTAACGCTCTCTTAAGTTTCTTCCACTGTCCTGCGGATATGTTCACGTTTTTTAACCACATATTGTGTCATAATTCTTTTTTTTTAAATACATTTTGTTCAATTGTTTTTTTTGTTTTAATGATAATTATATATATTAAATAATTTTTGTAAATTAATATTGCGTTTATTTTATTTTCTTATTTATATATATACACAATATATTTTTTTTTTTGCTTTGTATATTTCTCTTATGTGAAATCGTATCGTCACCCTCTCTCCACGAAAATCTAACAGTTCACCATTTTGATCCGTCAACGTGGTTTTGAGACTATACAACGTGTCTAAAATCACAGGTTGATAAACTAAATTTTGATGTTGTTCCACGATCTTATAACCCGGTGACACATTTGGAAAGAAGGAATAGATCGTCGGTTGAGTGCTACCATTCACGTAGCTTCCAGTAATCATGTCCACGTTCCCCAGAATGCTATTGACTGCGAGAAAGTCAACCGTATTTTCAGATGCCGCGTGGCCTCGATACATCTTTCAATCGAATCCCTGCATCTTGCCTATAGAATCGTCAGTGTTGAAATCCACTTGAAAATTTTCTTCCAAATCCAACATCGTCTGTAGGGTATTAGGGTTGGGAGCGAGTCTGATCTTATTGCTTCCCTTTCCATCCATCTTCATTCGCGTCTGAATGTAATTGTTCAAATCGTCTATGTCGTAACTTCCTTTGGGAATTCGAATCTCCAACCAATCCACTCCGTCAGAATACTTGAAGGAGTTATTTTTTTCGGTGACATTGGGAAAGGAATAATAAGTCTCCAGATTCACCAACGCCATCTCGTATCTTTTCTCTCTATTCAATTCGATGGAAGGTTCGAATTTTGTTGCGAATCGAGTCGAATCGCCACTCACCACGATTTGAATGGATTGTTTTGCAGGCGTATTCTCGGCTATCCGTTCTAACAATTCTCCTTGTTCGAACATTATATTTTTAATTTTTATTTTTATTTTTTCAAAACTAAATTATTTGATGATTTATTATTTTCTAATTTTATTTCGCTCTCTACCTTATTATCATCAGAAACATAAAACTTGTCGAATCCGCACCGATATTTTCTGCGATTAAATTCGCTAGTCAAATCGATCACGACGAAAAAGTCCTCCATCCCAAACCCTCTTACAGAATCTCCTGCATTCCGCCACGCTCATGTCGTTTGCGACGTGATCACCGTAGATGTGATTGAGATTCTTGAGATCCAGGCGAAAGAGACACAGTAAATTAATGTTCTCCCTTATCGTCTGTCTGGGCAATCGAAAATAATTCTGCGACAGGCAGAAACAGTCCACGTTGCTGTGACGACCCCTAACGTAATACAATTCGCATCGGTTCTGTCTCTCCAAAAGCAGCTCATTGAAAATCATGAGATTCTTATCTTCCGATGTCAATTCTCTAGGATCCGGAACGTCGCTAGCATTCTCATAAAATCGACACTCGACGTTCGAAGACGCATTTCTCTTCATCAATTCCATCGCCGCACCGTCCAAAATGGTCGAAAGAGAAGCTTCACTTTTGTCGAATTCCTCCCTACTGTCAAAGATTCTGGCTATGACGTCCTTGGGCAATCTACGATCCATGTACTCTAGAAGCATTCTGTATTCGGGTTGAAACAAGCTCTTGCCAAACACGAATAATCTGTCGTAATCCAACCAGTCGGGTTGCGACAACAGATTCATCAACAGATTGGTCTTTCCAGAATTCGATTTTCCCTCTATCAAGCCTCTTATGCTTTTTGGAAAGAACTCGTTATTCGACCTCTTGGTCGCGGCGTCGTTCCAAGACATATCTTTAATGTTCATCTTTGTTTATTTTTGTTATTTTAGATTTTTTCAAACACAATTTTATGTTTTTTTCAAACTCAGTTTTTATAAATATTATTATTTATTTATATTACACCGTCGCGAGTTTTCTTCAATCCAGATCCGCTCGTCATTTTGGCTAAATCTTGTATGGGTACCACAGCATCCTTAAAATCTTTCCAACTTTTCGGCGATCGCTCTAACATAGCTCGCTTCACCGGCGGACTGACCAACTTGTCGATCAATGCGTCGGCTGCCCTCTTGCCAGCCACAGACGCTATCCTACCACTAGCTTCGGAAGCGGCTTTCTTACCAGCATCCAAAGCCGTCTTCTTACCGACATCAAACGCGGTCGATGCGAGTTTTCTACCTGCATCACTCGTGAACGCTCGCATTATAGAATCGACGATGCTTAACCGCCTTGAACGTAAGTTCTAACGTATCCCCTGTTCTTTATCACCAACATATTTTTATTTTATAATATATTTTGTTTTTTTTCACTGGTAAATCGTTTGTTGTTTAAATAGTTTTTATTATTTTCTAGTGTAAAATTTACTGTTTTTTTATATATTTTTGTTTGTTTGTTTGTTCTCTAACTATTATATATATATCAATCCTTCAATTCGTTCATCAGCCTTTTATAATCGTGTTTATTCAAAACCTTTTGCCTTAACAATTCGTCGCATATGCTCACTATCTCATTATCTAATCCAGTGTTACCTGCGCGTCTACTTGCCATCAACAATCTCAATCTGTGAGACAGAGCGTTAGAATCGCTCGGAAGAAAAGTGGTTTTCACCCCTTCCCAGTAACCGATTCGACGAACTTCTTATTCATATCCCATATGGGTTTCACCACCTTCGTCCACTTGTAACCTCTACTGGCTTTGGGTCTCGTTTCTCTAACATTGTTATTTCTCTTCATGGCGTGGGTCTGAACCAGAATGTCGCCGAAATTGTCGAAATCCCGATCCGTGTAATCTCCAGGCTTATCGAAAAGGAGCAATTTGCGCAGTCCAGGAGTTAATTCGTACCTATTCGAACCGACAATTAAATTATCATCATCCTCTTGCACTTCAGTGTTGCCTATAAAAGTTCTACCGTCAGAATCCTTATAAATTTCATACAACAGATCTCTCTTGCCACCATCCTCGGACGACGCGATGCTATCAGCGGTGATAGTCGAAGCCGCATCGTCGCTTTCGCTCACGTCGGTTTCGATCCTCATGGGAACGTAATCCGGCGATGATCTTTGAAAGGAAAACCCCCTCGTAAAACTGCCGGGCAACGAACCCATTCTCAAAGAACTTTCTTTTAAGGGCCTCAATTCGTCAACGATCTCCTTTTTACTTCGTTCCTGAACCTCCGTCACGGGTTTAAATAATTTTGTGGTTTCACGTTTTAATTCCATTTCTCCCAATCGCCTGCTTCTGTCAACTGATTGAATACTCTTCTTAGCACGTTCATATTCGTTGAGAAGTTGATCTCTCCGCTTGGAGTCTGTGATGTGTAAAAACATTTTTGCGTTTTTAAAATTATTATTATTTCCTTTAGAGTATGCTAACTTGAGTTATTTATTATTTTCAAAATTAAATGTATAATTATTTTATGTTTGAAGTAAATAAAAATCTTCTGTCTTTAATATATAATAACTAAAATTAGTTAAGGAAAAACATTTACAAAATAAACCTCTCTAAATGCGTTTTGCCAACAAACGTGTTAAATCGCAACCATGCTTATTCTCGCCATAGGGAAAACTCTAATAATCAAAATCACATGTAAACATATCAGTAATGTAACGCTTTCAAAAACGCGTTTAAATCACATCTATTAATCTTTTGAACTGTTCCGCTTTCATCTATAGAATAGTTTTCAGTTAAAACGATTCAAGTGAAAAAAATGACTTATTCAATCAAAACCCGTAATACATTCAAGCGTAACAAATGAAGTTCTTCCGACGTTTTTGCAGTACGTTTACTGTAAGATTACTTGAAATGCGACCTGCTCGTCAGCCTGATAAAACAGACTGATGATTGTAGCACTCAGGGGGTTCTATTTATACTCACCCCACGCCTACGCACTAAGAACGTTTACAATACGTTTTGCAATATATTTGCAGTATGTATTGCAAATCGTTGTCACTACGCACTGAGAACGTTTACAATACGTTTGCAATACATTTGTAGTACGTATTGCAAATGTTCTTAGAGCGTTCACATCGGTGTCACTACGTTGCTAGTATACTCACAATACGTTTGCAAAACGTTCTCTGCGCGGAGAGTATAAATAGAGCCTCCTGCATGCTACAATCATCAGTCTGTTTTTTTTTCAGCGAAATGCAAGCGCAAGCCTAATCACAACAGTGACTAAGAAGAAATGAAAGAAAACTCGACAAAACTGATTCTATCACGATTCACCTCACAAAACTCGCGAGGTGAATCGACAAATCGTTTTCACCGATCGGATCGCACCCTATACCGTCCGAAACGCGATCGCGAACGTGGTGGTGGTTCAGAACTCTCAAACCGCATTTTTTCGATGTACCGGAGGCCGAAATCGGTTTTAAAAAAAAACGTTAAAAAATCCTCGATGAGTAACTACACTTTACACTCACCTTTCACCGTTGGTGAACGTCGAGAAAAGGTTTTGAGATCGATTTCCTGGTCCTGAACTCTCAATCGTTTTTCGCCAATCGGATCGCACCCTCGACCGTCCAAAACGCGATCGCAAACGTAGGTGGTCCAGAACTCCCAAAAACGCATTTTTGACGCTGGTCTAGAAATCTGAAAGCGTTTTTTGCTTGCGTTCACAACGATAGATCGAAGGTCTGATCCGCGATGGGAACGTCGACAAATTTTTTTTAAATTTACGTTTTCTTCAAATTTCATACATTTTTCACTTCCGAGCGATGTGTCGAACTTCACACGTTCGCCAACGGTTGTTTGAACGGTTAAAAGTGCGATCCGAACGGTCAAAAAAACACTTAGAGTTCTAGACCACCATGAAAAAACGACATTTTTGTCATTTTTTGCACTCTGTACACGATTTAACACTGAACCCCTATGGCGGTACACGTACATGTACGTGTACGTGTACAGTTCTTTTGAAAAATGGTCTAGAACTCTCAAATATTACCAACTAAAAGCTTTGCTGAGTTCAAAGATTAAAGATTTCGTTACCGTTTATTTTCCAATAGAAACCAGCAGCTCATTGCTTTAAATGATTGTATCCCTACCAAGAGTGTGCATGATGTTTTTTTAGTTACGAACTTGTATTGATTGGTCCACGTGTCATCTTCTAGTTTAGTTCTCTGAGCGTCTTAGCCTCCCCTACAGAGCGACGTTAGGGTAGCTGATCCGCCCACCCCACACTTCAAGGAATCTACGACTCTGAATTTTAGTTTGCGTTGAATGTTTTGTGCAGCTCTCTTCTTTCTTCCATCATCAACCAAATCCTTACTGCCATCTTCAATTATTCCTCAGCATACAAAAACTCTAGTTACACCAATTTTCCTGACTGCGTTCGGCGAAAGCGGCCACAGGTTTCCATGTATCCAAATGGTGGCGCCTAGTAACGTATCACGGGGGACAACTCTAGTTTGGTTCATATCGCCGAGATTGACGTAAGTTTGATAATGATGCAATTTTGGCGAAGAAAGGCATACCTGATAAATAAACAACAAATATCTAAGGAGGCTCAGTAAGAGGTTCAGTAAAAAAAACAATCCTTAAGCACCTTTGGTGAGCGGAGTATTCTTATACTAAATATCAGCCTAGTTGCTACGGAATCGCGAAGCGATAAGATTTAACAGTCTGTGTTTCTTATATCTCTTCAAACTGTATTGCGTTGTGGCTCGAGGACATGTATAGCGTGAAGCGAGGCGAGACAAGTTTGTTTAATATGAAGTAAGGGATTAAAATATTGTTCTAGGTTACTTAACGTGCAATGCACGCCGCATCTTGTGAAGTATTTTCTTACAGATCGTTCCTGGACTCGAGCAAGGCGCCGTCTGAAATGCACCAGGCGGTTTTTTCCCTTAAGTGGACGATATATCGCGACAACAGATATCGCATAGTACTTGACTGCTATTTATGACTGTCTTGTAAGGTAGCCTATAATAAAATTGGTATATCGTCGCATTGAACGTTAATGATATTTTCCCTTTTCTATCTTCAGGTGCGTATGGTTCATTTTCGTTTTAGTTGAATTTGGAATTCTTCTCTACTTTGTTATAGACCTAGAGTTGCGATATAAACAGTATGGGACCAGGACAAAAATCAACATCAAAACGCTACCGATAATGCAATTTCCAGCAGTTACCATCTGCAATTTGTCTCCATATTCTACCAGATATGTAAACGTAACGACTGCCTTAGATCATTATCTATTGGCGACACATCCACTATATAGTCGTTATGCCTTACCGATAAATTGGTCAGAACCAGAATACATGGCGCTAGACGAAGAAAATTTGTTAGAATGGCACGACATGGCATCAGTAAAACTAGAGGATACTTTCTTGTTCTGTGCATTAAGTAGCCAGGATGTTAACTGTTCTGAATATTTAACTATTACAGAAACAGATATAGGTCGATGTTTCACATTCAATAAGAACGGTAATTATTACAGCAGCTTTTCGGGGTACCAAAGTGGACTGTTTGTAACCATAAATATACACCAGGACAACTACTTTTCCAGTAAAGTGTTATCAGCAGGAATCAAGGTAAGTAAAACCTCAAAATTAACGGACACAGAATTGCATTACCTTTTATTACACGCCAGTTCTGTGAAATTATCTACAACAACACTAACCCATGTGGAAAATAAAAATCCTTTCCGCACATATAAATATAAGTGGATTGTCACTGGAATGTTTTACAAATTGTGCACCGGAATTACAATTTGAATCGCTAGCGAAAGCTAAAATAGTAACACGGATACACCACGCAAATTTGGTTAGCCATAAAATGTGTTCCTTTTTTACACTATCGTGTTGTCAAATGAATTGCTGAGTGTCCTTCTAATAATTGCTTTTATAGATGTAAAGGCGTGTAATAAACGCAGAACGACACATGCGTATAAATGGGTTAATCGATATGACACTTGTGCCAGTGCGGGAGGACAAACTCGAGGCATGCGGCTTCTCGTTTTATCCCTCCGCGCTGGCACTCGTGTGTCGTTCTGTCTATTTGCAGAACAAGGATGATGATCTAAACCATCTAGAATACAAACAATGATTTCTTTCTCCCAGTAAACTGATGAATAGATGTTCTCTGGATTCATTTTTATATAATTACTTTGTTAATGTAGTTATACGTTTTGGGTCCAAATACTCAATTCCCGTTGGTCAGGTGGATGAAAATGTCATGACCAAATGTAATTCATTTTCCAATGAATACATTTGGTCGAACTTTGACCCGCATTTACGGTAGATCGCAGTTGACATAATGTAATTCGGGCGGTGTTTGGGCGGGTTTATAACTTTTAGCGCCTCTCGCAGTGATCAGTGATTAAAGTTTACTGATATGTTAAATAAATTGTTTTGAACATTCCAAGTTTCGTTGCGAAAGACGGCAATTTGACAAATTTGGGTCAATGCCGAAAACCGGCACTCAACTCAGAGTTGTGCGCTTTGTCTTTTGTGTGGGGGTGGTTTTTCGCCTCGTTCATTAGTACATGTTTTATTTCGTCTGTCTGCTTTGTTGTTTGGTAAAAAGTAGTTTAAACAGTTACGGAATGTAATTATAAGGATTGAATGCATTTTTTTATAATCTTTATTGGAGTATGAACGTGTGGGAATGCATTCAATTCTTAACAGAATAAGATTTTTGTTTCAAGGTCGAAGATAATATAGCAAATACTAATCTTAACTATTGGCTGAACTCAACGAGAACAAAGTGCTTTTGGGTGGGATACAAATGATGCTATCATCCATGCAAAGGTGTTTGTGAAATCAGTGCAGGGGCGACATTTCAAAGAAGAACTTGATAAAAAACACTGCATATATTAAGTGTATAGAACAGGACAGGTACCTTTGGATTATTTTGCTTGGATGAAAAGTGCCGACCTTGAAACTAAAACAGACGGTTCCTTTCGCCGTCCAAGACCAGTCATCTCCAACACGTAACGCCCGCCAGTGAGTTTGAAGAAAAATGTAACCTCTAACGGTAGATCCTGTGATGATTTTAATGAAACTGTCCAGCATATTGTAGTTGCGTTATGTGTGAAACGGAGTGATAACATGCTCGTTGTTTATCAACTTCTCCATGTTTGGGATTTTAACACCAATGCCATCCATGTTAGGACCATGAGCATGTCCGGGGAGTCATAGAAAATTAGAATTTTGGAATAGGCCCATTTACAGCCTAATGCCACTTACAGCCAACAATCCCGACCGTGTTGAATAACCAAAGAAGATTATTTATATTACCAAATCCATTGTCTCTTTTGATTTATAAGGGCGTGTTGGGGGTGTACCATACTTCGGCGCAAAGAGGACAGCGCACCGCATACAAATGACAATGCAGAATGCGCCTGTATTGCGGTGTCTGCATAGTTTACGCAAGTTTTTTGACGGGCTTTTAGGCAGCTCTTCATGTTAAGTTAAAGCTTTCGACATAAAGAAAAAAGAAATGAGAAAAGCAAAATAAATTAGTAAAACAAACTTTTAAATCAAATGAAAATCAGTTTTTGTTTTTTATGTAAAAAGTGAACATTTCTGACCACTGTCATTTATGGGAATAATGTGCTGACGCTTACAGTGCTGCAGTGCGTAACAAAGAGAGCAATCGCTTGAATGGACTAGTTACGTGAAATAATTCATGAGAGGTGAGGGACGTTGTACAAACACGAGTGCGCGAATGCGCACGAGTGTTTTACAATATAGTCCCTCGCCTCGAATGAATTATTTCACGTACGCAGTCCAGTCAAGCGATTACTCTGTTTATTAGATTTCATCATTAACGATAATTATATTGTATTACCTGACGTAACAGCCAAAAACTGCCAGCGCTATTCTCAAAACCTCGCCAATTAATTTTCATTATTTTTTTCATTTTTTGTCTCTAAGACATCAGTTATGACCCCCTCACTGGAACGAGCTCGTCCAGCTCGTTATAATGAGAGGTCATAAGCTATGTTGTTGAGACAAAAAATGAAAATAATAGTTATTCAAGAACTGTTTTAACAAGTGTCGTCTGCTTTTCATGTTAGGTAAATGGTTAAAACAAGCAAAAAAAAAAAAACAATGAAGTCCCCATTACACCCACGGCAAAGCGTCTTCGTTTGCGCGCACGGATACATGACACATTTGTTGATTGCATAATTCAAATGTGACGTTATCAATTATAATCAAACCCCGGAAATCCCAGTAAATCACACTTCGGAAAGTAATAAAATCACACACACCCCTCTTGTATTTCATTCGTCCATATTTCGCCAACCATGTAATCAAAAAGTACAAATCTAACACCACACCAGTGTCCGTTAGTATTCGAATCCGGTGCTGAAAACTATTCCCTGTGTCCACCAAAATTTTCTCAGATGGCCCACCCAACTAATTGCTTTATACGGTTCACCCCCATTAGTCAGACACCCAATTGTCATACACCCCAGCTGTCAGACAGTTAATTAGGAATTAGCTGAAGTTAAAATAGATGATTACCTATTGTTATAAATGGAACAATCCAGATGTATACAATCCGAATAAAATTTAGTTTCAACATTTTGTTTGGTACATATATTGTGTAATAACACTGATAACTTTGATCTAATATTTGAAAATAACATTTTTTTTCCAAACAGTTTGTTGTTGTTTTTTTCATTTTCTTGTAAAATTGATGTTTGACAATTTATTGATAACTAATCAAAATTAAAGAATCACACATAAGTTTTGTAAAACAGAAATCTTTTTGAAATAATTTTCTTTTTCAAATGTTTTGCTGTTGTTTACATTGTAACAAAGATGCTTGTCTATATATAGTTGAATGCACCCAACAATAGTCATCCAAGTGAACTAAAATAAGGTTAACCGGGTCGTAAGGGATTTGTAAATCCCACATCGTCCCTGCCTTCGGCGCGCTAAAACCTTTCATTCATCAATAGGCATAACCATTCACTCATTCAACAATAGGCATCAAAATGGTAATTTTACAGCGAGTAGAATACATTACTTACAATAAGAATGCTGTACGGAAGACCTGTATCCACTGGAGATATATCAAAGAACTGTTTTGTACATTTTTTTGTCATCGTTTTTTTGTACCTTTGTTTTTGATGTGTACCTCACATTTTTCATTTTGTTAATATTTGTTCAATTTTTTTTTTTTTATAAAACATGGTTTTCTATTTATTTACGTTAAAAATGAGTTATCATGAAATATGAATTTGTATTTATTTACTATAAAACAAGTCTAAATATTTTCTTTATTGTTCTTCAGATTTTTCATTTTATTGTTTTTTCTGTTTATTTAACACAAAAAACTATTTGAATGATTATTCATGTCTAGAAATCTTTTCTTGTTGTATTTCATATTTTTCTTTTTTATTTTGATATATTTCCTATTTATTTTCTTTGTTTCATAAAATATGATTTTCTGTTTAATTATCACAAAAAAAGTATTTATATGTGCGATTATTCATGTTATTGTCACATATTTCATAATTTTATTGTCATTTATTTTCTATTTATTTTCTGTTTATTTCTAAGACACACTGGTGAAGAAATAAATCGCTAAAAGTTCATTAATTGTTTCTTTTGTGTCTGACTTATTGGAATATCCCACTTTATTCTGAAGGTTATAAGTAAGGGATTAGCTGTTCAAACAACCCAATAATCTGTGATTATAAACTGTCTGACAACTGGGGTGTCTGACTAATGGGGGATACCCTTTATACATCAGTTGTCCCTGATCGGTTCTGCAGAGGTCGTGCAATACTGCTTCCTAAAAAGGAGACAAAATAAATCCAAATAACTTCCTACCGATTACTTGTCATAACACGCAATATTGACTGGAGAGAACAGGGACATCAGGGACTTGAGCTCCTAACTTGTACGCTCATGTAAGAGATCCGACCAAACCGCGCATCATTAATTCCTTTGTACTTGCACTGTTAATTTGGAAACGCGGATTTTCATTAGTTTGAAAGGTCCTCGCGACAGAATTGTGCTTTATACATTACAACATGTTTATTCACCTGAGCATCCCCAACTCCAGCTTGTGAACACGAATGCTGAGAGCAAGACATTCCACTATAAATTTCCGTAACCTTGCCTTGAGCGTTGACGTCGTTGGTAGGACTGCACAGCTGAGCGGTACAGCTGTGGTACAAGTTGTGTAAATTTCTTTATGAAGTCTGTTCAGAACTGTGACTGGGAGTATATTTCTGGGAAAACCACAACATCGTATTTATGTGCAATGTGTTGGTCATAACAGAAACCCTGAAGATTACTTTCTCGAGTGAACTCGACTGGTCTTAAAAGTGAAACAGAAGGTTTATTATTTTCCGCCCAGCCCGTAACGTCAGCAAATAATATTGAGGCAGACCGTGGCTCGACACCTTGTTGGTGGATTCCCTGTATTGGCGCGGACC
Source organism: Pictodentalium vernedei (assembly GCA_031216915.1). Classification (NCBI taxonomy): domain Eukaryota; kingdom Metazoa; phylum Mollusca; class Scaphopoda; order Dentaliida; family Dentaliidae; genus Pictodentalium; species Pictodentalium vernedei. The sequence continues at coordinate 134,655,027 of CM062297.1, read as the reverse complement.
CTACAGCTGAAGCGTCATGACAATATGACACTGCATTTTTATTAGCGCCTACGCCATGCCTGTGGGTTTGACTTCAATTGTAAGACCATGAGCATGTACCAGATGCCGTAGAAAATGGGAATATACAACTGTTATGCAATAGGCCCATTTAACAACTAAGGCCACTTGCAGTCAAATAGCGTGATGTTGTCCCGTTTAATACAACAAAGACGAGTATTAAATATTATTAAATTGGGTGTTCCATTTGGCACTTATTGCCAGGTTAAGATACAGGAGATGCAAGTCTAATATACTGACTTCAATTGCCAAATGTGCCAGTTTCATCCCAAGGATTATACATGTAAGTTATTGTGGTGAATTAACGGAAACATGGTCTGAGATTTGTGGCTCGGAGCTTATGTTCAAACTCTCTAGCGTCTCGGTTGAACATAAGCTCCTAGCCGTAAGCCCCAGACCGTGTTACTGTCAATTCTTCACAATAACGTGTATGTTCCAATAAGACCTTACACTTAGCAAAAAAATCCCGCATTGTGAAATGTACTATGCAACCTTAACCCTTTACCTAACGTGAAAAGCAGACGACACTTGCAAAAAAAAATCTTGAATAACTAATTTTTTTTCATTTTTTGTCTCAAAAACATAGGTTATGAACCCTCGTTGGAACGAGCTCGTCGAGCTCGTTCCAACGAGGGGTCATAACCTATGTTTTTGAGATAAAAAATGAAAAAATAGTGAAAATTAATTGGCGAATTTTGAGAATAGCGCTGGCCGGTTTTGGCCGTTAAGTTGGGTAAAGGGTTAAATGATAGCTAGTTTAGTATATAAACATCTCGTGTACCCCCACGACGTCACTGGGCAAGTAATCAATAAAACAGATGGAGGTCGAGGTCACTCTATCTTACTTCAACTTGGATTTGTAATTTAAACAATACTTCACCCCGAACAACGTCTACAGCAAGTATGAAAAATCTAGGAAAACGAAGCGGTTTGTTCGTCGCTGGTATAATTGGAAAATGGACAATGCCATTTCAAATATTTCTCATGGTGACATCAGATTGTAACGTATGCTACTGGAGCCGTAAACATAGAAGATACTACGCGATTTCTCGTCCAATCAGAGGGCGATGATTTAGGCTCGTTGGAACATAGGGTAATCAGACTTCGATGTACTGGGCTTGATGACTTTTAGTTTCTTAGGGAGTATCAGAAGTGTACTAACACCTACGGCTCTCGCGAAATATGACTACGCCATTCCAACTCGTTATGTAAAACACCCACCGATTCAAACACACATCGCGTTCTGTCTATATATCGGATATAGACTATAGGATGGGCGAATCTCTCCACCATCCCCGCCGTCTGTTTGTCACGTGTGTAAATCGGTAGCTTAATCGTCTCTTCGCGTCATTTCAGTGAATGAAAGAGACCCTTAATTGAATAGTTTCAACTCAGTGGCGCGAATGGTCTCTCAAGTACTGGTGTACGTGCGTTCTATATACATAATAGAGCAAACTGATAGCATGGGGTCGTGAAAGGGGAACGTATATATAAAAATACTACAGCCGTGTTTCCGTTTCTCCTGTCGTTAAGATCCGTCAATAATCATAAATACCTGTGCCACGGTACATAGATATGCACGTAGTGGTAGGATCCATCTACTCTCCGGCAACACCACCCGTCCAGTTTAAAAAAAAATCCTGCATTCTCTAATGGTTTCTCTTTAATCACAGAAATGAGTTTCTTCTTACATGTGCACTACATTGATCGCACAACATGCCCTTTTCTCGATCCGATTGCGATCTGTTCGCTACACACTTACACCAAAGTGCCGCATTTTTGAAAATAAAACATTTTGAAATCAATGCAGAATAAAAAAAAATAAAATAAAATTGCATTTGAAATTCAATGCTCCAGTCCTTCCTTTACGACTGGTTAGATTCGGTATTGTTGTGGTGGAAAGGGATAGAGGATTCGAACGGATCGTGACCCAGCCGGGATCAGGCCAAATCTTTCCGACTGCGTTTGTAACCACATTAGTGTAACGTGTGAAGCACGTGCAAAAGTAACTCCCTCTATCAGACTTCAAACTATTGATCATGTCTGAACTTTATATTTTATTCGCAATATTTCAAATTCTGTGAGGGAGAAAAGGAAAACGCAATATATATTTCTTTGAACGACACGATGAAGACGAAAATCGTATTTACAAATCACATTTCTCTCTCTGTGCGACCGCTGATCACGTTCATACTTGTCCAATCAACCCATCGTTGTTTCCAACAAGGTTTCTGTGAAATGTCATTGCAAACAATGAGAATTTCTACAAAAGTAGCCTTACCGACAAAAGGCGATAAGCATATAATAATAAAATACCTATGGTTTTCGTTTGAACACCTGAATTATTTAATGAGGTAGTGGAAAGAAATAAGGAGTTTTCACTGGAGGCTTTCAGCCGCTCGTGAAAATTCCGTATTCCTTTCCAGTCACTCATTAGATAATTCAGGTATTCAAACGAAAAAAGAAGGAATCTTCTATCTCATATACAGTACGTGGAGAGTGGATTGTAACTAAATCACCCGCGGAGTGGAGTTATCACCCAAGCTATAACTTTCAAACTATGTACATATCGACAAACAACACAAGCAATGTTTCAGCCAATGGACCTCCGGGTTTAACCCGGAGGTCCATTGGCTGAAACTTTGCTTGTGCTAGTTGTGCTTTGCAAAAAAATTGCAATTATTTCTTGGGTGGAATGTCCACTCTGCGGGTGATTTAGTGATAATACACTCTCCACGTATTATAGCAAGGCCCATATGTTATATCATGAAACCACAGGTACCAGTAGAGCCAATGGGAGTCAGTGTGTTGATGTATACTCTGTACATTTCCGTACACGTATAGCGCATGTCGTCGTGTTCTAAATTTAACAACAAGCATGCTGTAATCTTTCACGCACAGATTTGAGAATAAAGGAATAATATTTTGAAGCTCAGCACTGCGGCTGATGCAAACACAAATGACTATACATAAGGCACTACGTTCAGACTTTGCATCCTTGTTCAGAAACACAGTAAACAAAAGGTCACCGAATACATTATTTACGTAAACCGGTATGCTTGAGGCGCATTATTGACAGCATGCATAATTTACAAGAAAAAACCAATCGCAACGATTTTATTATGAACAACTCGTATAATGTACTTATGCTTCGTTGCTCTATTTAATAATTAAAGGTGTTTGTTCACGAACCAGGCGACGAACCTAGAGTGCACGAAAAGGGAACATTAATTGCGCCGGGTACGGAGGCTTATGTTCAAATCCAGAGCAGAAAGGTAGATATGTAAACTTGGCATAACGCTTTAATCTGTACTATATATTAGAATATCTGTCTGTCTCTCTCTCTGTCTCTCTCTCTCTGTCTGTCTCCCTCTCTGTCTGTCTGTCCGCTATAGAAATGAATATGGGGCCATCCAGAGTGCCCAAAATGGATCTACTAGGGGTACTTTTTTATGGCGGAGGTCCTCGTCAGGTTTAAAACAGTGTGCGGGGTGGGGTGGGGGCAGGGAGGGGCACCCAAAGTTATGACCATTTTTTTTCACCGATATAGGTCTTCAAATGGGTCTACTTAGAGTAACTTTTTATCAGGAATCTAATGGTGGTGTTTAAAAAAGTGGCTGGGGTGGGGAGGGTCAAAATTGATGGATTTGACCGATATAGGTCCTCAAAGGGTCTACTAGGGGTAACTTTTTACCAGGAATCTAATGGTGAGGGTTTAAAAAGTGACGGGATCGAAGGCCCGCCCTTGAGGGCAGGGCTGAGTGTGCCGCCCGTAGGGCGGGCTGGGTTAAAAATACGCAGCCCCTATTTTTGTTTTTTTTTGGGGGGGGTAAGGAATCTAATGGTGGTGTTTAAAAAAGTGGCGGGGTGGGGTGGGGAGGGGCAAAATTGATGGATTTCACCGATTTAGGTCCTCAAAGGGGTCTTCTAAGGGCAACTTTTTACCAGGAATCTAATAGTGGGGGTTTAAAAAGTGACGGTATTGAAGGCCCCGCGTGTGCCGCCCGTAGGGCGGACTGGGTCAAAAAATACGCGGCCCCTATTTTTTTTTTTTTTTTTTTTTTTGGGTGGGGGGGTACTTTTCATATGACCCCTACATTTTCCCAAGCAACGCCGGGTAAACTTGCTAGTGTTTTATACAAATCAAATTTCAACTTTACAATCTTGAACTGTCCTAGTGCTGGATTATGAGCATAATCTATCAATGTGGTCATTCACAAAGCAAATGTAGAATGAAATGTGCGCGATAAGGGAAAAGTTTGAATGGTAAAGCAATTTCTGGAGAGAGATGTACAAATAACATATTTTCTGTCTTACAGTACTGACGATAATGTCATATTCGAAGAAAAATGAAAAAATAAAACATACACAGTTTCTTGTTTGCCTCACAAACAATGCGCATTACTCCTTGTTGGAATGATCTCAATCAGCTCATTTTAGTGAGAAGCCATGCTCTCTGCTATGGAGGGAACAGTTTAAAAAAATCGAACATCGATTCTTGCGAACACGGTGGCCGGATATATGATTGTTACAGTAATTTTTATATCAGTGATATCAGTAGGGCTGCACAGTATTCTAAACTGAATACCGGCATCGGTATTCCAAAAAATACCGTGGAATACCGGTATATCGAAGGCTGTTCAGAACTTCAGATATCTGAACACAAATACCACAATCGGGACTTGATGCGTCACAGTCGGAAAGAAATAGCATGCTTTGATGATGCAGTACGAAAAACCTTTACCCAACGTAGATGATATCAACATTGATATATTATTTTAAACATTAGTTTATCGGATTTTCTCAAAATTTCAACAAAACAATATGATGTGACACCTCATTGGAACGAGCTCGTTCAATGAGGGGGTCTCATGATACGGTTTTGTTGAAATGTTTTGAAAATTATTTTTTAAACTGTTGAATGTGTATATAACGCAGGAGGATGCGCCCGATTCGTTAAGACGGTGCTTGGGTTAAGCTTAAGTTCGCGTATCACCGTGGTCGCACCAGTCTGGTTGATGATCTAATCTGAAAATTTACTTACGAAATACAGACTAAAACAATACTAAGACAACATTGTACTATCGGGTAGGGGAGTTTTTACAGCAAAACTTGCAGATCGACATGAATTAAAATATCACCTATATCAAATATGACGTGAACAACCCACCTTTACACTAGGCGCGCGTATAATTGCGAATTAACTTCTTTTTCACGTGGATTTTAACATTGAACGTGTCTGTGCCTCGTTGGCTGGGTAAGGGCAAGGAAACTGTTTTTTTTTTTCTCGACATCTGGACATAATGTCGCGAGATCGTGACATACATATTACGGGATCTCGAGATCTAGACATAATATCCCCGGACCTCGATACGTTTCTCGGGATCTCGACATACTGTACGGTCGTCGTCGAACGATCAAATTCCGCGCGTGGGTAATATTTCCACGCATGCATCAACATTGAATCTCCGACATAAAACAAAGGAATAGCCATCTAATTGTCAATGAATGAAGAACCGTGTACGTCCTGATGCTTCCTTCATTGAATATTTGCTTTAACCTTCTACCCAACGCAGACGATATCAAAATTTATTATTTTAAATATCATTTTTTTAAATTTTTTAAATAATTTCAACAAAACCATATCATGTGACCACTCGTTGGAACGAGCTCGTCGAGCTCGTTCCAAGGAGGGGTCACATGATATGTTTTTGTTGACATTTTTTGAAAAATAATATTTTTTCAACTGCTGAATTTGCATATTGCGCGCGGGATGCGGGCGATTCGTTGGGTAAAGGGTTAAACTACTGATTATTGATTGAAAATAGCGCCCATTGGCAACACTGCCCACGCGTGGATTGCGACCAATCCACGGCGATTGTACTGTAATATATCAAGACCTCGACATAAGATCTCGAGATCTCGGCATACGTATTAATAAAGAATACAGGTCTTTGTTATGTATTGCATCTTTTGAAAAGAAATTGAAACTTATTTACCACCTGTACTAGGAAATGGCAGGAAGACAGCCATTGGGCTATGCCGTCTCCTTACAATATGCATGTTTTTTTACATCTTGTCACTGTTCTAGTTACACAATATTTTTTTTTTGGAAAACATCTAAATACATTTTTATTTGTAATTACACTATATGTACATGTATATTGTGAATAAAATATTGTATTGTATTGTATTGTATCGCGACATGATATCTCAAGAGTCAAGCTCTTGAAGTTCACTCATATATAAACGTCAGCAAGTTTGTCAACACAACACTTTGTCACTAACCAGTGTTAATTCAAGATCCATCTAGTCTGTAGTAGTTTTTCCTTGTGAATTCTATGATGGTATCTTATAAATAATTATTAAATAATTATACGGAAGGGTCGACGTGGGCAATGTTTCCATGCATGCACTAAACAGTGAATCTCCGACATAAAACAATGGAATCTTTATCAAATTTTCAATAAATTCAAAGAATGAAGCACCGCCCACGACCAGGAGCTCCTTTCGTCGAATATTTGCTGAAAACGACTGATTATTGATTGAGAAAAGTGCCAGTGGGCATACTGCCAAGGCTTAGATTTTAATCATTCCACGGCGTCTGAACTGTCAGATTGTAGTTCATGTTCAAGCAAGCTAATACACTTTTTTATGCCATTTTCTCTTCTCGAATACTTCGGAGGGATGTTTAGCCCGTATGGAGTATTCACGTCCCTCACAGCGTAGCCATGTTACCTCCCTACCCGATAGGGCGGCTCGCGGTGACAACATCAACCCAACATCTGATGCTGCCATAGAATATTCGGACACTTCGAAAACTTTTCCGATCGAAGATTGATCCCGGAGAATCTAGGATTTAATAGTGAATACCCTTAACTTCCTTAGCTGCTCTGTTAGATCATCCCCATCCCTTAACTCGTTGTAGTCAATAATCGTTGATCCGATAGAATGTAACAAACAGTAGGTGATACTAACTAATAACAAGCATGTGGGGGCGATGGTGTGAAAGCTTTCAAGAGCGCACAAGAACCTCGTTGATTGAACATTGAAAGCATTTTTAGAGCAATAACCATCCTAAATTCCTGATTTTGTATGGAGTAATAAATCTTCCGTTCGAACTGAAAATAAGGTAGAATAATGTTTGTACATCATGTTTCCGTACATATTTAGCAAATCTAGAAGTCCAAGAAGTTATGTACATGCGTGTTCATTGAAATGTGCTAAGTCTTCTACGTCAATTGTTTCTCACGTGTTTCAGCCAATACTTTGGTAGTATCCCACACCCGGTTATGATTGAGGGCATAGTGTGGGTGGAGGGGTGGGGCGAGTCATAGAACTTCCTTGTTCTCCCGCCCTGCTTCACCATCTCTGATGGACAGATGTTTTGTATGTTTGTTGCTATTATTATATTAGAACGTTCCTTTTCATGCTCTATCGGTCGATAGTACCTGAGTTTGTGTGATTTCTGAAATCAAACCTGAAGCAGCTTCGCTTCGCTGCTTCAGGTTTTATTTCAGAAATCACACAAACTCAGGTACTATCGACCGATAGAACATGAAAAGAAACGTTCTAATTATTTTATTATGCCGAACAAAATATGACTTTCATTGTTAAGCGTTAACTGCAACATGCCATCAATCTTGTAACAACAATGTAGTCGAATCCAAAAACATGACGGCATTTCGAACGAATGACGACTCTTCGAAAATGACTTGTCACAAGTAACGTCGCTTTGGGAGTTTCTATATCAACAAATGCCAATGTTTACAACTGCATCATGCTGTTCATGTTATAATTCATTGTTAATGCTTGTCTGAAAAGTGATTTAAATTAATGTAATATAAATCCATGTTTCTCGGACGACAACAGTTGATAGAATTAAGCGGAGTGGAACAAATTATTTTGAACTTGAGTCGGAGGCTCAGTAAGTTCGAGGAGTACTAAACTTGTGGAAATATAATTGATTGAATTCATAACAGAGACTCATATTCTGGATTCACTGAAGTGGTGAAAAACACTTGAGTGAGTTTTTGTAATATTTCTGATTCTTTTGAATTCATTGTTTGCAGTTAAAATTGAAAACACGCCCACTGAGGATGATATATTTGTTGGTAAGTTTGTGTCTACCGGTGTTGGAAAAAAGTTAAACGGACACGGAGCCAGCGTTTGGTGTTGAGAAATTCCAATCGACGCTGATCAATGGAAGTGGCGCTTACATTTTCTTCGTTCACTTGTCTCCAGGGACAAACTTTCCGATAGTACCCGTGGTTTGCCCCAAAACCCCAGTACTATGACTTTTAGAAGGTGTCAAATTAACCAATCACGGCTGATGTTCAAACTTGAGGCATAATAAGATCCATTATAGCACCTCGAAAGTAAAGATAACAAGATGACTTCAATAAAGCTGGATCACCTTTGCTCGGACTACATTATCCGACACAACTGGAAGCGCAGTGGCTCAATGGTTACCGGCATTGGATATCAGACGGAAAGATCCATGATTCGATCTCCACCAGGGCAACTGCGTTGTGCTCTTGGGCAAAGAACTGAGTCCCAATTGCCCACTTGAGGGCACGGGGTTGTTGTGCACTAATGCATACTGAACGCCAATGGTGCACTTATCTTCAGGCAATGCTAACCCTACTTTTGTACAGTTAGTACGTTGGCGAGTCTGACAGTTGCGCGCCGTTGCCCTGTAGTTCTCCTCGTGTACTTCAGCTTTCTCCAACCGTAAAATTGTCCGACGCGGTGTGACTCTGACTTTCGAAAGTGTCGTTCAACCCTCAAAAATAAATAAATAAATAAATAAATAAATAAATAAATAAATAAATAAATAAATAAATAAATAAATAAATAAATAAATAAATAAATATCCAACACAATTAGTAGATATTCACATTAAACAAAGTTGTAACCTCGGGTAGTGAGATAGTGTTTCTTAACTACAGTCCAAAACCTATTGGGTTAAACATCAACCCAAACCAACTGTGTTGATTGCATATGAACCCAATTGCGATCATTTTCACTTAACTCAGTAGATTTTTAACCCAACTGATTTTAGAATGTATGATAAAGAATGTTTGTTTTACAGATAAAATAGCAACCAATGAACATTGCCTCATGTAGGTATCCTCTAAAGTGGGAAGCGTTGGTATAAATAATCAGCTGAATTTTATGCACATGCCCCTGTCACGATATCGTCATGGATGCTGAAAGTGACCTGAAACACTAAAACATAATTTTCTGAGAGATGTACCATGCCCTTAACACATGATCGTACTCCCTAATGTTTATTTATTCATTGGGTTTTAACAATACTTTGAACAACCAGCGTCAAATTGTGTCGGACAGTTTCAAGGGTAGAGAAAGTCGTACTATCAGGAGACAACCACCAAGTGGTCAGTGAATGGCAATAACCTACTAAGTGTAATCAGAATGAAACCATAGCCCCCTTGGAAAGAATGTACACTAATGGCTAAATCAGTGTGTTGTTGGTTGACATATCATTGTGTATTATGTCAAGATCTTTTGACAAAAAAAAATAGTTTTCGTCTCCGAAATAACCCGCGCTTCTCTGCAGTGTATATTCATTTTTTTTTATTTTTTCGTGATTTTGTTTTTCTTGTGTGTATATAACTACTGTCCAAAAAAAGTTAAGCCCCCTTCCCCTATAATACCAGTGGGCATACAGTAAATAGATAAATTTTCATGAGAGAAAACTTGTTATTTTTAATAAGGGGAATATGCCTTATTAGGGAAACAAGGGTTTCTAGAGAATGTGCTTTATTGAATGAATATAAGGCACCGCGGACGTCAACACAGCGTCAAAAAATGACACGTTGTTCAGTATCTGGTATAACCGCCTCGAGCATCTCTAACAAATCTTAATCGGCGTGGCATGCCCTCGATGACCTTCTGAATTTCTCTCAATGTGATGTTGTCCCATTCCTCTACAAGCCCAAGGCGCAAACTGTCGATGTCATCAGGTGGCGGCTGTCTTTTAACCACTCTCCTGCCGAGTATGTCCCACACATGTTCTATCGGGGTGCAGTCCGGTCTCTCTGCACGGTGGTGAAGTGGTCAACAGACAGCAAATGTTCACCAGTTTTGAGGACATATGCCCGTTCCGATAGAGGAATGAGGAACATTACAAAAAGAGAGATTCGTATACCCAGTATCTGACTTAACGTTTTTGAACAGTATATATAAACGATTATTCTATCATCGCATTCCTTAAGGTCAAAGTTCGTTTTATGCTTCCCCCCCAAAAAAAAAACAAAAATAGGGAGAGCATATAGTCGCCGCTTCGTCCGTCCGTCCGTCCGTCCGTCCGTCCATCCGCCCGGGCCACCTCAGATGGCCTCCGAGGTGACCGTCCGTGTACAGTCGTTACTTGTGAGGTTGGGGGATAAAACCGTCAGTACACCAGTCACTTCTGAGTTTTTTTTCAACTTGTGAGGTGCGAAAAACCCACTTATGAGTTGCGCAATTTTCCCCATACCTTACACTAAAATCACCTCACAAGTATATCTGCGGTAGAACGTCCGTCCGAAACAAATGGCTTCCGGATGATGAGTCCAGTTTGCTTTGATGTATGACCTTATTATTTTGACCTATTACTATCGACAATGAATTGCAGGTCAAGTTCGATTTTCACCGTAATGGCATTTTCTCGTCCTGAGTTATGCACACTGAAAAGCCGCAAAATGGTAAAATCAGTGTTTTTTGGTTGATAACACCAGTTTGCTATGATGTATGACCTTATTGGTTTGCAATCGCACTACCTACCATAAAATGCAGTTCGATTGTCATTCTTATGGCACATTCCGTTCGAGAATTATGCCCCTTGAAATGTTGCAAAATGGTACAATTAATGGTTTCCGGGTGATAACTCCAGTTTGCTTTGATGTATGACCTTTACCCTTCTTACTTCACATGTTCTGTCTGACATATTTGTTTGTTTCCATGTTCGGGGAGCATATGTTGGCTATTCCAACTTTCTAATTGTTTAATTCGCGGATATTGTCAATATTGTACATCAATTCTACTTTGTTTCAATGTTACAGTTCTATTTCAAGCCATACCCATACGATTCAACAGGGAGTCTATACTGCATGGACATGGACGCACCTGATTATGTAAATCCATTAAAACGGCATTCCAAATACTCATGGTATGGATGCATCTATGAATGCCTCTACGGCGTGGTTTTTGAGAAGTGTGGTTGTGCTCCTCCAGAACAGTCAGGTAATTTTGATATTAAATGGGATTTCATTGGCTTTTCAGTAGCGCCTTATAAAGCTTCGAAATTCGATTAGATCCGAAAGTGTTCAGACGGTTCGATCCGATTCGAGTTGAGTGGCACTGATTCGGAAATTTGAGGATCGTCAACATGTTCTCAAAATACAACCAGCCGTTTCCCCCTCTTGCACTCAACTTCTATCAATAGGTCTCCAGTTCAGGAGGCCCGTTGATAGAAGAAGACTTCAAGGAGGTTCCGCTTCCGAAACTACTTTGATTTCGTTTCTGGAATATTCCGCATTTTTGGTCGAATTACCACAAAGACGAGGTGATGTTGAATGGAATACTTTAGTGGAAACAGATAATATTTAAAGATGTAAGAAGGTGCGTTATCTACAACTTGAGAAACGGCGAGATTCGGTCCGCGATTCGTTTCGACTCGAAATCATAAGCCTGCTTTGGTTGGCGATTCCATGCAACATGAAATCAATGATTTACAGGACCCAAAATTTCAAAGTTTACTCTCTCAAATAAACTAATAATATATTCAGAACATTGAAAAGATCTACAAAAATAACTTGTCCCTATATCCCGATATATACTGTCTCCTGATTAGTCAGAATGCCTAGGACAAATAACCATGGCAAAAGACGCACCCAACATATGAGCGCGTGCAACATCCAGGGTATGAGGGCACGCGGAACATCCGAGGCATATGGTTTAAATGAATGTTTTTCACATTCGCTCGTCTCAAAATCGATGTAAAAAACCTGAAAAGAGCCACAAATATTATCAGATTTCTGACATTTCGATCATATTTTGCTATTAAAAAGTATATATTCGAATAATTAAATCAAACAACTTGAGAAAAATAAAATAAGTGCAAATCTGTTAACAAATATTTAGCTTCCGACATGTTTACATTTCCGATAACAACCCAAGGGATGTAACTCTATCTGTTGCCTTCTGCGTTTGTAAGAACAAAACTGTCATTCGAGAGTTTGGTAAAACTGATTGCCGAGAGACAGAAAGGCGTCCACAAATTTGGTTCCACTATATTTCTATTGTGTTTCCACGAGACAAAACCGTTATATCCGCCAGCATGTATGATATATGGAGATTTAATACCTGAATATTTGTTGACAGATTTGCGCTTATTTTAATTTTCTGAAGTTGTTTGAATTGATTGTTCGAATACTTAATTTATAACAGGAAAATATGACGGAATTGTCAGAAATCTGATGATATTTGTGATTATTTTCAGTTTTTTTGGTTCGATTTTTATATCGAGGCGAGCGAAAGGAAAAAAAAGCGTTAATTTAAACAATATACCTTTGATGTTTCGCTTGCCCTTATTCCTTGGATGTTTCCCGCTCTCATATACCACGGGTGCGCCCTTTGCAATGGCTATTTGTACTAAGCATCCTGACCAATCAGAAGACAAAATTTATCGGGATATAGGGACAAAGTCTAATACAGTTAATATATGGATATAGTGAGTCGCATAAAATTTATTCTAAAAGAAAGAATATTACAATAGCTTGGCAGGTTTAACACAATGTTTTCGTTAAAGTACATGGATGTCAGACATTCTTTAACACTTTTTAACGAATGACCATTCAGTGGTTTGCATTCCCCAGTCCTCCTGGGGTATCTGGAAAATAGGTGAAGAGTTTAAAAATAGAGCTATAAAATACCTCCTTTCAGTTTCAAAATCATTCTATAAACTGAATTACATTTTACCATGCATGGGATGATAGAATTGAGGTAAAAGTGTGATTTTCCTGGCTAGCGAAAAATACATGTATCTCAAGTTTTATATTCTTTTCTAAAAATACAATTATTAATTTAAATGAATTATTATGAATCAAAAAGATCACAATATAACCTTAATTATATTATAGTATCTATACGATAATATAACTGACCTTACAGTACTAATATTAGTAATTCTGTTTAAAATCTCTGCCCATCCTATCAGTAAGCCAGAATAGAAACGATGACGCTGCCACCAAACATATCATATAACATATTATAATATAAGTATTTGTTACGTTAGTAGTAGGAGATGTCGGTTTCATGTAGGTTTCGAATAGGCTTCCCTCATCCCTCCCTGTGCCCAAGCACGTTAGGCAACCTTCACCATCCCCGCCCCAAAATCCCATAGGCACCCTCCCTGTGCCCAAGGCTGTTAGGCCCCCTCACCCTCCCAGAACCCCGTTATGTCTTAAACCTATTTGGGCCCCTTTACCCCTCCTTGTACCCAAAGCCTATTGGGCGCTGTGCCCAAGATGGCGGCTTCCCGCATAATATCTGTGACGTGGCTACCATAATACACAAAGTGGGAGGGCTCCTCCTCCCTCCCTGTACCCAAAGCCTATTGGGGCCCAAGATGGCGGCCTAAGATGGCGGATGACAAGATGGCGTCTTCCCCCATGATATCTGTGACGTGTCTACCATAATACACAAAGAGGGAGGGCTCCTCCTCCCTCCCTCCCTGTACCGAAAGCCCATTGGGACCCAAGATGGCGGCCCAAGATGGTGAATGACAAGATGGCGTCTTCCCCCATGATATCTGTGACGTAAACAAGCTACACTGCCAGTGATTTAAATATTAAAATTAAAATTAAAAAGAAAAATTCAAATTCGAAAATCTCTGTGCACATCGGTTTTACACATGTGCACATTGGTTTTACACATGTGCACATCGGTTCACATCGGTTTTTCAACGTTTTTTATCAGTTTTCGTCGGTTTTCATCAGTTTGTATCGGTTTTTACCATGTGCACACCGGCTTTACACTTGTGTACATCGATTTTACACATGCACACATCGGTTTTACACATGTGCACATCGGTTTTACACATGTGCACATCGGTTTTACACATGTACACATCAGTTTTACACATGTGTACATCGGTTTTCATCAGTTTTCATCAGTTGTATCAGTTTTGCACATGTGCACATCGGTTTTACACATGTGCACATCAGTTTTTTATCGGTTTTACACATATGCACATCTGTTTTACACATGTGCACATCGGTTTTCATAAGTTTTTATCAGTTTTCACATGTGCACATCGGTTTTACTCATGTGCACATCGATTTTACTGATGTGCACAACAGTTTTACACATGTGTACATCGGTTTTTATCAGTTTTCATCAGTTTTTTATTGGTTTTACACATATGCACATCGGTTTTCATCAGTTTTTATCGGTTTTTCGTCAGTTTTCATCAGTTTTTCATCAGTTTTCATCGGTTTTTCATCAGTTTTCATCGGTTTTACATCGGTTTTCAACAGTTTTCATCGGTTTTAAAGCACACTTAGAGACCATTTGCCCCTACAAATGATCACTTTGCCCTACAAATGATCACTTTGCCCCTACAAAATGATCACTTTGTCCCTCCAAATGATCATTTGGCCCCTACATAGACACTCATCACAAAAATCATTAAACACCATCCCATCATGCAAAGTATAGAAAAATATGGCTGCTGCACATAAAAGAATATTTTAGAAACAAGTTCAGACACGTCCTGAAGATAACACACACCTGCTGTGGAGATTATGTAATCTATTTATCACATAAGTGTTTACACAAACAAGATAATCCTCTTACCTGAGTACTTTGAAAATATCTCGGTACAATATTAACCTAAACACATTGTATATTTCGGAATCACGAACGAGATTTTTTAATTTGAATTTTTTAATTTTAATTTTAATATTTATATCACTGACAGAGTAGCTTGATTACGTCACAGATATCATTAGGGAAGACGCCAGCTTGTCATCCGCCATCTTGGGCCACTATCTTGGGTCTCAATGGGCTTTGGGTACAAGGAGGGAGGGGGAGCCCAATAGGCTTTAGTTTAAACAATATTTATTTGAAATTATGTTATTTGTATACAGTACGCAACAGGTACAAAGAAGAACAAGCAATACAATGTTCAACAGTACACAAAATAACAAAGGTAAACGAAGATAGATCGCTGTATATGAGAGGGATTCGACGGAAAGCTTTGGGTACAGGGAGGGAGGGGGATCCTCCCACTTTGTGTATTATGGTAGCCACGTCCTAGATATCATGGGGAAGACGCCATCTTGTCATCCGCCATCTTGGGCCCCAATAGGCTTTGGGTACCGGGAGGGAGGGGGAGCCCTCCTACTTTGTGTATTATGGTAGCCACGTCACAGATATCATGGGGGAAGCCGCCATCTTGGGCACAGCGCCCAATAGGATTTGGGTACAGGGAGGGGTAAAGGGGCCCATAAAGGTTTAAGACATAAAGGGGTTCTGGAGGAATGAGGGGGCCTAACAGCCTTGGGCACTGGGAAGGTGCCTGGGGGGCTTTGGGAGCGGGGAGGGTGAAGGTGGCCTAACGTGCTTGGGCACAGGGAGGGGTGAGGGGAGCCTAAAAAGAGCCTGGGCGTTTTGGGCGCGGGATCATTGCGCTGGGTCATTGACCCCGGGGTCCGTGTAAACCTACATTAAACCGACATCTCCTACTACTTACGTTCTATGGAGCTTAGTTGTTAGTCAGAAACCTTATTATTGCCAATACATTGTTTTTTTTTTCCACGAGACAAAACCGTCATACAGTACCAACGGAAATAACTTGTACATTAAACGCCGTTATTCTTCGTTTGTAAACGCGTTCACAAATAGCATTTAAACGAAAAACGGGTTTATTTTCCGCTTACCAAACGTTTATAAACGATCCGTATTTCGATGATTTAAACGAAGGCTAAACGAAAGGTAAACGATTTTTCGTTTAGCTAAACGAAAGCTAAACGTTTTTTCGTTTAGCTGAACGGAAGACAAACGATAGTCCATTTATATGTACACGTACCGAACGACATATAAACGGTTTGCAAACAGACTGATCATTTCCGCAATATCGGAACAATTCATTTTATTGCGTTCACTTTTATCGAAGCACGGTTACAAATTAATGGGGAAGATTTTTAAAATGGTACGTTTTTGCTTTTAAGATAGGCGTATAACGGATGACTGGAATGGGACGTGAAATCTGGCGTTTTAATTCCATTTGTGAATTTTTAGGTTTCAATATCAATACCAAGTTAATTTTCAAACCGAAACTGAAAGTTGAAGGGCTTCTGAAAAGTGTTTTCTGGAAAAGTAATGGTGTTGCATTTTTGCAGAAAAAACATTGTTTTAAAAATTGTCTCGACTTTGTATTCATACATGTACATTGTATCATTTCCCTTTCTATTTGATTGTTGTCGACCCCAAGCGGCCAAGCCACATAAAAGCTGGCATCCCATATTTCTTCTAAGAATACCATTCAGATTTGTCATTTTAAGTTTGGTTGTTATTGTAATTAAAATTTACTGCGGTACGAACCTTTGATACCAAGCACTGAGAACCTTTTCTGTTTGTATCTAAAACAATGGGTCTAAAAACAGTTTTTTGTAAAAATAAAAATAACAAGATGTTGTTCTTAACATTAAAGGCACTAGGACACACCTACATTTGTACATGCAGTCATTGGTCAAGACAGTATAAACAGAACAAATTTCCCTTTTAAAAAGGTGATTACTTGACTTGAATTTATCACTCGACTTTTCTGAATCAAAATGAACCGACGGAAAATGTCTTCAACGCCGAGTCACCATTTGGTGAGGTATATTGAAGACAATGCAATACAAGTGAGAAGCTCGGTTTTTTTTAAAGAACTGACAGACCCAATAAAGATAGGAGAATCTTACCTCATTCAGTGGAGAAGAGTGCACGAGGTTGCTGTTGGAAAGGTACGTGTTTTATTTTTAACCCTTTACTTACATGTATGCCCAAAACAAGGAACTGAAAAATATCCGACAGGGTCGGCGAGAGTTAATGTCGATCATGGTAGGCCTGGAAATAACTACTGAACCTCCGCTTAGGTCAGGCCCGAAGCCAGCAGTAAATAAAACTCCGACATGGAGAGTGTGGGGCGCCCCTCCCCTGCCACCTCACCCACCTCTGCATGTCGGATAGCATCCTGGTGCGAAGGCGAAGGCCATTTCCGAATTGCCTAGCCCCGACGGGGGTGGTGGTGTAGTGGGGTGCTGGGGGTTCTCCCCTTCCCGATTTGTTTTTACAATTCAAGGCTCTGAGCGCTCCCACCAGTATCGGCCCTGGTTTAGGTTATGTGGGGCTTGTCATTTGTAAAATACGTGAACAAGCTATTTGATTATACGACATGTCGTTTATCTTTTCACAGAATTATCGCCAAAAATAAATAGCAAAATTTAACGCGCGATCTCGCCAAAATGAGATTGCAGGTAAGTTTTTGCTCTTTATTATTGTGATAATTTTGTTGAAATGAAAGCAATTCCTACATGTAACTAATAATATACCCCCCCCCCCCCCTCCACCCGGACATACCTTTAACTATAAGTAGAAGGGGGCAACACAACCATTAAATTGGAATTGCCCTGAGACCCGGGACTATTGGCACTAAAAGGACAAAATGAGAAAAAAAGGTGAGGGCGGCCTGCAGCCATAGGGGGAATGAGCAAGAGCCCCCACCCAAAAATATCCCCCCCCCACACCTCTAAAAAAATACAGACAACATTTTTTAATTTGTATCCATTTTTCATTCACCTGCGCATTAACACAAAGCAGTACATTCGTCCAGTGGGTTGTGTGCACAGGAATAATAATTATTATATTTCCCTGTACTGATAATACCAGCTTCTGGTATCAATCATTCGAAAGCTCGTTTCTTGTGTGTTCTCAATAAATGAGGTCGGGGTCAACTCGCCACTGGGTCAACTCGCCACCAGTACTTTTTCCGGGTCAAGTCGCCACATGTTAGCGGCGACTTGACCCACTTTTTGTGGCGAGTTGACTCACTTTTGATAAGTTTTTTTCCAATATTTTTCTACTTATTTTTAACATTTTTTCGTCAAAATATGATATTTCCCTACTGTATACAGTGTGTAGTGTCAAACCTGTCTTATATATATTTTTTTTCTGGTGGCGAGTTGACCCGTGGACAGTTGACCCGTGGCGACTTGACCCGGTGGTGACTTGTCCCGGTGGCGAGTTGACCCATTCCCAATAAATGATACCATAAATTCATTTTACCAACATGAGAAAATGGAAGTCCTGCTGTTGTGACTTATCACACATTGAAATTCCACTGTTACGGCCACTCACCGAAGTTAATGTTCAAGAACTTAGTTTGTACATGCAGTCATTTTATTTTGTAGGTTTTGGATTCAGGAAATAGTTCCGAGATGAGCAAACGTTATAGCGAGGTCATAAAGGAAAATCCACAAGGAGTTGCGTCACCAGAGCCACCATCTTCGCCAAACCAGGCACCATCTGCATCAAGTACTCCATTAGATAAAACACCAACACCAGCAACAGAACAAAGACAAAGGCAAACTACCACAAAGACAAAAAACGTTAAAAAGGTAAAAAAAATATGTTACTACATGTAGATTCCTTTACAAATTGAACGTGTGACAGTGACATAGCTATTCCACTGTCTGGTCACTAATCTTGTTGCAGCGACTGTCTGATCACCGGTTTTAATTACCCAACAATCAACTATAATTTATAATTTATTGCCACGATTTTAATAACCCAATAATCAACTATAATCACCTGTAGTCACAGAAGCCACACCAATAGACTTGCTGGGGTCACTTGCATATCCATTTTTATTGGGACGTTGTGTCAAAATGAAAAAAATTATATTATTTTTTGGGGTGTCATTTCATGTCGAAAATCGTTGCAAGCATTTTTTGTAATGATTAGGGATACAGTTTTCCACATTAATATTGAAAATTAAGTAATTGCATCTTGTTCAACATAGCTCATTAAGCCCTGTTGAATAAGATGCAGTTTAGTTAAATTTTTGGCCCCGAATAGTGCCATTGAAGAAGATTAACATTATGGTACTACATGTATAGAGTTAAACGAATGGGTGAGTTTGTATGATCTCAAAGTGACCGAATATTCCCCCAGTGTGTGATTTTACGACATTTGAAATGTTAGCCCTTTACCCAACATAACAGTCCAAACCGACCAACACTAAATGTATTCACTAAATTCAAAGGGTTAAAGTTTAAAATTCCCTGTTAAATTTTGAACAAGAAATGTGAACTTTTATGTTTGAGGCGCGTTACTCCTAAATAAAGCTGATTAAATGTTATTTCTTTCTTTCATTTTCTTTCTTCCAAACCACATCTTATGACCCTACTTGGGGGTCATAAGATATGTTTTGAAAGAAAGAAAATGAAAAAATAAAATAAAAAGGCTTGACCATTTTTCGATATTTCGCTTTTAATAAGTTCCAAATTGTTATTTATTTTTTTTCCTTCCAAACCACATCTTATGACCCCACTTAGGGGGTCATAAGATATGTTTTGGTAGAAAAAAAATAAAATATAAAGGCTTGACCATTTTTCGATATTTCGCTTTTAATAAGTTGCAAATTGTTATTTTTTTCTTCCAAACCCCATCTTATGACCCTACTTATGGGTCATAAGATATGTTCTGGAAGAAAGAAAAATGAAAAAATAAAATAAAAAGGCTTGACCATTTTTCGATATTTCGCTTTTAATAAGTTCCAAAGTGTTATTTGTTTTTTCCTTTTTTTCCCCCAAACATCTTATGACCATACTTAGGGGTCATAAGATGTGTTTTGGAAGAAAGAAAAATAAAATTTAAAGGCTTAACCATTTTTCGATATTTCGCTTTTAATAAGTTCCAAAGTGTTATTTATTTTTTTCATTTTTTTTTTCCAAACCCCATCTTACGACCCTACTTAGGTATTTGTTTTTTCTTTTTCTTTTTTTTTCCAAAACATCTTATGACCCTACTTAGGGGTCATAAGATGTGTTTTGGAATAAATAAAAAAAAAATAAAAAGCTTAACCATTTTTCGATATTTCGCTTTTAATAAGTTCCAAAGTGTTATTTATTTTTTTCATTTTTTTTTCCAAACCCCATCTTATGACCCTACTTAGGGGTCATAAGATATGTTTTGGAAGAAAGAAAAATGAAAAAATAAAATAAAAAGGCTTGACCATTTTTCGATATTTCGCTTTTAATAAGTTCCAAAGTGTTATTTGTTTTTTCTTTTTTTTTTCCCCAAACATCTTATGACCATACTTAGGGGTCATAAGATGTGTTTTGGAAGAAAGAAAAATAAAATTTAAAGGCTTAACCATTTTTCGATATTTCGCTTTTAATAAGTTCCAAAGTGTTATTTATTTTGTTCTTTTTTTTTTCCAAACCCCATCTTATGACCCTACTTAGGGGTCATAAGATATGTTTTGGAAGAAAGAAAAATGAAAAAATAAAATAAAAAGGCTTGACCATTTTTCGATATTTCGCTTTTAATAAGTTCCAAAGTGTTATTTGTTTTTTCTTTTTTTCCCCAAAACATCTTATGACCCTACTTAGGGGTCATAAGATGTGTTTTGGAAAAAATAAAAAAAATAATAAAAAGCTTAACCATTTTTCGATATTTCGCTTTTAATAAGCTCCAACGTGTTATTTATTTTTTCATTTTTTTTTTCAAACATCTTATGACCCTACTTAGGGGTCATAAGATATGTTTTGGAAGAAAGAAAAGTGAAAAAATAAAATAAAAAGGCTTGACCATTTTTCTTCTTGCTAATACAATGACGTTATTTTTTTCTTTTCAGAACAAAGCAGCAATTGTAGTTTCTGCTTCACCTGCAAAGCCTACAGCACATGTGATCCCAACAGAAAAGGTTGGCATGAACAACTCTGCTGCGGAAGTGGTGGTCCAAGGGCGGTATTGCCTCAGCGAGAAAGCTAAGGAGATATTGTCAAATGATACCACAAGTCCACCGACAGTACGTGTGGATCCTCCAGTTGACGACACACCCGTAGAGGTGGTAAACTCATTTTTGTCATCCACACGAATCCCTGATAATAGAGAGGCTGAAATAGCAAATGATGGAATACTACCCTGTATTTATCTTCCTGAGACGTGGGTGTCTTCTCCGATTCCATCCCCAGATTTTACACAGATCGAGCCACAAGCGTGCGAATGCAGCAGCATTTTAACTGAGGTCAGACAGGAGTTGGAAAAGTTAAAGACAGATATGGCCAATCTTCAAAAACATAATTCGGAAATGCAAGCAAGATTGGATAAATTAGAGGGTACTACATGTAGACGTATGCTCCAAAATGGTTCTGTTGTTGACAACGCCACTGGTAATGCTGTGGCCCCCCAAGAAATGCTTAAGTTGAAAATTACTGATAAAAGGTTCCTGGATATTTTTCTAGACAATTTGCCAGTGTCCATGAAGGAAGAAGATATTGCTGAGGCGATGGATAAAACCGCGACGGGCACTAATTTCATCCTTCACCCCGACCTTATTCAAGTGACGGCTGAAATATCAAAAGGTGACAGAAATGCTTTCGCAAGAAACATGTTTCGTAAGATGTTCACTGTTGGGGAGGTTAGGGACAAGAATGTTGCGGGAACGAGAGGAAAGCCCAGGATAGGTGTGGAGAAAATGGATATTCTAAAGCAGGTTTTGTTTCAGGTTTTCCCTGTACAGCCAGCAGGAAGACAAGGCATAGTGTGGGCAGACATAAAAAAGGTCATTGACCAGTTCAACAGAAATTTATTTGTCAACAAGATCTATAAATATTGTGATATCAGTGAAATTTAAGTTATGTACAATGTTTTCTTCCAAAACTCATCTTATGACCCCTCAGTAGGGTCATCAGATGTGGTTTGGAAGAAAAAAAAATAAAAGAAATAATTAACACTTGGGAACTTCTTAAAAGCAAAATATCGAAAAAATGTTCGATCAGTTCTTTTATTTTTTCTAGCAAAACATATATTATGACCCACAAGTAGGGTCATAAGATGTGTTTAGGAAAAAAAATGAAAAACTAAATAATTTTGGGAAACTTATTAAAAGCAAAATATTGAAAAATGCTCGAGCAATTTTTTTCATTTTTTTTTCTTCCAAAACATATCTTATGACCCCTCCGTAGGGTCATCAGATGTGATTTGGATGAAAAATGAATAAAAGAAATAAATTGGGAACTTATTAGCAGCAAAGTATTGAAAAATGCTCGAGCATTTTTTTTCATTGTTTTCTCTTCCAAATCATATCTTATGACCCCCTCAGTAGGGTCATCAGAAGTGATTTGGAAGAAAAAAATAAAAGAAATAATTAACACTTGGGAACTTCTTAAAATAAAAAAATCGACAAAATGATCGATCAGTTTTTTTTTTTATATTTTTCTTCCAAAACATATATTATGACCCGTAAGAAGGGTCAAAAGATGTGTTTTTGAAAAAAAATATGAAAAACTAAATAAATTTGGGGAACTTATTAGAAGCAAAATATTGAAAAACACTCAAGCAATGTTTTCATTTTTTTTCTTCTTCCAAAACGTATCTTATGACCCCTCAGTAGGGTCATCAGATGTGGTTTGGAAGAAAAAAAAAGAAATAATCAGCACTTGGGAACTTCTTAAAAGCAAAATGTCGAAAAATGTTCGATCATTTTTTTTTTCCAAAACATATATTATGACCCCTGAGTAGGGTCATAAGATGTGTTTTGGAAAAAAATATGAAAAACTAAATAAATTTGGGGAACCTGTTAGCAACAAAATATTGAAAAATGCTCGAGCATTTTTTTCATTTTTTTTTCTTCCAAAACATATCTTATGACCTCACAGTAGGGTCATCAGATGTGGTTTGGAAGAAAAAAAAAGAAATAATTAACATTTGGGAACTTTTTAAAAGCAAAATATCGAAAAATGTTCGATCATTTTTTTTTTTCATTTTTTTTCTTCCAAAACATATATTATTACCCCTAAAATATGAATGTTGATTTTTTTTCAGTTGTATGAGGTAAAGTGGTCAATGCCTTTTCACAGAATATTAGTCAATATTCTGACTGTTTTGGTAAATATTTATGTATATGTAACATTGCTTGCTTTTATAAATTGTGATTTCTCATTTTGCTTCAACTTTTTTCCATAACATTATCAAACCACTGTACTGTTATATTTTTAGAAATGTAAACAGTTTATTCTTGTTAAACAGAAATTTTCAGAGCTCTGTCAAACGATAATAAATTTGTTAAATTTTTAGTTATATTATGGGAAGAATTTTCTGCTTGAAATTTCATTACTTCTTCATCACTTTTGAGAATTAAATGTTAATGTACATGTACACGAGAATATTCAGTACTTTGTCGCCCCTCCACGCTCTTCAATGACACAAGGCATAACCTTGAATAAATGGTTGATGTAGTTATTGCAGTCATGTGGGGTTAACGCTGACCAGTAGTCTTTTATGCCCTGAATTAACTCTTCTTTCACTTTTGGCTTCACCGTTTTCCTCAGATAGTACTTCATGCCCGCCCAGATGTTCTCGATTGGATTCATATCTGGGGATTCTGGAGGTGATTTCCAATGATTAATGCCTTGAGCTGCCATAAATTCTAGGGTTGATTTACTAGTGTGCTTAGGGTCGTTGTCTTTGAACAGACGATGACCCTCAGATCCTTGAAAGTACATTTCAGCAGCCGGAATGAAATAATTCTGGAGAATTAATTGATAGAAATCACTATCCATGATGCCCGTGAAAATGGCTAATTTTGTGGCACCTTTTCGTGAAATGCCACCCCATACATGCACTGAATACGGATGTTTTGGTTTTGGGATGAAAGAAGCAGGTTCTCCTCTTTTTCTGTAACTCTTACTCAGACTGCTTTGCATCCTAACCGTACACTCATCCGTAAAAATAACATTGTCGAACTCTTCTTGTGTTTCAATGCACTTTTTGGCAAAGACAAACCTTTTTTTCTTGTTCGCGTCCCTTACCATCTGACAGTACTTTGTGCCACTTCTGCACCAATTTAATTTCCTCCTGGCATCACACACAGTAGAGGGAGCAATTTGTAACCCTAAGTCCATGTACATTTTAGAAAGTTCAACTGATGACGTTTCTGCGTTGTCTCTCATCGTTTTGTCAAGAAGGTTTAAATTGTCATCTGTTAAAAGTTTTGGCCTTCCACTCCTGGCCCTATCACATATTGTCCCTGTGATTCTATAACTCCTGATCACCCTGCTGATGGTTCTGCGATCTATATTCATTCTCTCTTCTTCTTTTTTGATTCTAACTATTTCAGCAAAGTTTGAGCCTCCTTCATTCAGACTGACAATCTTCTGGCGTATAATATACGGGACCCTAGTTCGTTTAATAGAATTCATTTTGCTAACTGGGTGTATTCAAGGTGAGTTGGGAGACTTGGTCATTATATCATTACGAGCAACCAATGATACAAAAAGAGAGGAATGTTTTCCTCGTAAAGGGCGTTTTCGAATCCTCGTAAAAGGCGTTTTCGAATATTGTAGGGCCAATGGTCAGCATTTATTTTTCTCCTTTGAAAACGGAAAAATAACACTACTAATAAAAAATAACCCCAATTACGCAAAATAAACACACTAATCATGAGAGCTACTAATAAAATAATTACCGACAGTAGCAAACAGAAGGGATCAAACAAACGAATTAAAACACGTGGTTAATTGACTTTACTTAATCCAATTACCAGAGGACCATGGCAAATCAGTGACTGGCCAAAGTTTTATTATGGAAAGGGAATATCGGTGTTTTAAGTTTTAAATTGTGTTTTGTCTTTTCATATTGGCTGAGTAAATAGCAACTGTAATATCTATCTTGACAATTAACAAATACAAACGTGATATCTATCGTTGATATTCAATGATTGGTAACCGACAAAATTCCTCTTTTTTATTATTTTAAACAACCAAGAAATAAAGTTCACGTTTATGTACATGTATATGTATCCTGGTAAAAAGAATCAAGCATAAAATAATTTTCCCCGACCCCATCTGTGGGAGGTGGCACCTCCGCGCCGACCAAGGCACTTGAAGCAGCATACAGGCCTTACAATCGAAAAGAGCAAAGTGACATAGACAGCTTTTCGGTGACCGGGGTTCACGCCAACATAGGCGTATGTTTCAGGGAGGCTTGAGGACTGCAGTTCCCCTCCAGTCGGGGCAAATACATTTTTTTCGGCCAGTTTTTATGATTGTTTCGGGCAAGTTTGACTGACCTACTCACTTGGGCAGTTTTATCTTCAATAAAGGATTATGTCCCATCAGTTCTAACTTGGATACAAAGTCTGTAATATAATGTTTTGGTGTAGTACGTCCCACAGGTCGTACCACACCAAAAAAGTATATTACGGACTTCAGGTCCATGTTCGTACATATACCTGTAATACCGTCTTATCAGATTGATATCGCATCTGAGGTTGTAGACACGCCAGCGTAACAGTTTGTTCTAGCTAATTACAGACATAAACAGGCCGTTAGCTACAACTGTGGAAGGGGAACACCTCCTCCCACACCCAAACCCACCCAAGGACCACTTCACTCAATAATGCTCGCAGCATCACTTTTCGGAAAAATATTTGAGACCCCCCCCCCCCCGAAAAGGTGTCCCGTACGCCTAAGCAAGCCCAAATTTTGTGACTCTGTTTGGTCGGAAATTTTGTGGTGTGCCCCCCCCCCCCCCCCCCACTCCCTCCAACTCACACACAAAACGCCCATATTTTTATGCTATTACACGTATAGGCATAAATTCGCCTAGAATGGTCCCAATAATTTTCCTACGGGACTGCACATTATCTTCCCAGTGTCTACGCCACTGACACCGAATGATCACACTGACTTGGTTGTGATATTGTCTGAACACGACTCAATTGATGCATGTGCTCGGGTATCATGAACGACGAGTTTCGCTTATGTAAACGAACTTAAACGAATAAAACGTTTACTTAAACGAAGGTAAACGAAACATATTCGTTTACAAACGCACTGAAAACGAAAAACGCCGTTATATTTCGTTTAGAAACGCAATGCCAAACGGAACCGTAAACGCCGTTATTTTGCGTTTACATGTACAAGTTATTTCCGTTGGTACTGTATCCGTCAACATGTATGATATATGGAGATTTAATACCTGAATATTTGTTGACAGATTTGCGCTTATTTTCATTTTCTCAAGTTGTTTGAATTGAATATTCGACTACTTAATTTACAACAGGAAAATATGACGGAATTGTCTGAAATCTGATGATGATATATGTGACTATTTTCAGGTTTTTTGGTTCGATTTTTATATCGAGGCGAGCGAAAGTAAAAAAAAGCGTTAATTTAAAAATATACCTCCGATGTTTCGCTTCCCCCTATTCCCTGGATGTTTCCCGCTCTAGTGGTTTTTGTTTTAAGCATCCAATATGTTAAATATAATAAACTGAAGATTAGCTGACCTTCCCAGGAGTGGACGTCCTCCCGTTACGTCGCCATATCACGATAGACACAAACGTCTCTCACACACCGATAACCGATTTCAAGCGGCGACGGAGACGCCGACTCAGGTTGTAGGGAATCACGGTCACCGAGCGTGTTCAAGAAGAGTTAGGAATCCGTTGCGGGAGTTCAATTTGAAGCCATGACGTCCCTACGTTGGTTCGCAACTTACGACGTAAACCTCGATTTCAATTGCAGCGGGCACATGTACAAAATCGGTTTCACTTGCACATGGCCCACTGGAGACGTGTGTTATTCACTGATGAGTCTCAGTTCACGCTTTGCAGGTCAGATGGACGACAACGTTGCTATCGACGTCAAGGTGAGCGCAATTCTGAAATGAAAACGACAGATTGGGAGAGGGTTTGTAATGTTTTTTTTTCTTTGGAGGGGTGGGGGGGGGGGGGGTGTCTCATGGCGTGAAAACCTCTCTCGTGGTCACCCTGGGCAATCTTACATCCGTAAGATATCGGAATCAGGTCCTCATGTCTCACGTTCTTCCACTTATCCATTCGCTTAACCTCACGTTGCAGCAGGATAATGCGAGGTCGCACGTTGCTAGGGTTTTCCGTGACTTCCTCAACCAAAACAATGTCCCTGTTTTCGATTGGCCACCACACTCCAAATGTGTCCCTGATCGGGCGTTTGTGGTAACGAGCTAGACAGGTGCGGGGGGTGGGGAGTAGGAAGCCGGCGTCGACGTCCCAAACAACGTCGCTCATTTCAAACAGACCCTTCCTCAGGAGTGGAATAATATCCCATAAAGGAAAGGACCATAGACGACTTGATGGGGTCAATGTTAAGGAGCAGCGACTGAAGCCCGGGTGCACACACTCGCTATTGATTCTGATCGGGAAATGGCGTAGGGTACCACTGTTTGAACGTTGATTAAGATTGTTTCCAAAAGCAATGTGAAAATTGGATTTTTGTTATATCCAACTGAAAAAAAAAAAATTGTATTTCCATAATTAACACCACTCGTTCTAAATGATCAAATAATTATGACCTTGTTCGAGTCGGACATTAGGAATAGTCCCCTCCCCTTGGAAACATTGTCTCCCACGGGCGGTGTTCCTCGAGGTGATGTCTACCTCGAATTAGGTCATTATTTATATGTCATACTGTTAAGTAAATTCGACGGTTTGGGAAGAAGATTTCCCTTTCAGACTTGTTCATATTCTGATAGCAAGTCAAGATTTATCAAAGACAATACCGCCGCAAATTTAATGCATAATACAGACAAACAAACGAAAGTTGGATCTCAGATCAATGTCTAGAGCTGAAACGGTTAAGGGGTTTTCTTGATCGATTAATCATGTGGATTAACCTTGGTTAACCGATTAATCACTTGTCCGAATAGATATCTGATACATAATTGCTATACCGTTGATGATTTACAGCAT